>CM055120.1:363268992-363897325 GCA_029206835.1 Rana muscosa | reverse complement strand
AAAAAAATTGCATTTTTCTCGTCATGAAAAACGGTCGTGTGTACACGGCATTAGGCTCAAGTGCAACCCATAGTTGTCTTTCTTTAGCTGACCTAAATACTTTGTTCATTCTCAGCTATAGATATTGAATGGAATTTGAGATCTAGACCACTGTGATAAGCTGAAACAATTTTTGGAGTTTGTGTATTCATTTGTGCATTCTTCTTATTTCTTAAAGTGGAGCTCCGCTGTAAAAAGAAATATTAAAAGCCAGCAGCTCCAAATACTGCAGCTGCTGACTTTTAATATTAGGACACTTACCTGTCCTGGAGTCCAGCGACGTCAGCAGCAGAAGACGAGCGATTGCTCGTCTCTCGGCTGCCCCACCGCCATCATGGCTGAGGGAATCAGGAAGTGAAGCGTTGCAGCTTCACTTCCCGGTTCCCTACTGTGCATGCGCGAGCAGCGCTGCGCGTCTTTCATTGGTCACCGTTGTGTTCTGGTAGCCGTGTGTTTCCCAAAACACAACGGGGGGACCGGGAAGTGACGCACTACCCGCAGTCTACCCGCAGACTGTATGCACGGAAGTGGGTGCAAATACTTGTCTTAGACAGGTATCTGCACCCCCCTCCCCCCTGAAAGGTGCCAATTGTGACACGGAGGGGGGGAGGAATCCGATGAGCGGAAGTTCCACTTTAGGGTGGAGCTCCGCTTTAATTTTCTGTTAGTTTGATCAATTCCATTGGGCTTATTCTAATTAGGGTCAGATAGTATCAGACTGAGAAGGTTTGCTTGGGCTTCATGTTGCTGAAGCAGAGTTGTAAACAATGTTTCTAAAAGTTTAGAAGTGTTTACTGACTAACTATCAGGGAAATATAATGTTGCCTTGTTTGTAGTTATCATGACAAAGCCGGGATGCCAGGGATGAGGATGATGTATGAAGATAAAACTCCAAAGTCCACGTGCAAAGTCTTATAAAAGGCTATGATGAATTGTCATGTTTATCCATAATCCTAAAACTGAGAAGCAAAATTTGGTGACTATAGAACCTACAGAGGGGGAATTGACATAATAAAACTAAAATGTAAATGACCTTACTTAAAAAAAACTGATGGATATGGTGCTGATATTAAATAATGCCCTTGATACCTTCAATGGGAATCTTGCTGGAGAAAAGGGAATAAGTAAGCAGGTAAAATGCATTTTCCATTACGTCTTTCATCCATCACTGATGATCTACCTCTGGATAAGTAAAAGCATTTTAAAGCACAGTGTAATAGCTACCAAGCATCTCTACCAACATCTGCATTATTTTATCTTAGATGAGCTTCTTTGTGGAAAACCTGTCTGTTAATATTTATAACAGTTTGATTGCACAGAGCTTATGTGTACAGAGCTCATGCAATAACTGTGGCCTGACACAAGAACCTCTATCAGGTTCTTATTGCTGTGAGATTTGGAAGTAGGAGGTGCGGGATCCAAATGTAGATTATTCACAGGCATAAACTAGGCTGTGGTATACAAAAGTTTGGTTTGCCAGTATACGAATATGAAAAGATAAGAAGAACAGCAGTCTACAGTCTGGAAGTAGTATACTAAAAGATTTATGGTGCTGAAAAGACAAATAAAAACTCACATTGTGGCAGGTAAAATCAGGCTCATCAGATAGTAAGGGCTTCCGATGGACAGTCTCAAAACAAGAGCTAACTTCAAACCAAGATAGGAGTACTGGGTGGATGGATACACCTGCAGGACCAAGAGAACACACCAGGGGGCACCAAACTAAGTGCAGCATTAATAGTACTGAGAAATACTTGCAAATTAGTAACTCACACGGGAAAAAGAGATGGCATTTTTTGTAGGTAGTCCGCTCATACATCTGGGATGGGGAGCCTCTTCTTACAACTTGCAGCTTGGAAAGTCCGGACATCAGGCTGGATGACAGCTTAGATCAGGAAGTGGAAACCAGTAAAGCCCCATGCACACGAGACGCCGGTGCAAACTCTGCTGAACACACGTTTTTAAAGGCTAAAACCGGCATTTAAAAACGCCCGTTTGCCAGCGATATTAGCGGCGTTTTACCGCGTTTGCGTCTATAGGCGTTTAGTTAAGAAACATCATAAGACCCTCCCTAAGCTCAAAAAACAGTATTATTTAACCATTTCAACCATTTTGGGAGACCAGCAGCTGAGAGAGCAGCAGTGTACTTGTATTTGGCGTATCACTTGCCACATCATCTGCCACAAGCTGTGGATTGTCCACTTGCCACGTCACCTGGCCACGTCACCTGGCCACAAGTTGTGGATTGTCCACTTGCCACATCACCTGGCCACGTCACCTGGCCACGTCACCTGCCACAAGTTGTGCATTGTCCACTTGCCACGTCACCTGGCCACGTCACCTGCCACGTCACCTGCCACAAGTTGTGGATTGTCCACTTGCCACGTCACCTGCCATGTCACCTGGCCTCGTCACCTGGCCACGTCACCTGCCACAATTTGTGGATTGCTTGGGAGACCAGCAGCTGAGAGAGCAGCAGTGTACTTGTATTTAGCGTATCACTTGCCACATCATCTGCCACAAGCTGTGGATTGTCCACTTGCCACATCACCTGATACGTCACCTGGCCACGTCACCTGCCACAAGTTGTGAATTGTCCACTTGCCACGTCACCTGGCCACGTCACCTGGCCACGTCACCTGCCACAAGTTGTGCATTGTCCACTTGCAGCGTCACCTGGCCACGTCACCTGCCACGTCACCTGCCACAAGTTGTGGATTGTCCACTTGCCACGTCACCTGCCACGTCACCTGGCCACGTCACCTGCCACAATTTGTGGATTGTCCACCTGGCCACGTCACCTACCACAATTTGTGGATTGTCCACTTGCCATGTCACCTGGCCACGTCACCTGGCCACGTCACCTGCCACAAGTTGTGGATTGTCCACTTGCCACATCACCTGGCCACGTCACCTGGCCACGTCACCTGCCACAAGTTGTGGGTTGTCCACTTGCCACGTCACCTGCCACATCACCTGGCCACCTCACCTGCCACAATTTGTGGATTGTCCACCTGACACGTCACCTGGCCACGTCACCTGCCACGTCACCTGCCACAAGTTGTGGATTGTCCACTTGCCATGTCACCTGCCACATCACCTGCCACGTCACCTGGCCATGTCACCTGCCACAATTTGTGGATTTCCACCTGCCACGTCACCTGCCACGTCACCTGGCCACGTTACCTGCCACAAGTTGTGGATTGTCCACTTGCCATGTCACCTGGCCACATCGCCTGGCCACGTCACCTGCCACAATTTGTGGATTGTCCACCTGCCACGTCACCTGCCAAGTCACTTGGCCACGTCACCTGCCACAAGTTGTGGATTGTCCACTTGCCATGTCACCTGCCACAAGTTGTGGGTTGTCCACTTGCCACGTCACCTGCCACATCACCTGACCACGTCACCTGCCACAATTTGTGGATTGTCTACCTGCCAAGTCACCTGGCCACGTCACCTGCCACGTCACCTGCCACAAGTTGTGGATTGTCCACTTGCCACGTCACCTGCCACATCACCTGCCACGTCACCTGGCCATGTCACCTGCCACAATTTGTGGATTGTCCACCTGCCACGTCACCTGGCCACGTTACCTGCCACAAGTTGTGGATTGTCCACCTGCCATGTCACCTGGCCACATCACCTGGCCACGTCACCTGCCACAATTTGTGGATCGTCCACCTGCCACGTCACCTGGCCACGTCACCTGCCACAAGGTGTGGATTGTCCACTTGCCACGTCACCTGGCCACGTCACCTGCCACGTCACCTGGCCACGTCACCTGCCACAAGGTGTGGATTGTCCACTTGCCACGTCACCTGGCCACGTCACCTGCCACGTCACCTGGCCACGTCACCTGGCCACGTCACCTGCCACAATTTGTGGATTGTCCACCTGCCACGTCACCTGGCCATGTCACCTGCCACAATTTGTGGATTGTCCACCTGCCACGTCACCTGCCACGTCACCTGGCCACGTTACCTGCCACAAGTTGTGGATTGTCCACCTGCCATGTCACCTGGCCACATCACCTGGCCACATCACCTGCCACAATTTGTGGATTGTCCACCTGCCACGTCACCTGGCCACGTCACCTGCCACAAGTTGTGGATTGTCCACTTGCCACGTCACCTGGCCACGTCACCTGCCACGTCACCTGACCACGTCACCTGGCCACGTCACCTGCCACAATTTGTGGATTGTCCACCTGCCACGTCACCTGCCACGTCACCTGGCCACGTCACCTGCCACAAGTTGTGGATTGTCCACCTGCCACATCACCTGGCCACGTCACCTGCCACAAGTTGTGGATTGTCCACTTGCCATGTCACCTGCCACGTCACCTGGCCACGTCACCTGCCACAATTTGTGGATTGTCCACCTGCCACGTCACCTGCCACATCACCTGGCCACGTCACCTGACACAATTTGTGGATTTCCACCTGCCACGTCACCTGCCACGTCACCTGGCCACGTCACCTGCCACAAGTTGTGGATTGTCCACTTGCCACGTTACCTGCCACAAGTTGTGGATTGTCTACAGTGCAATGCAAGCAATTACAGGTTTTTTTATATTTTTTTAATAGTTTTTCATCATTTGCCATCATTTTTGAGATTTCTAATGTAAAAAAATAGGTCACCTTTAAAAACGCTTATAAACGAAAACGCGGCAAAATGCCGGTACCGCGTTTAGCCGCGTTTTGCGTCTGAAACATGGAAAACGTTTGCGTCTGAACCCATTTTTTTGCTTCTGGAAAAACGAGGTTAAACGCAACTGCCTAAAAATGGCAATAAACGAGACTGTGTGCATGGACACATAGATGGCGGAGAGCTTTCTGTGGGATGCAGAGCAGAACGGAAGTGATGTCATCTGGATGCGAATCCGGGGGTTGATCTATGCATTTCAAGGCGCCCAAGCCTCTTTCTCAAACTAAGAACATGTTCACAACATACATTTTCATGTTATAACCTCAGCATTGTAATAACAATACCAACAAAAGTTATCTTTTGACAATCCAATATAAGATTACTTGAAAAATTTGGTTTCAACACAAGCTACGATACACGAGAAGATAGAGGTGGTCATTGCGGACAGAGTGGCACAGTTTGAAGTCCTTTGGATACCTTGGGTAACTTACTCCCACCAAATTTTGATGAGTCCTTATTGCTTTTGTAACTAGCAACTCCTCTATGTCCCATTAGGGACAAGTTTCAGTCCTCCTTCTTCTGTTGGTTCCTGGTGTTTCCCCTCCCTCCCCTTTCTCCTCTAATTCCTATCTTTTGTTTTTCTTCTTCCCCTTCCTGTCCCCTTCCCCACCATTCCCTTTTTTTTTTCTCCGCCCCTCTTCCTATTGCTTTTCCTTCTCTCTCTTACTCCCCTTTCTTAGCTTTATTTTCCTTTTCTGTCAGTTTTTTCCTCTCTTCCTCTCTTTTTCCTATCTTCTTTGAGGTAGGCATTTGTTAGTGGGTGTCGATGCTACCTATATGAGTGATGGCCTATTGGCTCAACTATTGTAATTCCCCTACCATATACTTGCCCATTCCCCCTTTTTTTAATTCTCTGACTTCTGAGGCTTTGAGCACAACGAGCTAGTACTAGCTCCACTGTTGACTCATTGATTAAAGCCTCTCTCACCATACCTTCTATTAATTCCTGTTACATTTCTTCTTAAGCATTTGTGTATGGACTACTTATTACACACTTGTATCCATGTCTTTTACATACAAATTTAAGACATCTTTGTGTTGTATATGCAATCTCCATTTCAATGGAACCTGATTGTGATCTTGGTTGGATGGCTACCATTGTAAAATGTACATGTTTTCTAGTCCAATTGTGGTTCCCTATTTGGTCATTTGTGTTTTTTTCTTTAATAAAACATTTGAACAAGGAAAATTTTCCTTTCATGTTGTCAGTACTACCTGTCTGCTTGCCACTCTTTTCCACAATTTCCTTTATTCCCTGCATGCTTTGCAGCTTCACTTCTGCTGTTTACTTACAATTTCTAAGGACTATATATCCCATGGTACATTGCTGCCTGCAAGCAGTGAAACCCCTCCTTTCAGCCCCGCTGTAGTTCATAAGGCAGGCTCTGTGAATTTCGTGGCACAGCAGTGTCTACTCACGGAATTCAAGGAAGTAACTGTATGGGGATCTTCACAAAGTAAGCTTACAAACTTCAAGATCATTCAGATTATTAAGCGTAGGCTAAAAATAATTGAAATACAATGTAGAAATGTATATATGATTTTACGTTTTGAACATAGAGATGCTTTAGGTGTTAAGCAACCTTGTTGCTAACTAAAAGAAGGTTCACCAAAGCCTGTCCAACCCTGTTAAAGATGAAAATTTCTACTAAACTATCTGGTGGGCAGCAACTACAGTCTTCCCTTTTGTTGCATAGCTACTGGTGTCACAACTATCCGACTCTCCTGGATGCCTGTTTCCTGTAATGATGTAGGCGTCATAGGAGAAACTGAATTTCGTGTTGGTGGGGGGGGGGGACGACTATCAATCACGACTTAAAAGTGTAGCATAGCAGCAAAATTGACGTCCTTTTTTCATTTTTCCCCACAAATAGAGCTTTCTTTTGGTGGTATTTGATCACCTCTGCAGTTTTAATTTTTTGCGCTATAAACAAAAAATAAGGGACAATTTTTCTATAATGAATATCCCCCAAAAATATAAAAAAAAAAAGGAATTTCTTTCTCAGTTTAGGCCCATATGTATTCTTCTACATATTTTTGGTAAAAAAAATCGCAATAGTCGCATATTGATTGGTTTGCGCAAAAGTTATAGCGTCTACAAAATAGGGGATAGATGTATGGCATTTTGTATTATTATTATTTTATTAGTAATGGTGGCGATCTGCATTTTTTTTATCGTGACTGCGACATTGCGGTGGACACATCGAACACTTTTGACACTATTTTGGGACCAGTGACATTTATACAGCGATCAGTGCTATAAAAATGCACTGATTACTGTGTAAATGACACTGGCAGGGAAGGGGTTAAACACTAGGGGGCGGTCAAGGGGTTTACTGTGTTCCCTCACTGTGTTCTAACTGTAGGGGGGATGGGGCTAACTACAACGTGACAGATCACTGCTCCCAAAGAAAGGGAGCAGTACAGTAAAATGCCTTGTTTACATAGGCATCTCCCCGTTATGCCGCTCCGGCAACGCGCGCGCGCGCCCACCCACTAAGCCACGTTTTAAAGGGGACGTACAGGTATGCCCATTTGCCCAGCCGTGCCATTGTGCCGACGTATATCGCCATGCGCTGGTTTGCAAGGTGTTAAAGTAGAACTATAGGCAAAACTTTTTTTTCTATTTAAATAGAGTAACGGAGGGTTATAACCCTGTCAGTTTTTTTTTGTTTTTTTTTGCCATCTGTGTCCCGTTGGGCAGATTTACCTTCACTTCCCATAGCCCACTGTCCCATAGCCGAAACAGGAAGTGAGAGTAAATCCCTGCAAATTAAGGGGGTCCCTTGGGGCCCCCAGGTCACCAGAACTAGGGTTGCCATTTGAAGATTCCCATTCTCTTACTTTTCTGGGGATAACCCAAGCTTTGGAATTTTCCTTTACTTTCACTTTCAATGATAACGGTAAACATGGCAAATTGAGATGGAGGCACAGACAGCAATATAAACCTAATAGGTCTTATAGGTCTTCTAATCCATCTGCACTCTGTCCAAATATTTATTTTTTCACCTTTAGTTATATAGATACTCCTTGTTTAAAGTCTTACCTGTTTAACGACCACTCAGACCTACGACCAGCTCTGCCTACCCTAACGACGTGCTATACATCATTGTATTGTACAGTACAGTACAGAATTTTTGTTTGTGTTCTGCACTTATGAAAATTAAAACAACGTTATTGAGCTGGCAGAGGCGTAGCTTGAAGCTTGTGGGACCCAATGCAAAAGTTGACCTGGGCCCCCCACTACCACCCACCACTTCCACCGTGTGTGCAGATACACCCACCGCACGCCCAAGATACTCAAAATGGCTTAAGAGTCTTGAGTTCCCAGAGTTCCTCCTTACGTCAGGGGAGAGGGAACCACCGCTGGACAATCAGAGGACAAGGGCCCCTGGCAGATCACTTAGCAGAGCTCCTTTCCCATCCCAGCACTGTATACAGCTCCTCCCCCCACACTACACAGGACTGAAATCATATTCCTTTACACAAAGTCTGTCAGCCTTCACAGGGTGTATCTGGCTTTTATGTTGCCATTCTGACCTGTGAAATTCTCTGGTCGGAATTGCAGTGTAGTTGCAGTAGGCAGATACACACTGTGCAGATCATGGCTGACTGGCTGTGTTGTAAAGGAATGTGATTTCAGGCCTGCGGAGGAGGAGCAGTATAGAGTGCTGTAATGGGAAAGGAGCTCAGCAACCAGGCATAGCATCCAGGGTGAAGGGGGTGGTCAGGGGGCTTCGGAGGGGGGCGCAATTTAGATCTAGGGGGCAAAGCCATGTGACACAAAGTCTGGAGCCTGCAGCCCCTCAGGGGCTCCTTAGGAGATGTTAAGGGATTTGTTCTAGCAATTTCTGAAGGTTTCTCTGTTAGTGTTGAGGTCAACTCCCGGAGGTGTGTGTTATATCCCCAATTGTCAGGGAAGTGGGGTAAGGGGACACCCCCGGGTGGGGGGGGACAGAAAATCCCAGCTGGTGACTAGGAGACATTGAGTGGTGTTTTACCTCACCAGTGACATCGCTCCCATCGTGGCTACAGAACGGTACTCTCCTCCTCTTAACTCGCTGAGCTTGGTTACCATTCCATGTTGCACAGACACTTCCCCATCCTGGGTTGCTCTCATCCCGTGCTTCTCTCCATTCAGGAAATGGCTCACAGCTTCTCCCCAGCCAATGAGAATGGAGGGGTGTGGACTATGGAAGGCAAAGTGGAAACCCAGTACTGGAGCGTGGCTGTGGGACCCTAGGGCAGATCGGAGCTGAACTTTGTGGCAGATATGATAATATGACAGGGAGGCTGCAGGGGCCCCCTTGAGTTAGGGGTGGGGTTGCGATTGCGACCCCTGCTACCCCTTACGCTACGCCCATGTGAGCTGGTGTTTTGTGTTTAGACCTTTTTTTCACAATACAGTACGTACGTAGTTAAGAATGCTTAAAATATTGATTACTTGTGGCTCCTCGTTTAACGACCAATTCGTTAAGTGGTCGTTAAGTGAGGAGAGCATGTATTTTATGGAGACCTATTTTTATTTCTATGACCTATAAATAGCTTTCTCACATATCTAATATTATTGTAGTAAAACACTATATACTTTCTTTTCTCATATAACACCACATTTTTTTTAGTTTTATGTGCTGACTTCATATTGGACACTTATGTCTTATCTCATCGCCATAAATCAGGCTTGTCCACAGAGATCAGCATTTCTTAAGACCATTATTCTAAAAAGTAATGTTTCAATATAAAAAATTGTTCAGTAATTTGCAACTGTTAATGGGCTGGGCTTGCAATTATCCAGCATCTGGTGAACTGAGGTACAGGTTCCTGGATCTCATCTTGGAGAACCGCATCATAGAAATCCCAGAATTCAATGTTCTCATTTCAATAAACTTTTGATACTTCAGCCAAGATATCTCTGCTTGAGAATGTCCAGATTATCGAGAGGACGGTGTTGTTAAATAGATATAATGTTTTCATAATTTGGCTAAGCAGACTATTTGTAATATAAATCACATACAGTACAAGGAATCAGCCAAAGGCCAATGTATGTGGAGATGGGCCCAGACCTCATGTCATATCACAATTCACAATATACTACCAGTCATTAAGCCGAGTTTGACAAGTTATGTTGCAGGAAGCTAGATTTTTGCAGGAAAGAAAAGTATTTAAAGATATGTTTTAGATGAAAAAATAACGTAGCTTTAGCTATTTCCTTCAGATTTGGGACTCTTTTTATTTAAACTCTTAGTTTGAAGTGGATGTAAACCCGATTCATGAAATTTGAGCTGGGCACATATATCTGCAGTATTTTGATATCTCCCTTCAGGCTGGGTTCACACTGGTGCGACACGACAGCCGTCCTACTTTGGATCCGACTTTGCCCTGCGACTTGAAGCCGACATACTTCCGACTTTCAATGAACGGGGATCCGAATTGGATCCCCGCCAGAACCAGGCACTGTGTTTGGTATGAATCTTGAGGGGGAACTCCACGCCAAATTTTAAATAAAAAAACGGCATGGGTTCCCCCTCCAAGAGCATACCAGGCCCTTCAGTCTGGTATGGATATTGAGGGGAACCCCTACGCCGAAAAAACGGTTTGGGGGTCCCCTCAAAATCCATATCAGACCCTTATCCGAGCATGCAGCCCAGCCGGTCAGGAAAGGGGGTGGGAACGAGCGAATTCCCCCCTCCTGAACCGTACCAGGCCGCATGCCCTCAACATGGGGGGTGGGTGCTTTGGGGCGGGGGACGCCCTGCGGCCCCCCCACCCCAAAGCACCCTATCCCCATGTTGATGAGGACAAGGGCCTCTATATAAGTCAACGACTGATATAGGCATGGGGTGTGGTCACCGTGTGATGTCACTCGGTGACCCCACCCCCTTATGATGCCACAGTCCCGGGGCATGATGGGATTGTGATGTCATAAGGGGGCGGGGTCACTGGGTGACATCACGCGGTGACCACGCCCCATGCCCATATAAGCCGTTGCGCACCGCGCACACGGCATTACAGCGGGAGAGAGCATCGTGTCAACATCGGAACAAGAGAAGAGGGAAGAAGACGTCAGAGAAGACCAGGCCAACGCTAGCAAAAGAGCGGCAAAAGAGCAGAAGATAGCGGAGGAGCCCGGCAGAAGAACCGGAGACCAGGAGAAGAACCGAAGGGTCGGAGAGAGCGGAGAAGTCGGAAGAGAACCCTGAAGTCGGAAGAAGACCCCTGGAGTCGGAAGAAGACCCCCGGAGCTGCCTAATAAATTACTTTAAAAACCTGTCTAGTGTGTTTTTTTATTGACACTTTTTTCCCCCCAGGTGAATGGGTACCCCATACTCATTCACATAGGGTGGGGGGGGTGGGGATCTGGGGGCCCCCTTATTAAAGGGGGCTCCCGGATTCCGATAAGCCCCCCCGCCCGCAGACACCGACAACCAACGGCCAGGGTTGTTGGGAAGAGGCCCTTGTCCTCATCAACATGGGGACAGGGTGCTTTGGGGTGGGGGGGGCCGCAGGGTGCCCTCCTGCCCCAAAGCACCCACCCCCCATGTTGAGGGGATGCGGCCTGGCGCTCGCTCGTCCCCACCCCCTTTCCTGACCGGCCGGGCTGCGTGCTCGGATAATGGTCTGGAATGGATTTTGGGGGGACCCCACGCCGTTTTTTCGGCGTAGGTGGTTCCCCTCAATATCCATACCAGACCGAAGGTCCTGGTATGCTCTTGGAGGGGGAACCCATGGCAGTTTTTTATTTAAAATTTGGCGTGGAGTTCCCCCTCAAGATCAGCAGAGCACAAGTTGCATGCCAAAGTCCGATCATGCAAGACGGCGTTCCGACTTTGATTCGTCTTCAATGATATTCAATGGGCTGAAGTCGGATCAAAGTCGAACCAAAGTAGTACGGGGAGCATTTTCAAAGTCAGACCGACATGTGTTGGACCAGTTAAGACGGCTCCCATAGGGAAACATTGATTTCCACACGTCATACGACATGAGCTCCTAATGTCGGAGCGTTTGTCGCACCAGTGTGAACCCGGCCTTAATGAGCTAAGTCCCGTAGCTTTCTTCTGAACTGTTCCTCTGTTATCAGCCTGATAACTCCATACAAATTCTCTGACTTTTTAGACAAAAGCAGCCTGAATCTTCTGTCCGGCGAGGTTGCTAAAATAGATTAGCAGGGAGCAGGTCCTATTACAAAACACATCTGAGAGTCTCTGCCTATGATGAGAGAAGGTGTGTGCCTTTCTTACAATCAGCAATGTTAGCTATCTTGGCTGTATGCCCAGACATCACACTCTGTGTTAACCAGGAAGAGAAAATCTCCTAACACCATCTCAACTTTCTAAACAGTATATAAATGTGAAGACAGCAGATATAAATGTAAAACCTATGTAGGGAGATTTGGTTCATCTCTGTGTATCATCTGAGGCTGTTCACTTCACTGGGTGTATGGAGGGTTTACATCCACTTTAACTCTACTAGCATCTACATGCATTCTTCACATGTGCACTGTACCGGCTTCTTTGGATAGACATATTACCATCTTTATATGACGGCATAGGACATTTGTTATAACACATTATCTCTGGGGCAAAGTTCCCCTATATCTACTTCAGTTATTTTCTTCACCTACTGTATATACAGGTCCTTCTCAAAAAATTAGCATATTGTGATAAAGTTCATTATTTTCTGTAATGTACTGATAAACATTAGACTTTCATATATTTTAGATTCATTACACACAACTGAAGTAGTTCAAGCCTTTTCTTGTTTTAATATTGATGATTTTGGCATACAGCTCATGAAAACTCAAAAATCCTATCTCAAAAAATTAGCATATTTCATCCGACCAATAAAAGAAAAGTGTTTTTAATACAAAAAAAGTCAACCTTCAAATAATTATGTTCAGTTATGCACTCAATACTTGGTCCGGAATCCTTTTGCAGAAATTACTGCTTCAATGCGGCGTGGCATGGAGGCAACCAGCCTGTGGCACTGATGAGGTGTTATGGAGGCCCAGGATGCTTCGATAGCGGCCTTAAGCTCATCCAGAGTGTTGGGTCTTGCGTCTCTCAACTTCCTCTTCCCAATATCCCACAGATTCTCTATGGGGTTCAGGTCAGGAGAGTTGGCAGGCCAATTGAGCACAGTAATACCATGGTCAGTAAACCATTTACCAGTGGTTTTGGCACTGTGAGCAGGTGCCAGGTCGTGCTGAAAAATGAAATCTTCATCTCCATAAAGCTTTTCAGCAGATGGAAGCATGAAGTGCTCCAAAATCTCCTGATAGCTAGCTGCATTGACCCTGCCCTTGATAAAACACAGTGGACCAACACCAGCAGCTGACATGGCACCCCAGACCATCACTGACTGTGGGTACTTGACACTGGACTTCAGGCATTTTGGCATTTCCCTCTTCCCAGTCTTCCTCCAGACTCTGGCACCTTGATTTCCGAATGACATGCAAAATTTGCTTTCATCCGAAAAAAGTACTTTGGACCACTGAGCAACAGTCCAGTGCTGCTTCTCTGTAGCCCAGGTCAGGCGCTTCTGCCGCTGTTTCTGGTTCAAAAGTGGCTTGACCTGGGGAATGCGGCACCTGTAGCCCATTTCCTGCACACGCCTGTTCACGGTGGCTCTGGATGTTTCTACTCCAGACTCAGTCCACTGCTTCCGCAGGTCCTCCAAGGTCTGGAATCGGTCCTTCTCCACAATCTTCTTCAGGGTCCGGTCACCTCTTCTCGTTGTGCAGCGTTTTCTGCCACACTTTTTCCTTCCCACAGACTTCCCACTGAGGTGCCTTGATACAGCACTCTGGGAACAGCCTATTTGTTCAGAAATTTCTTTCTGTGTCTTACCCTCTTGCTTGAGGGTGTCAATGATGGCCTTCTGGACAGCAGTCAGGTCGGCAGTCTTACCCATGATTGCGGTTTTGAGTAATGAACCAGGCTGGGAGTTTTTAAAAGCCTCAGGAATCTTTTGCAGGTGTTTAGAGTTAATTAGTTGATTCAGATGATTAGGTTAATAGCTCGTTTAGAGAACCTTTTCATGATATGCTAATTTTTTGAGATAGGAATTTTGGGTTGTCATGAGCTGTATGCCAAAATCATCAATATTAAAACAAGAAAAGGCTTGAACTACTTCAGTTGTGTGTAATGAATCTAAAATATATGAAAGTCTAATGTTTATCAGTACATTACAGAAAATAATGAACTTTATCACAATATGCTAATTTTTTGAGAAGGACCTGTATACCCACTTGACCTCGAGGAGATTTACCCCCCTTCATGACCAGGCCATTTTTTACGATACGGCACTGCGTTACTTTAACTGACAATTGCACAGACATGCAACACTGTACCCAAATAAAACATATGTTATTTTTTCCCCCACAAATAGACCTTTGTTTTGGTAGTGTTTGATCAGCTCTGAGTTTTTTGTTTAAACAAAAAAAGACAGACAATTAAAAAAAAAAAAAAAAAACAATATTTTTTACTTTCTGCTATAAAACATATCCAATAACAAAAATGTCAAAAATCGAATTTCTTCGCGAATTTAGGCCAATATGTATTCTGCTACAAATTTTTGGTAAAAAAATAAAAATCGCAATAAGCATATATTAATTGGTTTGCGCAAGTTATAGAGTCTACAAACTACGGGATATATACTGGAATTTGTATTTTTTTCAACAATTCATAGTGGGACTACAATATTGCGGCAGACAAGGGGACACTAACTGACACTTTTGACACTTTGTGGGAACCAGTGACACGAATAAAGTGATCAATGCTAAAAATATGCACTGTCACTGTACTAATGACACTGGCTGGGAAGGGGTTAAACATCAGGGGTAATCAAAGGGTTAAGTGTGTGCCTAGCTATTGTTTTTGTGTACTGTGTGAGGTGCTTTTACTAAGGGAACTGATGGATTTGCTTTGCAAAGCAAATCCATCACCGTCCCCCCTTTCAGAATGGAGCTCTGCCGCATTTACATAGGCAGAGCTCCATCCTGAGTGTCTTCCCAAAGATCGGCGGGCACCGGTGGGAATCCATTGAGTTATCACAGCAGAAGTGGTGCGCCAGCAGCGTGTGCAGTGCACCCCCTATGCGGGAGTGCAGAATCACATATATATGATTCTGCACAGCTCAGCTGCCCTGTAACAGTAAATCTGCTATGGGGCGGTCGGCAAGTGGATAATGACTGCATTATTGCTATGGGTATACTATATCTACAGTATGTCATTAGTGGATGATATAATGAGAGTAATGTACAGTAATTAAAATGAGAGTAATTTTTTGCATATTTAAAATTTCCACATGGTGGATTATACTTAATTATACAGTGGGTATAGAAAAGAATCACTCTCAATTTAAAATAATTACATTTTGTTACTTTGCCTGAAATGAAGACAGACACAGTTTTTGTTTCATCCAGCTGTATTTACTTAGTGCAACTTATAACATCCAAGTGAAAAATATAACACCAACATGTCAGAAAAAAAATCAAAAACAGAATCACTGAGTTGAAAAAAGGATCCCCCTTGTGTCTGTATTTTGTTGATCCACCTTTTGCTTTAATTACAGCCTTTAGTCTGTTGGAATATGTCTTTACCAACTTTGCACATCTAGACTGTGCAATATTTGCTCACTCTTGTTTGCAGAACTGCTCAAGTTCAGTTAAATTTGATGAAGACCTCTTGTGGACTGCAGTCGTCAAGTCATTCCACAGATTTTCAATGGGGTTTAAGTCTGGGCTCTAACTAGGCCATGCAAAGATATTCACCTTTTTCTCCTTAACCACTTCCCGCCCCGTCAATAGCAGATTGACGTCCGGGAAGTGGTTCAGTTATCCACACTGGACGTCATATGACATCCTGAGGGATAACAGCCGCCGCGCGCCCGGGGGGGCGCGCATCGCGGCGATCGGTGGAGCGGTGGGTCAGTCTGACCCACTGCTACACTGATCTCGGTAAAGCGCCTCCGTCGGAGGCTTTTTACCACATGATCAGCCATGTCCAATCACGGCTGATCACAATGTAAACAGGAAGAGCCGTTGATCGGCTCTTCCTCACTCGTGTCTGACAGACGCGAGTAGAGGAGAGCCGATCGGCGGCTCTCCTGACAGGGGGGGTTCGCGCTGATTGTTTATCAGCGCAGCCCCCCCTCGGATACCCACACTAGACCACCAGGGAAGCCCCCCAGGACCACCAGGGAAGCCCCAATCATGTGGATGGCTCCCATGGCCATCCACATGTAGTAAATAAAATAAAAACATAAAAAAATATGCCAATCAGTGCCCACAAATGGGCACTGACTGGCACTTTCACAATGTGTGGTGGCTGGCATTGCTGGGCACCAGTGCCACCAGTGCCACCTACTAGTGTCCATCAGTGCCACCCATCAGTGCCCATCCGTGCCCACCTATCAGTGCCCGTCCGTGCCACCTATCAGTGCCACCCATAAGTGCCCATCAGTGCGCCTATAAGTGCCCATCAGTGCCGCCTATGAGTGCCAATCAGTGCCGCCTATGAGTGCCAATCAGTGCCACCTATGAGTGCCCATCAGTGACGCACACCAGTGCCACATATCAGTGCCGCCTATCAGTGCCCATCATCAGTGCCACCTCATCAGTGCCACCTCATCAGTGCCACCTCATTGGTGCCACCTCATCGGTGCCCATCAGTGTCGCCTTATCAGTGCCCTTCAGTGCCGCCTTATCAGTGCCCGTCATTGAAGTAGAAAAGGTACTTATTTACAAAAAAATTAACAGAAACAAAGAAAAACGTAGTTTTTTAAAAAAAAATCGCTCTTTTTTTATTTGTTGTGCAAAAAATAAAAATCGCAGAGGCGATCAAATACCACCGAAAGAAAGCTCTATTTGTGGGAACAAAATGATAAAAAATTTGTTTGAGTACAGTGTAGCATGACCGCGCAATTGTCATTCAAATTGCGACAGTGCTGAAAGCTCAAAATTGGCTTGGGCAGGAAGCTGTATAAGTGCATGGTATTGAAGTGGTTAAAGGGGTTGTAAGGGTACAATTTTTTTAAAATAAAAATAATAAACATAAACATAAATGCTCTGTGCAAGAGTTTTGCCTCCTCTTCTGGGGTGCCCTGCCGGGGGGTCTCCTAGCTCCTGGCTCCTCCCCTTCATTAGGTGCCCCTACTAAGAGTCACTTTCAATAGGGGCACCCATGCACGAGCGCTTCCGAGTCCCACTGCTGCGTCCATTGACACAGACCGTGGGACTCGGGCCACCCGCCCCCAGTTCCTGAGTCACTGGATTTGATTGACAGCAGCGAGAGCAATGGCTCCTGTTCTTATCACTCTATCCAATGAGCACAGAGACAGCGGCTGGAGCCGCTGGGCTCTTGCACATCGCTGGAACGGATGGGCTCTGGTAAGAAAAAGGGGGGGCTCTGGGGGCAGCTGCAGCAAAATAAGGTTTTTCACCTTAATGGATTAAGGTGAAAAACCTTGAGACTTTACACTCCCTTTAACCACTGACTGGTAATTTTTGCTCTGTGCTTTGGGTCATATTGTCATGTTGGAAGGTGAACCTTCTTCTCTTTGACACCTTTCTGGCAAAGGGCAGCAGATTTTCCTTAAGAATATGATGGTATTTTGCCCCATTAATTTTTCCTTCTATCCTGACAAGTGCTCCTGTCCCTGCTGCCGAGAAACATCCTCATAAAAGGATATTACCACCTCCATGCTTTACTGTAGGAATGGTGTTATTTGGATGGTGAGCTGTATTGTATATACGCTAGACATATCGTTTGGTGTTGAGGCCAAATAATTACATTTTAGTCTCATTTGACCATAACATCTTTTTCCACGTGGCCTCAGAATCTTCATGGTGCGTTTTGACAAAGCTCAGTCCTGACTGCATGTGGCCTTTCTTGAAGAGTGGCTATTTTCTTGCAACCCTCCCATACAAGCCACATTTGTAGAGAATTTGTGATGTTGTAGTCACATGCACACAGTGACCACTCTTTGTCATAAATTCCTGCAACTGCTTCAGAGTTGCTGTAGGTCTCATGGTAGCCTATCTGACCAGTTTCCTCCTGGCTCTTTCAGCCAGTTTGGAGCGCCGCCCTGATCTAGGGAGGATCTGTGTTGTACCAAATACCTTCCACTTCTTCATAGACTTCAATGTGCTTCCGGGCATTGAGAAAGCCTTTGAATTTTTTTTTGTATCCATCTCCTGACTTGTGCCCTTCCACAACTTTATCCCGGAGATCTTTTGAAACAAAAACCGTGTCTGTCTTAATTTCAGGCTGCAAAGCAAAATATTTTTATTATTTTAAAGGAGGGGTTGATTATTTTCTATACCCGTGTAAACCACAATACAAGACTTCAATAGATCCAAAGATATTACTGTGTAGTGTGGACTACAAAATCTATGGCCTGTACTGTACAACCGAGAACACAGGACTTACCAGTAAAATCAGTTTGATTGGCTACAGTACAGGCTACAAGTCCCTCCCTTCTTTTCTCATGCTCACCATATTGCTTGATACAAAACAGAGGCTAGCTGGGAGTGGGAGGGGTTATATAAGGGATTTCCCTGTAGCTTTCTATTTTTGCCAGTGGCCA
The DNA here is from genome assembly GCA_029206835.1 of Rana muscosa. NCBI lineage: Eukaryota > Metazoa > Chordata > Amphibia > Anura > Ranidae > Rana > Rana muscosa. The sequence goes on along the minus strand of CM055120.1, from coordinate 363,878,989 downwards.
ATCAGCTGAAGGTAGCTGTATATAACCCAATGGTAATGGCCATCAATCCTATCTTGTGTCCCATTCTGTACTCCAAGAAACAGATGTTACTGGGAAATCGAAAATCCTATTTTTACATGTTTGGAGAACAAAGAAGTACATGGATATTATACATAACTAGTTATTATATAATATATCCAGGATTGTTGGTACTATTTCAGCAAGGCAATATATATTGTTTGTTAATTGATGGTACAACATGGGTCCATTGTATTGGGGCATCATAAAAATTAAACACTGTGTTTGATGTGTATAATAAGATATCAAGGTTATTTGTCAAGGTTATGTTGTCCTTGACTTGGAGCTCTTGCTTTTAAAAAGCTTAAAGTATAACTAAAGGCAAAACTTGTTTTAGTTTTTACTGCTGTCTGTGCCCTCTCTATTTGTCCTGTTTACCATTTTCATTGAAAGTGAAAGTAAAAGAAAATCCCAAATTTTGGGATGTCTCCAGAAACGTAATAGAGAGGAAATATTCTAATTGGGGCATTAGTTCTGGTGACCTGGGGGGCCCCCAAGAGATTCCTTTAGTTTGCAAGGATTTATTCTCACCTGTTATTGCTATAGGACAGGAAGTAAAGGGAGATCTCCCCTATGGGACAAAGATGGCAAAAAAAATTAACCGGCAGGGGTTATAACCCTCCCTTAATCTATATTGTGAATTGATGGAAGTTGGATAGTCAAAAGGGCACCACATTCCTATGAATACATATATTAGTAGAGAAGAGGGAAATTTGATTTTTAGGGTGCCCAAAAAAATTACTAGTAAAATATATAAAAATATATTGACTTTATTAATACAAATATCTAAAAGACATCACAGTATCATCATACAGTAACCATAATATGAGTAACCAGCAGTGACTTCTTGCTCTACATGTTTCGCCATGCAATGGCTTCCTCAGGAGACTTCCAACAAGCACTGCATAACATGGTAACTAAACTGTGGAACATGTCCTATCTATGAAGGTTGTGACCCTGATGTCTCGGAGACACTGAAAGATGCGGAGAGACCTGGTGTATCACAGAGAAGGACACATATGCCCCATGAGACAGAGTGTTATCTTCACATATAGATCTCAGAAGTAATCAATTAGTGGTAGGCAACATCATAGCAAGCGGTACTTCCAAACGGTTAATTGATTTGAAGACAGACTTTCCCAGAAGAAACTTCCAAGCAGTCATATACCCTTTCACTGACTTGACGCATCACATATCACCTTACCCACCACTCAGCCGCGGCCTCTATCCCTTACTCTATCCAAAAAAAGAAAAAGTTTTGCCTATAGTTCTACTTTCAAAAAAAAAATTATGATTTATTTGATTTGGGTGTATTTTTCCATAACCCCTTTGATGTTCTCTACTCAATATTATTATAGTGATGAGAGGGGTTGAGTTAAAACCTTTTTTTGTTGGTTATATGTAAAAAATACTTTTCTGTTACAGACTATTTGCTATAGAGCCCTTTAGTTCCTTCCCCTTTTTTTTTTTTTAGGTTTTTATGGCCATCTCTGTCTCTGTTAGGGAGAGATCCCCTCACTTCCTATCAGGATCAAAAAACTTCTAAAACAAAAACAAAAAAAACACAACCAAAACCACATTTCTCTCTCATCCAGTGGGGGATACTTTTCTTGGAGTCCATTAAGGGACAAAATAAGTCATGAACTGTCATTTGTGCTACAGTCTAACCCTCATATAGGCAGCAGTATAACCCAACAATTAATGACTTCCAGAAGGATTGGCCACTAGTAAAAACAACAGCGCGTGATTTTATTTTTCATTGCGTAATTTTTTTGATAGTAGAGTGGAGAAAGGTCCCAATTTTAGATGTTTCTATTGCTGTGCATGACTTCCTGTATTGGGTACAACCCCTCCTCCATTTCTTGTACAGGCATCACATGGACAGGAAGTGAGGGTACATTCTCCTAGGGGATTCACAGACAAAAGTAAAAGCCTGAGAAAAAATATATATATTTTTTCCTATTCTATCCAATGCTACTTCCAGAGTTCTGAACTTTCTTTTTGCTTGAAATTCCAGGAACTGTAAACAGAAGCACAGTGGTGACAGCTAGTACAGCAATCCAGCTCCTTGATGACCGGAAATCTCCTGTGGTGGCAGGTACTGTGATTTTTTTGTTCATCTTTTTCATTTATAAACAATTTTTTTTACAGGACCAAAAAAAAAGTAGAGAGGAATGGAGTACATATACCATAATAACCATAATATTTATTAAGAAATAATAATATAATATTCATATACACTCACCCGCCACTTTATTAGGTACACCTTGCTAGTACCGTGTTGGACCCCCGTTTGCCTTCAGAACTGCCTTAATTCTTCGTGGCATAGATTCAACAAAGTGTTGGAAACATTCCTCAGAGATTTTGGTCCATATTGACATGACAGCATCACGCAGTTGCTGCAGATTTGTCGGTTGCACATCCATAATGCGAATCTCCTGTTTTACCACATCTCAAAGGTGCTCTATTGGATTGAGATCTGGTGAATGTGGAGGCCATTGGAGTACATGTCATGTTCAAGAAACCAGATGATATGAGCTTTGTGACATGGTGCATTATCCTGCTCAGAAGATGGGTACACTGTAGTCATAAAGAGATGTACATGGTCAGCAACAATACTCAAGTAGGCCGTGACATTCAAATGTAGCTCAATTGGTACTAAGGGGCCAAAAGTGTGCCAAGAAAATATTCCCTACACCATTACACCTCCACCACCAGCCTGAAGCGTTGATACAAGGCAGGATGGATCCATGCCTTTATGTTGTTTATACCAAATTCTGACCCTAACATCTGAATGTCACAGCTGAAATCGAAAGTCATCAGACCAGGCAACACATTTTCCAATCTTCTATTGTCCAATTTTGGCGAGCCTGTGTGAATTGTAGCCTCAGTTTCCTGTTCTTAGCTGACAGGAGTGGCACCCGGTTTGGTCTTCTGCTACTGTGGCACATCTGCTTCAAGGTTCGATGGGTTGTGCATTCAGAGATGGTATTCTGAATACCTTGGTGGTAACAAGTGGCTATTTGAGTTACTGATGCCTTTCTATCATAGGTAGGTAATCTCTATACATCTAAATAATAATCAAAGTTATCTGAGCACATTTTTGGTGTGAAATTCTGAATTCAACTAATTATCAAAATATAAAAAAAAAAAATTGAATCGTGGTCTAAACAAAAATTGCAGACTGATGTATTAGATCTGAATGATGAGGATTGGACTGAGGCATGGGATATTCCTTTTAAGCGACTTGTATCTGTCAGGGGCAAGCTGGTATAGTTAAAAATTCTTCACAGAGCATATTACACATCCTACAGACTCCAGACATTAAACTCTGCTCTCTCTTCGGCCTGTTGATGATGCGGTTAGCTTAATGGAGATTTTTTTTATATATTTTGGACCTGCCACACTTTAACATTATACAAAAAATCTACCTATTGGGTCTAGTAGAGGACATGACTCCCACCACTAATACAATGCTCCTAGGTCGGTTGCTCTTTTAAGCCATAAAAGCCATAGTTATGTGCTGGAAAAAATTAGACTTGCCTTCCATCTGGAAAAAAAATGTTAAATTTCAATCTGCTATTGTACCAGGATAAATATAAGAACAGAGGTTGTGGAAAGAAGTTTATAAATGTCTAGGTAAGATTCCATTCTTTAACCCATTTTTTGCGATCATTGAGTGGTAATGCACTCCGAAAGCCCACCAGCTAAGCTATCCCCCACCTTCCTTTAAGGTAGAAACTGAAGTTCATCTTTACTTTAATACATGAGTCAACTGCAAATTAATTACTAACCTTTTACAAACCTTCAATAAAAAAATAATTATTTAAAAAATGTGGAATTTTAAAGCTGAACTCCAGGCAAATATATAAAAAAAAATACATATTGTAGTCATGTATTCTCAGTACAGCAACACTCCCAATGTACCAGTTAGGGTCCACACTAGAAGCTGGTCAGGCTTTGCTCTGTACACCTGTGCTGAAAAGGAACATGGTGACAGAAGAAGAGATGTCCTTGTTATGCCGCGTACACACGCCTGGACTTTGCATCGGGAAAATCTCCGTCGGAATTTACGACGGAAAAATAGAGAACCTGCTCTCTATCTAAGTCTGTCGGAAATTTCGACAGAAAAAGTCCAATGGGGCATACACACAGATTATCCGACGAAAAGCTCCCATCAGACTTTTTCCATCGGAAATTCTGACCGTGTGTACGCGGCATTAGTCTTGCTGCTCCCTCACTGTCCAAACACAAGCTGGGGGCCGGGAGGTGACAAAAATGCTGCAACAGTGCGGCCACTGCTTTGTTACAGAAAAGTCTACTCAAGATGCCTATACTGCTGCACAACCAGGGGCATTCTCTGCTCCCCTGCCAATTTTATGCAGCCACCCAACACCTTTACCAATCAAGATGCTGCAAAATTTTATCAATTCCTTCCAAGAGCTGGCCCATTGCTTATGTCAGTGCTGAGGGCTCTTGAGAAGAGTACTGAAGCAGGGTGCTTTGACAAACTCAGGACATGACACACAGCTCTCTGCTGGCTCTTCCTAGGGGCCAAGAACTGCCTAGTTGCAGAGGACAAGAGACCCACTGATGATAACACTGGGTCTATAATAAGCTCTTTCTTGAAAATTACACATCAGAAGTTAAAATGTATTTAATAGATTGCTTCAGGGGGATTCATGGAAGGTATTATTTTTGCAGACAAAAACATCAGCTTTAGTTACCACAGGCAAAAAGTCAAGTCATCAACCTGGTTGTTCTGTCTGGCAGGCATGTAGAAATATCAAGAAGGGCTGGACATAATTCCCATCCTTTGACTAGTAAACCAGCTCCCATATTTATATTTTGGCTATCTACAGGTATTTAGCTGATTGCCTGGAGTTCAGTTTTAAGTAATTAAAGGGTCAAAACTGCCTGCGAAGTAGGCTTCTATGTAAACTAGTAAAGCATAAAATGGTTAAAAGCTGGAAAAAAGCCTCAAACTGACCATTATAAGCATGTATAAACAAGCCTATTAGGAAAATCTCTTTGACTTTTGCCTACAAAATAGGAGGCAGTTTGAACTTGAACAGCCGCGCCTATCTGGTGCCGTTGTTTTGCTCATTGCAATCTTTTTTTTTTGCATGTGAACAAGCAGCTAGAAGGCTTTTTCCATGTTTCACATTTCGTGACAATCCTAGAGAACAAGTGAAATCATTTGCAGTGGATACTATCAAGGAAATGTTACATGTATTTTTAAGGTAAGCCTGTAATGACACAGTAAAGCTATAAATCAAGTTTTTGGAGAGAAAGCGCTAAATGGTGGCAGGGCATATCCTTAGCTTTGACATATATACTGGTAGGGTATCCACAGAGCCCAAAAAAATACTGACATTCTAAAAGCTACATCATAGGTGGGCCCCTATTTCCTTTGTGACATTATTGTGTGATGCAGTGAAAATGTTTGATGACCTTCCTAAGCTCCAGTGGGTGGAATGTTGGTGATTACGTTGGCACTCTAGGTAGCTCAGAGCACACTCTGCAGGATAGGACAATGCAATTAGATATAAGTCCAGTTATATTTTGGTGCCTTCTTTTCAGAGAAAGTGTTGGTTTATAGAATTGTGTATACATCATATTTATTTTTTTAAATATATCAATTGCCATGTACACATAAAAATAAAACACTAACCTCTCTCGCCTACCTCACCTCCAGCAATGCCCACACAGACTTACTGCTATTCGATTTTCTTCTGGGTTGAATGACATCCAGTGTCATCTAACCCACTTCCTGTGAGCCAAAGACATTAAGAACACGTCTCCTATCATCCAACTTCCATTGACATACAAGAGAATGCTGCAGAATTTCAGGAAAAACTGGAGTTGAGCTTTAGCCTTTGTAATATATTGTTAAATCCTTATAGCCAAATGTATCAAGCTTTTCAATATGCCTTTTATTGGCTCTATAGACTTTTGTCAAATGATTCCGTGCTGTGAAATATTCTTGTGCTATTCTAGTTGATGTATTTTAGGCTACAAAATAGAGAATAGGGTGATTTTGCAGATTTTGATTCAGGGTTTTCAGAAAGTGTGGTTATAGACATCTATAGGAATTTAGGTAACAGGCACCCAGGTGCAGAAGATATAAGCCAGTGTAAAAATGAAAGACCTAAGCTGGCCATACCCAGGTCAAATTTTGTGAGTTTCCTGCTGTTTCTGCCATAATTCAGTCTATGGTTGGCCCTGGGGGCACCACCCAGCTCGTCAAACTTTGACCTGTAGATAAAAAGAGCCAGTTGAATAATATGTCTTAATGTTACCCAACTCCAGTGCCTCACTGATGGCATATTTTGATAATGCACTGGGCAAATCCTGTGCATTGGCAAATGCGAGTAATATTGCCCCTGCTAATCTCTCTTTAAGCAAAAGCCCAGCTAATTCGTGTGCACAATCCTGCAACCACACATGGTCTGCACTGTCAACCACCCAGATCCAGTGAAAACCCCTAGCGCAAGGGCGGGCTGACATTACCCTAGGGTGAATCTATGGCCACAGTGGAGAGCTACAACAGCAAATAATGCCAGTCACTTTAGTCTTTTCGAAATGTGTATTGCTCTGACTCACAGAGAGAGGGTGTTAGAGCCTCACATACCTCCAGAAACAGGTTCCAGACTCTGCCACACCTCTCCTCCATCTAAGGGAGAACCAGGATCCTCTAAGGACAGACTCTATCCCCCCTCCAGCAGGACTTCCTTCCCTGGCTCTCCACCTTGGGTGCTGTACCTTCCTTGACCAGGCAGGGCAGCTTTAGGATTTGTGCTAGGACCAAAACAGACTTCTCCCCAAATCAGCACAAACTTACAACACACAACTCCCCAGACAACAGCCTGGGTGAAAGAGGACTTACAAAGGTCATTCCCCGACTATTTATATTTGCCCTAAACCTCCTAGTGGTTGGCCAAGGGGACATAAATAATCATAACCAAAATTGTTACAGCTCCCTTGCTTAGTACCCTAAGTGCCAGTGACATCCAATGGGAGCAGCTGGGGACAGCAGCAACCCTGAACTTAGAAAAGAGCCAACTGAAAGACTATAAATTACCTCGGGTAAACTACTACCCTGATATATAAACTACCACGGCCTACTCAACGGCCTAACTGAGCAAGAGTGAACCCTCCTAATGATTGTTCACTGATACTAGTTACTGATTTATCACCTAGCATGGGGTTATCACCGAACTCTAGTCCCCATAGGCTTTACACGCATCAGTCTAGTTACTTAATGGTGATATTTATCGCGTGATAGCCCATGTGTGTATTGATATTTGGCATCTGGACAACCAGAATATTTTGTGTTTTATGTTTGTTAGTCTTGTACACACTGTAATTGATGGTGCTTGGTATGGATCTGAGTGATCCCGTGAAGCTGGAAGCCAAATGTTTTTAGTATGCAATATTGTTGCAATGAACCCAAAATAAAGTTAAAACTTTTTACTATGAAATCCTATTATGACCTTTTTGTCACTAAAGTAACTCCCAGGTAGGGATGGGCCCGGTCCTCGATTCGAACCCATGTTCGAATCGAGCATCGGGCGTTCGCTCGCTCGTCGAGCCCAGAACTATTTGGGCCGTTCGCATCACATTCGTGTGATGCGAGCGGCCCGGCAATGCATTGCGGCCGGCGCGGCCGGCGCAGTGCATTGCTGGCTGATGATTGGCCAAGCATGCACTGTGACCCCGCATGCTTGGCCAATCACAGCGCCCGAAACTCGGAGAGCAATAATTGGCTACAGGCAGGACGGCTGTAGCCAATTACAGCTCAGGGGCTTTAGTACAAGCCCCACCATTTAAAAGGCCGCCACGCCATCGGCCCCGGTCACATGAGTTCCGGCTTTAGGAGAGATTAGTCTGCTGATTCTGTCTTTGCTTGATACTGAAAGATTTGCTCTTCTTTGCTAAACCATTGGCTATTTCTTTGCTAAACCATTGCTACCTAAGTCATTGATCGTTCATTGCTGCTGATTGCACAGTTAGTGTGTTATTAGCTGCTGCTGGGGATTAGTCTGGTGCGTGCTTACTGTTAGTACAGTATTGCAGTAGTACCAACCGCAGTGCTGTTAGCACAGCATTGCACCCCAACAGCACCCATAGGACTTCTAGTGTGTTAGTGGCAGCAAACAGAGCTCCTATATTTTCTTCTCAGCAGCACCCATAGGACTTCTAGTGTGTTAGTGGCATCACACAGAGCTCCTATATTTTCTTCTCAGCAGCACCCATAGGACTTCTAGTGTGTTAGTGGCAGCAAACAGAGCTCCTATATTTTCTTCTCAGCAGCACCCATAGGACTTCTAGTGTGTTAGTGGCAGCAAACAGAGCTCCTATATTTTCTTCTCAGCAGCACCCATAGGACTTCTAGTGTGTTAGTGGCAGCAAACAGAGCTCCTATATTTTCTTCTCAGCAGCACCCATAGGACTTCTAATGTGTTAGTGGCATCACACAGAGTTCCTATATTTTCATCTCAGCAGCACCCATAGGACTTCTAGTGTGTTAGTGGCATCACACAGAGCTCCTATATTTTCTTCTCAGCAGCACCCATAGGACTTCTAGTGTGTTAGTGGCAGCAAACAGAGCTCCTATATTTTCTTCTCAGCAGCACCCATAGGACTTCTAGTGTGTTAGTGGCAGCAAACAGAGCTCCTATATTTTCTTCTCAGCAGCACCCATAGGACTTCTAGTGTGTTAGTGGCATCACACAGAGCTCCTATATTTTCTTCTCAGCAGCACCCATAGGACTTCTAGTGTGTTAGTGGCAGCAAACAGAGCTCCTATATTTTCTTCTCAGCAGCACCCATAGGACTTCTAGTGTGTTAGTGGCAGCAAACAGAGCTCCTATATTTTCTTCTCAGCAGCACCCATAGGACTTCTAGTGTGTTAGTGGCAGCAAACAGAGCTCCTATATTTTCTTCTCAGCAGCACCCATAGGACTTCTAGTGTGTTAGTGGCAGCAAACAGAGCTCCTATATTTTCTTCTCAGCAGCACCCATAGGACTTCTAGTGTGTTAGTGGCAGCAAACAGAGCTCCTATATTTTCTTCTCAGCAGCACCCATAGGACTTCTAGTGTGTTAGTGGCATCACACAGAGCTCCTATATTTTCTTCTCAGCAGCACCCATAGGACTTCTAGTGTGTTAGTGGCAGCAAACAGAGCTCCTATATTTTCTTCTCAGCAGCACCCATAGGACTTCTAGTGTGTTAGTGGCATCACACAGAGCTCCTATATTTTCTTCTCAGCAGCACCCATAGGACTTCTAGTGTGTTAGTGGCAGCAAACAGAGCTCCTATATTTTCTTCTCAGCAGCACCCATAGGACTTCTAGTGTGTTAGTGGCAGCAAACAGAGCTCCTATATTTTCTTCTCAGCAGCACCCATAGGACTTCTAGTGTGTTAGTGGCAGCAAACAGAGCTCCTATATTTTCTTCTCAGCAGCACCCATAGGACTTCTAGTGTGTTAGTGGCAGCAAACAGAGCTCCTATATTTTCTTCTCAGCAGCACCCATAGGACTTCTAGTGTGTTAGTGGCAGCAAACAGAGCTCCTATATTTTCTTCTCAGCAGCACCCATAGGACTTCTAGTGTGTTAGTGGCATCACACAGAGCTCCTATATTTTCTTCTCAGCAGCACCCATAGGACTTCTAGTGTGTTAGTGGCAGCAAACAGAGCTCCTATATTTTCTTCTCAGCAGCACCCATAGGACTTCTAGTGTGTTAGTGGCAGCAAACAGAGCTCCTATATTTTCTTCTCAGCAGCACCCATAGGACTTCTAGTGTGTTAGTGGCAGCAAACAGAGCTCCTATATTTTCTTCTCAGCAGCACCCATAGGACTTCTAGTGTGTTAGTGGCAGCAAACAGAGCTCCTATATTTTCTTCTCAGCAGCACCCATAGGACTTCTAGTGTGTTAGTGGCAGCAAACAGAGCTCCTATATTTTCTTCTCAGCAGCACCCATAGGACTTCTAGTGTGTTAGTGGCAGCAAACAGAGCTCCTATATTTTCTTCTCAGCAGCACCCATAGGACTTCTAGTGTGTTAGTGGCAGCAAACAGAGCTCCTATATTTTCTTCTCAGCAGCACCCATAGGACTTCTAGTGTGTTAGTGGCAGCAAACAGAGCTCCTATATTTTCTTCTCAGCAGCACCCATAGGACTTCTAGTGTGTTAGTGGCAGCAAACAGAGCTCCTATATTTTCTTCTCAGCAGCACCCATAGGACTTCTAGTGTGTTAGTGGCAGCAAACAGAGCTCCTATATTTTCTTGTCAGCAGCACACATAGTACCTATAGTGTGTTAGTGTCAGCACCCATAGGACCTACAGTGTGTTGTGAGCACACATAGGAGTTCTATTTTTTATACTATATACACTACCGACTACAATGGCTGGAAGACCGCCAAGGAGAGGCAGAGCGTGCCGAGGCAAGAACACAGGGCAGGCAGGCTCTGTTTCTAGAGACAACAGTGCTGGCCGTGGACGTGGTCGTGCATCGTCATCAGCACGTGGCCATGGGACACGCTTGTCTTTGTTTTCGGCAGCTGGACATGTGGAGCCGCATCATGCCGAAGGCTTGGTAGAATGGATGACCAAGCCCTCCTCATCCTCCTCATCCTCTCTCACCCAGGCTCAGGGTACTGGCAGAGCAGCTGCCAACGCGTACTCAATGGCATCATCAGCCACCCCTTCCCTAGACCCACCATGTCCTCCTGAGGAGTCCCCCGAACTGTTTGAGCACAGTGTTGGGTACATGCTCCAGGAGGATGCCCAACGATTCGAAGGCTCGGATGATGATACCCAGCTTGAGGAAGTCAGTAGTGTGCGCGCAGAGAGAGGGGATGCTGAAGGACAGCAATCTGGCAGTAGTGTTCCACCAGCTGCAGCTTACTGCCAGGTTTGCTCTAGTGGTGAAGAGGGAGGGGATGATGAGGTCACTGACTCCACGTGGGTGCCTGAAGGGAGAGAGGAGGAGGAGGAGGAGGATGCAGCGTCACATGTCCAACGAGGCAGGATGCCCCCTGGAGGCCAGCTAGAGGCCAGCACAGCAACTGTACCACACCGCAGAGCTCCGCCTGTGCAGGGCGCTGCCTCTGCACGTTATCACAAAAGTTCTTTGGTGTGGGCCTTTTTTGAGACGAGTGCATCAGATCGCACCACTGCTATTTGCAATATTTGTCTCAAGCGTATCTCGCGTGGCCAAAACATCAGCCGCTTGGGCACCACAAGCATGAGCAGACATATGTCGACCTGCCATGCAGCTCGTTGGCAAGCACACATAAAAGACCCACACCAAAGAACAAAGCGGACCTCTCCTTGCTCCTCATCAGCTGGGATCTCCATCCCCACTATATCTTCAGTCCTCTCTGAAAGCTGCTCTGAGAGGACTGAAGGTGTAGAATTAGGTGTGTCACAACCAAGTACTTGCAGTACACCGACGTCCGATTGTAGCAGGCAAATTTCCCTGCCCCAGCTGCTGGACCGTCGAAAGAAGTATACTCCCAGCCATCCACATGCCCAGCGGTTGAATGCTAGCTTGGCTAAATTGCTAGCACTTCAACTGCTGCCTTTTCAGTTGATAGACTCGGCCCCCTTCCGTGAGTTTGTTCAATGTGCGGTTCCTCAGTGGCAGGTTCCCAAACGCCACTTTTTCTCACGGAAGGCGATTCCGTCTCTCTACTGGCATGTGGAAGGCAATGTCCATGCCTCGCTGGACAGGGCGGTCAGCGGTAAGGTGCATATTACCGCTGACTCATGGTCCAGCAGGCATGGACAGGGACGTTATCTTTCTTTCACGGCCCATTGGGTCACTCTATTGGTAGCTGGGAGGGATGCAGGACAAGGTGCAGTAGTGTTGGAGGTTGTTCCGCCACCACGCCTCCAAAATGCTACTACTGGTTGTGACACACCTCTCTCCTCCACCCCCTCCTCTTCTTCTTCCTCCATGTCCTCTTCGAGTGCTCTGTCCTCGGAACCAGCGGTGCTCCGTAGGCGTACAAGGGGCTACGCGAGTACGCAGGCAAAAAGATGCCATGCCGTGCTTGCGCTGGTGTGTTTGGGGGACAGGAGCCACACTGGGCCAGAGGTTCTGGCAGCTCTGCAGGGGCAGGCCGAGAGGTGGTTGACGCCACGCCAGCTTAAGCCAGGAATGGTCGTTTCTGATAATGGCACCAACCTCCTCTCCGCCCTGCGACAGGGGCAGCTCACCCATGTGCCCTGTATGGCTCACGTCCTCAACCTGGTGGTGCAGCGGTTCTTGGGCAGGTTCCCAGGCTTACAGGATGTCCTGAGGCAGGCCAGGAAAGTCTGTGTGCATTTCCGCCGATCTTATAATGCCAGTGCTCGGCTGACTGAGCTGCAAAAGGAGCTGAACCTGCCCAAGAACCGCCTAATATGTGACATGCCCACCAGGTGGAACTCAACGTTGGCCATGCTGCAGCGACTGCACACGCAGCAGAGGGCCATCAATGAGTACCTTTGCGACTACGGCACCAGGACAGGGTCAGGGGAGCTTGGCTTTTTTTCCCCACGCCAGTGGAGCATGATCAGGGATGCATGCACTGTCCTCTCACCATTTGAGGAGGCCACGAGGATGGTGAGCAGTGACAGTGCATGCATCAGTGACACTGTACCTCTTGTCCACCTGTTGGAGCATACGCTGCGTGGGATAATGGACAGGGCACTTGAGGCAGAACAGAGGCAGGAAGAGGAGGACTTCCTTGTCTCTCAAGGCCCCCTTTATCCAGACAATGTTCCTTCTGTCCCACCCATCACACAGGAAGAGGGGGAGGAGGAGGAGGAGGAGGATTGTGTGAGCATGGAGGTGGAGCCTGGCACTCAGCATCAGCAGCAGCAGTCTTTTAGGGATGATGTACAGTCCCAACAAACCAGTGGACTTGTACGTGGCTGGGAGGAGGTGGCTGGCGATCATGTCATCCTCAGTGACCCAGAAGACTCCGGACCGAATGCCTCAGCTAACCTACGCTGCATGGCCTCCCTGATCCTGCAAAGCCTGCGGAAGGATCCTCGTGTTCTTCGGATCAAGGAGAGTGACCATTACTGGCTGGCCACTCTCCTTGATCCACGGTACAAGGGTAAGGTTGCGGACCTTATCTTGCCGTCGCAGAGGGAGCAGAGGATGAGACATCTCAGGGAGGCCTTGCAGAAAGGTCTGTGCAACGCGTTCCCAGAAACTGGGAGGTTACAAACTCCTGGTCCTGGACGACAAGTTGCTGAGGCTTCGGTCAGTAGCAGAAGGAGCGGTGGGGAAGGTGGACGTCTGACCGATGCGTTCAGACAATTTTTTAGTCCGCAGCCCCAAGGTATGATCGGTTCCAGCAACCATCGCCAGCGTCTGATATACATGGTGCAGGAATACCTAGGGGCAAGGTCAGACTTGGACACCTTTCCCACCGAAAATCCTCTGGCTTACTGGGTCCTGAGGATGGATCACTGGCCAGAGCTTGCACAGTATGCAATTGAGCTACTGGCCTGTCCTGCATCCAGCGTTCTTTCCGAACGCACATTCAGTGCTGCTGGAGGATTTGTCACCGATCATAGGGTGCGCCTGTCCACCGACTCGGTTGATCGACTGACCTTCATAAAAATGAATCAGTCTTGGATCACCACCAGCTACCAGACACCTGAAGCGGATATAACGGAATAATTTATAATGTCACATCCCTTCAAGACTGCCTATGCTGATGCTGAGTGACTGTCCTGTTATGTTCACTGACTATCCTCTTCCTCCTCCTCAATGATCCATGCCACCACACCAGTGCCTAAGGCACAATTTTTCAGCCCCTGTATAACAGGGGCGTGTAATTACAATTTTTTAAAAAGATGCTTCGCAACAGGTGTGACTGCTGTGCTCAGAGTACAGTATCTGTGAGGGGTTGCAGTGTTGTGGCACCAGCACCAGTGCCTAAGGCACAATTTTTCAGCCCCTGTTGGGGCGTGTAATTACAATTTTTAGGCAATGCTTTGCAACAGGTCTCATTGCTGTGCTCAGAGTACAGTATCTGTGAGGGGTTGCAGTGTTGTGGCACCAGCACCAGTGCCTAAGGCACAATTTTTCAGCCCCTGTATAACAGGGGCGTGTAATTAAATTTTTTTAAAAAGATGCTTCGCAACAGGTGTGACTGCTGTGCTCAGAGTACAGTATCTGTGAGGGGTTGCAGTGTTGTGGCACCAGCACCAGTGCCTAAGGCACAATTTTTCAGCCCCTGTTGGGGCGTGTAATTACAATTTTTAGGCAATGCTTTGCAACAGGTCTCATTGCTGTGCTCAGAGTACAGTATCTGTGAGGGGTTGCAGTGTTGTGGCACCAGCACCAGTGCCTAAGGCACAATTTTTCAGCCCCTGTATAACAGGGGCGTGTAATTACAATTTTTTAAAAAGATGCTTCGCAACAGGTGTGACTGCTGTGCTCCAAGTACAGTATCTGTGAGGGGTTGCAGTGTTGTGGCACCAGCACCAATGCCTAAGGCACAATTTTTCAGCCCCTGTTTAACAGGGGCGTGTAATTACAAATCTTGATCTAATAGTTCACAGCAGGGCCCATTCCTGCGCCCACCAAGAGTAACTATGAGGGCCTACAGTCTTGTGGCAACACCGTCCACCACCACCACCACCACCAAAGGCCCAATTTTTCTGCCCTGTTCAACAGGTGCATGCAATTACAAATCTTGATCTAATAACTCACAGCAGGGCCCATTCCTGCACCCACCAAGAGTAACTGTGAGGGCTTACAGTCTTGTGGCAACACCGTCCACCACCACCACCACCACCACCAAAGGCCCAATTTTTCTGCCCGGTTCAACAGGTGCATGCAAGTACAAATCTTGATCTATTAACTCACAGCAGGGCCCATTCCTGTGCCCACCAGTCTTGTGGCTACACCAACATCTAATAGGGCAAATTTCTGCAGAGTATATACGGCAGGCCCCTACTTTCAAACATCCAACTTACAAACGACTCCTACTTGCAAACGGCAAGAGAAAACAGGAAGTGAGAGGAAATCTACCCCTAGGAAGGAAAATTCTATCCTGTTAGATTTAATTTGGGAAAAAGGTATCTCCTCTCTACTGATGCTTTATCACCAATCCTTGTTTCAATTAAAACCCCACTTTTCCAAAAACATTTGTCATTGGGACGGAAAGTGAGGTGACATGTTCTGAACAGATGTGCAAAGACAGCAAATGTTACAGGGGTGATAACCCCTCCCTATGTTCTCCAAAAAGCTTAAAAATTGATTTTTTTGGGATGTAGCTACACTTCATAATGTACCTGTTCAGATTCTACTTAAGAACAAACCTACAGTCCATGTCTTGTTTGCACCACCTATATACTGCTGTTCAGAGTATATAGGGTTGTAGGTATAGGGTTTTATTTTGGGTGCGGGGTCCCCCTTAGTATCCATACAAGACCCAAAGGGGCTGGGGTGGGGGGGGGGGTGATGGGGTAGCCATGCCATTTTTCTCAAGGATTTTCAGCCATATGGCGGCCAGGACAAGACATGACATTAAAGCCGCAAGTGGTTTTAAATGGCTTCTTTTTTTCCTTTACAAATGTCATTTTGTGCAAGGACAGTTCTAAACACGGGAAACACATGCCACTTCACAGGCATACTTTAGACACCCCCCAGGTACCATATTTAAAGGAAAATTTCACTTTTTTTTTTTCACTTTATGCATCATTAAAATGACTGCTCCCGAAAAAACTTTAGTTTTTAAAATTTCTTTTTGCATTGATATATGTCCCCTGGGGCAGGACCCGGGTCCCCAAACCTGTTTTATAACATTAACATGCATATTGGCCGTTGTAATTAGCAATTTTGATTTCGAACGTTCGCGTCCATTATAACGAATAGGGTTCGAAAATTCGCGCGAACTTTCGGTCCGTTCGAAGGTTCTGGTGCGAACCGAACCCGGGGGTGTTCGGCTCATCCCTACTCCCAGGTAGTCTATTACCAAGGTTTTGTATTATATTAGTGTTTGATTATGGCGACAACACATGACTGGGTTATTGGTCTACGGGAGTGTATGAATTTTGATGATATACAAGGGCCCGATGTTTTCCATTTTTAAACTTCCTCCCAGCAGAACTAAATGTATTAGTCTCTTCTGCTTACAGCAGGGTGGCTACATCTACTTTGAGTGCAACAATTTACAATCCATCATTGATGTGCTGTACAAAATCTGTGCATAGAGCAGAGCTTTGGGAGGGAACCAACAGGTCCTTGAAATCTAGATGGGGCAGATACAAGACTAGTCACTCCGCATATGGTCAGAAATAAGCAGTGACTGGTCTTTTTACAGAAAACACAAATTAGAATGCACATTGCCTTTGTATTTAGACAATATTTCTTTAGCCAGGAGGTCAACTTTAAATACCTTTGACCTAATGAAGAAGGAGGCTGTTTAGTGATGTAGTGTTTTCAACTCAGAAATTTCCATGGGACAACAAAGGTGTATGGGGTCTGAGCCCTTTTCTGGAATCAGTCATTCTGATATTTTCCTATTTATTCTGCTCTGTGTGAAAATCAGGCCCCATTCACATTATTATTATTATACACAATTTATATAGCGCCAACAGTTTACGCAGCGCTTTACAATGTAGAGGAGGGACAACTCAATTACAGTACAGTTCAATACAGAAGGTACAGGAGGGCCCTGCTCATAGAGCTTACATTCTAAAGGGAGGGGTGGTGGTACAAAAGGTAATAGCTGCAGAGAATTTGATGGGGGTGGCATCTTTGTGTTTTTCTCAATTTTGTTCCGCATTTTTGGGGTGACACCATTCAATTGAATGGGCTGCCCTCCACTCCAAAAATGTTCCAAAGTAGCTCCTGTACCTTTTTTTGGAGCCGACTCTGGTGCTGTTTTGGACAGCGCAATTAGGCGCGTTTATCACACATTTTGTCACACAACAAAACAGCCATTTTTTTGAGCTTGCTTGGGGTGCTATTAAGAATAAATGGCACCCAAACATTGCTTTAATTTTAGCTAGACTGCCTTATATTCTGCCCGATATTCTGATATGCTAAAGTGTGAATGGGACCCTTCAGCCAAAGATGATTCAAATAAGAGCTCAATTATTACACAGCTGTCAGCATCCCTGTACAAGTTAAAGGGGTTTTAAACCCTCGTGTTTTTTTAAACCCTCGGGATCTGATGCGGGGAGGAGCCGCGAGAGCCGCTGAGGGATCCCAGAAGTCGAGGATCGGGGTCACTCTGTGAAAAAAGAGCTGCACAGTGGAGGTACTGTAAGTATGATATGTTTGTTTTTTTTTGTTTTTTTTAAGCCCTGGTTCACACTGGTGCGATTTGACATGCGATTTGACATGTTAAATCGCATGTCAAATCGGCGATATTTGCCGCAAATTGTGGGCAATGCCACCATCCTAATCGGTGTGACGCCACATCTCCGGCGCTGCCCCGATTTCAAAAAGTAGTTTCTGTACTACTTTTTGCGATTTCGGGCCACCGATTTACATTGAGATCTGTGCAGAAACCTGCACAGATGTCCATGTAATCGCGGCCGAAATCGGGACTGACAGGCAGGAGTGAAATCTTGCAAGTTCAGCTGAACTCGCACGGCTTCACTCCCGCAGCCCCAGTGTGAACCTGAAAGCTTTACAATCACTTTAATGAGCTGAGAGTTGTAACTTGATGAGCAGTTCTTCTCTATGATTGAGTAGAAAAAGTTTTGTCTTTTTTGGTGAACCTTTTCTTATTAAAGTATTTTATAATTTTTTTAAATCCAGATTTTTATTTATGTAACTTGTCTTTGGAAAGTAATCATGTCAAAAACATAAACTGTAATTTGTATTTGGAAACTAGCGACGATAGCGGTTTTACTTGTAGTCATTTTGCCGCCATAAATTGTAACATTATATCTAGAGAATAAAAATACAACCCTATTTAGAGTTGGGATGTTCCCACAGATAATTTACTTTTGATTGGAGGTTAATATGGCCATGAGTGTGGTCATCTGTCACTCAGCTGCTTCTACTGAAATGATCTTCAGTGACCTGCATACTGGGATGTATAGCAAATAAGAGGGTTATTCTGTGCTTTACTGGAATTTGATACAAGCGCCCCATTGTCACAGCTAGTATCGAAGGATGTGTTTGCATGATATGGACTACAGTCAAGTACAACAAACCAGGACGCCTAAGTTCTTTGATGGCTCTTCAAATGCCACACACAGGACTTTTCTTGGCCAACGCAAAAAAAAAATGACTGGAAAACGATCCTCATCTGTATTGGTCTGGTAAACCCAAAGGGACACTTGGCCATGCACATGTGATTCATTTAATAATAATGATAATTGCAATACAGTGGTTTTAATGTCTTAAATCTAGGAGTGTATCACCAGTGCAATTACAAAGACATCTCAATATTTCATATTACCAAACTGCTAGTTTGGAGACCCCTCAAATTACATGGTTCATAAACCACTAAACAATATGTTCTATAATTTATTTGTACATAGCTATACAGCTGAGTTGCAGATTGCCTGACTACTGTGTTACATAATGGCGTGCTCCAAGTTTAACCTCAAGTTTCCAGTGTAGCACAGATACAGTTTGATATTCTATATCAAAATGGCTAAAATCTGATTATTTTAATGTTGTTCACTTTATTTCCTTTTGTTGTTGATATATTTGGATTGGTTTTTTCAAGGAGGAAATATTAACATGTAATAGAATGGCAATAGAAGTTAAAGCGGTTGTATAGTAAGAATTTTATTTTTATTTTTTTAGTCACCTGCAAGGGAAAAGACATAATGAGCTAGTATGCACCGCATACTAGCTCATTATGAAATACTTACCTTAGAACGAGGCATCGTTAACTTACCTGGTCCACGCCGAGGGAGATGACATGTTGCCTCGGTGTGTCTTCCGGGTATCGCGGCTCCAGCGCTGTGAGTGGCTGGAGCCGCGATGCGCGCAGGAGACTTCTTTCCGACAAGGTTCGGCGTCTGCTGGGCCTTCAGCGAAGAATCCCCTGTGCGCATGTGCCGCTGCAGTCAGCGGCGCATTGCGAGGGGAATATCTCCTAAACCGTAAAGGTTTAGGAGATATTTTTTTTTCCTACATGTAAGCCTTATTATAGGCTTACCTGTAGGTAAAAGTACCCAAATTGACTATACAACCGCTTTAATTAAAGCTGAGCTTAAGAAAGATGTAAAAGGCATTCATTAACAAATCATTATTTATTAATTTAGTTATTTATTTTTATGCAAATGGTGTAAGTACCTGAATTTGACTAAAGCCCCATACACACAGGCCGAATGTCGGGCGATATTCGGCCCATGTGTATGGCAACTGGTCCGACAGAAGCTGAACATTTAAAGAGGAAGTAAACCTAGAATGTTTTTTTTTTTTTTAAAAACCCTGCAAAAGAAAGCCATAATGAGCTAGTATGGATAGCATACTAGCTCATTATGAATGACTTACCTGAGATCGAAGCCCCCGAACTGCTCCTCGTTCCCCTCCGCCACCGCCGCCATCTTGCCTCGATGTCCCGTCACTGCCGTCAGTGTATCGCTGCGGGACCGGCATTCTTCCATTGAGAAAACCGGCACCGCTCAGTGCGCCTGCGCCGTTGTCTACGGCACGCATGCGCCATAGACATCGGTGCAGGGTTTTCTGAAAATATCTCCTAAACCGTGTAGGTTAAGGAGATATTTCTTGGACCTACAGGTAAGCCTTAATCTAGGCTTACCTGTAGTTGCAAGTTGTGTGGTTGAGTTTACAACCACTTTAAGCCAGTTTCTGCCGAAGGGTCATGACTGAAAATGGTCTGCTGACCATCTCGCGATCAGTGCTGTCTCTTTATTGGCTCATTGGCTGTGATTGACAGCAGCGGGAGCCAATGGCTCCTGCTGCTGTGTGAGCCAATGAGGGGAGAGACACCCAGGAGAGCACATGGATTGAGAAGGGGCTCAGGGGGGGCTCTGCATCCAGAAGGTTTTTTACCTTAATGCATAGAATGTATTAAGGTAAAAAAAACTTCTGCCTTTAGAACCACTTTAATGCATTTCCTGCATTAGGCCCCTTTCACACTTATACGACTTGTCTCACGATTTGTGATGACAAAGTAGCATGACAAGTCGTTTCCCATGATTTCCAATGACAACCATTCATATTAGTACAACTTCAAATCGTTCCGACTTCAAAGTAGTCTCTGCCCTACTTTGGTCGATTTTGATGCCACTTACACAGGCATTCCCTGAAATCACGGCCGCAAATCGCGGCAAAATTGCGGCCGCAAAATCGCAGTAAAATTGGCCGACTTTGAAGTTGCAGTAGTGTGAAAGGGGCCTTAAGGTAAAAAATGTCCCAGTATCGCCCCCTCCCCCCCTTATACTTACATGAGTCCTATCTTGATCCAGCGCTGTACTCAAGTGCAGCAGTGCTGTTCTCTCTTTATCTCTTCACATATTGGCCATTGGCTTTTGCTAGTGTGAATAAAATTCTGTGAGGAGAGAGCAGGGCCGTGCCGTGTTGTGTGTGTCTATGGATTAAAAACGATCGTGTGTGGGCTCCAGAGCATTTTTTGCGACGTGAAAAATGGCCATTAAAATTTGGAACATGCTCTATTTTTTCTCGTCGTTTTTTCACGTTGTCGTTTTTCTCCTCATGAAAAACGGGCGTGTGTAGGCTTTAACGACGTGAAAAAAAATGCGCATGCTCAGAAGCAAGTTATGAGAAGGGAGCGCTCGTTCTGGTAAAACTAGCGTTCATAATGGAGATAGCACATTCGTCACGCTGTAACGGACTGAAGAGCACGAGGCTGAAAAGCGCGAATCGTCTCTCACCAAACTTTACTAACACGAGGATCAGCAAAAGCAGCCCAAAGGGTGGCGCCATCCGAATGGAACTTCCCCTTTATAGTGCCGTCGTACGTTTCGTACGTCACCGCGCTTTGTTTGAGCATTTTTTTTCACGATAGTGTGTAGGCAAGGCAGGCTTGAGAAGAATCACGTCGAGAAAAACGTTGTTTTTTTCAATGACATTAAAAACGGTCGTGTGTACGCGGCATAAGAATTGGTAATAAATGTTTGCTTTTGGGTTTTATAGTGCTTTGATTGCAATAAATACTATACTGTGACAGTGATACTATGACATAAAAAGTGGGTCCACTGAGCAGAGTTAGGTCATGTATCCTGTTGGGGAATTGAGTATATAAGAAGCTAGCTGATTTTGTCCCTGCCAAGTGGTAAAGGCCCTGTGGCGTTTTGCTATTCATGGTTGCATCAATGCTGTGCTTTCTACAAATTGAAATAGATGTCATAAGAAGTATGTTTTCCAATTCTTTCAGTTGTACTTTATTATTGTTACCGGCAAGTAGCTGCAGACATTCTAAGCAATTCATGTATAAGAATAAGATGAGCGGCGTGGCCTATATGTAACACGGGCCTGTTGTAGTAATAGAACATGACAGCATTGCAGGTCTAGAACAGATTCACTTCATTCTTAAAGACCAGAGAAAGCTCTGACTCTGCAAGGACTGTGATGCATCCGTCATGCAAATCAGCTCATTAGCATACAGAAGGGGACGGTACGCTTGTAAGGCTGTAGAAATCCTATTGGCACTCAGTAATAAACATTTCAGAACAATGCTTCAGCTTATGCCTCATAAGATTCAACATAACAGAACTTGGCTTTAACATCCTGGCTTCATTTTCCTTTTGTTTTAGTGTAGTCTTCAAGCAATACAGATAGGTCATTTGCAATTCATGATGCCCCTAATGCAATGAATACTTGAGTGTGTCTGCGTTTTGTTTAGTCTTCTTTCCCAACTGCAGCTGCTAGACTACCCATTCAAGTTATTTTTTGTTCACTATTTAATTAGAGCCGAATAGTAGGAAAACAGCTACATTTACCAATAACATTCATATATGGTAACTGTTTTACGTGCTATGTAATTCTGTCCAGTCCAAGAGGCAGCTGTTTTGGGCCCCACAACAATGACTGGGCCCGGGGCAGCTGCCCCTTTTTCCCTGTGTTAAAGACGGTCCTGCCTGAGGCTAGTCGCTTCACTGGGTACATGTAAGGCTTTTAATGCAGCAGAGAAAGTCAAATCACCAATCTGGCTGTACTGCCTGGCAGGTCTGTGATACACAGACCTGCCAGACACTACAGCCAGGTTGGTGATTTGACTTTCTCTGTTGCATTAAAAGCCTTACGTTTACCCAGTGAAGCGACTAGCCTCAGGCAGGACTGTCTTTAACACAGGGCAAAAGGGGCAGCTGCGCCCGGCCCAGTCATTGTTGTGGGGCCGAAAACAGCTGCCTCTTGAGCCCTGCACTGCCCCCAAATAGTTGATAAGTGGATTTGGGAGGGCCTAATAATATGTTTACCTAGGGTCTAATCAATATTAAAGATGGCCCTGGCCTCAGGTGATACACGGAGATGAAACAAACCCTCCTACACAAGTTGTACCTGCTTATCAGCAGTCCTCTCTTATCCACTGTTCAAAGTATACCATTTACACAGCATTTCGGCTCATCAGAAGGCAGGGGTTAAGGATCTGATGTCACATACTGTACAGCATAGAGCTGAGTGTAATCTGACACATGAGTGGAGGGAATGGATACACCCCCTCTACACAGTCTTATAAGAAAACAAGCATGGCGGAAGCTGTCAATCACAGGCTGTGTGCTGGAGCCCCCTCCCCTGCCCCCCTTTATCCCTCGGAGTCAGCATTACCTGTCAGAAATGACTCATGCACATAGCAGAAGAAGGAGACAGCAGACAGAATTTCCATTAGATATTTTTAATTGAGGCAATTACACACTATAGAAGGATATGATTTGTTAATTTTTATTTCAGAGATCTACAGCTAGTTTAAAGTGGAGCTCCACCCTAAAGGGGAAGCTCTGCCTGTTTGCCTCCTCCCCCCTCCGCTGCCACATTTGGCACCTTTTAGGAGGTAGCGAGTACCTAGTTTTGACCAGTACCTGTTCCTACTTTGCGGCAAACTGAGCCATAAGTTTCCCCCCCCCCCCTTCTTCCCCTGCAGCCGGCCCATTCACAAAGCGCAGCACGCTGCACACATATGCAGTAGGAAACCAATTTCCCTTAGTCAAGATGGCAGGACCAAAACCTGATAGCCGATTGCAAAGTCGGCTAGGGTGAGGACACTGCTGGATCCCTGGACAGGTAAGTGTCCCTATATTAAAAGTCAGTAGCTGCTGACTTTAAATTTTTTGGGGGGGAGCCTGGAGCTCCCCTTTAGGTATTAGATCTCAGTCAACTCCTTGCCACTAATTCATGACTTGACAGTAAAGTAGCAGCAAAAGACCGATAAGATCATCACTCTGCTGTGCTCTCTTTGGCATGTGTTAACAATGAGTTATTTATTGCATAGGACATCATTGCACGTGACGAAACGCATAGGGGGAGCAACATGCTGAAGTCATTGCGAGTTCCCGGAAGTGTTGGCACTGTTTTTCTGCCAGTGAAGATTTGGATTAAGTGCTTTAAATTTAATGCAATATATGTTTTATGGAGCGATGCCCTATTGAGAACCAGTCATCCGTCAGCTAGGTGACCAGGTCTGGGTACCCGATTGAAAGCTTTGATGAATTCTCTTTAATTAGGGGGTCACATTTAGCCGGTAAGTGTTTACTCTCCCCATAAAAGGTGGTGGCTTCATGATTGCATGTTCCTCTTATTGGTGGTATAAAAAGCGAGAAGGTGAAAATAAGAGAGAAACAGGCAAATTGGATAACCAAAGGAGCAGAATTTCCTTCTTTTTTTTTTTTTGACTGTACAAGCATGACTAGGGTAGCTCTGAGGTATCCATCCTACTACTACATAGCCCCTTATACCTCCAACCCCCATTCCCATTAAAACATGTGACACTAGTTGGAGTTAAATGGCCGCACAGCCTTTTATTAAACAACATAAATAATAAATAACAATTTAAACAGTAACACAAAGCTAGATGTCCCCAGCCGCAAGAACACCGACTCGGGGACATTAACACTTGCCACACCGACCTTACAGGTCTACCACTGCCTGGTCCCTCTTAGTGGACCACACCCAACCAGAAGACACCATACCAATGATGGTTCCCCACTTGTATCCCACAGGCAGATATTTTAACCTCATCCAAGGGGTCCCAACAGCCATCTCTACACCTACACCCTCAAACCGACTTACCCTATTTCAGGGACGTTCATCTGATGGCTTCCCAACCTGACTGTTATGCCTTGTACACACGATCGGACTGTCCATCAAAATAAAGTCCGATGGATTGTCTGACGGAGTTTCTGACGGAATTCCGTTCAAGCTGTCTTGCATACACACTGTCAGACCAAATTCCGACCGTCCAAAACGCGGTGACGTACAACACGTACAACGGCACTATAAAGGGGAAGTTCAAATCCAATGGTGCCACCCTTTGGGCTGCTTTTGCTGATCACGTGTTAGTAAAAGTTTGGTGAGAGACGGTTCGCGCTTTTCAGTCCGTTACAGCGTGACAAATGTGCTATCTCCATGACGAACGCTAGTTTTACCAGTCCGAGCGTTCCCGTCTCGTACTTGATTCTGAGCATGCGTGTTTTTTTCTCCGTCGAAGTTCCATACAGACGATTGGAATTTTTGATCGGAATTTTTTTTCATCGGAGAAAAAGAAAACATGTTCTCTTTCTAAATCCTTTGGAATTTCCGATGGAAAAAGTCCAATGGGGCATACACACGGTCGGAATATCCGATGAAAAAATTCCGTCTGACTTTTTTCATCGGAAATTCCGATCGCGTGTACAAGGCATTACGGTACCACCCCTTCTTCCAGTCTTTTCTCCAATGCTCTGTCTCCTCACCATAACCCTGTCTACTCCACCAATCACGTAAGTAGGAAACTCCCACCTATCTCTTTTGCACATTAAAGCCTCGTACACACGACTGAGTTTCTCATCAAAAAACTACAAGAAACTTGCTGGCAGAGCTTTCTTGCCGAGTAAATCGGTCGTGTGTACGCGGCTATCAGGTTTCTCGTCAAGAAAACCGACAAGAATCTCAACGAGAAAAATATAGAACCTCTCTCTATTTTCTCGTCAGGATTCTCCATTTTCTCGTCGAGATTCTCGTCAGCATGTTTCTCGACGAGAAAAGTGTGTGTGTGTACACTTACCTGTCGCCGTGGAAACCCGCGCATGCTCAAAATGACTTTGACGCATGCGCGGTAGCTTCCTAGGCATAGGTAGGGTGTAGCAAGATGGCGGCGACGGCATCGAATGTGACGAGCACACGCTCGTCGTAGTTGATTTTGTCACCGCGTTCGCTCCATTCAAAGACCTGCGGGTTCTTTGAATCGAGCGTCTGTACACTCGGTCGGGACAAGTTTCTTGTCCAAGAATCTCGTCAAGAAAAACGACGAGTTTTTTCCTGACGAGATTCTCGGCCGTGTGTACGAGGCTTTACACTACTCTGTATGGATCCCCTTCTACCCTGTAATGCCGGCCCTTCGCTTTATTCGTTCCTCCTAGCTCTGGGCCTTTCTTTGTAAATTTTCAGCTCTTCTACACTGTTCTGCTTCTCTTTGGAGATACAAAGTAATCATTTGTATTTTACTCTTGACTTTTCCAGTCTGGATGCTGTTATGTTGCTTTTAGCCAGAAGCTCTTGAACTATTATTTGGCTATTTATTAAAGCACAAAAAAATCCTGTTTACAATCGTTTCAAGTTCATCAAAGAAAACAATCCAAAGAAATCATGAATACATGCATAGAAAAGCTTTGTGACTGACACCAGCTAATATGAATACTTCAAACCTAGAACTGGCAACTTCTAAAAAAACTGTTTTGCATGGCAAAACATTCTTGGAAAAAAAAAAAGGACAAACGTGGAAACCATTACAAGTAAAGACTTTTAACAGTCGTGGAATTTAGTCATCTTTTGCCATCATGTTTTTGCCCTGTTCTTGTGTTTATTGCTTAATGAGCCCAAACAATGATTGTGGAGCCTGCAGCAAGCCATGTACTGGAAGGAAAACAAGCCCTTGATCTAGACGATCCAAATTAATCTGAGCAAAGTGTCATTTTTATGACTTGAATTTCTTTCAAGGAGAAAAACTAATTTAGTGAGTGTTTCGGCAGACTTTTTTTTTTTCCAATCCCGAAATTTCATCAGGGTAAATCCGGGACAAATGTAAAATGTTTTTTCTTCTAAAATTGTTTACTTGTTTTAAAGCAAAATTAGGTAATTTGGGTGATTTGTTTTAGTTTTTTACACAGATTAAAGTGGATCCTCTGTGCTACTAAGGCCTGGTTCACATCTATGCATTTTTTAGTGTGTTTTTAGTTTTGCAGAAACACACTACAGTGCATTTAACATGGTTTCCTATGGGTCACGTTCACATCTGGTCATTTTATGGAAGGGGCCAGGGACTTTTTTCCTGGTTTTTGGTTCCATAGACCTCAATGGATCAAAAAGGTGTATTGAAAAACGCAAAATGCATCTGGAATATGCAAACTGCGACCTGCATAGGTGGGAACCAGGCCCAGGGCCGCCATCAGGAATTTTGGGGCCCCTTACACAGCTTCAGGCATGGGCCCCCTGGAGCAGAGAACCGGGCGGGGGGGGGTGCTGCCGCTGCAAATTGAGAAGCGGGGGGGTGCCACGAATTGAGAAGCGGAGGGGGTGCTGCCGCCGCAAATTACTGAGGTCGGGGGGGTTGCCATCTGGGCCCTTGGGGACCTCCAGGCCTCTGGGGACCTCTGGGCCCCTTACAGAGAAAATAATAAAATAAAACAACAAAAAAAAAGAAATAAAATAAAACAAAATTAAAAAAAAAATTATAACATTTTTTAAAAAAGGGGGTTGCCATCCGGGGCCCTGGGGACCTCTGGGCTTCTGGGCCCCTTACAAAAAAAAAAAATCATTTAAAAAAAAAAGGGGGGGTTGGCATCTGGGCCTCTGGGGACCTCTGGGCCCCTTACTAAAAATAAAAATAAAAAAAGAAATAAAAAAAGAATAAAAAAAAAAGAAATAAAATAAAAAAAATGTTAATTTTTTTTTTTTTAAATAAAAAAAAAAAGGGGGGTTGCCATCCGGGGCCCTGGGGACCTCTGGGCCCCTTACAAAAAAAAGGAAAAAAAAAAGGAGGGGGTTGCCACCCGGGCCCCTGGGGACCTCCGGGCCCCTTACAGGTGTACTGCCTGTACCCCCATGATGGTGGCCCTGACCAGGCCTAACAGGGGACAGAGGGCAGTCACTGCCTGATGTTTTTCAGATTGCCTAATGTAGCAGCTGAAAGTCCTGGCTAAGGCTGGATTCACACTTTTGCATTTTTATTGCTTTTTGCATTGTACAGATTTGCACTACAGAACGTGTTCCATGGGAAACCCTGGTAAATGGACTGTAGTGCAAATCTGCAAAAAGCACTAAAAATGCACAGGTGTGAATCCAGCCTTAATCAGGACAAATTACCAAATGGTAAGAAAAGACTGGAGATCAAGGCTGATAGCAGGAAGGTGTAGTAAATGAAACAGCCAAAGGTTATTGCAGGTGGCACACAAAAAATATTAACACAGTCCGAGACATCAATAAGAAAATGGGTCAGAAGTACTGAATCGCAGCTTGGCAGGTCAGGAAATAGAAACCTTTGGTATGGCACTTCTTGGGTGTTTTGCTCCAAGAATCCGGAAGGTTTTACCTCTTCATGAGCAGGGCATTTTTTTGCTTTTCGGCACTGCACTCACTACCTTAACCGGCAATCACGTGATTGTGCAACACTGTAAATTTTTATAATTTTTTGGTGGTATTTCATCACCACTGGGTTTTTTTTTTTCAATTATATAAAAAGAAAAAGACCAATATTCTCTCTTTCTGCTATAAAACATATCCAATAAAACATTTCTTCATAAATTTAGGCCAAAATGTAATCTGCTACATGTCTTTGGTAAAAACATCTCAATAAGTGCATTTTAAAGTGGAGTTACACCCAAAAATGGAACTTCCACTTTTTGGAATCCTCCCCCCCTCCGGTGTCACATGTGGCACCTTTCAGGGGGGAGGAGGGAGCAGATACCTGTATAATACAGGTATTTGCTCCCACTTCCGGGACCTGTGCCACTTCCGGCACCTACTCTGTCCTCCCAGGCTGTCTTCTGGGAGACACACAGGTCCCAAAAGACAGCAGGGACCAGTGAGGACGCGCAGCGCGACTTGTGCGGCTTCACTTTGAGGTTCCCTCACCGAGGATGGCGGCGGCAGCAGCCGGGAGCTGGGCAACAGATCGACTTCGGCTGCCGTCATTGCAGGTGCCCTGGACAGGTAAGTGTCCTAATATTAAAAGTCAGCAGCTTCAGTATTTGTAGCTGCTGGCTTTTAATTTTTTTTTTTTTTAGGCGGACCTCCTCTTTAATTGGTTTGCGTGAACTTTATAGCATCTACAAACTATGGTATATATACTGGAAATGTTTTTTTTTTTTTATATGCTAGTAATGGTGATGATCAGCGACTTATAGTGGGACTGTGTGGTGGACAATCTGACACTAATGGGAACTGATTAACTGACACTGACATCACCAGTGGCACTATAACAATAATCAGTGCTAATACTATACACTGTCACTGTACTAATGACATTGGCTGGGAAGGGGTTAACATCTAGGGGCAATGAAAAGGTTAACTGTGTGCCTAACAAGTGTAATATGTGCAATATGTGGTGCTTTTACTAGTAGATATGGCTGATTTTTCAGGGAGTAAAAAAACAAGCCAAATCCCTACTCCTTATACAGAGCTCTATGTTGTAAATAAACACAGGGCTCTGTACTGTAATTCGCAAAGCTGTATAGCAGATTCTGGCCATAAGTGGCCTGGACCTGCTAATTGGCTTGTGCTGTACCAAATTACAGTACAGATGATATGTTATGATCCCTGGGTAGGGGGCTCGCGCCCCCTACCCAGAAATCCCAGATCACGTACATGTACATGATCCAGTGCAGAGCGGCCGCCCCTTCGCCATATATGTGCATAGGGTGGTCTGATAATGATTAAGGGCCCCATGGGTAGATGCCTTGTAAACACACCATAGTATTGAATATCATCCAGCAGGTGGCAGTCATTAACAGCTAGATACAACAGATTTAACAATCTAGAGAAAAAACAAATATGCTGTTGCTAGCTGAATGGTACAGTTATAAGTCCAGCCAAAGCCTTCCTAAACATGGACTGCAGGGAAGTATGCAAAGCCCATCAACAGTCAGGTGGAGTTGCACTGATATTATGTTTGTTTCACTGCATATTAGACATTTCATTATAGCTTGCATTTAGCATCAGCAAAACTGTGCCTCACCCACACTAAATATAACCTGAATGTTTATGATTCTTTGCTTCATCCTAAGGGAGATTCCCATAAAACCCATAGATGGCCAGACCTTTTATCACTTTCATTGGGAGATGAGAGACTGGCCAGTCCACTTCACACATTTATTTCCTGATAAATACATTTGCAGACGTACCGTACCGCAGGTCTCTCTATGGAGAGAAATCAAAAACAGCGTCCCTGACATTCCCATAGCTCACAACTGTCCCTGATTTCCAGGGACTGTCCCTGATTTGGAACAAAGTCCCTCTTTTCTCCTCATTTGTCCCTCATTTTGGTCTATTCTTTATAGCTATATATAAAATCTATTTATCTTTCAAAAAATGTTTCACAGTACTAAACCTTTCATCCAATTTCTAAATTGTTGCATTTGTAGATGTCAAAAGCCAGTGTAAAGGAATAGTAAAGGAATAGTAGTGGTAAAAAAAGCACTTGCGGGTTTAAGTAATATTTTTTTTGTTTACTTCTCCTTTAAGAGGGCATGTCTTATGCCTACATACTCTTTCTAATAGGTGCCCCTTGTTCCCATCTCAAAAAGTTGGGAGGTATGCATTGCATACCTATAGTGATGTCTTCAGATGCTTTCCTGAAGAAATGTATAGTAACCCAACAAGGTGCCAGGTCACATACATAAATTCTTAGCTGGCCA
The DNA here is from genome assembly GCA_029206835.1 of Rana muscosa. NCBI lineage: Eukaryota > Metazoa > Chordata > Amphibia > Anura > Ranidae > Rana > Rana muscosa. The sequence goes on along the minus strand of CM055120.1, from coordinate 363,848,911 downwards.
TTTCCATGGGAAAGCCAAAAGGCTGGCCACATATTTAGAGTTATAAGACATTTCTATAGTGACACTTTAAAAAACATATATATATATATATATATATATTATATTACCAAAAGTATTGGGACACCTGCCTTTACACGCACATGAACTTTAATGGCATCCCAGTCTTCGTCCGTAGGGTTCAATATTGAGTTGGCCCACCCTTTGCAGCTATAACAGCTTCAATTCTTCTGGGAAGGCTGTCCACAAGGTTTAGGAGTGTGTCTATGGGAATGTTTGACTATTCTTCCAGAAGAAGGCCTGGCTCACAGTCTCCGCTCTAATTCATCCCAAGGGTGTTCTGATGGGTTGAGGTCTGGACTCGCCAAACTCGCTCATCCATGTCTTTATGGACCTTACTTTGTGCACTGGTCCAAATCATTTGGTGAAGGGGTGATTATGGCGTGGGGTTGTTTTCTCCACGGGTTGGGCTTGGCCCCTTAGTTATGGTGAAGGGAACTCTTAAGGCGTTGTAATACCAAGACATTTTGGACAATTTCATGCTTCCAACTTTGTGGGAACAGTTTGGGGGTGGCCCCTTCCTGTTCCAACATGACTGCGCACCAGTGCTCAAAGCAAGGTCCATAAAGACATGAATGAGCGAGTTTGGGGTGGAGGAACTTGACTGGCCTGCACAGAGTCCTGACCTCAGCCCGATAGAACACCTTTGGGATGATTTAGAGCAGAGACTGCGAGCCAGGCCTTCTCGTCCAACATCAGTGCCTGACCTCACAAATTTGCTTCTGGAAGAATGGTTGAACATTCCCATAGACACACTCCTAAACCTTGTGGACAGCCTTCCCAAAAGAGTTGAAGTTGTTATAGCTGCAAAGGGTGGGCCAACTTAATATTGAACCCTAGGGACTAAGACTGGCATGCCATTAAAGTTCCTGTGCGTGTAAAGGCAGCTGTCCCAATACTTTTGGTAATATAGTGCATAAACATACACAATTTTCCAATATAATAATGAATCTAAGCTGTACAGCTCCTACTACCAATTTGGCAATTTGAATATATTCCCTCACCTTCTGTTTAGAGATAATTGTGAATTTCTAAAATTTCTATCACTTTCTGTTCAATAGCAGTGGTCACCAGGACAGATAGAGAGGATAATTTAACCCAGTGGGGGCACAGATACTGTATCTATAAAAAACATTGTAAAAATAAAAACCATTGAATGTGGAATTTAACAGTAAGATCACAATAGGATTATAGCTGCTATAGTGGACCCATTCCACACATACATGCAAGTTTTAGCTTACGAGATCATTTTATGATATTTGTGATGTACACATTGTACTAACATGGTCCATTTATATTTTTTTAAGCTGAACTGTGTGATGAGCAAACATTGTCTATATACAAGAGGTACAGTTTCTGTGGTCTTACTTGAATCCTGGTGTGATTTCTTCCATATTGGTGCAGTAATCCAACTTTAAACATTGTGCAGGAGCTTCATGCAATAAAGACCAGTCACTGTTCTCTTTCTCTTTGTGGAGGATGATTGGTCTTGTATCCGCCCCTCTTGTAGTTTTCTGTGGGTGGACCTGTTTGGTCCCTCCCACAGCTCTCAGCACAGACCATTCACAGACCAGTAATGATGTCACTGATGCTTTTATAGGCAATAACTGGGTTTGCAGAGACATTTGGTGCACACAAAGTGTATTTATATGCTTTGTGACTTTAGAAGAATATATATAAATTGAATTATGTGTCCAGTGTTTCGCTTTAAGCATTTATGAAAACTTAAGAAACGTTTTTTTTTTTTTTTTTCAGTTAAAGACTTTATTGAAATCTCTTATACTTAGGGTTGCCACTTTTTCTTCAAGTAAAACCCGAACACTTTAGCGGCGCACAGCAATTTTTTTTTATAGTATAAACTATACATATATTTTGGTATTAAATAACATTTCTAATCATATGAAGTTAATAACAAGAGTCCCCCTTTACATCAGAGTCCACAGAGTTCCCCTTCTACATCTGAGCTCACAGAGTTCCCTTTCACTGTAAAGCCCCGTACATACGGTCGGACTTTTGGCCAACAAACTTCGTTTTGAGCAAGTTGGACCAACAATCTGACCGTGTGTACGCTCTATCGGACAAACTTTTTTCGTTTGGTTTTGGATTTCATCGGACAAAAGTTGGGTCTGCAAACGGACAAACTTTTGCCCAACAAAAGTCTGATGGAGCAAAGTCCGACCGTGTGAACAGAAAACCATCGGACTTTAGTCCGATGGACAAAACAACTAATGTTAAAATCAACCAACAATAGCAGAAGTTGACCAAAGGGTGGCAGTAAAGAGCAGAAAAAACATTCGATGTTGTAAGAAGTTTTAAGAAAGTTTGCAGAAAAGTCAGAGCATGTGTATGCTATGGGTGTTCCCAACCAACACCGTTCGGACAAAATCCACGGAAAAGTCTGATGGAAGTCCGACCGTGTGTACGAGGCTTTAGACAGGACTCTGCAGACTCTGATGTAAGGGAGAACTCTGGGGCCTCTAACATAAGGGATGCTCTGGGAACACTGATTTAAGAGGGAACACTGAGAACTCTGATGTACGGAGAGGACTCTGATCTAAGGGGGAACACTGGGGCCTCTGGTGTAAACGGTAACTTTGATGTAAGGGGTGCTCTGAAAACCCTGTTTTGCCTTATTGTGCTTACTCAGAGGCAGGAGAGAGAAGGGGGGAAACTTCAGTCACAGACAGGGATGGATGGTGAGCTCACTCACCCCTTGGCAGTCAGCAACTTTCATCCAGATGTATCTGAGGCTGCTGGACTTCAAATCTCTGACCCAAACTTTCCTTTTCTGAGGCACAGCACCGGGGATTGGAGTGTGGGCAGACACAGAGAGGTATGGGTGTTTTGGGGGGATTGTTAGTGCTGGCTTTGGGCAGTGAGAAAGAGTGTAACAGACACTCTAAGCTTAGACAACTAACTGCAGCCAGCAACCCTGCTGGGAGGCCATAGTCCAGTCTAAATAATGTGTCCGGGTTTCAGGCAGTCTTAAACCTGGACGCATGATTCCAAACCCCAACTGTCCAGGTGAATCTTGGACAGGTGGCAACCATACTTATACTGTCAATCCCTGTGCTAAGAATAAAAACCAGATAATAATTCTAACCATAGTCTACCCAGGATAGAAAAAAAAAGATTTGGCAGTAGATATATTTTAATTGGCTGGGTATCACTTGGCCCTACTCTTTTATTTTCTCTCATATCAGCTGTCAGTAATGCAAATGACAGTATTGTCATGACCTCTATTTTAGAGCTGCCCTTTAAGTCCCCATCCCGGCTTCAGGCGAGGTTGGCTGTGTTTAGTTGTCATATAGCCACTGTATTCTTTTGCTTCCACTATGAAGTCAGAGATCCTAGAGGTATTGAGGATGATGATTATAATTGAGCATTTTGTTTAGAAAAGCATCCAGTAGCCAGAGGTTGCATTAACACTTAGGCCTGCAGTAATTGTTTGCTTGTCATGACTATCAAGATGACAAACGCTTTGAAAGGATAACTTTCTAAGCAGCCACTTCCTGGCAGCTGTCCTCTGACAAAGCCAACTCATGTGCTTTCTGTGTTGTACTTGCAGGCTGAAGAGTGATGGCCTCTTTATTATTATTAGATGAGGTTTTAATAAGCCTATTTTCCTGTATATATTACCTAAAGGGAAGTCTGCTTGTTCATGAGTAGAGGTATTTTGTGAATTAGTGCGTATTCCTGAATACAGCAATTCTGATGATTATCTTTTGTGTGCTTTCACTGTTTGATTTATTAGAAGACACCAAACAGTGAATATATATATATATAGACATACACTATATTACCAAAAGTATTGGGACCCCTGCCTTTACACACACATGAACTCTAATGGCATCCTGGTCTTAGTCCGTAGGGTTCAATATTGAGTTGGCCCACCCTCTGCAACTATAACAGCTTCAACTCTTCTGGGAAGGCTTTCCACAAGGTTTATCTATGGGAATGTTTTACCATTCTTCCAGAAGCTCATTTTTGAGGTCAGACACTGATGTGAACGAGAAGGCCTGGCTTTGCAGTCTCCACTCTAAAGCCTCATGCACACGACCGAGAATCTCGTTGCAAAAAAAAACATTGTTTTTCTCGACGGGTTTCTTGTCAAGCTTGACGATATTCTTGTCAAGCTTTCCTTGCATACACACTGTCAATCCAAAATCTCGTCTGTCCCTTGGGCTGCTTTTGCTAATCTCGTGTTACTGCGTGTTAGTAAAAGTTTAGTGAGAGACGATTCGCGCTTTTCAGTCTTCGTGCTTTCAGTTCGTTACAGCGTGACGAATGTGCTATCTCCATTACGAACGCTAGTTTTACAAGAAGGCGCGCTCCCGTCTCATACTTGATTCTGACCATGTGCAGTTTTTGAAGACTCGGAAAAGCATACACACAAACGATTTTCTCGTCCAAATACAGTCTGACGATAATTACGACGAGAAAAAAGAAAGCAGGTCTTCTTTTTTTCTCGTCGAGATTCTGGGCAGTTTTCTTGACGAGAAACATGAAAGCCTCGTACACACACACGGTTTTCTCGGCAAGAAAGCTCTCCCAACAGTTTTCTTGTCGTTTCTTGCAGAGAAAACCGGTCATGTGTACGAGGCTTCATTCATTCCAAAGGTGTTCTATCAGGCTGAGGTCAGGCCAGTCAAGTTCCTCCACCCCAAATTCGCTCATCTATGTCTTTATGGACCTTGCTTTGTGCACTGGTGCGCAGTCATGTTGGAAAAGGAAGGGACCTTCCCCAAACTGTTTCCACAAAGTTGGGAGCATGAAATTGTCCAAAATGTCTTGGTATGCTAAAGCCTTAAGGGTTCCCTTCACTGGAACTAAGGGGCCAAGCCCAACCCCTGAAAAACAACCCCACACCATAATCCCCCCACCACCATATGGTTTAGACCAGTGCACAAAGCAAAATCCATAAAGACATGGATGAGCGAGTTTGGCGTGGAGAAACTCGACTGGTCTGCACAAAGTCCTGACCTCAACCCGACAGAATACCTTTGGGATGATTTAGAGTGGAGACTGCGAGCCAGGCCTTCTCATCCAACATCAGTGCCTCACAAAGTTGCTTCTGGAAGAATGGTTTAACATTCCCATAGACACACTCCTAAACCTTGTGGACAGATTTCCCAGAAGAGTTGAAGCTGATATAGCTGCAAAGCGCTGATCAACTCAATATTGAACCCTACGGACTAAGACTGGGATGCCATTAAAGTTCATGTGCGTGTAAAGGCAGGTGTCCCAATACTTTTGACAATACAGTGTATATACAGTGTCTCACAAAAGTGAGTACAAACCTCACATTTTTGTAAATATTTTATTCTATCTTTTCATGTGACAACACTGAAGAAATTACGCTTTGCTACAATGTAAAGTAGTGAGTGTACAGCTTGTATAACAGTGTAAATTTGCTGTCCCCTCAATATAACTCAACACAACCATTAATGTCTAAACTGCTGGCAACAAAAATGAGTACACCCCTACGTGAAAATGTCCAAATTGGGCCCAATTAGCCATTTTTCCTCCCCGGTGTCATGTGACTCGTTAGTGTTACAAGGTCTCAGGTGGGAATCGGGAGCAGGTGTGTTAAATTTGGTGTTATCGCTCTCGCTCTCTCATACTGGTAACTAGAAGTTCAACATGGCACCTCATGGCAAAGAACTTTCTGAGGATCTTAAAAAAAGAATGGTTGCTCTACATAAAGATGGCCTAGGCTATAAGAAGATTGCCAAGACCCTGAAACTTAGCTGCAGCACGTGGCCAAGAACATACAGCAGTTTAACAGGACAGGTTCCACTCAGAACAGGCCTCGCCATGGACGACCAAAGAAGTTGAGTGCACATGCTCAGCGTCATATCCAGGGGTTGTCTTTGGGAAATTGACGTATGAGTGCTGCCAGCATTGCTGCAGAGGTTGAAGGGGTGGGGGGTCAGCCTGTCAGTGCTCAGACCATACGCCGCACACTGCATCAAATTGGTCTGCATGGCTGTTGTCCCAGAATGAAGCCTCTTCTAAAGATGATGTACAAGAAAGCCCGCAAACTGTTTGCTGAAGACAACCAGACTAAGTACATGGATTACTGGAACCATGTCCTGTGGTCTGATGAGACCAAGATAAACTTATTTGGTTCAGAGGGTGTCAAGCGTGTGTGGCGGCAACCAGGTGAGGCGTACAAAGACAAGTGAGTCTTGCCTACAGTCAAGCATGGTGGTGGGATCGTCATGGTCTGGGGCTGCATGAGTGCTGCTGGCACTGGGGAGCTACAGTCCATTGAGGGAACCATGAATGCCAACATGTACTGTGACAAACTGAAGCGGAGCATGATCCCCTCCCTTCTGAGACAGGGCCGCAGGGCAGTATTCCAACATGATAACAACCCCAAACACACCTCCAGGACGACACTGCCTTGCTAAAGAAGATGGGGGAAAAGGTGATGGACTGGCCAAGCTTGTCTCCAGAATTAAATCCTATTGAGCATCTGTGGGGCATCCTCAAATGGAAGTTGGAGGAGCGCAAAGTCTCTAACATCCACCAGCTCTGTGATGTCATCATGAAGGAGTGGAAGAGGACTCCAGTGGCAACCTGTGAATCTCTGGTGAACTCCATGCCCAAGAGGGATAAGGCAGTGCTGGAAAATAATGGTGGCCACACAAAATATTGACACTTTGGGCCCAATCTGGATATTTTCACTTAGGGGTGTACTCACTTCTGTTGCCAGTGGTTTAGACATTAATGGCTGTGTGTTGAGTTATTTTGAGGGGACAGCAATTTTACACTGTTATACAAGCTGTACACTCACTACTTTACATTGTAGCAAAGTGTCACTTCTTCAGTGTTGTCACATGAAAAGATGTAATGAAATATTTACTAAAATATGAGGGGTGTACTCACTTTTGTGAGATACTGTATATGTTTGTGCTGATTAATCATTTGGCTGTGTTAAACCTCCCTGTATTTGTTTGTACGTATAGGCAAGCCTATACTAAGGCTTACCTATAGGTACTGTAAATATCTCCTAAACTTGCACCGTTTAGGAGATTTTTACTGTATACACCACTGATTATGTCAATGGTGCATGCGCTCTGAAAGAACGGCCACCCGTGCTGTTTCTTCAGAGCCTGTGCCGTGACTGGCAGCTCCCGCGTGCATGTGAAGTGACATCACCGCGACCACTCACAGCGCCGGAGCCTGCAAACTCAGAAGAAATACCAGCTAAGATGTCAGCCGTCTCAGCGGTGTGCGGGAGCCGCTGGAGGGCTTAGTTCTAAGGTAAGTATTTCATAATGAGCTAGTATGCGATGCATACTAGCTCATTATGCCTTTGGCTTACAGGTTTGTTTGTTGTTGTTTTTTTGTCCAGGGTTTACAACCTCTTTAAGTATGGGTAGGCATCTCCACAGTGCGTCATTTGTTTAATGTTGTTTTGCTCAAAACAAAACATGTGCAAAGTCTTACAATTCCTCTGTGCATATAAATAGTAGACTCTCTGAAGAGGTCTGGCAGAGGTCTAGAGTTCTGCAATCAGCACATCTCCTGCTCACTATTGCTTGGAGAGCTCTAGCTCTGACTCAGCAGGGGTTGTGCTGGACTTGTACAGAGAGACTACTGCTTCCACACAGAAAGCAAGAGTCCTATTCTACTGTATGCTGGCTGGGGACAGGCTTTTCTATTTAGACTGTTGCTGCTTTCTTAAGAAAATGAACTGTACAATTTAGCATACATTTTTTGATGCACCTTAAATGTTTTTAGCTTATTTAATCTGAAAGTTTATATGGGCTTTTAAGGGGGATTACACAAAGATTTTACATCCTGCTTGTAACATGTGTGACCAGCTGTAGAATACTTTGCTGTCATTTAGACAAAGTATCCTTACTGGAACAATCAGCATTTACTTAGTGTACTTAACATCAAGCCTAAAATAAGGCATCCTGGCAAGAATAAAGCAAATAAAATAATAGCTAGAAATATGCATAATCATGCAAAGCGGATATCTGTGCCTACTTTGCTTTTCATATGTACTGTTTGAAAGTATAAATAATGATGCATAACTATTAGGCTTTGTAGCAGGAATGTAGCCTCTAGCAGATAGTGTCATTGTTCCATGGATTCCATGCAACTAAGTAACTATTACAGTGTGCTCATGGTTTCTGGATAAAGAAGTATTGTGGGTGTTCATGTCATTAGAATCTGTATATGTAATGAGCACACATGGCTCCCCATGTAGACATACAGGCTCGGACTGGGACAAAAAATAGGCCCGGGCATTTTAAACTGAGCAGCCCGGGGGGGAACGCGGCGGTGGCGCTTCGCGGCGGCGGTTAATGATGGGATGTGGTGTTCCAGCACCTTGTACCTCTGGACCCCTTTTCATTACACAGCACCCTGCACCTCTGGACCCCTTTACATTACACAGCACCTTGCACCTCTGGACCCCTTTACATTACACAGCACCCTGCACCTCTGGACCCCTTTACATTACACAGCACCTTGCACCTCTGGACCCCTTTACATTACACAGCACCCTGCACCTCTGGACCCCTTTACATTACACAGCACCTTGCAACTCTGGACCCCTTTTCATTACACAGCACCCTGCACCTCTGGACCCCTTTACATTACACAGCACCTTGCACCTCTGGACCCCTTTACATTACACAGCACCCTGCACCTCTGGACCCCTTTACATTACACAGCACCTTGCAACTCTGGACCCCTTTACATTACACAGCACCCTGGACCCCTTTACATTACATAGCACCGCACCACTGGACCCTTTTACATTACACAGCACCCTGCACCTCTGGGCCCCTTTACATTACACAGCATCCTGCACCTCTGGACCCCTTTACATTACACAGCACACTGCACTTCTGGACCCTTTTACATTACACAGCCCCCTCACAGTTTGTTACACAGACACCCCCCTAACAGTTCTGGACCCCCTGCATGTTACACAGACCTCCCTACAGTACAGACCCCCTCCCTACAGTGCAGACCCCCTCCCTACAGTACAGACCCCCTCCCTACAGTACAGACCCCCTCTACAATACAGACCCCCCTACATTACAGACCCCCTCTACAATACAGACCCCCCTACATTACAGACCCCCTCTACAATACAGACCCCCTCCCTACAATACAGACCCCCTCCCTAGAGTACAGACCCCCCTACAATACAGACCCCCTCTACAATACAGACCCCCCTACATTACAGGGCAAAAAATAAAGCAAAAAACTGCGCTGACTATGACAATAGAATAACAGCAGCACCTGTGATATGTGATAACATACAAAATCAAACAAAATAAAGAAACAAGTGTGCTACAATGTGAGTAATTAATATAGAAACCAGTTGAAAATATCCACAAACACACTAATGAAATGAAATCCAAATATGATGGCCAGTGAAAAAAGGTGAATATAACATGTGTCAGTGGATAAACAAAAGTCCCATCAGAACCGAGGATGTGGGGAAACCATGGAGGGGTGAATCGATGTAAACTGAACGAATGGTGCATGCAACACCCGTGACCACCACCAACGGTACAAACTGCTTACCAGAGGTAAGAAACATATGAGCCCATCCGTAATCCCAGGAAGTGGTCCAATGAGGTCCAAACGCCAATTCCAACCGCAGTGGATGCAGCAGAGGTTCCCAAAAAAACAGAGGAGGCTCGATAGTGCATTACCCAAAATCACATTTATTTAAAAAAGGGTATTAAAAACACTTACAGAAAGTGAGGAATGAATGGACAAAACAACCGGCCGGTCCGCCGTAACCTGTCCCGTAGTGATGATGTCAGCACGCACACCCCCCTACATTACAGATCCCCCTCTACAATACAGACCCCCTACAATACAGAACCCCCCTACAATACAGAACCCCCCTACAATACAGAACCCCCACAATACAGAACCCCCTACAATACCGAACCCCCCTAGAATACAGAATCCCCCCCACAATACCGAACCCCCCTACAATACAGACCCCCCTACATTTCAGATCCCCCCTACAATACAGAACCCCCCCTACAGTATAGAACCCCCTACATTTCAGACCCCCCCTACAATACAGAACTCCCCTACATTTCAGACCCCCCCTACAATACAGAACCCCCTACATTACAGACTCCCCTACAATACAGAACACCCCCTACAATACAGACCCCACCTACATTACAGACCCCCCTACAATACAGACCCCCTACAATACAGAACCCACCCCTACATTACAGACCCCCCTACAATACAGAACCCACCTACATTTCAGACCCCCCTACAATACAGAACCCCCCTACATTTCAGACCCCCCTACAATACAGAACCCCCCTACATTACAGACCCCCCTACAATAGAGAACCCCCCTACATTTCAGACCCCCCTACAATACAGAACCCCCCCCTTCATTACAGACCCCCCTACAATACAGAACCCCCTACAATACAGAATCCCCTACAATACAGAACCCCCTACATTTCAGACGCCCCTACAATACAGAACCCCACCTACAATACAGACCTCCCCTTCAGACCCATAATGTACCTCAGTTTAGCGCGGGACTGCATGTCGGGTTTCCTCCCCCTGTGTTGACATAAAGGAGGAGGGGGAGACGGCTTCACTCTGCTCGGCTGTGTGAGACAGCCGAGCCGAGACTGTTCAGATCATCAGTGCCGCGGCCACCTTGCCAGAGAGAAGGGATCGTTGTGGGTCCCAGCCCCCTGATGTGCCGACGGGTGTCACTGTCACTCGAGTGCGGCTCCGACTCGCAGCTGACAGTGCACTGGGGGGAGACATGACATGCGGCCCGGCGGCCTGCCACGGCCCATCGGGCATATGCCCGGTTTGCCCTATGGCCAGTCCGGGCCTGTACACATATACTGTAGGTGCAAACTCTACATAGAAACTAGTGATGGGCTAATCTGTGCAGGTTTGGTTCATTAAGGGTTTGCCAGATCTTGTTCAAAATTTGGGGAACCCAAACTTAGAGGATACCCCGCTGATGTCAGTTAGGAGGAGAGAGGTGGCCCCACCCACTGTAGCTGACATGCGAGAGAGGAGAGAGGCGGTGGGTCACATGAGCAGTGAGGTATACTGTATACAGTAGCTGAATTCTTTTTATAAGGCACAGTCACAGGGCACATTACATGAATGCACAGAGAGGATGGTGTAATTTTAACCCTAATTTGAGCAGCAGGAGGGGAGGGGCGGGCAAGGACATGGAGCTGACAGCCAGGGAGGGGAGGGTGGAGAGGACAGATGAGAGCTGCTGATGACCTAGGCATGTAAACTGACCACAGTGTCAGGGCTCAGCAGCCATGATATACAGTGGTCAGTTTACAGGGGAGGGGGGGGTATAGTCAGGCAGGATCAGCCAGGTATTTCAGGTGATACAGCACTGTGCTGTATAACATGCTTTAAAGGAACAGGATCTTTTTTTTATGTTTTAGGTTAACAAGCGCTTTAACTCTTGGCCTAACATTGGAAAGTAAAACCTAATATTCACCCTAACTTAACCCTGCCTTCTTTATATTAACTTTTAACGTCTAAACCTACGTGTAACCTCATTCTAATACAGGTATTGAATTTTCTAATCTGGTGCATTTTTGAATGTGTACAGTGGAGCACCTGGTACAAAAATTCAAAGTACAAATGACTTTTTGAAATATTTAATGGTTTAGAGCAGGGGTGTCAAACTGGCGGCCCTCCAGCTGTTGCGGATCTACAAGTCCCATCATGCCTCTACTTTTGGGAGTCATGCTTGTAACTGTCAGACTTGCCGCGCCTCATGAGACTTGTAGTTTTGCAACAGCTGAAGGGTCACCAGTTTGACACCTGTGGTTTAGAGCATCAAATACAGCAAACACATTTCAGGGGAAGAGGATACCTCTTTCTTCAGGGCTTGAGCAGCTGATGTTAAGGCCCCTTTCACACAGGGGCGGGAGCGACATCGGCGGTAAAGCGCCGCCATTTTTAGCAGCGCTTTGCTGGCGGTTTAGCCGCGGTGTCCCATTGATTACAATGGGCAGGAGCGGTGGAGGAGCGGTATAGACACACCGCTCCTTCACCGCTCCAAAGATGTGGCTAGCAGGACTTTTTTTACCATCCTGCTAGCGCACCGCTCCAGTGTGAAAGCCCGAGGGCTTTCACACTGGAGACACAGCAGCGGCTGTTTCAGGTCGGTTTGCAGGCGCTATTTTTAGCGCTGTAGCGCCTGCAAACCGACCCATTGTGAAAGGGGTCTAAAAGAATTACGACAGAATTTACTAAGGGTCCAGTGTTTGATGGCTTGATGAAGGCTAGCATCTTCTGATGGCACTAAAGGTGACCAGCTGATCTGGTGCATTGAAAGCTCTCTTATATCTACTACTAGATATTCTTATATCAGTATCTACTCACCTTTTAATGGACAACTGCTTCTGTATAATTTTACACTATAAAAAGCTATTTTCGTTAGATTTTTTTCTCCAATATCATTGCCATTTCTTTCTCTATCAGTGGTCCACAGGGGGTACATTAATACTTCCTATCCTGGTAGGCTACCTCCTTTACAGTTATGATATTCAGATCTCTGAACGGATCTTTAGCAGTATGGGTGTAGTTAGGATTTGTTTGATCAGTTCTATGAGATGTTTGGATGAACAGCTTTGCTTTGTAACACTTTGAAATGTCATATTAACATGAAATATTTTTTCCACAAAATTGACTTCTCGGCTATGTATAAATAGTACATACATCTTGAAAACATAACTTTATTTACGAGGAAGACAAAACACCTTAAAGCGGTTGTATAAATACTAGCTCATTATCAATTACTTACCTTAGATCAAAGAACCCGCACCGACCCTCGTTCCTCTCCTCCGCCGCCGCCATGATAACCAGAGTGACTTCCGGGTATCGCCACTCCGGCGCAGTGACTGGCCAGAGCGGCAATGACGTCACTCCCGCGCATGCGCGTGGAACCGGCATGATCCCACGAATGCGTGAATTCCGGCACTTTCCGGCAGGCTCCCATTCAAGACCCGGCGAGCTCAGACATTGGTGCTCGATTTTCTGCAAATATCTCCTTAACCATGTAGGTTAAGGAGATACTGCAAGCACCTACAGGTAAGTCTTAATGTAGGCTTACCTGTAGGTTCAAGTAGTATATGTGGCTATACAAACACTTTAAAGAAAAATATGACATGTTTTCAATGAAGACATTCTACAACAATTCCAGAGTCTCAATTATTATAATAATATTGCTGCTAGCTCAGAATTACACCATTAAGGATTCATATCTCAATCCACATGCACAGGTCCATTTTTTTACATTTAGCGTGGAGAGTGACATTTCATTAACATACAGCATGATATCAATATGTTTATCTCCTTAAAAAAGATACATACTAAAGTTAAAGTTCAGGCTAAAGTGCCATCAAGGGGCTCCTTTTCTTCTGGGCTGCCATGTTCTGCTACAGGAGCCAAGCGTTCCACTTCCTTAAGCTCCCTGTGGTATTTTGCCATAATCGCAGCATAGGCACAACCATAGATGGCAGCTGCCAACATCATTAGGCATACAATGCCACACACCACACCGGTGATGACAACAGTGGCTATGGCATGTCTCAAGCTCACCGGACGAGGTTTGGGTTTTGGTTCACATTCAGGGTGACTGCCATCTATATGATCATTGTGATGTCCAAATTTGCTATTACTCCTATGCTCGGGGCTGTGATAGTGAATATTGGACATAACGGGTGGAGCAGTCATTGGGGGGGTACAAGTCTTAAACATTTCATAAGGGATCTTCAGGAGATCATTTCCCTTTCGAATTGAAGGACCGCTGCAAACGAACTCGTCAATAGTCCCTCCTAAAGATAAAAAAAGAAATAAAACAAGATAATGAAAGAATGCATTGTTAATACCAAAAACAATGGTGTTGGTTGCTTTTTTAAAGATTGAAAGGTTTTCTAATGTGATCTCATCCCAAGAACAACACTGTATTGGAACATATCAGTCCTTAGATGTGGTGATTTCATTCGTTTTGTTTTCCTTTATTTTTACATGGTAATAATGCCACTAACACACTTGTGCTAGGGGAACAATGCTCACTCATTGTACTGTATCTATGAAGGAGACGCTTTTCAACCTAGGCTGCTGTCTCCTCATTTGGACTGCAGAACTTCTCTCCCTCTCTTCATCTCCATAAATGGGGGTATGGTTGTTTTTTGTAGTTAACTTATTAGTACTGGCGAGGGACTATAATGCTATTTGGGTTTTACTGCAGCCTAGGCAGAGTGCATAGGAAAATATGTGTTCCCTGGATTTCTGTCAGGATCATTGGGTATTTTTCTGTACTTGCACCACATTTAGAGCCCATTCACACAGGGGCGGCACGACTTGTCCCGCGACTCTGCCAGGCGATCTTAACATGACTTCAAAGGTGACTTCCAAAATGACTTCTGTATTGAAGTCAATGGAAGTCGCCCTGAAGTCGCCTTGAAGTAGTACAGGAACCTTTTTCTAAGTCGGAGCGACTTGAGTCGCTCCTATTAGAACGGTTCCATAGTACAGAACAGGACGCGACTTGTCAGGCGGTTGAGTCGCCTGACGAGTCGCCCTGTGTGAATGGGCTCTTATTGTTTTCAATTTGTTTTTATTAATCTTTTTCTTAAATACAATTTTTTTAAATTAAACAAGATTCTATCACATTATGTATCTGATCCCACTCATTATTCAATATACAGAATCTTGATCAATGTCCATAAATCGCATTACCTTTAACCTTAAGATTTCAGTACCATTAGCGGTAACCCCGAGCCAGACTCGGGCTGCATCGCAGGATACAGGGAGAGTTACTTACCTTGTCCCCTGGATCCTGCGATGTCTCCCCGCAGTGTGTGTGAGCCGTGTCTCGCTCGATTCACACACAGTGCCGCCGAGCTCCGTTCCCTGCGACGTTGCGGCGCACGGGGGCGGAGATCGACGCCAAATTCAAAAAAGTAAAAACACACAATACAGTATACTGTAATCTTTCAGATTACAGTACTGTATAAAATAATTACAGATCCCCTTTGTCCCTAGTGGTCTGTCCAGTGTCCTGCATGCACTTTTATATACCGGTAATAAAAACTGTTCTTTCTGCCTGGAATTTGGAGATTGTCCATAACAACCAAAAAGTGTCCCTTTATGTCAAAAGTGGTTTTAGACCAGCTAGAAAACAGCGATAATAAATTAGAATCACTCTCAGAATTGAGCGATAGTGATTTGTGGGGAAATTTGTCATCAAACACTAAATCTAATGACAGCGACAATTCTGCAACTGAGCAAATTTCAGTGTTTTTGATTTGATTACATTATTGAGAATTTTTTATTATTATTATATTATTATTTGTTATAATTATTTATAGTTATTTATAATATAATTTATGATTTTGTGTTTCAAACTTTATCATACCCGGGATGTCTACTAGACTCTTGTTTGGACAGATTTAAGTGAGTTATTCCTAAGAATTGCAGGCCTACAATATAAAACGCCAAATTTCCATGCAAAATAATTGTACCGCTTTCAGCACCTAAAATCAGACAGAATCATCCCGCCAGGGAGGTTAAAGTAAAAGTTCTTACAACATATACCTACATATATCCTACTGTCTTCCATTAAATTTCATCCTCACACCCATTCACCCCTCACCAAACACACAACAACAACAACAAGAAAAAAAAAAAAAACAACGCCCCACAAGCCCCCTGATCTGCACCACATTTAAAGAGTGCTGGTTCAGACCAAAATCACACAGGAATGTGGTGCATTTTTCCGCAGTGCAGTTTTCAGCCAATTCATTTGAATTAATTTAAATGGGCTGAAATTGCAGCGGAACGCAGATAAAGTATTGCATGGACTACATTTGTAAAACGCCCTGCACCAAATCGTATGGTACTGCAGAACTATGGCATCTGATGCTCACAAACACACTGGGGGTTATTTACTAAAGGCAAATGCACTTTACACTGCAAGTGCAAACTACAAGGGCAAAGTTGGAAGTGCAGTCGCTGTAGATCCGAGGGGGACATGCAAAGAAAAGAAAAAACAGCATTTTAGCTTGCACATGATTGGATGATAAAATCAGCAGAGCTTCCCCTCATTTCAGATCTACCCCTCAATATATGAATGAAGGATTAAAAAAGATGAAAAAAAAACAACAAAAACAGACCCCTGGGAACCCTATACATAAAAGATACAGTTGGACAAAAGAAATGGTGCAGTTGGACGAAGAAGGAATGATGCCCATATTGCCCAAGCACAGATATAATACCAAGTCTAATTACTGGCTCAATATTGTGTGTTAAATGTGGTGTGATCTAAAGAGGAGGGAGGGTGTGACAGAAAAGCAGAACTTCCTTTTAGGGGTGAAGTTCTGCTTTGAAGGGGAGTTCCACCCAAAAGTGGAAGCTCTGCTAATCTGCCTCCTCCCCCTCCCCGGTGCCACTCTTGGCAACTTTCGGGGGGGGGAGCGGGTACCAGGTTTTGACAGGTACCTGTCCCCACTTCCAAGAGATCTCGCCCTCCTCCTTCCCCTGCCGCAGGGCCATTCAGAAAAGGCAGTGCGCTTGCGGCTTCACAGCCGGTTTCCCTTACAGGCAATGGACGGCGGCAGCATCTGAGAGCCGATGGGGTGCGGACATCGCTGGATTCCAGGATAGGTAAGTGTCTTAATATTCAGCAGCTACAGTATGTGTAGCTGCTGACTTTTATTTTTTTGCTGGGGGGGGGGGGGGCTCTGCTTTAAGTGTTAAACACTTTTAAACTTACTTTATATGGCATGCTTATCCAGGAATTTTGTTTATCTCAGCAACTGTTTAGCAAGCATTCTGTTTGCACTGCCTGAAATACAGCTATTAAATCACTATTAGATTATGACCAATAAAAAATAGGTCAAAGCAACTAACAGTAAAAGCCACATGAAAATTCACTATGATAAAATTTAAGTACCGTATATACTCGAGTATAAGCCGAGTTTTTCAGCACATTTTTTTGTACTTGAGTCACCTTTTTGCGCCTGCTCCCCCAGACTTTGGGGACCCGGTACTGGCCGGCCATAGGTCTCCTGGACCCCAAACTTGGCACACATGTAGCCCCACTCTCCCTCTATAAGTGTGCAAAGTTTGTTGTCCGGGGGACCTACGGCCGAGAAGCACCGATTTTTCAAACCCGGGCACCCCTTCTATAGACTCCCATGTTAAACGGTAATTTATTCAGTACATTTGGGGACTCTGTAACGGTCGATCGTAGGTCCCCTGGATGCAAAACTTGGCACACATGTAGCCACATTTCTCCTCTATAAGTGTGCAAAGTTTTTTGTCTGGGAGACCTACGGCCGGGGAGCACCGATTTTTCAAAGCCTGGCACCCCTTCCATAGACTCCCATGTTAAACATCAGTTTTGTCATGGGCACAGTGAGGCATGCATATGGACACCCTAGGCTTATACTCGAGTCAATACATTTTCCCAGTTTTTGTGGTAAAATTAGGTGCCTCGGCTTATATTCTGGTCGGCCTATATTCGAGTATATACGGTATGTGTATGTGGCAAAACTTTATTATTATTATTAGTATTATTATTATTAAGGTTCCAAGTATACTTAGTCACCAGAACAGGAAGTGAGGGACACTGGGGACATCCAAGGGGACATCTGTCCCAATGACAACTACAGCTATCTAAGCAATGATTTCCCCTCACCTTGAAAAGATTTCTTCTCGCTCCTGTTTTGTCTTTGCAAACAGCAGTAAAGAGGAATCTCCTCATTTGTATCCAGACAGAAAAGAAAAAAACTGATGGGTTTTAACCTTTCCCTACTCTTTCCAAAACGAAAAAAAAATAAAAAGTTAAACACTGGAACAAAAATAGCTCAAAATGTGTACTTACGGAACACAAATTACATTTCCCCTTTTAAAGTAATTTAAGCATTACTTGGAAACACTATTCAAAATAATAATAGTAATAATAATAATGCTGATGAGAGGTGTTTTTTTCATAATTCAAGGAATATGTAATTATAGCTCTTTTATGCAGTAGAGATTGGTGGGGATTTAGATCCCTGTCCATCTCTGCATTAAAGACGGATCAGATAATCGGCTATTTGACAGAGATACAGCCCATAATCTTTTACCTGGCACAAAGAATAAATATTTTAGGCATATGGCCTACTGGAATCTGCACCAAGAATTTTTTGTATCCCAGAATATGTTTGGATCACTGTTTATATGCTTTTTCTTTTTTTTTTGGGAGGCTCTTTATTTATGGACAAAGCCTCTAGAGGAAATAAAGACATCTGCTGCCAAAAGCCTCCAAATAATTGGCTTGGTTTTGCAAGCTTTATGCAGCAATTTGTGATACTAGAAAAAAATATTGACCAATTTAATTGGACCACAGAAAATTTAACTCGTAAAAGAAATGATTTTCAGGAATGTAGGAAAAAATGAGAAATAAACCATTCCAAAAAAGTAAATAATATATGTATATGTGAATTTCTAATAAACATTGGTGTGTGAAACTTATACTTAAAGTGAATGTACAGCTAAAACTTTTTTTGTGTTTGGATACGGGTTAAAAGCCTTGGTTTATTTTTTTGCTATGTGTATTCTCTTGGGGAGATTCACCTCCTGTCCCAAAGAAGCAAAAGATGGAAATTTTCCCATGTTCTGGTGATAACTGTAAAATTTTGGATGTTCCAACACTTCTCGTTTTAATGACAATGGTCACCAGAACATATTTAGATGGTGACTCTCCCCAGAAAGGGAATGGAGTGAGGTGTAGAGGGATTAGAAAACCTGACAGGTTTTTATTGCTGCCTATGTCCCTGCTAGGAAGATTTATCCTCTCAGTTTGTCCTGTTTATCATTATTAGGAAAAGAAAAAGCCAATCCCAAATTTTGGGGTGTCACCAGAACAAGAGTAGAGGAGAAATCTTCCTATGGAAAATGAGTTCTGGTGACCCTGTTGTCAGCCAGAGATTCCATCACTTTGGAGGGATTTCCACTAATTTCCTATTATGGCTTTGGGACAGTAGGTGAAGTGAATTACCCCCCCCCCCCCCAATAGGACACAGATTGCAAAAAAGAAAATAGGCTATACCCCTCTTACTCTATTCAAAATTGAAAACACGTTTTGCCTTTAGCTCAACATGAAGTAAGAAAATGCTTAAATTAAAAATAGAATCCCTGTTACAAAAACACCAGAGTGATACGGGAGACATATTTTAATAAATGAACACTGGTTTTGCCACATTGCTTTTCTGAGTAATTACTGTCAAGCGACAGTGATCACCAGCTAGAAGTTGATATCTTCTCCTTCCAGGTATGAAACAGGTAGAAACAGGTATGCATCAATGCTACCAGGAAATAGCAGTACAGCATCACCATATGACTGGTGTGGTGGTGATCAGGGACACTGACTGGTGACAGCATGTAATTTTTTTTAAAATATTTACATGTAGCGGGTATATGCTTTTCTATCATGTTTGAATTTGGTGGGGGATCTGTGATGTGTGGTTCCCTGGGGCCCAGCAGGTGGCGCTGTCACTTTGGGCCCGGGGTTGAGCCATCGTTGCAGTGGCATACCCTTTTTGGCCTCTCGCAGCATGAGTACAGTGGGGCGGGGGCTCTTGCTGGGGGAGGGTATAAAGGGGTCGGCCATTTTGGTCACAGGGTTTTTCGTCGAGTCCCAGGCACCTTCAGCCTGAGGGCTGTGGTTCGTGGTCAGTGTCCAGGCGGCCTAGGCCTGGACACCCGGAGCTTGTGTTCCACCCCAGGCACCTTCAGCCTGGGGTGAGGTACTCGGTTGGAGGCCTGGGGCCCAGTGTCCTCCGCTGGGCTCCGCGAGGGAAGGATTTCCTTGGGGACCCTGGGAGTGGGGTACCCGAATCCAGAGGGGTAAGGGACCAGAGGAGCTACTCACCCGAAGACCTGGTGGAGCAGATTGCCGGTGCCGGGTGAGCCTCAGGAGACCGCCCGGAGGGGTATCTTTCCAAACAGGGGCTGAGTGCAGTCAGGAGGAATGTTCACCGTTCATCCGGTCGGTGGCAACGACCAAGATTCTCAACAGGTGGCATAGATCATGTGCCAAACCTATGCGCTGATAGAGGAATAGGAGAGTTCATTGTGCCTGGGCCTACTCGTATCCACACCCCATGTCTGTTCGTTGAGGGAGTCCAACTGATTGTGTTTCATCCTGACATTGAAGAATAAAGGAGTGTTGGACTTTTATTGGTGTGGGGCTCATTTACTGGCAGACACTGTTCCACAGAAGAGGCGGAGGCTCCAAACTCAGAATGCCGACCCGAAGGTAAAGGAACTTTGCTTACACCACACAAACATCTGCGGTGAAGGCTTGGCGTGGTGACCCCGCACTCTCTCCTCCAGGGTACCCCTAGACAAGCAGAAACCAGCCAACAGCGGAGTGAGAGAGTGGAGGCCGCTACATACATATAATCTTTTCTTTTATTTTTTTATTTATTTAAAAATGTTTTACATACTGTGACCAGAGCAGTACAGTGTTACCTTAGTGACACTGTACTACTCTGGGGAAGTGATCAGGATTTTTTTTTTTAACACACTATGATTGCTTATAAGCAATTATTTATATTAATGGCATCCATTCATTCCTTGTGTACTATTGTGAAGCTGCAATTGGCCACAGCTATTACATGGTACAGGTGCACTGTGATTGGCCCTGTCTGTACTATGTGATCACTGTGAGCAATCACAGAGAACACCACAATAGTACACAATGGGGTTTATTTACTAAAGCTGGAGAGTGAAAGATCAGGCTCACTTCTGAATGTAAACCATCCAGGTTTTATTGCCAACGCTTAATTGAACAAGCTGAGGTTAGAAGCTGATTGGGTTCTATGCAGAAGTGAGCCTCATTTTGCTCTCTCCAACTTTAGTAAATAAACCCCATTGTGTACTATTGTGTTCTCTGTGATTGCTCACAGTGATCACATAGTACAGACAGGGCCAATCACAGTTAACCTGTACCATGTAATTACTGTGGCCAATCACAGTGCACCTGTACCATGTAATACAGTCATAGCCAAAATTGTTGGCACCCCAGAAATTTTTCCAGAAAATCAAGTATTTCTCACAGAAAAGTATTGCAGTAACACATGTTTTGCTATACACATGTTTATTCCCTTTGTGTGTATTGGAACAAAACAAAAAAGGGAGGAAAAAAAGAAAATTGGACATAATGTCACACAAAACTCCAGAAATGGGCTGGTCAGAATTCTTGGCACCCTTTCAAAATTGTGGATAAATAAGATTGTTTCAAGCATGTGATGCTCCTTTAAACTCACCTGGGGCAAGTAACAGGTGTGGGCAATATAAAAATCACACCTGAAAGCAGATAAAAAGGAGAGAAGTTCACTTAGTCTTTGCATTGTGTGTCTGTGTGTGCCACACTAAGCATGGACAACTGAAAGAGGAGAGAACTGTCTGAGGACTTGAGAACCAAAATTGTGGAAAAATATCAACAATCTCAAGGTTACAAGTCCATCTCCAGAGATCTACATTTTCCTTTGTCCACAGTGCTTTGTTGAAACAATTTCACATTGAGAAAATGGACACTATCTCCCAACATTCTATATCACTAAAATGTTTTATTGCCAGATGGCGTACCTTCATGGAACATTCTTTCTCTCCAGAAGAGATCTTCTTTCATATGACTCCCTTCCGGTATACGGACTGGTTCCCTGCGTGTAGACCTTGCCAATACCCTGGGCAAACTTAGAATCCAGGTCTCCTCCAACTCCTCAAATCCCCATATCCCCTCCCCTAGGCATTCCACCTACTCTATGTGATCAAGTAGTACCTTATTTGATGTGATATGTTCCTTATTTCTTCATAACTTGATAAATCTTCCTACCCGTTCCCGGGTGGAACGTTCACCTGCTTCCACTCCTTAGGTGGCCTTGTTGGTATAATCATTAGTTAGTTACTCTTGTTGGACCAGATACTATGCTACTAGTTCTCATTTGAATGTTTGTAGGCTCCAAGCCATGCTTTTTATGTCATACTATGTCTTTTATGTTGTTGCCCTTGCTGGCATACTACTCCTGATTCAAAAATGTTATACATTTGTACGAAAACGTAATAAATATATAAAGGAAAAAAAAAAGGCATTATTTATGCACAACTGTCATGTAATCACTATAATGTGGTCACAGCAATCACAGGGTACTGGAATTGGCCCGGTTTGGTGGTTGGGAGGACATCATATGATGTCCACACAGGATGGGAAAGCTCTTGTCCGGCCTATAGTAGAATGACGGCCAAGCAGTTAACTTTATTAAAAGAAAACATTACTCAAACACAAAGGGCTCTCATTATAAAAAGTGACTCTAACATTCACCAAACATTCACTGCAGGTGAATGTGCTTCCTAGCGCATATGTTTTAGAAACCAGCGATTGATTCGCCAGCAGCATTCATTATTTGCCTCGTAATATATGTAGCGGGGTCCCCATATTTGGGGCCCGCTATATTTGAAATTTAGGGGGTAGCCTGAGCATTAGTTTGGCTCAGGCTGTTTGTTTCTTTAGGATTGGACTCTGCTCTGCTGCGATATTGTCTGGTCGTACAGTTTGCTTTGACCTGCAGGTGGCGATGTTGCCCAGGTCCCAGGTTGAACCACAGGAAACATTGCAGCGTTGTTGGGTGTCCTCTCTCGGCAGCCATACAGTGGGCGTGTTCGGCCTGCTGTGCAAGCCGGGAGAGGGTACTTAAGGGGCAGACGCCATTGGTGCGGAGTTCTTCTTCGTCCTCGGCACATACCCCACCTTCAGAGGCCCTCATGTGAATGTGCTGGGTCCCGGGCACCTTTAGCCCGAGGCCCCATCATTCCAGGTAGGCCCAGTACCTTTAACTGAGGCCTTCAACCAAGCAACGGAATCCCAGGGTGCCCGTGGGAGGGTGACCCGCTCTGAAGGAGAGGCAACCAGGGGAGGACCTTTCTAAGGGGATCGGTGAAGGATGTCGCCGTCTTGGGAGAGGCCTGGTTAACTGTCAGAGGGAAGGATTCTGTGATACACCATAAGCTCTTGTAACGTGCCCCATTGGCACCTATGGTCTCTAGTTACAAGTGCTGAAAAGTTCGGGACTTGGGAGCTAAAAGGTTCTGTGGCAGAGGATCTTCCAGCTAGAAGATCACGTCCCTAGGAGAAACAAAGCTAAAGTAATTGTTTGTGCTCCACTCCGGCTGCTAGGACCGTGAGAGGGAACTATCTGGGTGAGCAAAACCCACTCGGGCCTGAGTGGCGACGAGGGTAAATAAGTGCTGCGTGCCTGAACCTGCCTCCCTATCCAACTCTATCTCTATCTTCAACTTTCCTTCTAAGTTACTAACAAAGAGAAAATAAACTCGTCTGTTGGAGTTTAACACTGTCTGGACATTGACCTTCTTATTAGAGAAAATAGACTTTTCCCTACACTCTAGGGACGAGAACCAACGGAAAGAGGTAACTCGCTGCAGGACCCAAAACTGTTAACACCACTCACCCTCTACACAATGGAGGAAACTGGGCATGTGGCATGGTGTGTCCTATCCTGCAAGTGGAGGTAAGCAGGACAGGGATCTGTGTGCTACATGTATATATAGTAAAATAATACATATTTTTGAGCCGTACAATGTCTCATAACAGCTCTCACTGAGCTGATTTCCCCCATACTCGAGGTAATCTTTGGCACGTGAAGGCTGTCAGGTGAAGCTTCCATTCATACTCTGGCTCATAATTGATGAGCATTTATCTGCTGATAGCACAATGTGGCTGAATCCACTATGCAACATGTAAGCCAGACTCCATGTGGACTCAAGCTGAGGTGTTCATTCAGACAAATGAAAAGAAACCTCACAGGCCGGGAGCAGAAGAATGTGAACTTCATTATTAATCCTAGTGCATGTTAACATGAGCGATGTGGCAGCCTTTGTAATTGGAAGGTGATACAACATGGAAGCCCTAACTATTCCCCAGGAGCGTCCATCTTGCTTTTCTCAGGCCTTGTTAATTAATCAGTTACTTTGCATATTTTTTTTCTTTTTTTTTTCCTGTCAAGTTACTGATTGTAATCTATAGCAGATGCAGCACAGGTTAGACACAGTCCAGAGACAGCTCTTTGACAAGAGACATTAGCAGTGTGGTTGTAATGTCAAGACCATGCATAGTATTCACTGAAAGGATAACATTATATGGATTCTGGCACTAGAATGTAAAGCACATTAGGTGAAGCATCAGCAGATAAAATTAGAGTTAATGTTACATGGAACTGCTTGCTTCCATTATCTGGGCTCTGCCTTTAAAGTGTAAACTATATAGTAACAAAAACATAAATAAATCTTGGGTAAACCATGGCAAAGCATATTGACTTTGTCCTTAAAAGTCCCTATCAAGTCATGTATGATTCAGAGAGATGCTAGGGCAGCCAGAGGGTGTTTAAATAAGGTGTTTGAGCTGCAGTTTTACCAGCTCTGACCACCCACCTGAGAAAATCACTAAGGCCCCATTCACACCTGAGCATTTTGTAGCTTGAAGTCTGAAGCTACAAAACGCTGGAGGGGAAAAAAATCAATTATTGTCTATGGAGATGTTTCACATCTCCACTCCAAAACACCTGAAGCCAGTAGCTCCAAAATGCCTAAAGCTCAAACAAGTTCTGGAACAGTTTTTTTAGGCAGATTTGGGCGTTTTTCTCTTATTTACATTGGTGACCTTTTGACCTGTACAAAATCGCGGCAAAAACGTGACAAAATTGCGGCAAAAACATGGTAAAATCGCGTGACTTTCTGCCTAAAAAATGCTACACTCAGATGTGAATGGGGCCTAAGGGCTGTACACATTCTATGGCTGTGGCATGTTGCATTGGTTGAGCGGCACCGCTGCTGAATGCAACCCATTTACGTGAATGGGGGCCATGCTGCAACCACATGCAATGCACATGGTTGCGGTGCGGCAGGTCGACATGTTCACTGCCTGTCCAACATGTTTAAAAAGCGATCCACTGCGGATTGCCCTTCAGAGAGCTGACAAGATAGGCCGCACATATGGATGAACCCTAAGGCCTCATGCACACTGGACATTATAATAACATAAAAACGGCAGTAGCTTTGCAGTGAGTTTTTCAACGTTTTTCAGCGTTTTTTTAGAGTTTTTCAGCGTTTTTTGGTGTTAGCGCTTTTAATCGTTTTTTCCCCCAATGGGACCAAAAACGTTAATAAACTTTGGTGAGCTGCGTTTTTGAGCATTTATCTGCGTTTTTAGGCATTTTTTGACATTGGAGCGTTTTTACAGCTGAAAAACTCCCCTCAGAACCCACTAGTTTTGGGGGTTTTTTACAGCCAAAAAAACACCCCAGCCAAAAACTGTTGATAACAGCCTATGTGTGCAATGGACACATAGAATAAAATGTCTGAAGCCAAAAAACAGCAGCTGTAAAAACGTCCAAAAACGTCCAGTGTGCATGAGGCCTTAAAGCGAAACTAAACTCTCCCAATTAACATTAGCTATTTTCAATCCTTATGCTGCTAGCATTGGTAAATAGATAGGAATGTATCTTATATGTTACTTCTTTTAAACCTTCTTTTTACATTTCCTTAGTTGCTTCCTGGTTTCTGGCCAAAATGATGTCATACATCCCAGGTGTCTTCATGGGCAGTTTTTTCTTCCAACTGAAGGAGGGGAGGTAATAAATCCGGGGTCTGGCATCCCAGCACACAGGGCAGCAGGACGGGACAAATCATAATAACACTGCCCAGCTTATATGGAGCTTGGCATCCCCAGGATCCCTGTAGATGTGCCTGCTTATCGCTCCCACTCCATGGCTGAGGCTGCTCTGTGCATCGGTGAGCATCAAAGTGTTTACATAGAAAGATCCCCCCACAGATATGACTGACCCATGGGCATAGACCAGCTGGAACTCAGCTTCCTACAGGTGGAAGAACCTAGCAGGATCCTGGAGGTCCTGAAGTGAGGAGGACAGAGAGGGATAGAGAGTCATGTATGCAGATAGGATCAGAGCTCACATTCTACCTCCCAGTCTGAATGAATGCATTTCTGTTTTGTCACAATATCATTTTTCAGAGAAGCCCCTTCCTCTCAGGCTGATGTCAGGTGGGAGACTCTGTTGCTAGTGACAACGCTTCAGTGGCAGAGAACCTCCCACCTACCTCTATGGAATTGCTTCCTCTCAGAATACTACAGAATGTTGATCACTAGGGATGGGAGTGATTCCAGAGGGACCAACTGGCAGCCTTGTTGCTACCCTGCAGATGGCCGTTCATTTTGAATGGGATAAAGGCGCATGCATTAGAGGGAGGATGGTGATGGGGAGCTCCGGGGAGTGGCTGAGGTCACCAAACAGGAGTTGTTAGGCCTGAAGGAGCTGAGACCCGAAGCATGTCCTAGGCCTGAGCCGGGTCACAGAGAGTGAGTTACGCTGCTTTCACACTGGGGCACGGGCCGTCATTTTTGCAGAGGTATTACGCCGCTGGTGGGGTGATTTTAACCCCCGCTAGCGGCTGAAAAAGGGTTAAAACCACCCGCAAAGCACCGCTGCAGCGGCGCTTTGCCAGCAGGTCGGCCGCGCTGCCCATTCATTTCAGTGGGCAAGAGCGGTGGAAGAGGTGTACACACCGCTCCGAAGATGCTGCTTGCAGGACATTTTTTAACGTCCTGCCAGCGCATCACACTGACACTGCAGGGGAGCCATATTTCAGGCGCTTTACAGGTGCTATTTTAAGCCCAAAAGCACCTTAAAAAATGCCCCAGTGTGAAAGGGGTCTTACTGTCAGGAGACCTGTTACCGGCCTGTGCTAGACGCTGTGGGGTTGATTTATTAGAGGAAAATCCACTTTGCACTTAAAAGTGCACATGGAAGTGCAGATGCTGTAGATCTGAAGGGGACATGCAAGGAAAATAAACAGCATTTTAGCTTGCACATGATTGGATGATAAAATCAGCAGAGCTTCCCCTAATTTCAGAGCTTCCCCTCAGATTTACAGCGACTGCACTTCCATGTGCACTTCCAAGTGCAAAGTGGATTTTCCTTTAGTAAATCAACCCCTGTGCGTCATTAACGTCACTTGTCTTCTGTCATCAGATTATCTGTGCAGACCTAAGGAGAATGTGTTCAGGATTGACTTCACTTGCTTCAAGATCCAGGACCTGGAGACTGACACTGTGCTCTTTGAAACCTCCAAACTCTGCTCAGGTACCTGTCATGGAGGGCACCTTTCCTGGGGCAGGGGCAGGGACAGGTCTCCTTCATACTTCAAGTAGAACTAGAGTTGTTGGATGGAGTAAGGGAGGGTTATTGTTACCAACTTGACATCCATTTGGGTGCTGGTGCGTGTCTTTGAATGCACACTATCTGTGCTCAGGGGCATTTTCCTGCACTCAAACAGATATCAAGGTGAAAGCAGGGGCTGTGTTCATGAAGCTGCTGCATCCCAATTGATTTGAATTGGTCTGCCTGCCCGTGCATGTACTGCACATCTGTGTGCTTTTCATGCAGTGAAAACATGGCCCTGTACACTTAAAATGTTTTGACAGGGGCGCAGTTTCAGTGCTTGCCATAGGCGCCATTTTCACTAGATACGCCTCTGATTGTTGGTGTCAGTGGGAGGAATAGTGCCTCATATCAGTGGGAGGAATAGTGCCCCAAGGGCCGGATAAAGGCTAGCAAAGGGCCACATTTGGCCCTCGGGCCGCAGTTTGGAGACCCCTGATCTAAGGGCTGCATATATGTGTGTGATTAATTCCTGCACTACCCAAAACTACTAATAATGGTGATTAAATGATCTGGTTGCTGCATACACACAATTGTATTCAATAATTTTGTAATGAATGGGATTGAGTAAGGCCCCTTATACACCAGCAGACCGATCAGGTCCGCCTGTCCATTTTTCAGGCGGACCCGATCGGACCACCCATTGTTCTCTATGGAGTGGCAGATGTCAGTGGACATGAGGATACATTCGCCATCCGTCCTGGGGATCAGATGGCAGTCAGATGGAAACGGACAGGCGGTCCGTTTCCATACAACCGCCCCATAGCAGAGCGGACATGGACCTGTCATCTGCATACTCAGCGGGGATCAGCGGAGAGAACCCCCGCTGAGCAGGCGGATCCGCTTGACGGATTCTGCTCCATCTGAAAGGAGCCTAAGTGTTGCGCTACAACTTAAAACATAATTATTATTATAAATGACAGAAATGTGATAAAATAAACCATATGTGTATCCCATAAATAGTGCATCCTTTTTGTGCTTCAATAAACGTATAACAGTTTCTAAAGTGCCAGATGAAGTCATGTGGTGCGTGACGTAATGCGCAGGGCAAAGCCTGAGGGATCGCAGACCGGAAGTCACGTCATATTAAGGAAGTTTGTAACCCCAGTGAATGCTTTTACTTCATATAAGTGTAGCGGTCTCCCTGGGTTCCAAGGACCTGATGGTGACCCCCAAAGCCAGGGAGAACTGACATTCCTCCTCAGGGTGCAGGTTCCTAGGCATAGTGGGTGTGGTGCAAGGTGAACAGATTGGGCACCAGTCACTTTTTGTAAAAATGAACAAAGAGAGTTTTATTTCTCTTAACATTAACGGTGGGAGAGATGGTTAGGGCTCAGGACACCCTTAGGTAAATGCAATAGCAATTAGGCAAACTCCATAGACAAAAATAAAACTAGGCAGACAGCAATACAGATAAAGGGCCTTTAAGATGAATGCTGCAATCTGTATCTTGTAACAACTGCTGTCTCCTATAGCAACAAGTTCTCTCACAGAATACCCCTGTAGTCTTCCAGCTTAAAGCGGAGTTCCGTGGAAATTTTTTATTTTAAAAGTCAGCAGCTACAAATACTGCAGCTGCTGACTTTTAAAATATGGACACTTACCTGTCCAGGGCGCCCGCGATCAAAGAAAGGAAAGTCTTCTGGATAGCAGTACTCCGGTTAAAAAGCCTTTATTCCAAAAAAGGTTCAGGAAACCAAAACACACACTGTGCAACACAGTAAACTGATAGGCTTGTGCAATTCGTTTCGTAACGAATCGAAATTCGTCTGAATTTAGCAACTTTCGGACATTCGGAAGCATTCGAATTTCCGAACAGAGCAATTACGAATAAAACCGAATCCGAAATAAATTATACCGCAAAATAGCGAATGCCCGAAGGTCTTCGGCATAATTCGTTATGAAAAAAGTTACGAATGTACGAATCCATTCGAAGCACAATAACACTCACTCTGCTCTCTGCTTCTCCCTCACCATGCTGAACTCCCTCTCAAAATGGTGTACAGGGGCGGGAGGCTATAGCCGCATGAAAAAACGAAAGTAAAATACGAGATTTCGAATCCATTCGAAGCACAATAACACTCACTCTGCTCTGCTCTCTGCTTCTCCCTCACCGTGCTGAACCCTCTCAAAATGGTGTACAGGGGCGGAGCCTATAGCCGCATGTAAAAAACGAAAGTAAAATACGAGATTTCGAATCGTTACAAATAACCGCTATGTATTTAGAAAAGTACAAATCCATTCGAAGCACATTAGGCATAATAGGCAGCGTCGTTGTGAGAGAGACACGGAAAATTACGAATCAACGAACCCAAAAAAAGTTACGAAAGTAGGAGTTGTGTCCAGAATCAACGAAAAACAACGTACTCTACCGAAAGTACGAATTATAAAGCAACAAAAAATTCAACGAAAAATGTCGCTTGCAAAAATACGAATGAGTCCGAACACGAAAAATCCCGTCTAGCAAAATTACGAATGATTACGAATCAACAGGACCGGAAAGAAACGAACCGAAACGGAACGAATTTTTCCGTTGTGCACAAGTCTATAAACTGATCACATCTGGCTAACGCGTTTCACACTATTGTAGTGCTTACTCAATATGAGTAAGCACTACAATAGTGTGAAACTCCTTAGCCAGATGAGATCAGTTTACTGTGTTGCACAGTGTGTGTTTTGGTTTCCTGAACCTTTTTTGGAATAAAGGCTTTTTAACCGGAGTGCTGCTATCCAGAAGACTTTCCTTTCTTTGATTGCATTTGCATTTGCTTGCACCCTTGGTTGCTGGGAGGAGGTAATTTCAAGGATTTCCACACCTGAGCGGCTCCCTTTCTCTCGTGTCTCAAATTTTCAGGGCGCCCGCGATGTCGGGACCTGAAGCCGATCTGTCCCTCGGCTCTCGGGTGCTGCCGCCGCTATCTTCGGTAAGGGAATTAGGAAGTGAAGCCTTGCGGCTTCACTTCCTGGTTCCCTACTGCGCATGCGTAAGTCACGCTGGGCGATCTGAATGGTCCCTGCTGTCTTCTGGGACCTGTGTGTCTCCCAGAAGACAATGGGGGGTGGACGGTGGAGGCGCCAGACGTGGCGTAGATATCCGCGGATATCTATGCCCGGAAGTGGGAGCAAATACCTGTATTAGGCAGGTATCTGCTCCCCCTCCCCCCTAAAAGGTGCCAAATGTGACACCGGAGGGGGGGGGGGCATTCCGAAAAGCGGAAGTTCCATTTTTGGGTGGAACTCCGCTTTAACTCACTGTAGATCCTCCAGCTTAACTCACAGTATCCCACTGTAGATCCTTAAGCTCAGCTCAACGTCTCTCACTAGACTTCTTGGACTCTTAGCCACCCGCTGGATTCCCAAGCTTCACCCACAGCTAACCGCTGTACTTATCTTCAAGCTTTACTTGCAGCTACCCGCCGTACTCCTTTAATCTTTACTCACAGCTACCCACTGTATTCCTGGATGAGTCTACACTGAAGCTTTCCCACTTACTTCACCGTCCCGTGCTAGTAAAGCATCTGCTCTTGTACTTCTTCAGAACGTCATCCCTTCCAAACTTGCCCCTGGTAACAGGAGTGGTCGTCCCTCCGACAACTGCTTCTCCTTTACCTAAAGGAGGTATGAACAGGCTCCCCTTGGGCTGAGCCTCTAACTCACGCGGTTCTGCCCAGGCTTCGGGCTTAACCTTTGCTGCTCCTCCTTTGCGGAACCCTGAACTACTGGATAAGCCTTATGTAGACCTAGCAACCAGTAGGACTCCTGGATAGGCCTCGGGCTTCAGGCCTAGCAGCCAGAACACACATCCACCCAGCCCCGGGTTGGAAGAATCCCGATCACCTGACTCCTCCTGAATAAATAGCCTATCCCAGCATGCACAGCGGACAAAAGAAACTCCTGCTGATTAGCTGAGACAACTTATTTACCCATCACCTGAATTTACTGTATTCCATCATCCTATTGCCAAAGGCAACAGTGCCACCTATTGACAGAAGAGATAGACTACAAATTAAACTCAGACTTAGGACAGAAATCAGTGGATTAAATTATCAATTATCCAGGCTAGTTACCACCTAGCACAACTAGATTTATTAGTGGCCCTGTTTAGGACCAGGGTGCTACATAAGAATAATTGTAATATATTAATACAGTATTCTAAGCAGTATTACACTATTGGGGGTATCCCTTTTATTTGAACATGGCCTGAAAATAAACCATCTCCAAGATGATAAGGCACTCTTTAAGGGACCATGACCTGCTTTTTCCTTGGGGAGTAACTGACTGCATACAAGTACTCTGGTGTAAGAGAGGCCATATTAGAAGACCATAGTGGAACCCTGCCTCTCATATCGGTGGAGATATCAAGTTGGATGTGTCTATACATACAATGCATATCACATCATTGAGGTAAGGGCATAGCGAGCACAGTGGTGTTTGGTGAAGTGGTCAAGAAGCACTTGAAGATTATGCTATATGGATGTCACATCACATTGATTGGATGAACTAGCACTTTAGAAACTGTTCTAAGTTTATTGAAGCACAATAAGGGTGCGCTATTTATTGGATATATATATGGTTTATTTTATCCCGTTATTGTCATTTATAATAATATTTATGTTTTAAGTGGTAGTGCAACACTTACTCAATCACTTTCATCTAAGGCAGGGGTCAGCAACCTACGGCCCACGGGCCGCCGCTAAATCTCCAGCCCGTCAGTGCATGTGATAAATTCACCTGCAGACATTTTAACCCCGGTCGGCTTTCTTGGGATAACCACCGATGCGGCTAAGAAAGACCCCCCTCTCACGCTGCCTTCCACACCTTCCATGGGAAGGCCCAAACGGCTGGAGACCCAAATTAAGCCATAATGGGCTTCGATCAGGTCTCGGGTCTAGTAACCCGGAAGCGATGCTGTGACATCACTTCCGGTTTACAGAAGACTTAAAGGCGCCAAATTTAAAAGAAAATGTCAATATGCACAGCCAAACTTGGTGTTTTGAATGCTTTTAAGTGCAAATGAGGGATTCTGGGTCTTATAGACCCCAGATCCCTCCATAAAGAGTACCTGGAACTGCCTATTACTGTCACAAGGGATGTTTACATTCCTCCTGACAGCAATAAAAGTGATCAGATTTTTTTTTTAAAGGGACAGTGTAAAAATAAAAAAATAAAATAAAGAAAAAAAAGTAAAGCGCCCCATCCCTCTGTGCTCTTGCGCAGAAGCGAATGCATACGTAAGTCGCACCCGCAAATGTAAACAGTGTTCAAACCACACAGGTGAGGTATCACCACGATCGTTAGAGCGAGAGCAATAATTCTAGCTCAAGACCTCCTCTGTAACTCTAAACTGGTAACCTGTATAAATGTTTAAAGCCTCACCTATGGAGATTTTTAAGTACCGTAGTTTGTCGCTATTCCACGAGTGTGTGCAATTTTAAAGCATAACATGGGGGGGCTGTGTAATATGCAGGGGGCGGGCTGGGTAAGGGGGTGGCTCTGTGATGTGGAGAGGGGGCTGTGTAATGTAAAGTGGTCCAGAGGTACGGGGCTGTGTAATGTAGAGGGGTCCAGAGGTGCATGGCTGTGTAATGTAAAGAGGACCAGAGGTGCAGGGGGCTGTGTAATGTAAAGGGGTCCAGATTATTATCTTAATTTATTAGCAGGTGAATTCGGCCCTCCATGCATTCACATACATTGAATCCGGCCCTTAAGTGGAAAAAAGGTTGCTGACCCCTGATCTAAGGGCTGTGTTAGAGTGGTATGATCACTTATGCTTCGTGGATTAGACCAACTATAGTTTTTAGGTCTTTGCACCACACTTGCCTTGCTCAGTTATAGGCTGAGAGTGGTGGCTTTTTGATACATAGAGTAATTAGTACTTTACCATGACTAGTCTGTCCAAGTCAGTTAAGACATAAGGGAAGTGACCTACCGGTATATTCTATAGATAGATCGATAGATCGATAGATAGATAGATAGATAGATAGATAGATAGATAGACAGACATATGTGGGTAAGCTTAAAGAGGTTTGTGTATTTATTTTGGAATAATTCCCATGCAGGCTCAGCAACCTATATTCTCAACTTTAAATACATAGACACAGACATTAAATTGCCTGTAACTGTATGTTAATGTATGCAGAAATTACCTAAATGCTATAATCTTGCCTCTACATTTTCCCAGATACCGAAAAATGTGTTTCTTATGGCTTTTCTCCAAAAACTAATACCCGTAACAGAAAGATGTTTAAACATACCTTGAGAAATAATAGTTGTAATTCGATCTCGGGAGAAAAACTGAAAAATGCAATTAAGTATTTGGCTGATGAGCTGTGAAAATATGATGTTTGAAGAATCTGAAACTACCGTTCCTCAGCCACTGACATTTCTATACTGTAACAGGTCATCTACAATCAAGTGTAACATAAAGGAAGTGGGTTTAGTGTAGTTTATTTCTTTTTTCCCTCCTCCTTGTTACCCTGACCTCCAGCGATGACAATTTGTGCAATAATAACATTCTGCTATTAATAGGACAGACGGATTACATGGTAAGGAAAGGTGACGACGGTTGTTGTGTTAAGCTTTCCATCGTGCTGCTAATGTCAGCTATGCAGTTTTATTGTCTACTGACCTTTATATAAAAAATTCTCCAGCCAGAGCTTTAGGCCCAGAGCAGGGCAGTTGCATTGCCAGGGGTTGGACCGTGCAAGCAAAACTTTCAGATTGGTGAAGGTCTCCAGGACCATGCGGTCAACGTTTTGCAGTTGGTTATTTCTTACTCCTAAGAAGGTCAAGTTCCGAGTGTTGTTTCCTAAAGATTCTGGTAAAGCACTGAGGTTATTATTAGACAAATCCAGTTCCTTTAGAGCCATAAGAGGTGTGAACACTTGGCTTTCAAGGTGATTTATGAGGTTGTTGGTGAGATTCAGGACTTGCAATGAGCGAAGGAAGTGGAAGGCATATGGCGGCACTCTTGAGATGGAGTTATTAGATAAGTCTAAAATCCTCAGGTTTGCAACGTATGTGAAAGATGTGTGGTTTATAGCACGTATTTGGTTCCCCTGCAAATAGAGAATTTGTGTTTGCAATGGCAAATGATTTGGTATTTCAAGAAGTCCTCTGAAGCTACAGTCAACCATCCTTGAAGAGGTTTGGCACGTGCAGATGTCAGGGCACCCCAATGCCAGATGGAACACCAAAATGGCACATAAAGCCAATAGCAGTCCACCTAGAGAAAAATACAGAAGTGGGTCAGATTTGGTTATGTTTATGTGTATATATGGGCAAAAAAAATAAAAAAATATTCAGCTGTAATACATGCACAATTCCTTATGTTTTATCACTTAAAATGCTGAAAATACAGAAAAAAAAACTGTTGATCTGCCAGAAAATTTGTGAGCTCAAAACTTCCTGTCTGAGCTGACAGTACAGTGCCTCTACTGCACTGAAATCCCAAGCAATGTTGTCAGCCCTGACCATTTCCCCATTTGCTGTACTACAGAACACATCTCCTTATATCATTAACGTGCATGTACATTTCTGAAATAATAACTGAACTAAGCATATCCTTCTATAGTGTGTACTTGTCTTAATCCAAAGCACCTGGATTTCTGTCTGCCGTCTCCTTCCTCCGCATGAGTCACCTCTGAAGGGTTATGCCGACTCCAAGGGATCCAGGGGGATGGAAAGGGGTGCTCCAGCACACAGCCTATGATTGCCAGCCTCAGCTTCGCATGTTTCCCTATGAGGGTAGGGGTTTATAGTAAGGTAGGAGAGCAAATGTTTTTGTTAATATTTGGTTATTGATATGTTTCTCTATGAGACTATGTAGAGGTGGGTGTGCCCATTTCCTCCACTCATGTTTTAGACCACACTAAATACCCTGCTTTATGCTGTGTAGTATGTGACATTAGATCCCCCTGCCTTCTGACAATCAGAAATGCCGTGTAAACTGTACGCTTTGAATGGCTCTGGTGGAAAGGGGACTGCAGATAAACAGGTACAAGTATGGAGGTGGATTTGTTTTGTCTATGTGTATCGCCTACAGCTAGTCACTTCACTGGGTCTATCTAAAGGGTTTACAACCATTTTAACATGGGGGTTCTGTAGTCCTGCATAGATGAACTGTGCAGGGCTGACAACAACCCTGCTTTGGATTTCAGTGCAGCAGAGGCATGGTGTTGTCAACTCAAACCAGAAAGTGGGAGCTCACTGGATTTCTGACAGATCAATAAGCATTCTGTACTTGCAGTTTTTTTAAAGATAGTTTTTTAAAGAGACAAAAAGGATTGGAAAAGTACATGTATTGCTGAGATCATGTACTGAATATCTATTTTCCCCTGACATGCACTTTAATGTGTAGATGGGCATTCTTATAACACATGGGATGTTACTCAGGTTTGACATATTTTAAATAATGGTTTGAAGCACACATGATAGTAATCATTGCTAGATAACTGTTGGAATGTAAGCATTTTTCTGCCAGCAAGTAATCTTTCCCAAAGATAAAAGGCAACTACTGTACTTTTCATTGTTTAGCACAGCAGATGTATGTGGTTCAATCATGGGTCGTGTGGTGTTCAGACCAAGAGTAGTGGGAAGACTTCATAACTGGGGCCTAGGTAGGTAGAATTTGGGGAAGTGGCAGGTGTTCCGTTTCACATGATCTCATTGTATTTCTTTCAAACGTCAATCTTGGAGGAAAAATATTTGGAGATAAACTGTTTATCTGTATGTAGAATACACTTATATTTGTTAATATGGGGTATTTACAGAAGTGCGATATATAGATATTCGCCAGCAAACCAAGGATCATTAATTTCGTCCAAACGGTTTTATTCAAAGAATGATCATCACAAAGCGCTATAGTGCAACGTTTCGGAGCCACACAGGACCCCTTCGTCAGGCAAATGACAAACTATGTGCAGACATATTGAAGAGAACATCCACCAATCGAAATCAGAGAATAGAAGGTCCCTCCTCCCCCAATGACAGCAATGACGGCATTAATCCCGCCAGAAACAGTAAATAAATGCCACATATAAACATATATATATATATATATATATATATATATATATATATATATATATATATATATGCCCGGTATATAGAAAAAGTATGCATATTCGGCTTTGTAGGCTGCGGCTGGGAAACATGACAATGCTGGGACAGATAGCATGTTAAGGCACATCTAGTGCATGGCGATAAGGAGCATCTGCCCCATCATCATTTACAGAAGTGTGGACGCAAGAATCTGTGTTGGTAGGGGATGATAGAATAAAATTAAGATAAGAGGCGTGATTCAGCTCCAGTCTTCATAATCATGGGGATTACCTTACTAAAGAAATAGTTTGTTGAATATGATGAAGCTACTCAATCGTATGCACGAGAAATAAAAAAAATAGCATTATTGATTGCACATAAGTGAATGATTGAAATTACCTAAAATAAGCCAAGTGAACATTTCCTACTCCCACACTCATTGCATACCTGTAGAAGGCAGAAAATCACTATAATGGCTACACTTTAAAGTATATTTAAGCCCAGGAACAAAAACTGCATATATTTTAGCTTACTAGTCCCTTATGCCCTGTACACACGGTCGGTTTTTCCAACAATCAGACCCTTTTCCATCGGTGTTAAAAAATAGAACATGTTTTAAATTTTTCCGATGGAAAAAAAAATTATAGGAAATTCTGATCGTCTGTGTGGAACTCCAACGGAGAAAAAACCCACGCATGCTCAGAATCAAGTCGACGCATGCTCAGGAGCATGGAACTTCATTTTTCTCGGCTCGTCTGAGTGTTTTACGTCACAGCGTTTGGAACAGTCGGAATTTTGTCTGATGGTGTGTAGGCAGAAAGTCAGCTTCATCGGAATTCCAACGGAAAATTCCATCGGATTTTATTCCATCGGAAATCCGATCGTGTGTACAGGGCATTAGATGTGGTGAATGCTTTAGTGTTTTATTATTTATTTATTTTTTGTGGGTTGAAGAAGAACTAAAGTCCCACTGTCAAAAACTGTCAGGCTCTTTATTGCAGAAGAGACAAGCAATGTCTCTTCTGTAATAAAATACACCTACCTGCCTGTTTGCTTGCATGTGCAGCTTACATCCCTGGCACAGTCCCTGTGTGCCAGGATGACTGACTCCTGTGCATGTGCATAAATGACATCATTCCACGCCAGCCAATGGTGATCGCTGATGACCAGCACCCAGCAGAAGATGCTGGCACCAGTGAGGGACAAGGACCATTAAAGTCTTTAGCTAATTCTTATACTGAATTTAATTTAAATTTTGTTTTATATTTAAAAAAATATTTTTTTGCATTTTTCTGTTTTTATTGTTGTGCAAAAAATACACAAATTCACCTGTAAAAAAACTTTCCTGTATGTTGTACCAGAAAACATAATTTTAGTTAATAAAGGGGACAAGTAGCAGAATAAAATAAAATGTTCTTACAAAAGTGGAAAGTGTTGTTTTTTATATTTCTGTTTGCCTTTAAAATAAGTAAAATAGGAAAATAAAAGGAAGACAAAACTGCCAAAATAAAATTTTGTTTATCATCAGGAAAAACAATACAATATATATATATATCACTTTAGTTTTATAGACAAGCTAATGAAAAATCAGTAAGTCCATAGTAGAATTGCTCTGGTGCATATAGGATTCCCAGTTGGATAGTAATGCCTCGTACACACAACCGTTTTTTCCAATGGGAAAACTGCTATGAGAGCTTTTGGCCGGGAATCCCGGCCGTGTGTATGCTCCATCGCAGTTTTTCCGACGGGAAAACTGCCAGACAAAAAAAGAGAGCAGGATCTTTTTTTTCCCATCAGCAAAAAATCCTGGCAGGAAAACTGTTCGTCTGTATGCTTTTCCGAGGGGAAGAAAACCGCGCTTGCTCGGAAACAATTCGACACATGCTCAGAAGCATAGAACTTCATTTTGTTGGCTTGTCGTAGTCTTTTACGTCACCGTGTTCTTGGCAGACAAGAGTTCACCGGAATTTTGTCTGAGCGTGTGTATGCAAGGCAGGCTTGAGAGGAATTCTATCAGGAAAACCGTTGTTTTTTTATCCGACGGAAAAAGCGGCCGTGTGTACTAGGCATAAGGGTAAAATCCCCTGACAATAGTATGCCGAAGGTGCCTAAAAAGACATGTTTCTTTCTTCCCAATTAAAAGAGTTTCATAACCAAAAAGGGTAGAAGTCAGCTTTTATTTACTGAACAAGAACATAATTAAAATTATCTTTACACCATCAATGCATTTTGGATTGGTCATTTCATCAGGAAGGAGTATCAAAGCTCTAATGAAAAACATACACATAAAACAAGTAATTGAAACTGTATTTGTAATGAGCGTAGAATAAAGGTGACATTCCCTGATTAAAAAGTTTTAGTACAATGGTTGCAGATCTGGACATAATGCTCTGCTGATAATCTAATAAGTAAATCATTTTAATTTGTAAAATTTTTGCTGGCCAAAAAACAAATATATACGGTATATGAATCTAAATAATAATTGATAAGGAACCAGGCAATAAGGCATATTTTTGCTAAAAATTTAATTCTTATAATATTGAACATAGGGGCTAATTTATGGTATGTAGTAAAAATATTGTATCTGTTGTTTAGTCTATTTTAAATAATAAAAAAAAATAACATGTATGTATAAATGTATATTAAATAAATAGATAGTGTCAAAGTGCATGAAAAGAATGAAAAAACAAAGTAGAGAATGACAAGCATTTTTCAATGTTGTTGTTAGTTGGTAAAAACAGCTGCTAACTTGTGACGTGCTTGAGGACCTCTGGTATTCTCAGCAGGGGTACAGTATGTAGTACAGGATATACTATTTAATACTCTAGTAAAGTGGATTGCTTTAGCTGGCAGACAGAAGGAGACCAGATACTTCTAATCTGACAGGATGCCAGCAGAGAACTGAATGGTCCTCTCTAATCTACACACTATTGTGACATCTAAACAATGTTAAACAATGAAGTCATCTAACATTTAATAGCTCTGTTTGATCACCTGCATATCATAGGCATCATTATTAATCTGTCTTCTGTTTATTTATGCCAGGTCTTTATACATTCACACTCGCACTTCTGCTTATTTTTATTTAAAAAAATAAAATACGTTTATCTGCTCCAGCATAATATATAATACTGGACCAGGAAAAATTCAAATATTACCATTATGCCAAGAATAAAATTTCCTATATATGTATGTTACTTACTTTTAGCTTTATGTGCTGTGTATATATATATATATATATATATATATATATATATATATAGCAATACCCTCTTCAGGGCCGCTAATTAGTTTTGGGTTTTGCACGTTACCTCTTCAGCTGCGTTGTCCGGGTAGGAAAGTCTGTAGTAATGTAATGTCACCACAGATGTAAAACCTCAAACTGTTAAACCCTGTACACACGATTGGATTTCCTATGGATTCTAATCCGATGGATTTTTCCATCGGAATTCCGATGAAGCTGACTTCCATCAGTCTTGCCTACACACCATCAGTCAAAAATCCGACCGTCCCAAACGCTGTGACGTAAAACACTCAGACGAGCTGAGAAAAATGAAGTTCAATGCTTCTGAGCATGTGTTGACTTGATTCTGAGCATGCGTGAGTTTTTTCTCCGATGGAGTTCCACACAGACGATCGGAATTTGCTATGGGTTTTTTTTCCCATCGGATAAATTTAAAACATGTTCTATTTTTTCTCACCTATGGAAAAAAGACTGATGGGGCCCATACACGATCAGTTTGTCCGATGAAAAAAGTCCATCGGACTGTTTTCATCGGTAAAACCGATCGTGTGTACATGGCATAAGGCTTCATTTTTCTTATGCAGTAAACTTTGAGAAGTAGAAGATATAGAAGAGTAGGGGAAGGTTCAGACACTCGCCACAAAAGTTGAAAAAGGTACAAGTTCAAAGTCACTCACCACTCTCAATGTTAGAGTGGGTATTGGTCACCCGGATAGTCCCCTCTCACATGGCCTAGCAGCCGGGATGACACACAAATCAGCAAGAGGGCAGTCTCTGCCACAGACTGCCCAAGGTGATGAAGGTCTCTGCCACAGACTGCCCAAGGTGAAGAAGGTCTCTGCCACAGACCTGTTTAAATGTTCAAAGTCTCTGCCACAGATCTGTTTGAAGTTGAGCAATGGATAGTCCAGGAATCCTCTGCCACAGGATTTCAAAGTCCCAAACTTCCAGCCTTACAGTTAAAGAGCCTTTACGCCAATCCGGCGAACTGCAGGGCTTGTAGCCTAATGGATCCCTCCTTAATAAAGTTGCCAGGCCTCACCCGAGACAGCAGCATTTTGCCAGCCTCCTCCAGGGCAAGTCCTCCCCTGGTCTCCTTCATTAAGATGATTCCTCTCCAGTTTGAATGGACAGCTTGGGATCCCTTCTCTGGATATAGGCCCCAGCCGGACTAGCTGGGCCTACTAAGTAGCAATGCATCCTCGGGCCAACATGGCCCCGAGACCAGGACCACGCATGCACACCTCACGCCCGGAGGGCTGCAGAGCGAGAACGAACCCCGATCAATGGTGTCTGCCCCTTAAGTATCCCCTCCTAGCAGGCACAGCGGGTTCACCACTCCCACTATACCACTGCCGAGAAGGGCCACTCAATGCACCATGGCCTGCCCATGTTCCAACAGGTGCCTGAGGTGGAAACGCCACCTACAGGCAAAAAGGGAAATCGCTATGAGGCAAACCATAACTGAGACAGAGGCGATATATTTATATAAAATGCATGCAGTGGGCCACAAAATAAATGCTACAAAGCTGTTCACTTTTAGGGTTTAAGTTCACTGAAAAAGATGCAAAAGCATTCACTGAGATAAAGAGGATTATTTTTCACATTCAGAAAATGTTCCTGCAGTGGATTTGACAAAATATATTTCCCTATTTCTTTTTCGTACATCACGGGACACAGAGCGACTTAGTCATTACTAATGGGTTATATAGATTACCTTCAGGTGCTGGCACTGGCCAATTCCAAACCGGAAGTACCCTCCCCTATATAAGCCCCTCCCATCCGGGAGCACCTCAGTTTTTTGCCAGTGTCTAAGGTGTTGGCCAAAGAGTAACATGTGTTTTCACTGGGCTTGCGTCCAGGTTCTTTTGGGCCTTAGTAAGCTGTTCCGGATCCCACCAAAAAAGCTTCATAGCTAAACGGTCGGTACCCGGGCCTTGCAGCAGAAGAGCAAGGTTTTGCCTGTAATGCCTCTCTTAGGAGGGCTGGACCCTGGGATCCAGAGCTCTGGTCATACCCACGACCAAGATGTTGTCTGTGCAGGGTGCTATACAGGTCCAGGGGAGTGGAATCCTTGGGAACCCGGTCCCTGAAGGTTTAATTACAATGCCTGCCGTGATAGGTGAAGTTTGGGCTTCTGTGGACCAAACAAAGTCCTGCGGTCGGGGATCAGGTAAGTGGGGGCCCCCAGGAACTTGGTTCTATTGGGGGACCCCCAAGCCTAATTTGTCTTTCTGTCTGTTACCTAACGGTATTCCCGCTAATATCTGTGTATGCCTGTAACTACTGAAAATGTAAAATTTTAATAGTAGTCAAGAAAAAAAAAAAAAAAAGGACCGCGGTACCTGTGTTAAACCACTAGAGGACGCTGTAGTCCATTTTTCTTGTCATGTGGATCTTTGGTTTTCTCAAGTCAAAAGATCCAGGCAGTTGGTAAGTTTCTCTGTGGGAATCCACTTCCTCTGCCCTGTTGCT
Organism: Rana muscosa; assembly: GCA_029206835.1. Taxonomy (NCBI): domain Eukaryota; kingdom Metazoa; phylum Chordata; class Amphibia; order Anura; family Ranidae; genus Rana; species Rana muscosa. The sequence continues at coordinate 363,806,773 of CM055120.1, read as the reverse complement.
GCGCTCATCCACCGCACAGGCCCTCCGGCAAAAAGGGCCCTGGCTCCTAGTCCCTGTTTGATTTCGAAAAGGGTGCCAATGGCGCACGGGCGCGCGCGCGGGCGCGTGCACGCGCCTCCTATGAAAAAAAAGGGGCGGGGCGGGTGGATGACGCTCGATGCGCGCCACGGCGCTTCTGCGCATGTGCAGGCGTCCCAGCTTGTATAAAGACACAGTACAAGTGTCAGCTGGATGCAAACAGAGCTAGCAACAAACAGTGGCACACAGAGGTGGTTGATGCAGGCATCCCCATAGAAAGGCACTTTAGTGGACACCAGCTGGTATATAGCAGCAACTGTGTTAGACTATTACCAGCAAAAATTGGTGTATGACGACGGGAATACCTCAGCTTTGTGCTTAAAGGATATGTCGTCCAGACGCTCCGGAAATAGGTCTTCCAGGAAGCCAAAGGGGTCTCCATCGGGCTCTGAGGATATTGGGCATGCTTGTACTGCACCAATCTCCCCTGAGAATTCAGAGGTCAGTAGCCGTAGAAACCCCGCAGGAGTGCCTGGTGCTGCGGCTGTCCCCAGTCCACCTGCTCCTGTATATATAACAGAGGAGGTTTTATCCTCAACTCTGGGAGGATTGGAAGAGAGATTAACAGCATTGATCGCTGCTTCCCTGTCACAGGGAAAGCGCGTCCGATCTCCGTCTCCTCCTTCAGAGTGCCTGTTAGTGGAGGAACAGTCCCACACAGAGATCGACCTACCTGAAGGGGATCAGGATGAGGTTGATTCAGTTATGGAGGAATCAACAGTGGAAGAACCTTTCTCAGCATCTCAGGCTGAAAGATTATGGGTTCAGTCTCTGACTAACATGGTCCGATCAGCATTTAAAATGCCTCTGGCGGAACCACCATCCACTACGGTTTCCTCGCTGGGGTCGCTAAAAGCTCCCCAGGCTGTCTGTTCCTTCCCAATCCACCCTTTATTAGAAGGGCTTATTTACCAGGATTGGGAGCATCCTGATAAAATATTTGCTCCCCCCAAGAGATTTCCGGTGATCTATCCCATGGAGGATAAGTTCATAAAAAAATGGAGGGTCCCTACAGTGGACGCAGCCATCTCTTCTGTGAACAAATCACTGACATGTCCAGTAGATAATGTTCCAATGTTCAAAGACCCAATAGATAAAAAATTGGAGTCTTTACTAAAATCTGCTTTCTCTACAGCAAGCATGGTGACACAACCTGCGGTAGCAGCGATTGGAGTCTGCCAAGCAGTGAAAGATCAGTTGAAACAAGTCTTAAGGGACTTACCAGATCAGCAGGCTCTTGCCCTAGCTGACCTGCCTAGAGCCTTGTGTTTTGCGGTGGACGCCATAAAGGATACAATCCAACAGGCCTCCCGCTTTACGCTGTCTGTAGTACATATGCGTAGGCTTCTGTGGCTCAAAAACTGGTCTGCTGAAGCTCCCTGTAAAAAACTGCTGGTTAGCTTCCCATTTCATGGAGAACGCTTATTTGGAGAAGATCTGGACAAATATATCCAGAAAATTTCTGCCGGTAAAAGTTCACTCTTACCGGTTAAGAACAAGGGTAGAAGTCCTTCTTTTAAGAGGCCTACTTCTCCAGTCCCGGGCACATCGGCTGTGAAGCAGTTCCGACGGCCTCCGCGGTCAAATTCAGGGGGCAGAAATCAGGGACAATCACAGGGTAACAAGAAGCCCTGGATCAAGAGAGGTACAAAACCTCCCCCCAAGGCATGAAGCGTTGCCCCCACTCAATCGGGTGGGGGGAAGACTTCAGTTGTTCACAGAGACCTGGCGGGACACCATCAGAGACAGATGGGTGCTCTCCGCAGTAAGTCTGGGATACAAGCTGGAGTTAAAAGGCACTCCTCCTGCCCAATTTATGGGGTCAAACGTGCCAAGAGATCCCCAGAAGAGAGGATCCCTCCTTCTGGCACTAGAACAACTATTGCTCCAAGGTGTAATCATGAAGGTTCCCCTGGAAGAAAGCGGATTCGGGTTTTACTCGAACCTTTTCACAGTCCCCAAACCAAATGGGGACGTGAGGCCCATATTAAATCTAAAAGGGCTAAACAAGTTCCTGAATATCAGGACTTTTCGGATGGAGTCGATCCGATCGGTGGCCACCGCCCTACAAGGGCAGGAATGGTTAGCCTCGATCGACATAAGGGATGCTTATCTGCATATTCCCATCTTTCCGGCCCACCAGAAATTTCTACGCTTTGCAGTAGAAGGGCGCCATTTTCAGTTCAGAGCCTTACCTTTCGGTCTGGCCACAGCACCACGAGTGTTCACAAAAATTCTGGCCCCATTATTGGCCAATCTAAGAACACAGGGTGTAACGATAATGGCATATCTAGACGACCTGCTACTAATAGACCACTCAGTAGAAAAGCTGGAAGTAGCTATTCACAAGACAATCAAGTATCTGGAATATCACGGTTGGATTATCAACCGGGACAAGTCAGCTCTAAGACCAGTCAAAAGTCTGGAATACTTAGGGCTAAGGCTGGATTCAAATCAGAGAAAGATTTTCTTACCTCCAGAGAAGGTGTCGTCTTTAAAAGATTTGACCCACTTAGTGGGTACAAAAAGAAAACCATCCATACGCCTCTGCATGAGGCTGCTGGGAAAAATGGTGGCTTCATTCGAAGCGGTACCCTACGGTCAATTCCATTCAAGGAATTTGCAAAGGGCCATACTGTCAGCCTGGAACAAAAAAGTTCAGGCTTTAGACTTACCAATGTCCCTGTCCCCTTCCGTTCGCAAGAGCCTCCATTGGTGGTTGGTGCCCCAGAATCTGGAAAAAGGGAAACCCTTCAGTCCGGTTTCTTGGAAGGTAGTCACTACAGATGCCAGCCTCATAGGCTGGGGGGCAGTACTGGAGCAATGGTCTCTCCAGGGCAAGTGGTCAGAAGCAGAAAAGGCCCTGCCCATCAATCTCTTAGAGATACGAGCAGCCCGGTATGCCCTAGTAGCATGGACATCCAAACTCCAAGGGTCCCCTGTCAGAATTCAATCAGACAATGCCACAGCAGTGGCATATATCAATCACCAGGGTGGCACCAGGAGTCGTGCAGCCCAGAGGGAAGCAAATTGCATCCTGGAGTGGGCAGAAAAATATGTCCCAGCCATATCCGCGGTTTTCATCCCAGGAGTGGAAAATTGGAGAGCGGACTTTTTAAGTCGCCAACAATTATGCCTGGGGGAATGGTCTCTTCACCCCGAGGTTTTCCAGGCAATATGCCAGCGGTGGGGAACACCGGATGTAGATCTGCTAGCATCCAGATTCAACGCAAAGGTGGACAGATTTGTGTCTCGCACAAGGGATCCCCTAGCTTGCGGCTCGGATGCCCTAGTGTTCCCTTGGGATCAGTTCAAGCTGATATATGCATTCCCACCGCCACAATTGTTACCGCGATTACTCCGCAGAATCAGGGTAGAAAAGAAACCAGTGATTCTGGTGGCTCCAGCGTGGCCCCGAAGGGCATGGTACGCGGAGATTGTAAAAATGTCAGTGAGGAGTCCTTGGACCCTCCCACATCGTCCGGACCTGCTGTCGCAGGGACCGATATACCACCCTTCCTTACCAGCCCTAGGTTTGACGGCCTGGCTATTGAAGCCCACATTCTGAAAAAGAGAGGGCTCTCTAATTCTGTGGTATCTACCATGATCAATGCCAGGAAGCCGGTATCCAGGCAGATCTATTATAGGATCTGGAAAGCGTACATTACGTGGTGTGAGGCCAAGAAATGGCATCCACGTAAGTACGTGATAGGGAGGATTTTGGACTTCCTACAGTGGGCTGTAGATAGGAAGCTAGCCTTGAGTACTATCAAGGGTCAGATTTCGGCCTTGTCAATATTTTTTCAAAGGCCCTTGGCTTCGCATTCACTAGTCAAAGCTTTCATACAAGGAGTGATGCGTATTAGCCCTCCGGTTAGTATTCCCATATGTCCTTGGGACTTAAACCTGGTTCTGTCAGTTCTACAGAAACAACCGTTTGAACCATTGCAACACATTTCCTTGGTTCTTCTCACCAGGAAATTGATTTTCTTAGTAGCCGTTTGTTCGGCTAAAAGAGTATCGGAATTAGCCGCCTTGTCCTGTAAGGAGCCATATCTGGTTGTCCATAAGGACAGAGTAGTATTACGTCCTCATCCAGCCTTTCTTCCCAAGGTGGTATCGAGGTTTCATTTGAACCAAGATGTGGTTCTTCCTTCTTTTTTCCCCAAACCTAGCTCGGTAGAGGAAAAGTTATTACATTCTTTAGATGTAGTAAGAGCAGTTAAAGCTTATCTAAAAGCCACTGCTCAGATTCGCAGAACGGATACTTTGTTTATTCTGCCGGAAGGCCCTAAAAAGGGTCAGGCAGCATCAAAATCCACTTTAGCCAAGTGGATTCGACAGGTCATAATACAAGCCTATGGCTTGAGAAAGAGACCGCCTCCGTTCAAAGTTAGGGCGCACTCCACAAGAGCAGTTGGAACTTCATGGGCAGTGCATCACCAGGCCTCCCTGGCTCAAGTATGTAAGGCCGCAACATGGTCTTCGGTACACACGTTTACTAGGTTCTACCAGGTAGACGTTAGAAGTCAGGAGGATGTCGCCTTTGGGCGCAGTGTGTTGCAGGCCGCAAAAGATCCTCATGCCTGATGGCGCCCAGCTTATGTATCCCTCCCCTCATTTGGCATTGCTTTGGGACGTCCCATTAGTAATGACTAAGTCGCTCTGTGTCCCGTGATGTACGAAAAAGAAAAAGGGATTTTTATAACAGCTTACCTGTAAAATCCTTTTCTTGGAGTACATCACGGGACACAGAGCTCCCACCCCACTTTTTGGGACACTTATTGCTTGGCTACAAAACTGAGGTGCTCCCGGATGGGAGGGGCTTATATAGGGGAGGGTACTTCCGGTTTGGAATTGGCCAGTGCCAGCACCTGAAGGTAATCTATATAACCCATTAGTAATGACTAAGTCGCTCTGTGTCCCGTGATGTACTCCAAGAAAAGGATTTTACAGGTAAGCTGTTATAAAAATCCCTTTATTAACTTTATTTATTTTTTTACCTTTAGTAACCATTTCATTTTAAAGCGTAACCCCAGTGAAAAATAAATGTGTAGCCATACCTCCCAACTTTTTGAGATGGAAAGGAGGGACACCTATAAGCAAAAGTATGCAGGCAAAGGACACACCCCTTGCCACGACCCCTTAAAGGAGAATTGTACAAAAAAACAAGATTGGTTAAACCCACAAGTGCTTTTTTTTACCACTACTATTACTTTATATTGACTTTTGGAATTTACAAATGCAGCAGTTTAGAAATCAGATTTAGCACTGGGAAACACTTTTTGATAGGTGCATTTTATATACATCTATATAGATCAGACCAAAATGAGGGACACAGGAGGAGGAATGAGGGACAGATGGACATTTCTCCAAATCAGGGACAGTCCCTCAAAATCAGGGACAGTTGGGAGCTATGGACTGTAGCCAATAATAAAAGATGCAATAAAAAGTAGCTTTTTTCTGCAATACTCTTTTCTGCACTACTCTACTCGAGCTCACACGCACAGTACTTCTTTTCCACTACTAGATGTCCTTGGTCTTCAAAGTTAAATGACAACTAGTAGCATTCAACCCACTTCCTCTGAGGCCAGGCTGTCATGGATCAGCTCCCAGCCTGTGATTGGATGATGAAGGAGAAGCAGCACAATGATGGGCCCATCTCTCTGTCTTCTTTCTCCTCCTATCAATGTGCTCTTTCTAAGCATGTGAATTGATTGTGCTGCTGCTTCTTCTCCCAGTCTGAACTATGCTATATGGGAATTGCAAGAGACTGATACAAAGTCAAAGTCAGGTACTCGCACTGCTTGCATTTAAAATACATTATACATCTGCCTAGAGTTATGCTTTAAAGCTGAACTCCAGGATACTTGAAAGTGCTTCCTTGCAGTGGAGCTGTGCCCCCACTACAAAGGTTAACTGGTTATTTTAAAGCGATTGTAAACCACTGGCCTTTTTTTCGGGGGGAACCTGCAAGGTAAAAGCATAAATGTGCTAGTATGCTAGTGATGTCCCTATTAGATTGTAAGCTCTTCTGAGCAGGGCCCTCTTAATCCTCTTGTATTTTATTGTATTATAACTGTATTGTCTCCCTTTTATATTGTAAAGTGCTGCGTAAACTGTTGGCGCTATATAAATCCTGTATAATAATAATAATGTCACTGGCTGCATGTACAGTAAATATCTCCTAATTGGTGCACATCTAGGAGATATTTATACTACCTATAGGTAAGCCTCATTATAGGCTTTAAATTATATAAATACTGCGTCCCTCAAAAATGTGTATATCTGTGGTGGCTGCCAAGTAGACGAAACGCATAGGGTACATACGCTGGCCCTAGCCACTCTAACACTGCGCTATTTTAAATAATTTTTTGGGATGTCTTTCATCGGAGTCACATCCTGTTGATGAATTTTTTTACGCTATGAGGAGGCTTTTCTTTTTTCTTTCTATACTTTTAATCCACCACGGTCAGTAAAGGTTGAATGATGCCTTACCATTCCATGTCAAATGTATTTGGATTGCTCACTTTTGACGTCAGATCATCACAACTATCTGCTGCAAAGTCCTCCACCCTGTTGTAAACGAGGACCCTGACAGTGGACTGTACAGGATCAGCCTTTTGGCTTTCTACGCTTTATCGATCCACCGCCGTATGGTGAGTTGGATCCACAGGATCCGGTAAGAGTACCCATTTCTTCTCCCCTCTCCTTAAGTGGATGGCAAAGGCATTTCTTGGTGTTACTGATTTACGTTGTCTTTATCGCATGTTCAAAGAACTATTATATGCACAATCCATGCATTTTCTCTGTTAATCGGGATGGTATCGGACTATGACGTTTATGGACAATTGTTTTGATTTCCACTCTATGGACAATTGCTCATGTTAATCACGTTTTGTTTATATATGGTTGCACTTTTCCATATTTATGGATATTATGTATTAATTTAGAGTTCAAAGTTTACCGAGAGGTATTATCAAATTTTTACTGCATTAGTAATTTTCACCATTTTCTGTGGTGGCGCTACACTTTTTTCTATATTATTATAGGCTTGCCTATAGGTAAAAGCAAAAGATGGAAGTTTACTTCCTCTTTAAATCAGGGGGAAATGGAAAAGTGGATCTTCTGACCCGATCCTCCAGTCCTCCTCTGTGCTGCTAGACCAGTCCCTGTAGCCTCTTTTTCCCCATGCTCCAGTGGTCTAGGGTCCTGATGTCATAAATTTAAGACTGATGCAAGGTCAATAGCCCTGGGACGCCGAGGGACAGTCCACTGCCAGAGCATGGGGGAGCTCCGTCTTCCAGTGCAGCAGAGGATCAGGTAAGTAAAAGTACTTTTAGTCTCCCCTGGACTAAACAAACAGTTAACCCTTGCAGTGTAGGAGCAGCCCCACTGCAAGAAAAAATTCTCAGATTTGAGTTGGGTTTTAAATATATACTTTTTTTTTTAAGCAAAAATATGTTATTTAGCATACAGAACCTACATCTATAATATTTCTAACAGAGTTACAATAATTATTATTACAAAACACAATGTTTGCAGTGAGAAAATTATTCTGCAGCTGGCTATGGTATTTTTTTAGAGGACTGTCACTCACAGTAACTCCTCAGGGTATATAACTGAAAGAGAATCTTCAAGCGTTCATTCATGATCTGTGACAGCCCTACCTCTTTATCTCCAAGCCAACTTTGCTTTCTCAGTACTTGAACTTGTCCTTTGCCTACTGTTAAAACATTTGTCAAGCCAAATTGTTAAAATGATAACTGAGGTCACAAGATCACCACTTGAAATCTAATACCTAAAGTTTTGACCCACACCCAAGGTCCATATCTGCGATGGAGATATCTGTGGATTTGTATTGAAAACATTGCATAGTTTAAATATGTGCCTGTGCTGGAAGGAGAAAAAAAAAGGAAAAAAAAGAAAAGAAATCAAAACAGAACCTAAATTAGTGATTCTCAATCTTAAAGAGGACCTTCACGCAAAGAATTCACATTCCATCATTCCCCCTTCACAGCATAAAAAAGCAGAACTTGTCCCTAGACTCCTGGAATATCTCCATCACATATCCCAGGATGCTGCAGGGTTCCACACAGAGGCAGAAAGATACATCAAGCACCACATCATCAGGGGGCTGGCTGCAGGAGTGTGGAAGATACAGTACAACCAACTCCCAGATGACGTCAGAGAGGAAGATGGCAGCATGGGACGGGACCTTCAGGGGTTGATTTACTAAAACTGCAGTGTGCAAAATCTGGTGCAGCTGTGCATACAAGCCAATCAGCTTCCAGCTTAATTAAACAAGCTGATGTTAGAAGCCAATTGGCTACCATGCACAGCTGCACCAGATTTTGCACTATCCATAGGAGGAGAACGGTGCAAGAGAAGAAGACCTGGATCCGCTGGACTTGGGAGTGTATTTATTCAGCATAAAAACAGCAGCAAAGGTACTGGACACATGAACTGATTTTTTTTGTGGGGAAAGTGAAGTTTCTCTTTAAAGAGCAACTGGACTGTGGAAGCAGTTACCAAAAAGAGGAAAGGAGAGGGCAAAAGACAAGTCACCACTATTTTCTGTGGTCTCCCTGCAGCTGATCTTTTGATGACTTCCTCTCCATTTTTCTGATGTTCAGATCTGAACTGGCATATTTGGTTCCTAGTTTGAGCCCATGGGAGCTATCCCCCCCCCCCCCCCCGGGAAGCTGGCACTGCACAAAGCCGGTCTATAAGCGGAGTTTCGCCGAAAAAATAAATAAAAGTCAGCAGATACAAATACTGCAGCTGTTGACTTTTATTATATGGACACTTACCTGTCCTGGGCGCCCGCAATGTCCTCACCCGAAGCCGATCTGTCCCTCGGCTCCCGGGTGCAGGCGCCGGCATCTTCGGTAAGGGAATCAGGAAGTAAAGCTTTGCGGCTTCACAGCCTGGTTCCCTACTGCTCATGCGCGAGTCATGCTGCATTTCCTCACTGGTCCCTGCTGTCTTCTGGGACCTGTGTGTCTCCCAGAAGACAGCGGGGGGCCAAGGAGGGGCCGGACATGGCGTAGATTCTGCGGTGATCTATCACTAAAAGTGGGAGCAAATACCTGTATTAGACAGGTATCTGATCCCCCCTCCCCCTGAAAGGTGCCAAATGTGACACCGGAGGGGGGGAGGAACCAGATAAGCGGAAGTTCCATTTTTAAGCGGCCAAGGCATCCCCCACTATCTTGTTAGAGGCAAAGCTTTGCTTCATAATATTAGAGCCTTCAGCAGTAAGTACCACAGCAGTGACATCCCCAAATCTAACATTAAATCTGCTGAGATGTACAGCTAGAAGTTACAGTGCCTTAGCTATTACACCGCAGATATACAACTACGAGGCTACAGGAACACAGTGTCTAGGCACACTTATGCATCAGGAACTGAACTTCTATTTTCCAGGATGAATTCAATACAAAGGTACATTTTACAGGGTAATGCTCAGGCAAAATGACATTGGTAGATGTTTCCTATAGCAAAGCATATCTATACTTTTTGAGTTTACATTAAAGAAGAATTAGCATTGGTGTGTGCAGCATATTGCATTAGGGTTCACCCCAGAGCAGCACATCCTAATGCAATGTATATCAGCAGAGCAGTGAATGGTGTCAATAGAGCAGAGATTGGTGTCAGTAAGGCAGCAGATGGTTTCAGCTATTTTTTTTGTTCTTATTCTTCTTTCTATAATTTTTTTACAATTATATTTTTATTTTTTATTATTTTTTTCCAATATTAATTTTTATTATTTTTTTTACTATCTTTTTTTTAGTCCCCTTGGAGGTCTTTGGTGAAATATCAAGGGTCTAAACAGACCCCTGATGTCTCACTTTTGACACAGAGGAAGAGACGGAGGACAGAGATTCCCAAGTCCTTTTCTCTGCAGCCTCAGCTGCACTGGACAGTGAACGAATGGGAAGTGCACTGTGCTAAGTAGCTTCCTGTTCATTTACATACTGAACATAGTAAACATAGTTTACTATGCTTCAGTTAAGAAGGACCACAGGAGTGATCAGTACAGATCTCTTACTGTGTCCACTCTGAAAAGGAAAGGGTCTTTTAAATGAAATATTTACTTACCCCTTCCTCCGCTCTCCATCCTTAAACATCCCCTGCAGGAGAGGAGAGGAGGGAATCTGGCAGCACTGCGGGAGGGGAAATGGGGTGCCAGGAAGCAGGGGACATTGGCAAAGCATGGGGTGATTAGGGTGTGCCCAGGCACACTCGGCACACCCTGTGCCCACGCCTATAAGAATTAGTATACCATTGACCTTCTTCACATTACGAAGGGAGCCTCTATTGCTGAAAATTATGGTGCATTGCATTAAAGCAGCTGATCTATTTTAAATGTGATGGCAGTATAAGCACTTCAGTGACCTGCAGCTCTGCTGATATCGTATTCTTTATAAACAGAGAGCATGGCAGAGCTCTGGGTCAAAATTAAAACAAGACATCAGTAAAATCAGTGCCTAGGATCAGAGTGTTCCCAAGGTGGACAGAAAAAAAAATATGTGGAGTAATTATGTCACCCTTCTAGACAATTGTCCTTGGAACAGATGTCCCCATTGGAAGATTTCCCCCCCAGCTTGTTCTGGTGACAGTTGTAAACTAGGGATGAGCCGAACACCCCCCTGTTCGGTTTGCACCAGAACCTGTGAACAGCCAGAATGTTCTTGTGAACTTTAGAACCCTATTAAATACAATGGACTCGAACGTTCGAAATCTAAAGTGCTAATTATAAAGGCTTATATGCAAGTTATTGTCCTAAAAAGTGTTTTGGGACCGGGGTCCTGCCCCAGGGGACATGTATCAATGCAAAAAAAAGTTTTAAAAACGGCAGTTTTTTCGGGAGCAGTGATTTTAATAATGCTTAAAGTGAAACAATAAAAGTGAAATATTCCTTTAAATTTCATACCGGGGGGGGGGGGGGGGGGGGTGTATAGCATGCATGTAAAGTCACGCTTTTTTCCCGTGCTTAGAACTGTCCCTGCACAAAGTGTCATTTCTGAAGGAAAAAAAGTCATTTAAAACTCACTCGCGGCTATAATGAATTGTCGGCTCCCGGCAATACATAGAAAAGTCATTGATAAAAAATAAAAAAAAGCGTGGGGGTCCCCCCAAATTCAATTACCAGGCCCTTCAGGTCTGGTATGGATATTAAGGGGAACCCTGCCGCAATTTTTTTTTTAAAATGCATGGAGTTCCCCCAAATATCCATACCAGGTCCTTCAGGTCTGGTATAGATTTTAAGGGGAACTCCACCCCAAATAAAAAAAAAATGGCGTGGAGTTCCCCCAAAAATCCATACCAGACCCTTTATCCGAGCACGCAACCTGGCAGGCCGCAGGAAAAGAGGGGAGGACGAGAGAGCGCCTCCCCCCCTCCTGAACCGTACCAGGCCACATGCCCTCAACATGGGGAGGATGTCCCCATGTTGATGGGGACAAGGGCCTCATCCCCACAACCCTTGCCTGGTGGTTGTGGGGGTCTGCGGGCGGGGGGCTTATCGGAATCTGGAAGACCCCTTTAACAAAGGGGACCCCCAGATCCCGGCCCCCCCCTATGTGAATTGGTAAGGGATACATTGTACCCCTACCATTTCACGAAGAAAGTGTCAAAAAAATGTAAAAAAAAAACACACAGACACCTTGGAAAAGTCCTTTAATAAAAAGAAAAAAAAACATTCCAGCGATGAAATCCAGTGTCCCGCGGCGAGCCTATGTCCAGCGCTGTCCACACGAAACATCATTGGCTGAGCCTGAGCGGACCTGATGGGGAACTTCCTCGGCAGTGTATTAAATGAATAGATCCGCCCCTTCTAAAGTTCCCTATCAGGTCAGCTCAACCAATGACGTAGGTGTAAGGCTGAGGACCTGATGCGGAATGTGAGAAGGGGCGGGTCTATTCATGAATTACACTGTGGAGGAAGTTCCCCATCAGGTCCGCCCCCTCGTATGTCAGACCCCGCCTACGTCATTGGATGAGCGGACCTGATGGGGAACTTCCTCCGCAGTATAATAAATAAATAGACCTGCCCCTTCTCACGTTCCGCATCAGGTCCTCAGCCTTACACCTACGTTATTGGCTGAGCGGACCTGATGGGGAACTTAAGAAGGGGCGGGTCTATTCATTTAATTCACTGCCGAGGAAGTTCCCCATCAGGTCCGCTCAGGCTCAGCAATGACGTTTCGTGTGAACAGCGCTGGACATCGAATCGCCGCGGGACACTGGATTTCATCGCTGGAATGTTTATTTTCTTTTTTTCTTTTTAATAAAGGACTTTTCCAAGGTGTCTGTGTGTTTTTTTTAATTTTTTTTTACACTTTCTTCGTGAAATGGTAGGGGTACAATGTACCCCTTACCAATTCACATAGGGGGGCCGGGATCTGGGGGTCCCCTTTGTTAAAGGGGTCTTCCAGATTCCGATAAGCCCCCTGCCCGCAGTCCCCCACAACCATCGGGCAAGGGTTGTGGGTATGAGGCCCTTGTCCCCATCAACATGTGGCCTGGTACGGTTCAGGAGGGGGGGCGCTCTCTCGTCCCCCTCTTTTTCTGCGGCCTGCCAGGTTGCGTGCTCGGATAAAGAGTCTGGTATGGATTTTTGGTGGAACTCCACGCCATTTTTTTTTAAAATTTGGGGTGGAGTTGCCCTTAAAATCCATACCAGACCTGAAGGGCCTGGTATAGATATTTGGGGGAACTCCACGCATTTTTTTTAAATTTGCGGCGGGGTTCCCCTTAATATCCATACCAGACCTGAAGGGCCTAGTAATTGAATTTGGGGGGACCCCCACACTTTTTTTTTTTTTTTTTTAATCAATGACTTTTCTATGTATTGCCGGGAGCCGACAATTTATTATAGCCGCGAGTGAGTTTTAAATGATTTTTTTTCCTTCAGAAATGACACTTTGTGCAGGGACAGTTCTAAGCACGGGAAACAAGCGCGACTTTACATGCATACTATACACACACCCTAGGTACGAAATTTAAAGGAATATTTCACTTTTATTGTTTCGCTTTTTAAAACTTTTTTTGGCATTGATACATGTCCCCTGGGGCAGGACCCGGGTCCCCAAACACTGTTTATGACAATAACTTGCATATAAGCCTTTAAAATTAGCACTTTAGATTTCTCCCATAGACTTTTCGAATTTGCCGCGAACACCCCAAATTGTTCGCTGTTCGGCGAACGGGCGAACAGGCAATGTTCGAGTGGAACATGAGTTCATCCCTATTGTAAACTTTAGATTTCCTATCTGATTCTGTGACATTGGTCGCCCAGACAGACCCAGAAAGCAATGACCTTTTAGAACTCGGTTTTAATCCTTCCCTACTACTACTAAAACGAGAAAGTTTGTCTATACATACTTAGGGAGAAGCGTTCAGTTTTTAGACTTGATAGGCTCACTTGAACTTGGCTATCCACAAAAGTATTTTGATTGGTCAATTTAGCTGGTTTTGCCTATTCACATGTCATGCAAAGTCCAATTTATTGGATGTAGCCAGATGGAATATTTACAACAGGAACATCTATAACAAACTTGTTGGTACGTTTTGTTGTATTAAAACCGAACTGTGTAACCTTTAAAATAGCAAATATCTGCCAAGTACCCCCTGGTGTGCAGTATTTTGTTTTAGATAATAAAAGCATATTTATTACAGACAGTATTCCCTAATTGTTTGTAAATGCTTCCACATGATGCCTTAGGCTAGGCATACACGTGTAGATTTTCCCATCCACGCTAAACAGCGAGGATGGAGGAATCTCCCTGGCTGGCTATAGTATTCAGACAGCTGCAGCATCTGTGGTTGTCTGAATACCAAGGCAGTCACTGTTTAGTGGATAATTTTCAACTTGGCTCGGTTGATTTTTAAATCAACTTTTGTGGTGCTGAAAGGGACACCCAGAACTCAAATTTTGGAATGTGCTGGAATTCAAGCTGTGTATGGCCAAATATAATGTGGAACCAATAAAAACAACACTCCAGTTGACAAACTGTGCACAGTATATTATTTATACGTAATAGGTTAGCAGCTTTTAATGAGAAGCCCTTGTCATTTACACGGTTTACCATCCTTGTGCGCCTTTTTTATTTTTTATTTTGCCTGATTCAGAAAAATCAGTTTGCAGTAATATGTTTTAATAATATAATGAGATATTATATGTTTATTACACTATTCTACAGTATATTTTATAAGATTTTCTGATAACCCGCAGCACTGGATAGTGAGTGATTGCTCATAGAACTGGTAACTAGGGATGAGCTTCGTGTTCGAGTCGAACATACGTTCGACTCGAACATCGGCTGTTCGATCGTTCGACGAAGATCGAACGATTTGGGCCGTTCGCGCCAAATTCGAGTGACGCGAACGGCCCACAATGCACTACGCCATCGCAGTGTCATCCAGGCGCTGTGATTGGCCAAGCATGCACTGTGACCCCGCATGCTTGGCCAATCACAGCGCCGGCAGCGAGGAGAGCAATGATTGGCCACAGGCAGGATGCCTGTGGCCAATTATTGCTGAGGGGGTTTAGTACACGCCCCACACTATAAAAGGCCGCCAGCGTGGCGGCCTTGTGTAGTGTGTTCCGGAGCAGGGAAAGAGAAGCATAGGCAGGGACAGTGTCATTATTTTTCCTTTACTAATCCTGGATTCCTTGTGTTTAGGGACAAATAAGGATAGGTAGGGAGAGTGTCAGTGACAGTGTGCTATTCTGTGCTAATCCTTGTTTGTAGGGACAGAGAGGTACAGTGAGGGAAAGTGTCAGTGTGCTATTTTGTGCTAATCCTTGTTTGTAGGGACAGAGAGGTACAGTGAGGGAAAGTGTCAGTGTGTTCCATCTCTGTGCTAATCCTTGTTTGTAGGGACAGAGAGATACAGTGAGGGAAAGTGTCAGTGTGCTATTCTGTGCTAATCCTTGTATGTAGGGACAGAGAGGGACAGTGAGGGAAAGTGTCAGTGTGTTCCATCTCTGTGCTAATCCTTGTTTGTAGGGACAGAGAGGTACAGTGAGGGAAAGTGTCAGTGTGCTATTCTGTGCTAATCCTTGTTTGTAGGGACAGAGAGGTACAGTGAGGGAAAGTGTCAGTGTGCTATTCTGTTCTAAACCAATCTTGCTGAACCATATTTTCAATCCTTGAGTTTAGGGACAGAGAGGTACAATGAGGGAAAGTGTCAGTGTGCTATTCTGTTCTAAAACTATTTTGCTGAACCATATTTTCAATCCTTGAGTTGAGGGACAGAGAGGTACAGTGAGTGAAACTGACAGTGTGCTATTCTATTCTAAATCAATTTTGCTGTTCCATATTTTCAATCCTTGAGTTTAGGGACAGAGAAGGACACTCGTGGAAATTATCAGTGTGCTATTCTGTGCTAAATCTTGTTTGTAGGGAGGGACAGAGTAGGACAGTGAGGGAAAGTGTCAGTGTGCTATTCTGTTCTAAAACTATTTTGCTGAACCATATTTTCAATCCTTGAGTTGAGGGACAGAGAGGTACAGTGAGTGAAACTGACAGTGTGTTATTCTGTTCTAAAACTATTTTGCTGAACCATATTTGAAATCCTTGAGTTGAGGGACAGAGAAGGACACTCGTAGAAATTATCAGTGTGCTATTCTGTGCTAAATCTTGTTTGTAGGGAGGGACAGAGTAGGACAGTGAGGGAAAGTGTCAGTGTGCTATTCTGTTCTAAAACTATTTTGCTGAACCATATTTTCAATCCTTGAGTTGAGGGACAGAGAGGTACAGTGAGTGAAACTGACAGTGTGCTATTCTGTTCTAAACCAATTTTGCTGTTCCATATTTTCAATCCTTGAGTTTAGGGACAGAGAAGGACACTCGTAGAAATTATCAGTGTGCTATTCTGTGCTAAATCTTGTTTGTAGGGAGGGACAGAGTAGGACAGTGAGGGAAAGTGTCAGTGTGCTATTCTGTTCTAAAACTATTTTGCTGAACCATATTTTCAATCCTTGAGTTGAGGGACAGAGAGGTACAGTGAGTGAAACTGACAGTGTGCTATTCTGTTCTAAACCAATTTTGCTGTTCCATATTTTCAATCCTTGAGTTTAGGGACAGAGAAGGACACTCATAGAAATTATCAGTGTGCTATTCTGTGCTAAATCTTGTTTGTAGGGAGGGACAGAGTAGGACAGTGAGGGAAAGTGTCAGTGTGCTATTCTGTTCTAAAACTATTTTGCTGAACCATATTTTCAATCCTTGAGTTGAGGGACAGAGAGGTACAGTGAGTGAAACTGACAGTGTGCTATTCTGTTCTAAACCAATTTTGCTGTTCCATATTTTCAATCCTTGAGTTTAGGGACAGAGGACACTCGTAGAAATTATCAGTGTGCTATTCTGTGCTAAATCTTGTTTGTAGGGAGGGACAGAGTAGGACAGTGAGGGAAAGTGTCAGTGTGCTATTCTGTTCTAAAACTATTTTGCTGAACCATATTTTCAATCCTTGAGTTGAGGGACAGAGAGGTACAGTGAGTGAAACTGACAGTGTGCTATTCTGTTCTAAACCAATTTTGCTGTTCCATATTTTCAATCCTTGAGTTTAGGGACAGAGAAGGACACTCGTAGAAATTATCAGTGTGCTATTCTGTGCTAAATCTTGTTTGTAGGGAGGGACAGAGTAGGACAGTGAGGGAAAGTATCAGTGTGCTATTCTGTTCTAAAACTATTTTGCTGAACCATATTTTCAATCCTTGAGTTGAGGGACAGAGAGGTACAGTGAGTGAAACTGACAGTGTGCTATTCTGTTCTAAACCAATTTTGCTGTTCCATATTTTCAATCCTTGAGTTTAGGGACAGAGAAGGACACTCGTAGAAATTATCAGTGTGCTATTCTGTGCTAAATCTTGTTTGTAGGGAGGGA
Source organism: Rana muscosa (assembly GCA_029206835.1). NCBI lineage: Eukaryota > Metazoa > Chordata > Amphibia > Anura > Ranidae > Rana > Rana muscosa. The sequence continues at coordinate 363,789,793 of CM055120.1, read as the reverse complement.
CAGAGTAGGACAGTGAGGGAAAGTATCAGTGTGCTATTCTGTTCTAAAACTATTTTGCTGAACCATATTTTCAATCCTTGAGTTGAGGGACAAAGAGGTACAGTGAGTGAAACTGACAGTGTGCTATTCTGTTCTAAACCAATTTTGCTGTTCCATATTTTCTATCCTTGAGTTTAGGGACAGAGAAGGACACTCGTAGAAATTATCAGTGTGCTATTCTGTGCTAAATCTTGTTTGTAGGGAGGGACAGAGTAGGACAGTGAGGGAAAGTGTCAGTGTGCTATTCTGTTCTAAAACTATTTTGCTGAACCATATTTTCAATCCTTGAGTTGAGGGACAGAGAGGTACAGTGAGTGAAACTGACAGTGTGCTATTCTGTTCTAAACCAATTTTGCTGTTCCATATTTTCAATCCTTGAGTTTAGGGACAGAGAAGGACACTCGTAGAAATTATCAGTGTGCTATTCTGTGCTAAATCTTGTTTGTAGGGAGGGACAGAGTAGGACAGTGAGAGAAAGTGTCAGTGTGCTATTCTGTTCTAAAACTATTTTGCTGAACCATATTTTCAATCCTTGAGTTGAGGGACAGAGAGGTACAGTGAGTGAAACTGACAGTGTGCTATTCTGTTCTAAACCATTTTTGCTGTTCCATATTTTCAATCCTTGAGTTTAGGGACAGAGAAGGACACTCGTAGAAATTATCAGTGTGCTATTCTGTGCTAAATCTTGTTTGTAGGGAGGGACAGAGTAGGACAGTGAGAGAAAGTGTCAGTGTGCTATTCTGTTCTAAAACTATTTTGCTGAACCATATTTTCAATCCTTGAGTTGAGGGACAGAGAGGTACACTGAGTGAAACTGACAGTGTGCTATTCTGTTCTAAACCAATTTTGCTGTTCCATATTTTCAATCCTTGAGTTTAGGGACAGAGAAGGACACTCGTAGAAATTATCAGTGTGCTATTCTGTGCTAAATCTTGTTTGTAGGGAGGGACAGAGTAGGACAGTGAGAGAAAGTGTCAGTGTGCTATTCTGTTCTAAAACTATTTTGCTGAACCATATTTTCAATCCTTGAGTTGAGGGACAGAGAGGTACAGTGAGTGAAACTGACAGTGTGCTATTCTGTTCTAAACCAATTTTGCTGTTCCATATTTTCAATCCTTGAGTTTAGGGACAGAGAAGGACACTCGTAGAAATTATCAGTGTGCTATTCTGTGCTAAATCTTGTTTGTAGGGAGGGACAGAGTAGGACAGTGAGAGAAAGTGTCAGTGTGCTATTCTGTTCTAAAACTATTTTGCTGAACCATATTTTCAATCCTTGAGTTGAGGGACAGAGAGGTACAGTGAGTGAAACTGACAGTGTGCTATTCTGTTCTAAACCAATTTTGCTGTTCCATATTTTCAATCCTTGAGTTTAGGGACAGAGAAGGACACTCGTAGAAATTATCAGTGTGCTATTCTGTGCTAAATCTTGTTTGTAGGGAGGGACAGAGTAGGACAGTGAGGGAAAGTGTCAGTGTGCTATTCTGTTCTAAAACTATTTTGCTGAACCATATTTTCAATCCTTGTGTTTAGGGACAGAGAAGGATAGGCAGGGGACAGTGTCAGTGTCATTGTTGCTAAGCCTCCTGCACAGTATACACCTGAAGGTAGCCCTTATTGCTCTTTTTCCCATCTCCCTGCAGGCCATCCATTAAAATGTCTGGAAGGCAACCAAGGAGAGGCAGACAGTCAGGAGGCAAAAAAAGAGGGCAAGCAGGCTCTGTGTCTGGGGGCAACAGTGCTGGTCGTGGACGCGGTGCATTGTCATCAGCACATGGCCATGGGACACGCTTGTCCTTGTTTTCGGCAGCTGGACATGTTGAGCCACATCATGCCGAAGACTTGGTAGAGTGGATGACCAAGCCCACCTCATCCTCCTCATCCTCTCTCACCCAGGCTCAGGGTACTGGCAAAGCAGCTGCCAAAGCGTCCTCTTCTCTGGTATCATTATCTTCATTAGTCAATCCTTCCCTAGACCCACCATGTCCTCCTCCTGAGGAGTCCCCCGAACTGTTTGAGCACAGTGTTGGGTACATGCTCCAGGAGGATGCCCAGCGTTTGGAAGGATCTGATGATGATACCCAGCTAGAGGAAGGCAGCAGCGTGAGAGCAGAGAGAGGGGATGCTCAAGAAGGACACCAATCTGGCAGTCATGCTCCAGCAGCTGCAGCATACTGCCAGATTGGCTCCAGTTATGAGGAGGGAGGGGATGATGAGGTCACTGACTCCACGTGGGTGCCTAATAGGAGAGAGGAGGAGGAGGAGGATGAGGAGGAGGCACATCTCCAACGAGGCAGGATGCCCTTGAGTGGCCAGCGTATGGGCAGCACACCGACGGAATCACACCGCAGAGCTCCGCCTGTGCAGGGCGCTGCCTCTGCCCGTCATTCAAAAAGTTCTTTGGTGTGGGCCTTTTTTGAGGCGAGTGCATCAGATCGCACAGCTGCTGTTTGCAACATATGTCTCAAGCGTATATCGCGTGGCCAAAACATCAGCCGCTTGGGCACCACATGCTTGATCAGACATATGTTGACCTGCCGTGCAGCTCGTTGGCAAGCCTACCTTAAAGACCCACACCAAAGAACAAAGCTGACCTCTTCTTGCACCGCATCAACTGGGATCTCCAACCCCACTATACCTTCACTCCTCTCTGAAACCTGCTCTGAGAGGAATGAAGGTGTAGAATTAGGTGTGTCACAGGCAAGTACTTGCGGGCACTCTGCTAGCAGTACACCAACGTCCGATTCTAGCAGGCAAATTTCCCTGCCCCAGCTGCTGGACCGTCGAAAGAAGTTCACTCCCAGCCATCCACATGCCCAGCGGTTGAATGCTAGCTTGGCTAAATTGTTAGCGCTTCAACTGCTGCCTTTTCAGTTGGTAGACTCGGCCCCGTTCCGTGAGTTTGTGCAATGTGCGGTTCCTCAGTGGCAGGTTCCCAAACGCCACTTTTTCGCACGGAAGGCGATTCCGGCTCTCTACAGGCATGTGGAAGGCAATGTCTTGGCCTCGCTGGACAGGGCGGTCAGCGGTAAGGTGCATATTACCGCTGACTCATGGTCCAGCAGGCATGGACAGGGACGTTACCTTTCTTTCACGGCCCATTGGGTCACTCTTTTGGCAGCTGGGAAGGATGCAGGACAAGGTGCAGTAGTGTTGGAGGTTGTTCCACCGCCACGCCTCCAAAATGCTACTACTGGTTGTGACACACCTCTCTCCTCCACCCCCTCCTCTTCTTCTTCCTCCATGGCCTCTTCCTGTGGTTTGTCCTCGGAACCAGCGGTGCTCCGTAGGCGTTCAAGGGGCTACGCAAGTACGCAGGCAAAAAGATGCCATGCCGTGCTTGCGCTGGTGTGTTTGGGGGACAGGAGCCACACTGGGGCAGAGGTCCTGTCTGCTCTGCAGGGGCAGGCCGAGAGGTGGTTGACGCCACGCCAGCTTAAGCCAGGAATGGTGGTTTGCGACAATGGAACCAACCTCCTCTCCGCCCTCCGACAAGGACAACTGACCCATGTGCCCTGTATGGCTCACGTCCTTAACCTGGTGGTGCAGCGGTTCTTGGGCAGGTACCCGGGCTTACAGGATGTCCTGAGGCAGGCCAGGAAAGTCTGTGTGCATTTCCGCAGATCTTATAATGCCAGTGCTCGCCTGGCTGAGCTTCAAAAGGAGTTGAACCTGCCCAAGAACCGCCTTATATGTGACATGCCCACCAGGTGGAACTCAACGTTGGCCATGCTGCAGCGGCTGCACACGCAGCAGAGGGCCATCAATGAGTACCTGTGCGACTACGGCACCAGGACAGGGTCAGGGGAGCTCGGGTTTTTTTCACCACGCCAGTGGGGCATGATCAGGGATGCATGCACTGTCCTGGCACCATTTGAGGAGGCCACAAGGATGGTGAGCAGTGACAGTGCATGCATCAGTGACACTGTACCTCTTGTCCACCTGTTGGAGCACACGCTGCGTGGAATAATGGACAGGGCACTTGAGGCAGAACAGAGGCAGGAAGAGGAGGACTTCCTTGCCTCTCAAGGCCCCCTTTACCCAGACAGTGTTCCTTCTGTCCCACCCATCGCACAGGAAGAGGAGGAGGAGGAGGAGGAGGAGGATTGTGTCAGCATGGAGGTGGAGGCTGGCACTCAGCATCATCAGCAGCAGTCTTTTAGGGATGATTTACAGTCCCAAGAAACCAGTGGACTTGTACGTGGCTGGGAGGAGGTGGCTGCGGATCATGTCGTCCTTAGTGACCCAGAGGACTCCGGACTGAATGCCTCAGCTAACCTACGCTGCATGGCCTCCCTGATCCTGCAAAGTCTGCGGAAGGATCCTCGTATTCTTCGGATCAAGGAGAGGGACCATTACTGGCTGGCCACTCTCCTTGATCCACGGTACAAGGGTAAGGTTGCGGACCTTATCGTACCGTCGCAGAGGGAGCAGAGGATGAGACAACTCCGGGAGGCCTTGCAGAAAGGTCTGTGCAACGCGTTCCCAGAGACTGGGAGGTTACAAACTCCTGGTCCTGGACAACGAGTTGCTGAGGCTTCGGGCAGTCAAAGAAGGAGCGGTGGGGAAGGTGGCCGTCTGACCGATGCGTTCAGACAATTCTTTAATCCGCAGCCCCAAAGTATGATCGGTTCCAGCAACCATCGCCAGCGTCTGATATACATGGTGCAGGAATACCTAGGGGCAAGGTCAGACTTGGACACCTTCCCCACCGAAAATCCTCTGGCTTACTGGGTCTTGAGGATGGATCACTGGCCAGAGCTTGCACAGTATGCAATTGAGCTACTGGCCTGTCCTGCATCCAGCGTTCTTTCAGAACGCACATTCAGTGCTGCTGGAGGATTTGTCACGGATCACAGGGTGCGCCTGTCCACCGACTCGGTTGATCGACTGACTTTCATCAAGATGAACCAGTCTTGGATCACCACCAGCTACCATACACCAGATGCTGATATAACAGACTAATTGATTTTAAAATGTCACATCCCTTCAAGACTGATGCTGATGCTGAGTGCCTGTGCTGTTATGTTGACTGGCTATCCTCCTCCTCCTCCTCAATGATACGATTAACGATGATAGCTTGGATGATCATTTTGGTTTATGGGTGACGCCACCAGTGGCTAAGGCCCAATTTTTCAGCCCCTGTTTAACAGGGGCGTGTAATTAAAATTTTTGATGCAATACTTTGCAACAGGCCTCATTGCTGTGCTCCAAGTACAGTATCTGTGAGGGGTTGCAGTGTTGTGCCACCAGTGCCTAAGGCCCAATTTTTCAGCCCCTGTTCAACAGGGGCATGCAATTATAATTATTGATCTAATAATTCACAGCAGGGCCCATTGCTGCGCCCACCAAGAGTAACTGTCAGGCCTTACAGTGTTGTGGCACCAGCACCACCATCACCACCACCACCACCACCAAAGGCCCAATTTTTCAGCCCCTGTTCAACAGGGGCATGCAATTATAATTATTGATCTAATAATTCACAGCAGGGACCATTGCTGCGCCCACCAAGAGTAACTGTCAGGCCTTACAGTGTTGTGGCACCAGCACCACCATCACCACCACCACCACCACCAAAGGCCCAATTTTTCAGCCCCTGTTCAACAGGGGCATGCAATTATAATTATTGATCTAATAATTCACAGCAGGGACCATTGCTGCGCCCACCAAGAGTAACTGTCAGGCCTTACAGTGTTGTGGCACCAGCACCACCATCACCACCACCACCACCACCAAAGGCCCAATTTTTCAGCCCCTGTTCAACAGGGGCATGCAATTATAATTATTGATCTAATAATTCACAGCAGGGACCATTGCTGCGCCCACCAAGAGTAACTGTCAGGCCTTACAGTGTTGTGGCACCAGCACCACCATCAAAGGCCCAATTTTTACTACCACTGATCAACAATTATATGTTATTACAATTCCTGATATTATAGTTGACAGCAAGGCGTTCCAGCACCCACCAAGAATAACTGTGAGTGCTTTCAGTGTTGTGCCAACACCAACACCTAAGGGGCCAATTTCTGCAGAGTATATACGGCAGGTCCCTACTTTCAAACATCCAACTTACAAACTACTACTACTTGCAAACGGAAGAAGACAACAGGAAGTGAGAGGAAATCTACCCCTTGGAAGGAAAATTCTCTCCTGTAAGAATTAATATGGGAGAAAGGTGTCTCCTCTCTACTGATGCTTTATCACCAATCCTTGTTTCAATAAAAACACCACATTTCAAAAACAGTTGTCATTGGGACGCAAAGTGAGGTGAAATGTTCTGAACAGGGGCACAGACAGCAAAAAAATGTGACAGGCGTGATAACCGTTCCCTATGTTTTACAAAAAGCTAAAAAAAAGGAATTTGGCATGGAGCTCCACTTAAACAATGCAGCTGTTCAAAATTACAAACAGATTCTACATAAGAACAAACCTACAGTCCCTGTCTTGTATGCACCGCCTGTATACGGCTGTTCAGAGTATATAGGTCCTTTTTTATTTTGTGTGCGGGGTTCCCCTTAATATCCATACAAGACCCAAAGGGGCTGGTAATGGGCTGGGGTAGGGAGGGGGGGGGGGTTGATGGGGTAGCTATGCCATTTTTCCTAAAGATTTTCATCCATATTACCGGGACCAGACATTGCATTAAAGCCGCAAGCAGTTTTAAATGGCTTTAGAAATGTTATTTTGTGCAGGGACAGTTCTAAACACGGGAAACACGTGGCACTTCACAGGCATACTTTAGACACCCCCCAGGTACAATATTTAAAGGAATATTTGACTTTTTTTTTTCACTTTATGCATCATTAAAATGACTGCTCCCGGAAAACGTCAGTTTTTAAAACTTCTTTTTGCATTGATACATGTCCCCTGGTGCAGAAGCCGGGTTCCCAAACTCTGTTTCGGACAATAACATGGATAATAGTCGTTATAATTAGCACTTTAGAATCCGAACGTTCGCATCCATTGTATTTAATAGGGTTCTAATGTTCGTGCGAACTTTCGGTCCGTTCGCGGGTTCTGGTGCTCATCACTACTGGTAACTACCAATGTTGGATTTTCAAAATGTTGTCTTCCCTCCTATATTAGTCATAGCACCAAATCCCAAGCATACAGTACATATAACAAAAAATAGAGGACTTTCAAGAAGCAACAGGCAACAAAATGTTTTTTTTTTTTGATGCTTCCCAGCCAGGGTTGGAAAGACAGTGGGGTTGATTTACTAAAACTGGAGAGTGCAAAATCTGGAGCAGCTCTGCATAAAAACCAATCAGCTTCCAGGTTTTATTGCCAAAGCTTAATTGAACAAGCTGAAGTTAGAAGTTGATTGGCTACCATGTACAGATGCATCAGATTTTGCACTCTCCAGTTTTAGTAAATGAACCCCAATATCATTTTATATGGCCAACAAAACACTGGACTAATGCTATATTTTACGCACAGTCTCATGTTAACATTAAAATGATTCTGGGGACACAATCTATGATCCTGTATATTTTTCTTGAACATTGGTATGCACTTTAGACAAAGAGGTGTTGGGGAGGAAGTACCCAGTTACTCAATAGGACAATAATTATTTATAGTTGGCTTATATTAATTGCATAGAGCAAAGTGTGGTCATTTGTAGTATTGTATAGAATTAGAGATAGACATTGTCTATTTTTGGCTGTTGGAAGCTGAAATCTTATTGCTGTGTGTTACAACTCACCCTTGCTCCTTGACTGTCTAGAGCAGGGGCCGGGAACCTATGGCTCGCGAGCCAGATGTGGCTCTTTTGATGGCTTCATCTGGCTCTCACCTCTCAATCCGTGGATCACGTGGTGTGCCGGTCCGCGGATTGAGCCCATAGGAAAGGCCGCGGCTTCGGCCTAGCTCCGGAGCGGCGCCCATCTTGGTACACCTGGCGGCGCCCTTGATGAGCGGCGCGCTGACGTCATCATCACCCGCCTCAACTGCTTGTGGATCTGCCTGCTTGTAATGGTAAGCAAGCTGACAATTGTAGGGGAGATGTGGATATTACAGTGGGGGAGATGTGGGGAGATGTGGATTTTACAGTGGGGGGATGTGGGGAGATGTGGATATTACAGTGGGGGAGATGTGGATATTATGGTGGGGGAGATGTGGATATTACAGTGGGGAAGATGTGGGGAGATGTGGATATTACAGTGGGGAAGATGTGGGGAGATGTGGATATTACAGTGGGGGAGATGTGGATATTACAGTGGGTAGATGTGGATATTACAGTGGGTAGATGTGGATATTACAGTGGGTAGATGTGGATATTACAGTGGGGGAGATGTGGATATTACAGGGGGGGAGATGTGGATATTACAGTGGGGGGAGATGTGGATATTACAGTGGGGGAGATGTGGATATTACAGTGGGGAGATGTGGATATTACAGTGGGGAGATGTGGATATTACAGTGGGGGAGATGTGGATATTACAGTGGGGAGATGTGGATATTACAGTGAGGGAGATGTGGATATTACAGTGGGGGAGATGTGGACATTACAGTGGGGGAGATGTGGATATTACAGTGGGGGAGATGTGGACATTACAGTGGGGGAGATGTGGACATTACAGTGGGGGAGATGTGGATATTACAGTGGGGGAGATGTGGATATTACAGTGGGGGGAGATGTGGACATTACAGTGGGGGAGATGTGGACATTACAGTGGGGGAGATGTGGATAATACAGTGGGGGAGATGTGGATATTACAGTGGGGGAGATGTGGATATTACAGTGGGGAGATGTGGATATTACAGTGGGGGAGATGTGGATATTACAGTGGGGGAGATGTGGACATTACAGTGGGGGGAGATGTGGATATTACAGTGGGGGCGATGTGGATATTACAGTGGGGGCGATGTGGATATTACAGTGGGGGAGATGTGGATATTACAGTGAAGGAGATGTGGACATTACAGTGGGGGAGATGTGGACATTACAGTGGGGGGAGATGTGGATATTACACTGGGGGGAGATGTGGATATTACACTGGGGGGAGATGTGGATATTACAGTGGGGGAGATGTGGATATTACAGTGGGGAGATGTAAATATAACAGTGGGGGAGATGTGGATATTACAGTGGGGGAGATGTAGACATTACAGTGGGGGAGATGTAGACATTACAGTGGGGAGATGTGGATATTACAGTGGGGGAGATGATGTGGATATTACAGTGGGGGAGAAGTGGATATTGCAGTGGGGGAGATGTGGATATTACAGTGGGGGGGGAGAAGTGGATATTACAGTGGGGGAGATGTGGATATTACAGTGGGGGATGTGTGGATATTACAGTGGGGAGATGTGGACATTTCAGTGGGGGAGATGGGGATATTACAGTGGGGGAGATGTGGATATTACAGTGGGGGAGATGTGGACATTACAGTGGTGGAGATGTGGACATTACAGTGGGGGAAGATGTGGATATTACAGTTGGGGAGATGTGGATATTACAGTGGGGGAGATGTGGACATTACAGTGGGGAGATGTGGACATTTCAGTGGGGGGAAATGTGGATATTACAGTGGGGGAGATGTGGACATTACAGTGGGGGAGATGTGGACATTACAGTGGGGGGAGATGTGGATATTACAGTGGGGGAGATGTGGACATTACAGTGAGGGGAGATGTGGATATTACAGTGGGGGAGATGTAGACATTACAGTGGGGGGAGATGTGGATATTACAGTGGGGGGAGATGTGGATATTACAGTGGGGGGAGATGTGGATATTACAGTGGGGGGAGATGTGGATATTACAGTGGGGGAGACGTGGATATTACAGTGGGGGAGATGTGGATATTACAGTGGGGGAGATGTGGATATTACAGTGGGGGAGATGTGGATATTACAGTGGGGGAGATGTAGACATTACAGTGGTGGAGATGTGGACATTACAGTGGGGGGAGATGTGGATATTACAGTGGGGGAGATGCGGATATTACAGTGGGGGAGATGTGGACATTACAGTGGGGAGATGTGGACATTACAGTGGGGAGATGTGGACATTTCAGTGGGGGGAAATGTGGATATTACAGTGGGGGAGATGTGGACATTACAGTGGGGGGAGATGTGGACATTACAGTGGGGGAGATGTGGACATTACAGTGAGGGGAGATGTGGATATTACAGTGGGGGAGATGTGGATATTACAGTGGGGGAGATGTAGACATTACAGTGGGGGGAGATGTGGATATTACAGTGGGGGGAGATGTGGATATTACAGTGGGGGGAGATGTGGATATTACAGTGGGGGAGACGTGGATATTACAGTGGGGGAGATGTGGATATTACAGTGGGGGAGATGTGGATATTACAGTGGGGGGGATGTGGACATTACAGTGGGGAGATGTGGACATTACAGTGGGGAGATGTGGATATTACAGGGGGGAGATGCGGATATTACAGTGGGGGGAGATGTGGATATTACAGTGGGGGAGATGCGGATATTACAGTGGGGGAGATGTGGACATTACAGTGGGGGGAGATGTGGATATTACAGTGGGGGAGATGCGGATATTGCAGTGGGGGAGATGCGGATATTACAGTGGGGGAGATGTGGACATTACAGTGGGGGGAGATGTGGATATTACAGTGGGGAGATGTGGATATTACAGGGGGGGGGAGATGTGGATATTACAGTGGGGGAGATGCGGATATTACAGTGGGGGAGATGTGGACATTACAGTGGGGGAGATGTGGACATTACAGTGGGGAGATGTGGATATTACAGGGGGGGGGAGATGTGGATATTACAGTGGGGGAGATGTGGACATTACAGTGGGGGGAGATGTGGATATTACAGTGGGGGAGATGTGGACATTACAGTGGGGGGAGATGTGGATATTACAGTGGGGAGATGTGGATATTACAGGGGGGGGGGAGATGTGGATATTACAGTGGGGGAGATGCGGATATTACAGTGGGGGAGATGTGGACATTACAGTGGGGGAGATGTGGACATTACAGTGGGGAGATGTGGATATTACAGGGGGGGAGATGTGGATATTACAGTGGGGGAGATGTGGACATTACAGTGGGGGGAGATGTGGATATTACAGTGGGGGAGATGTGGACATTACAGTGGGGGGAGATGTGGATATTACAGTGGGGGAGATGAGGATTTTACAGTGGGGGAGATGCGGATATTACAGTGGGGGAGATGCGGACATTACAGTGAGGGGAGATGTGGACATTACAGTGGAGGAGATGCGGACATTACAGTGAGGGGAGATGTGGATATTACAGTGGGGGAGATGTGGATATTACAGTGGGGGAGATGTGGATATTACAGTGGGGGGAGATGTGGATATTACAGTGGGGGAGATGTGAATATTACAGTGGGGGAGATGTGGATATTACAGTGGGGGGAGATGTGGATATTACAGTGGGGGAGATGTGGATATTACAGTGGGGGAGATGTGGATATTACAGTGGGGGAGATGTGGATATTACAGTGGGGGAGATGTGGATATTACAGTGGGGGGAGATGTGGATATTACAGTGGGGGAGATGTGAATATTACAGTGGGGGAGATGTGGATATTACAGTGGGGGGAGATGTGGATATTACAGTGGGAGAGATGTGGATATTACAGTGGGGGAGATGCGGATATTACAGTGGGGGAGATGCGGATATTACAGTGGGGGAGATGTGGACATTACAGTGGGGAGATGCGGATATTATAGTGGGGGGAGATGTGGATATTACAGTGGGGGAGATGTGGATATTACAGTGGGGGAGATGCGGATATTACAGTGGGGGAGATGTGGATATTACAGTGGGGGAGATGTGGATATTACAGTGGGGGAGATGTGGATATTACAGTGGGGGAGATGTGGATATTACAGTGGGGGAGATGCGGACATTACAGTGGGGGAGATGTGGATATTACAGTGGGGGAGATGCGGATATTACAGTGGGGGAGATGTGGACATTACAGTCTTACTTAAAATGCACACATTTACTATACTTGTATTTAGTTTTAAATATATTGTATGTCTCTCACGAAATTACATTTTAAAATATGTGGCGTTCATGGCTCTCTCAGCCAAAAAGGTTCCTGACCCCTGGTCTAGAGATACAGTAGTGTTTCAGACTTGTGTAATACAATAACAATTCTTTTACTGTCTTGCAAATGTTTAATCTAAATTTTCTTTAAGATTTTTTGCAAAAACATTTGAAAAAGAGAATGATTCGCTGTAACCCAAACAACCTATCAGTTTTCAGCAATCACCAGCATAATGAAAGGTGATCTTTCATTGGTTGCTGTGATTTACTGCACTGCACTTTCCTCTCTAATACATTGAATTGTTGAAGCATACAATATATAGTTGCTGTATGTTTTGAAGTACATAAGCAATTTATATCATTACTGTAATGCAGCTGTCTTTTTCATCTTTCATGTAGTGCTCAGCAATTACTGTATCACCTTGCATGTTTTCACAGCTTTAAATATACAAAGTCAATGCCTCAGTAACATTTTAGTGTTGACAGAAGTCTTGCTAGTAAAAAGGCAGAGGGTGTAAAGGACATACCTAGAATACATTAAAAAGGCCAATAAACCAAAAATATCACTCTATGTGTGAAAATAAACTTTGTGTCCAATGAAACTCTCTAGTAATCCTTTGTTATGCTTTAATGGTTCACAACACAAAGTAATAAACTGTATATAATGTGACTACAATGACACACATATTTTTCTTCCTGTATTCAAACTAAGTTTTAAATATTTATTAATTGTAACAATGTATTTTTAGAGTATTGGATGCTTTACATTTTATAGAGGTGTCTTTACACAACTTTATTATCCCTTTAACATTTTAAACAATCGCTTTACGCTCTTAGGGAACATGTATTGAATGGAAATTCAGTTTCTGGTCTTTGATAAAAGTTACCTTAATCAAGTGTTTGCCTTATATCATAATGACAAGTATTTAATTACAGCTAAAAATAAAGCAAAAATACACCAATTAAAAAAACAATATAAAGCCCATGAATGTCCTATTTTTCGATTTCTGAAAGTTTCATAAGTTTTCTTCAACCAATAATATGTATTAAAATAGATTTTTTCTTACATCTGCCCATTACCCATAAACTGCAAAAAGTCCAGAAATATCTGCCTCCAATAATATATAAAATCAATTCGAATTTACGTAGTCATGCATTTTCTATATACTTAAATACACATGCACTATTTTACTTACACTGTACAGATGTCTGTACCTAGGAAACATATGAGATCTTTTTTTTTTTCCTTGCAAGGAACCCTATACATATTTTATGAGAAGCTCTAGCCAGGGGCTCTGGGGAGACGTATCTTCTAAATCTCAGGAAAAGTTTTAGGAAATTGCTGTAGGGTTGAGAAATGTTAGCGCTTGTTTTTTTTTTTTTTTCAATTTTTTAATTTTCTCTCACCTTTCATTGCTGGCTGCTCTGTCGGCCTTGTTAGCAGGTTTTTTCAAACTTGCACAACAGAAAGATAAACATTGGAAAAGTTCAGACTTGTCTGGCTATTAATCCATCTTCATTAATGGCCTTTCTTTGAGTGAGACACGTTCCTTCTCATCGCCTGCACACGCTTGGGCTTTGCATGTTGCCCATCATAAGCACAACTGGCTACTTTTGCATCTCAAAGCCCTTTGCAATATATATATATATATATATATATATATTTTTTTTTTTTTTGCCCAGGCATCATCAAAGAGATGTTGTCTCCTCTACTCACTCAACAGGCCGAGGAGTGACTGACTGTCGTGGCACGGTGGACAGCTGTAACGGGCAAAGCTCATCTTCCGTCCTAGCCCCTTTCTATTACTTAATCTGCCTGAAATCGAGGTCACACAATTAAGCTGCCTTTTAATCCCGTGTCGTTTCTGAATTCTTCTGAATTATTTCTCCTGCCGGTCCTGAGCAGATCAGGTGACAGCAGATGTGCATTCTGGTCATTGAAGCTTGTGATTGAAGACAGTACTGTGTACGCTTGTATGTGTGCGTCTCTCACAAGACATTGACTTCAATGCTGGTAACAGGTTATGACAGTTCAACTTGTTTACATTAAGCAAGGGATCAAGCCTTGTGACATCTCCAGGGGATTATAATTGCTGATCCGATCTTTTTTTTTTTTTTTTCACTTTTTTTTTTAAGTAGATAGAATACATTTCTTTTTTCTCTTAAAGGGGTTGTAAAGGTTCGTTTTTTATTTTCTAAATAGGTTCCTTTAAGCTAGTGCATTGTTGGTTCACTTACCTTTTCCTTCGATTTCCCTTCTAAATATTTGTTTTCTTTGTTTTCTTTGTCTGAATTTCTCACTTCCTGTTCCTCCTCAGTAAGCTGTTCAGTAAGCTGTTCTGGCTGACTCCACACCACTCGGATGATGGTGTGAAGTTTACTGAGGAGAAACAGGAAGTGAGAAATTCAGACAAAGAAAAAAAACATTTAGAAGGGAAATCGAAGGAAAAGGTAAGTGAACCAACAATGCACTAGCTTAAAGCGGAGGTTCCGCGGCAAATCTTTTTTTTTTTTTTTTTCGCTTGCATTCAAAGTATTTTTAGATCACCAATTGTTGACTTCAAACCTCCCCTGTCTTTTTTCGGGCAAAAGATGCACTTTTAAAATCAGCCATAGAAATTTTCCATTTTGCTTGTGGGCATTGTGAAGCCCACAAGCACTGACTTCCTGGTAGCGGTGGTCACTGTTCTGCTGAAGAAGGTCCCCCTGGCGAATAAGTTCCCCCCTGTACTGCGCAGGCGCAGCACGAACCTCAACGGAGTTTCCGAAAGTAGCCGAGCTGCGAGTTAGCTCTACACGGCGCCTGCGCAATGACTAGGAGCCGTGTAGAGCTGACTGCGCAGGCGCCGTGTAGAGCCGACTCGCAGCTCTACATGTTCGGCTATTTTCGGAAACTCCGTTGAGGTTCGTGCCGCGCCTGAGAGGGGACCTTATCCACCGGGGGAACTTTTTCTGCAGGACATGTCACATCTGGGCGAACTCCCAGATTACATTGCGCCAGAATAGAAATGCCTACTCTCGCGGGAGTGAGTACCCGGAAGCCGAAATTGAAATTACAATAGTACGGTATGTACAACATAAAAAAAAAAAAAAAGATGTGGCTACTGGACATGTTAGTAGTGTAAGGAGTGCGCTCGTATATGGATGTTATTTTGGGTGAACCTCCGCTTTAAAGGAACCTATTTAGAAAATAAAAAACAAACCTTTACAACCCCTTTAAAGTGCAACACAGTCTTTAGCCTCGTACACACGACCGGTTTTCTCGGCAGGAAAACTGCTGGGAGAGCGTTTTGCCGTGAAAACCATTCGTGTGTATGGTTTCTCGTCGTGAAAACCGCTGGGAATCTGGACGAGAAAAATAGAGAACCTGCTCTCTATTTTCTCGTCTGGATTACCGTCTGACTATTTCTCACCAAGAAAACCGGTCGTCTATATACTTACCTGTCCGAGGTAAACCCACGCATGCTCGATAAGACTTAGACGCATGTGCGGTAGCATACAAGGTTAGTGTGGGGTGTAGCAAGATGGCGGCGACGGCATCGAATGTGACAAACGCTGGCTCGTCGTAGTCGATGACGTCACCGCGTTCTTGCCATTCAAAAGAACAACGGTTCTTTTGAATTGCCGTCTGTATGCACTGCTTGGCAAGGGAAGCTTGCCAGGAATCCCATCAGGAAAACCGACGGTTTTCAAATAGACGGGATTCCCGCCAGTGTGTACAGGGCTTTTGAGTAAGCATTCAGTGATAATTTCAATGCATTGATTTCATTGCATTTGACTTTTTTATTTTAATTACTCATAGATCTTGCCTGTAAAAAATCAGATTTTCAGTTGGGGATCTGTCTTCCTTTTCTAAATAATAGGCAGACTGTTTTTTCAAACAATTTTTCATATTGCTCAGTAAATCATGTGACAATCTCTATACCCCACCTTTCCATTCCCTATTATCTCACTGTTTGTCTCTTAAAGGGCAATAGTACTTTTTTTTAAAGAGGTTTTTATTAACCACTTAAGCCCCGGACCATTTTGGCTGGTTAAAGACCAGGCCCCTTTTTGCGATTCGGCACTGTGTCGCTTTAACTGACAATTGCGCGGTCGTGCGACGTGGCTCACAAACAAAATTGACGTCCTTTTTTTCCCACAAATAGAGCTTTCTTTTGGTGGTATTTGATCACCTCTGCGGTTTTTATTTTTTGCGCTATAAACAAAAATAAAGCGACAATTAAAAAAAAAAATGCAATATTTTTTTACTTTTTGCTATAATAAATATCCCCCAAAAATATATAAAAAAACGTATTTTTTTCCTCAGTTTAGGCCGATACGTATTCTTCTACATATTTTTGGTAAAAAAATTCACAATCAGCGTTTATTGATTGGTTTGCGCAAAAGTTTTAGCGTTTACAAAATAGGGGATCGTTTTATGGCATTTGTATTAATATTTTTTTTTTTTACTAGTAATGGCGGCGATCAGTGATTTTTTTTCGTGACTGCGACATTATGGCGGACACATCGGACACTTTTGACACATTTTTGGGACCATTGTCATTTTCACAGCGATCGATCAGTGCTTTAAATATGCACTGGTTACTGTGAAAATGACACTGGCAGTGAAGGGGTTAACCACTAGGTGGCGCCGTAGGGGTTAAGTGTTCCCTGCATTGTGTTTCTAACTGAGGGGGGGGTTGGGCTCTGTGTCACATGACACCGATCTCCGCTCCGAGTACACGGAGCCGAGATCCGTGTCATTGTCACTAGGCAGAGCAGGGAGATGCTTGTTTATACAAGCATCTCCCTGCTCTATACCTCCGTGAGACGATCACGGGGATCTCCGCGGTGATCGAGTCTGCGGGACCGGCGGTCTGACTCTGATGGCGGAAGGGTCGCGAGTGTGCCGCGAGGGGGCACGCGTGCGACCACACGGACAGGCACTTAAAGGGGATGTACAGGTACGTTGATGTGCCTGTCCGTGCCACTCTGCCGATGTAGATCTACAGGAGGCGGTCGGCAAGTGGTTAAACAATATACACAAGCAACATAACATTGCATATTTAAGACGCTAGACATCAAATACATGCAAAATATATGGATACATCTGAGATACAGGTCAGTCTCTACACATATCATTAGATCAAAAAGCTCTTGTCAGGAAAATATGTCAGTTCCTATATACTAGTAGACGTGGGGCTTGAATACAATATGTGTTTTAGTGAAACATGTCTAAGAAGGCCAGGGCACTATTCATACGCAAGATTCCGCTGCTTGTAGCCAACGGTCCCAGGATTTATTGTATTTGGATGAACATCCTCTGTTAAAGCGGGATTCCACCCGCAATTTTATTTTTTAAAGTCAGCAGCTACAAACACTGTACCTGCTGACTTTTAATAAGGACACTTACCTGTCCTACTCGCCCGCGATGATGGCCCCCCCGATGCCGATCCCTCGATCACTGCAGGTCCCGCGCCGCCATCCACACTAAGGGAAACAGGCAGTGAAGCCTTACGGCTTCACTGCCCGTTTCCTACTGCGCATGCGAGAGTCTCGCGCTGATCTGTGAATGGGCGGCTGCTCTCTGGGATTACACACATTTCCCAGAAGGCAGCGTGCCCCATTCACTAGAAGAGGATGCGGAAGGAGACCCACCGCGGATAAGGAAGAGGCAGATTAGGGACTTCCGCATAGCAACCGCTATTTCGGGTGAGTAAAAAAAATTATTTTTTAAAAAAAAATTGCAGCATTTTTGTGTAATTTATTTTTTTTCAGGGTGGAACTCCACTTTAATATACAATAATTTTTTTATAAGGTAACATATTATTTATGTCTATCAACCAATCATTGAAGCGGGGGGGGGGGGGGGCAACTGACTCATCTATTGTCTGGCTATGATTTTCCTAGTCTAAAATAATGTTTCTTGTAAAAAAGTTATCAAGTTCTGAGTCAGGGAATATCCCCAGCAGGCATTGATTTGGGTCTAAGGTAAAAGTAAGGGGGGAGCCGATGGTGTTCCAGAAACCCTGCATCCGAGGGCAAGCCCATAATAAATGAAAGAAAATACCTACGTCTTGGGAACACATCAAACAAGTGGTAGATTGCCTCTGAAATCTAGCTAGTCTCAAAGGGGTAAGGTATGCATGGTGCAGAATATAAATCTGGGACAATCTATCAGAAAGTTTAGGTGATACAGCCTTACAGGTATCCAATGCCTCACTCCATTCTTCATCCTCCATTGCACCCACTTCCCTCTCCCAACATGGATTAATATCATATGCCAATTTAGTGGAGGGCAATAGTACTTTTAATGTAATAATAATATTCCTGAGCTACCAAGTGTGAACGGAGAACTAAACAGTGGAACTGATGCAAGCACCGAAAGGG
The DNA here is from genome assembly GCA_029206835.1 of Rana muscosa. Taxonomy (NCBI): domain Eukaryota; kingdom Metazoa; phylum Chordata; class Amphibia; order Anura; family Ranidae; genus Rana; species Rana muscosa. Next base: position 363,771,368 of record CM055120.1, on the reverse strand, counting down.
TCAGACCATACCCATAAACAATGCGATAAAAGTGGGGGGTGGTGCTGCGCTGTTCCCAGTGGATATAATGCCACTAGTCTAAGTATGTGAATAAGTATAAAGCCTCGTACACACGGTCGGACTTCAAACAAACTTTTCTGTGGATTTTTGTCTGCAGGGAGTTGGCCGGGCACACCCATAGCATACACATAACAGGACTTTTCTGCAAACTTTCCCAAAACTTTTCCAACATCACATGGTTTTTCTGCTCTTTTCTGCTCTTTACCGCCACCCTTTGGTCAACTTCTGCTATTGTTGGTTGATTTTAACATTGGTTTTGGGCATGCTTATTTGTCCTTCGGACAAAAGTCAGATGGATTTTTGTACACACGGTCGGACTTTGCTCCATCGGACTTTTGTTGCCAAAAAGTTTGTCTGTTTGCAGACCGAACATTTGTCCGATGAAAACCAAAAAAGTTTGTCCGATGGAGCGTACACGGTCGGATTTTTTTGTCAAACTTGCTCATTTTGAAGTTTGTTGGCAAAAAGTCCGACCGTGTGTACGAGGCTTTAGAGTACACTCCTAACATATGTTAGGAGTGTATGTTAGGAGTGTACTCTTATAATTATTCACATACTGTACTTAGCCTAGTGGCATTATATCCACTGGGAACAACACAGCACCACCCCCAGCTTTTATCGCAATAGTACTTTTAGTTAAGATCCTTTAACTATTCTTATCTCTGAAAGTTGGGCTCTGTACCATTACTTAAAGAGGAACTTCACCCCCTATGATTTTTTTTTTGAATCCTTCCCCATCCTCCCTTTTTTGCTAGGGTATCTAATAAAGACATAGGCCAGCCATAGATGGAGTGATCTTCTTTCCTTCAACCATGGGTTGAAGGTGAGAATGGAAGCAGGGGGCAGGGCTTGATTTACTAAAATTGGAAAGTGCAAAACCCGGTGCAGCTGTGCATGGTAGCCAATCAGCTTTTAACTTTAGCTTGTTCAATAAAGCTTTGACAAAACCTAGAAGCTAATTGGTTTCTATGCAGACTGTGCACTCTCCAGTTTTAGTGAATCAACCCCAATGATTTTTTATTTAGACAAGCAGGTGAGAAAAGAGAGAAAAGCGCCTCTAAGTGCAGACAGCATAGGTATCTATTGGTAAATAAAAGACAAGGGGCAGCATTTCAGATTTGGTGCAATAGTGAATTTTACGATGAGCCTGTTTTTTTGCACCAAATGTAAGTCGCCTTGTGTCTTTTATTTAACAATAAATACCTATGATGTCTACACTTAGAGGACGTGTCTCTCTTTTCTCTCCTGCTTGTCCACATAGAGCCTGCTTCTGCTCCTTTGATTTAGCTTGCTCTAGTGCTTGGACATCTCTCCATATGATCTCCTAACTTGCTGATGCTACACATCACTACTTGCATGGACTATTCTCATATTCTCTTACTAACTTTATGGACACTTTCCCATGGACCAGAGGTTGTTCATAGTATGCAAGGTCCATATTAGCCTGTGGCGCCTCTCTCCTTGCTCTAATTTTTTATTGCCTTGTGGGGAGGGTTACAATACTGCAAAGTCAACTTTAATCGCTTACCGACCAGCCACCATCATTATACTCTCCCCACAGTTAGAAACACCTCCCTAGGGAACACATAACCCCTTGATCGCCCTCTAGTGTTAACCTCTTCCCTGCCAGTGACATTTATACAGTAATCAGTGGCTATTTTTAGCTCCGATCGCTGTATAAATGTCAATGGTCCCAGAAAAGTGTCAAAAGTGTCCGATCTGTCCTCCGCAATGGCACAGTCCAGCTAAAAATCGTAGATCGCCACCATTACTAGTAAAACATAGATAAATAATCATGCAACCACCATTTGGAATCATCCTACTTCGAACGGATATAGGGATATTGCTCGAATTTTATCAACTTTGTATAATTATCTAATAAAATGTATTGTATATATTTTTTTACCAAATGGTACCTGAGTCTTCCATTGTGTTTGATACTTATTCTAAAGCACCGCTATAGTCCCACCTCCTTTCTGCTGTTCTTTAAATAGATACATAATAAAAATGCCATAAATTTATTCCCTATTTTGTAGACAAGATAACTTTTGCGCAAACCAAACAATATACGCTTATTGTGATTTTTTTTACCAAAAATATGTAGAAGAATAAATATTGGCCTAAACTGATGAAGACATTTATTAAATTTTTTTGGGATATTTATTATAGCAAAAAGTAAAAACTATTGTTTTTTTTTTCAAAATTGTCTGGCTTTTTTTGTTTATAGCGGAAAAAAAAAAAAAAACCCCAGAAGTAATCAAATATCACCAAAAGAAAGCTCTATTTGTGGGAAAAAAAGGACATCAATTTTATTTGGGTACAGCGTCGCGCAACCGCGCAATTGTCAGTTAAAGCGATGCACTGCCGTATCACAAAAAATGGCCTGGTAATTAACCACTTGCCGACCGCCTCCAGTAGATATACGTCGGTAGAATGGCACGTACGGGCACATCAACGTACCTGTACATCCCCTTTACCTGCCTGACGTAGGGGTCGCGCGCGCGCCGCCGGCCACGTGCTCGCGACCTCGCTACCTTCCCCGTGAGTTGGACCGATCGCCGCGGGGATCCCCGCGATCGTCTCACGGAGGCATAGAGCAGGGAGATGCTTGTGTAAACAAGCATCTCCCTGCTCTGCCTAGTGACAATGACACAGATCGCGGCTCCGTGTACTCGGAGCGGACATCGGTGTCATGTCACACAGAGCCCAACCCCCCCTCAGTTAGAAACACTTATCAGGACACACTTAACCCCTTTAGTGTTTAACCCCTTCACTGCCAGTGTAATTTTCACAGTAACCAGTGCATTTTTTATAGCACTGATCGCTGTGAAAATGACAATGGTTCCAAAAATGTGTCAAAAGTGTCCAATGTGTCCGCCATAATGTCGCAGTCACGGAAAAAATCACTGATCGCCGCCATTACTAGTATAATTTTTTTTTTTTATAAAAATGCCATAAAACTATCCCCTATTTTGTAAACGCTATAACTTTTGCGCAAACCTATCAATAAACGCGATTGCGATTTTTTTTTTACCAAAAATATGTAGAAGAATACGTATCGGCCTAAACTGAGGAAAAAAAAATGTTTTTTTATATATTTTTGGGGGATATTTATTATAGCAAAAAGTAAAAAATATTTAATTTTTTTCAAAATTGTTGCTCTATTTTTGTTTATAGCGCAAAAAATTAAAACCACAGAGGTGATCAAATACCACCAAAATAAAGCTCTATTTGTGGGAAAAAAAGGACGTCAATTTTGTTTGGGAGCCACGTTGCACGACTGCGCAATTGTCAGTTAAAGTGACGCAGTGCCGAATTGCAAAAGGGGCCTGGCCATTAACTAGCCAAAATGGTCCGGGGCTTAAGTGGTTAAGGAGGCAAATCCTTCCGGGCCTTAAGTGGTTAAAGGGTAACTCCACTTTTGTGGGGGAAAAAAATTGCAAATAAAGAAAAAATTATATAGCGTATACAATTGCGACACAAGTCATATTGTAAGGCCCCTTTCACACTGGGGCGGTTTGCAGGCGCTGTTTTGCTAAAAATAGCGCCTGCAAACCGAGCCTAAACAGCGGCTCCTTTCTCTCCAATGTGAAAGCCCCGAGGGCTTTCACACTGGAGCGGTGCGCTAGCAGGACGGTAAAAAAAGTCCTGCTAGCCGCATCTTTGGAGCGGTGAGAGGAGCGGTGTGTTTACCGCTCCTCCACCGCTCCTTCCCATTGAAATGCATGGGATACCGCGGTAATACCGCCCGCAAACTGCGGCTGTAGCCGCGGTTTGCGGGTGGTATTAACCCTTTATTGCCCGCTAGCGGGGGTTAAAACCGCACCGCTAGCGGCTGAATAGCTCAACAATCCCGACGGTATAGCGCCGCTAAAAATAGCGGCGCTATACCGCCACCGCCCCAGTGTGAAACCAGCCTAATTGAATGTTATTAAAAATGATTTTCCTTATCAATCTACAGCTCTGTAATTTTCTGAAAATGAATATGCCTACCTGGAGGTGTTCTGTACACAGAATGTGTACAGAACGCTCCCCAGAAACATAATTTCCTACTTGTGTGATTGGCTCACTGATTTTCCCAGAAGTCTGCACTAAAACAGATTACAGGCATCCCGTGCAACAAAGATGTCATTTTTGGTGAGATACTTTCAACAGGAAATCGTGGCTAAAGGGATGCAGGCCCAGAATCTTTACTCATTAGAGCCCTGCAGGTGCACAGCCGATTTATAATTATGAAACCACTCCCATTAGACTCACTAAGGCTCGATTCACACTAATGCATGTTGCTTTTGAGCGTTTTTGCCTTGCTTTTTGCGGTGCTTGCCGTGTTTTTCAACATGCATTTTTACCGCGATTTGCGTTTTTTTTTTTTATTAATTTTGATAAATTCATTTTTATTTTTATAGATTTCCATAAAAAAAAAACGCAAATCGCGGCAAAATCGCGGTAAAAACGCGGTAAAAACGCATCAAAAACTTGGTACTTGCGTTTTTGATGCAGGTCCATTGACTTCTATTACATGCAAAACGCTGCTTTTTGCATGAAAAAAAGTCCCCGACCCTTTCCAAAAACGCAGAGGTACAAAAATGCATTGATGTGAACATGTTCCATAGGAACCCATGTTAAAAAATTTCTATGCATTTCAGCAAAATGCACCAAAAAACGCATTAGTGTGAATGGAGCCTTACAGGGACACAGAGAAACAAACAGGGATTTCTTCAGAATAACAAAAGGTAGCAATCTGCAACAGAGTTTGTTAAAATCCTTATAATGTACATAGATCACCCAGAGGGGAATGTTTTAAAGACACATGTGTCTCCCCCCCACCCCATAATGGATTGCAGCCACCACTAGTGGGAGCACTTGGGAGATGGTTGGTTTAGCTTAACCACTTGACCACTGGGCACTTAAACCCCCTTAATAACCAGACGAATTTTCAGCTTTCGGTGCTCTCACATTTTTAATGACAATTACTCAGTCATACAACACTGTACCTATATAAAATTTTTGTCCTTTTTTTCACACAAATAGAGTTTTTTTTTGGTGGTATTTAATCACCGTTGTTTTTTTTGTTTTTTTTTGTGCTATAAGAGAAAAAAGACAGAAAATTCTGTAAAAAAATGTGTTTTTTTTTTTCGTTTCTGTCATAAAATTTAGCAAATTTTTATTTTTTCTTCATAAATTTTGGGCAAAATTTATACTGCTACATATCTTTGGTAAAAATAAGTACAAATTGGTGGATATTATTTGGTCTTTGTGAAAGTTATAGAGTCCACAAGCTATGGTGCCAATATCTGAAAATTGATCACACCTGAAGTACTGACGGCCTATCTCATTTCTTGAGACCCTAACGTGCCAGAAAAGTACAAATACCCCCCAAATGACTCCTTTTTGGAAAGAAGACATTCCAAGGTATTCAGAAAGAGGCATTGTGAGTTTTTTGAAGATGTCATTTTTTCCCACAATTCTTTGCAAAATCAAGATTTTTTTTTCTTTTTTTTTACAAAATTGTCATATTAGCAGGTTATTTCTCACACACAGCATATGCATTCCACAAATTACACCCCAAAACACATTCTGCTATTCCTCCCGAGTATGGCGATACCACATGTGTGAGACTTTTACACAGCGTGGCCACATACAGAGACCCAACATGCAGGGAGCACCTTCAGGCGTTCTGGAGCACCCAGGCCAATTCTGACATTTCTCTCCTACATGTAAAAATCATCATTTGTTTGCTAGAAAATTACATAGAACCCCAAAACATTATATATGTTTTTTTAGCAAAGACCTTAGAGAATATAATGGTGGTCATTGCAACTTTTTATCTCGCACGGTATTTGCGCAGCAATTTTTTAACGCGTTTTTTGTGGTTAAAAAAAAAAAAAACAGTAAAGTTAGCCCAATGTTTTTGCATAATGTGAAAGATGAAGTTACGCCGAGTAAATAGATACCTAACATGTCAGCCTTCAAAATTGCACACACTCGTGGAATGGCGCCAAACTTCGCTACTTAAAAATCCCCATAGACGACGCTTTAAATATTTTTACTGGTTACATGTTTTGAGTTACAGAGGAGGTCTAGGGCCAAAATTATTGCTCTCGCTCTAACGTTCGCAGAGATACCTCACATGTGTGGTTTGTACACCGTTTTCAGATGTGGGCGGGACTTACGTATGCGTTCGCTTCTGTATGCAAGCTCGCAGGGACAGGGGCGCTTTAAAAAAAAATATATATTTTATTGTTCATTTTACTTTATTTATTTTAGTTTGACATGTTTTTCCGCCCCCAAATTTTTTTTTATCACTTTTATACCTATTACAAGGAACGTAAACATCCCTTGTAATAGGAATATGACATGACAGGTCCTCTTTACAGTGAGATATGGGGGTCAATAAGACCCCACATCTCACCTCTAGGCTGGGAAGCCTGAAAAAAATAAATAAAAAATCTTGGCTTTGATCGTAGCGGTGAGTCGGTAGAAGCACCGGAGGGCAGCGGGAGGGGGGGTGTCCCCTCTCGCCTCCCGTAAGAATGATCAAGCGGCGGAACAGCCGCTATGATCATTCTTATGGTGTAGGGAATCGCCGGCTGAAAAAGCTAATATCTGAATGATGCCTGTAGCTGCACCCATCATTCAGATATCCCGCACAAAATCAAGGATGTCATATGACGGCCGGCGGGCGGGAAGTGGCTATTGCAGAGTATTGCAGGGTATTGCGGAGTATTGCGGAGTATTGCAGGGTATTGCAGAGTATTGCGGAGTATTGCCGGGTATTGCGGAGTATTGCAGAGTATTGCGGGGTATTGCGGGGTATTGCAGGGTATTGCGGAGTATTGCAGGGTATTGAGGAGTATTGCGGAGTATTGAGGAGTATTGCAGGGTATTGCGGAGTATGGCAGAGTATTGCACAGTATGGCAGAGTATTGCACAGTATGGCAGGGTATTGCACAGTATGGGCAGGATATTGCACAGGGTATTGCAGAGTATTGCACAGGGTATTGCAGAGTATTTTGCAGAGTATTGCACAGGGGGTATTGCAGAGTATTGCACAGGGATGGCTGAGCAGGGATGGATGGATGGCTGGATCTGTGACTGCAATTGTCACAGATCCAGCCCACAGCTGACATGATCTGACATGGGGGAGGGAGCTGATCCGCTCCCTCCCCTCTCCTCTCACACTGTACCGATCGGTACAGAGAGGGGAGAGAGGAACCGGCGTCATCACATGACGCCGGTCTGTTTACAAGTGAGCGCTCCGTCATTTGACGGAGCGATCACGTGGTAAACGGCCGCTATCAGCGGCGATTTACCGTGATTCGTGATGTGCCGGGTCCTCTGGACCCGGCGGTCACGGAGACTCCCGTGTGCGCGCCCCAGGGGGGGGCATTCTATGCATTAAGGTGAAAAAACATCTCTGGATTAGCGGCCCCCCTGAGCCCCCCGTTTACTTACCTGACACCTCGAAAGTCCTGCGCCGTGAAAGCACAGGCATCTTGACCGGCTTCTCGGCTCATTCATTGGTTGATTGAAAGCAGCGCAGCCATTGGCTTGCGCTGCTGTCAATCACAACCAATGACGCAGCGCGCGGGGGGCGGGGCCGAGTGATACAGTGAGTGGCTATAGCCGCCGGCTGTATCACGGGAGCGCGCCCGCAAGAACTAACCACCATGCGAGAGAGCTCGCATGAAGGTGGTTAGTTCTTGCGGGGAGGAGCCGAGACAGCCGCCGAGGGACCCCAGAAGACCAGGTTCTGTGCAAAATGAGCTGCAAAAAATATTATCTTTAGTGATCCTTTAAAGTGCAAGTAAACCCTCCTATCGTTTTCAGCCAAGGAAGCTGCCATCTTTGCCTCTGTTTAATCTACAATTGACTTGACGTTGCACATGTGATCAGTTACGACACCAGCCATTGGATGGTTTTACAGTTAGGTTGCGAGCACAACCAATGGGAGTATTACATTTCCGGCATGTGCCGGAAACGAAAAGTTTTTTGAAACTGGTAAATGGATAGGTTTACTTCCACTTTAAGAACAACCCTTTTCTGCCTTTCAAAATCTTCTTCAAGGGGAGTCCAGGAGCAATTTATGCATACCTCCCAACTTTTTGAGATGGGAATGAGGGACACCTATCAGCAAAAGTATGCAGGCATAGGACACACCCCTTGCCACGCCCCCTTAAAGGAGAATTGTACAAAAAGAACAAGATTGGTTAAACCCACAAGTGCTTTTTTTACCACTATTATTCCTTAATATTGGCTTTTGGAATTTACAAATGCAGCAATTTAGAAATCAGATGAAAGGTTTAGCACTGGAAAATACTTTTTGATAGATAAAAAGTGCATTTTATATACAACTATATAGATCAGACCAAAATGAGGGACAAATGAGGAGGAATGAGGGACAGAGGGACTTTGTTCTAAATCAGGGACAGTCCCTCGAAATCAGGGACAGTTAGGAGCTATGATTTATGTGGCAGCACAACAGGATATGAATTGCAGTGAGGAGGCTGCAGGCTGTGGTGGTGAGGAGGGAGGGAGCACACAGATCTCTTCATCTAATGTACAGAATCTCATACAGTTTTGTGCAGCAAATAAGGACTTTACTAAGTGAAATACAAAGGCTGCAATTACTGGCCTCCTTTTAAAAATTGTAGTTGCATGATGTGTAAAAAAAATTCAATGGACTTATACAAATGATCAATCCCAAACAATAAAATTATTCAGGAAAGTATTTTCTATTGTTGTTGAATTGTTTATTGTTGTTTTCTATGGTTGTTGAAGAAAAAAAAAAATACTAAAAGCGAAGATTTCCTTTGACTCCATTTAGAAGAAGAATGGGGTGAGTGAGTCTTTCCAAGAAGTCAATGACAGATAAATATAGCAGGCATTTGTATGAAAAGCACTTCCGTACTTACAGGGCCAATGTACATATATAAATATCCAAGTAATATATAGTGCTGGAACTTGCACTTCTAAGTGCTGGTCACATGGTGTGATATCAGTATCTATCTGTTCGTCTTTCTCAGATGGAAGAGGACTGGCAGGAGAAGGGTTAATCTTTCGATGCGGGTCACGCTTCTCCGCACAGCTGCCAGTCTAGTCTATCCACTATTAGTAGTGTGTCTAAAATTAACGTGACAAATGCCCTCTGCTTGCTAGTTTGTGAAATACACATCAATAAATATGTGCTCAGATAAAAATTTTAAGTGATAAGGGTTACTTGCTGACGCTCTGCATGCCAATGTATTTCAAGTGCAGAAGGCCAAAAATGTAAAATGTGCACAAGCCCCAAACAGCTTCCACCCAGCCTGCATTTCTCTCCTGATCAATAACAGTGGGACCAAACTAGTGGCTCATTTCTGTCTTGACTTCTGCTAAAGGTGTATATGAAGCCAGACAGAGAGTGTCTGATTTTAGGTTGACATTCATTTTTACAGTTCTAATTTTAATATTTCTTCTTTCTTAACATGGCTCTGCAATGTTTTGTCTATTTAGAGTTGAAAATTTGTATTTCGAGACAACCGTCAGAATTTAAAATACACAAATATGACACTTAGAATATTGAGATAAAACAATGAGTCCGCTCAGTGGCTATTGCCTCTAGCAGGGGTGTCAAACTCAATTTCATCGTGGGCCGCATCAGCATTACGATTGCCCTCAAAAGGGCCGGTTGTATCTGTAAGATTAGATGTCCAGCGCATCCCCTCCCCTTTACATTAGATGTTAAGAAGAGCCACCCCACCATCAGTTGATTCCCCCACTCTCCCTTTCATCACAGTGAACCCCCCTTTCCTTATGCTGCTGCTGGGAAGAAGCTGGATGCATTGCTTGAAAGCAGAAAGTAGGGGTCTTCAGGAGGACCAGAGGAGGGCTGGAGCTCTACTGCGGCTGCAGGAAAGGTGAGAGGGCCACATGAAAGGGCCTGGTGGGCCGGATGCAGCCCACGGTCCTTGTGTTTGACACCTGTGGCCTATAGCATGACTCATACTGATAAGTAATACAGTACAAAAACTATGAGAAGTGTCACACTAAGACAATAGATTTTTTTTTTTACATGTGGTCATATAAAAATAAGAGAAGGAAAAAAAAAAAGGGAGAGAGAATAGGTGAAATTGAAAACAAAAGAAAAGTAGGAAGCGGGATGGGAGGGGGAGGAAGGGAAGAAAGGGAATAGGAAGAGAGAACTAGCTGGGAAAATTCACTAATAACAGCAAATTTTAGTTACACCAATAAGGACAAGAGAGGTGTTTGCCATAAAAAAAGGAACAATATAAAAGGGAAGATGGTGACTCTGGAAGCCACGCGTTAAAGGCCCGTACACACAATCGGACTTTCCGACGGGAATTGTGTGATGGCAGGATGTTGTCGGATAATCCGACCGTTTGTATGCTCCATCGGACAATTGTTGTCGGATTTTCCGACAATAAATGTGGGATAGCATGTTTTAAAATTTCCCGACAACAAATGTGTGATGTCCGATTATCCGATCGTGTGTACACAAGTCCGTCGGAAAAAAATTCAAAGTACAAACACACATGCTCCAAACCAATGCTAACCATAAGACAACATTAGCTGAAGTTGCCCAAAGATGGCGCTAAAGAGCTGAAAAGCCACATAGTACATCTAGTACGTCACTACGTTCGTGTATGTTAGCCAACAATTCTTTGCCGTTTGTATGAAAAATTATGTGTGAATATGATACCCCACTGCCTATGTGCAAATAGCAGCTAACACAGCAACCAGTAGTAAAAGATAAGAGAAAAAATAAATTTGCTGATGACTAAAAATAATAAATTATTACAATGATCAGTGCAACCAATGTGGGGTAATGACCCCATATACAGTGATGCTCTTATGTAGAGTATGACTGTAATATCAACATAAAAACATCAGGATAAAAAAAAAACACCATAAAGTCCAAAAAACATTTAAAAATAAATGTCTATATATGTAAGGAGATCGCTTGACCCTACGAAGGGACGTGACAACTGAGTGTTCAAAACATCATGATGACATCCGAAATGGTGAATATAGATGCTATAACAAGTGTTGAGAATGAGTAGACCACCACCGATAAGATGAAGGATTACCGAACAGTTTGAACTCAAAAGAACATATGTCCTATGAGTCAAACAAGCTTTATGATGGCAGGCGCCAAAAAACGATCTGGAGGTCTTAGGTGGACCGGATCCTCAGACAATCATGGAACTGGCGTTCACCATGGGGGGTGATTTGCATGGTTAAGATCTCCCATAAAAATGACATGGACATTTGGAGAGAGGAGAATGGAAGAGGGCACATAGCGTGATTCCGTATAAAATAGTAATCATTTAATGAAGCTAAAAAACGTACATTTAGAAAGATTAAACAGCGCTTTGGTTACATATGTATGGCGGCAGTGGAGTCCTTCCCGACGCGTTTTGTGTCTATAGACATCGTCTGGGGGTCTTTCTAAATGTAAGTTTTTTTAGCTTCATTAAATTATTACTATTTTAAGCGGAATCACGCTATCATGCTATGTGGCCTCTTCCAAGACCCTGTGTGATTGCAGGATTGTCAAATAGGGGGTCAACAGAAAGGGCGCAAATGTTTTATAGAACTGAGGTGTAAACCAGTCTGGCCCAGGGCATTTAACTATCTTCAGGTCTTTGATTGCTCCCAGAAATTCAGGTTCAGCCAGGGGCTTGTCTAAGTCAGTGGCGTCTTGGGAGACTGTTTTATCTATTTACTGCTCCCCTGCAATAATACATATACTGCACTACCCCTAATTACATTCTCACTTTGTTGCAGATTACAGTAAGGATAAAGACACTGGTCAATGCAGAGTGCAATAATGGTTTAAGACCAGTGATGATACTACTGGTACTACTGGGTTTGTAGAAAATCCTCCAGGTTTTATCGCCGTGGTCCAAGAGAATTAAAAAGGCTATTCTGAGGACTTTTGGACAAGCCAGACATCCTGCTATTATGGTGGTGATAAAGTAGTCATAGTGTAAAGCTGGCCATACATTGATGACCTTTGGGTTAAGCAGAAAAAAAAGAAACAGAATCCTCCATCTATGTTATACAGCATGGATGAATGAATCTCTCACTGTGGCTTTAGTATTTAGACAGCCAGCTCCAGCCATTGTCAAAACACAGCCACTGTTCGGATCATATTGGAAGTAGCCACTGTTCTACTCATGGCCAAATTTAGGAGGGTGGCTGGCTGCGCCCCCCCCCCAGATGTCACTTGTGCCGCCCCCCCCCTCCAAGCCAGCCACTCCATGTGCCTGGTCGCTGAGCTCCCCTTCCCATCCCTGCACTCAGGACACTGGATACATAGATCAGACTGTACACAGTATGATTACCACCCCCTATGTCCTCCAAGATCTGCTCAACTTCTGGCAGCAGGAAATGTGGATGGGGGTGATAATCATACCGTGTACAGTCCAATCTATGGATCCAGTGTCACCTACTGTATAGAGGAGTGCTTGTATGACAGGAGTGGGAGAGCAAAGCACAGCCGCTGTCACTTTACCCTGGACTCTTTACTTTACTTCCCTGCTCCAGGCTGCCCTCCCCTTGTCTCATCTATGAATCCTGTGTCATGTGCTGTATGGAGGAGCGCTGGTAAGACAGGAGGGGGAGAGCACAGCACATTTTTTTTCTGCACCCCCACAGACTGCTTCAACAAAAATCGATCAAAAGCAGGACCACAGTCTGATTGAATTTCAACAAAATTTGCACAGTGTAGGGCCAGCTTAAAGCGGTGTTCCAGCCGACATTATACTTTTTAAATAAAAATACCCCAATAATACACAAGCTTAATGTATTCAAGTAAAGTTAGTCTGTAAACTGAGGTCCGTTTTGTTAGTTTATTAGTTTATTTATTTATTTATTATTAGTTTGTTATTTTATAAAATTACAGCAGGCCGTGGCCATCTTAAGTGTGGGCATCTGAAGCCGGACTGTATTTCTTCCTGGATCTCATACTTGCAGATCTCGCACATGCTCAGTGCAGCACAAGCAGTGTAATAGGTTTCAGGTCAGGTTTCCATAGCAACGGCAGTGTCAGAGGAAGTTGCTGCCCCTTCCCAGGAGGCATTTCAAACAGGAAATGATGCGATGGGCCACGGCCAGGGAAGAGGAAGTGAAACATTAATACAGCAGATATACAGTAGGTGCTGATAAAAAAATAAAAAAATATCCAATTCGTTTAGGCCCCTTTCACACTGGGGCAGGCATGGGCGGTGGCATTATAGCAGCGCGATTTTTATACCATGATATTCGGCCGCTAGCGGTTCAGTTTTAACCCCCCGCTAGCGGCCGAAAAAGGGTTAATACCGCTCGCAAACCGCGGCTACACACTGCTCTTTCACCGCTCCAAAGATGCGGCTTGCAGGAGATTTTTTTTTCTCCTGCCACGCATCGCCTCAGTGTGAAAGCCCTCGGGCTTTCACATTGAGAATGCTGGAGCAGGAGTATTTCAGGCGTTATTTATGCGCTATTTTTAGCGCTAAAACGCCTGAAATACGCCTCAGTGTGAAAGGGGCCTTACAGTGCACAGTTTAGTGAGGGATGCTGAAGAGAGGGTGGAACTCCACTTTAAGCGTATTGAAGCTGCTGTAGGGAGTGGATAGGGAAAGCTGACAAACTACTTAGGGAGAGAGTAGAGTCAGTTAAAAAACTGTACTCAAATTCTAGGTTTTCTTTTCAGTTTATATTTTTGGAGTTTTTTTTTTTGTCTTTAACTTTATTTTGGGGTACATTTGAAATCAGTGGTCACTTTTCGTTGCTGTCCCATCCATGGCAAATGTTTTCTTCTTTTTTTTCTGCTCCAAGGCTTCCCCTAAAAAGTGGTATTTTGCTTCAGTGGGTATTACTGGGAAGTTTTCATTTATTTTAGGTTTTCTTTTTTGGTTTTTAGTGTATGTTGATATGTTGTTTTGGCCTTTTTTGATTAAACTTTTTTTTTTTTTTTTTGCTGCAAACCTTTCCAACAAAAAAGTGAATTTTGCTTTATAGAGTGATACAGTATATTAGGGTTTTATTTCATTTTGGGGGTTATTGGTTTAAATTTTATATTGATAGGGCTTTTTTAAGTTTTGGGTGCTCAAAGCGCATTATTTGCTTATTACTGGCTATCTGTTATTGGAGCTACCTTTTGTTTGCAGCATACCGCTACATCAATTGAAAAAAAAAAAAAAAGAAAACCTAAACCACCTCATATTATGTCACTCACATTCACTGCACCCACAGCCCAAAGTAAATATTACGGTAGTTAAAACCCAGCACTACACCTTTTTAAGCTGCTGTAGTTAGTAACAGGATGTGACCATCTAATAAAAAGTCAATATAATTACAGCACTATAATAAATTACTCTAAATTACAAAATGTATATGTATACACCCTTACAATACATATACTTAAAGTGCTTAGTGTTCATATCCCCAAAACCCATTCATTAAAATGCAAAATCCACAACTAAAAGTGTCCAGTGCAAAGGTGCTCAGTGTCCATCTAATTGCACAGCAATATTCACAATTGGAGGGTTCCACCACTCCTTCACAATAGTCACATAAATACTCTAGTCTTCCATTCCACTTTAACTTTCATATACAGGTGCATTTCAAAAAATTTGAATATCATCCAAAAGTTAATTTATTTCTGTAATTTGATTCAAAAAGTGAAACTCCTATATTATATAGATTACACATATGGACTACCAAAGTTTCGTTAAGGCCTCATTAAATTCTGTAGAGCAGACTGGTTCATCTGTCAGAAAGAAATTAAAATCCACAGCAATTCCCTGCTCACCAATTTAATTGACTTACTTTTCTACAAATCAGGCCTCGGGCGAAATTATTAACTTATTACGAATCATGAATAAACAGGGAATTTATTCCAACATTATATCTACCTGTACTTGAAATTGTCAACCAAAAAAAAAGCTAAGAGTTTGGGAACGGACTAGAAGATTACACCCTGTGCCTCACAAACCTCTGGCAGCCTCCGAATTACGGTACTCACTTGTCTGCAGTAGGCTCCAACTCCTGCTCTGAAGATTCCCCAACTCTGCTTACTTTATGAGTCTCTACATATCATTGCTGATGACAAGACAGACAGAAAAATTATAGAAAAAGAACATTTAAAAGTAAATCCGTTTAAAACGTAATTTATAACAAGTTACTGTCCTAATATACAGCTCCAAGGAAAGTAACCACTTGACATCTAATGGATTTACTTTCAATGTAACGCTAATGTAACACTCTAAATGAAAAGCCCTTGAATACAAAACAATCCTTTCTCAGCAATTGTGATCATTCTTGCAACCAGTTTTAAAGACATTCACAATATAAGGTCATGCAAAGTTAAACCACATGTATATGTTGCATCCAGCAATAACAAAACACTTGCTTCCAACAATATAAAGCGCACAATGAAAAAATATGAATCTCGGCTTAAATTTTAAGATGAAAGGCCATGATTTAAGGAGTGATGGTTTATCTGTTATGGCTCTGTAACATTTTGTCTTTTATTATTGAAAGAGTTCAGGGTTCTTGTTTTAATAGGGCTTCTCCTTTTTAATCTATGCCTTTTTGGCATTGGGATATAGCTTTCTTTGTGAGATCATTGTCAAATATTTTGAAGTTATCTTTCAGTCAAAACAAGCTGAATCTACTTAGGGCTGGCAGTATCTTGAGTTATTCAAAGGATACGTCCACCAAAAACTGATAATTCAGAACTGGATGGATGTTGCTCTTCAACAGAGAAAACTGTTAAGCCTCATACACACGCACACGGTTTTCTCGGCAAGAAAGCTGCTGGGAGAGCTTTTTGCAGAGAAAACCGGTCGTGTGTATGGTTTCTCGGCGAGAAAACTGCCGGGAATCCCGACGAGAAAAATAGAGAACCTGCTCTCTATTTTCTCGTCGGGATTCTCGGCAGAGTGTTTCCTGCCGAGAAAACCGTGAGTGTGTATGCTTACCTGTCCCCAGGTAAACCCGCGCATGCTCGAAAAGACTTTGACGCATGCGCGGTAGCATACAAGGGTAGTGTAGGGTGTAGCAAGATGGCGGCGACGGCATTGAATGTGACGAGCGCAGGCTCGTCGTAGTCGATTACGTCACCGCGTTCTTGCCATTCAAAAGAACGGCGGTTCTTTTCAATGGTCGTCTGTATGCACGGCTTGGCAAGGAAAGCTTGCCAGGAATCCCGTCAGGAAAAACAAAGTTTTTTTCCTGACGGGTTTCCCGCCGTGTGTGCGAGGCTTCAGAGTAACCACACTTTTATTGTGGAAAAAAAAACAATCCCCCTCCAGGTGATTCATATACATTGCAAGCGATATTAACAAACTTTGTTAAATATTCTTACCTTTTGTTATTCTGAAGAAATAGCTGTTTGGTTGTCTGTGTCCCTTATTATTATTATTATTATACAGGATTTGTATAGCGCCAACAGTTTAGCTTATAAACAGGAGACAGTACAGTTACAATACAATAAAATACTAGAGGGTTTAAGAGGGCGCTGCTCATAAGAGCTTACAATCTAATAGCGTGGGACACATGGTACAAAAGGTTGGAACTGTGGGGGATGAGTTGATGGAAGTGATAAAAAAAGATTAGTTAGAGGCGTGATAGGCTTCCACGAAAGATGAGTTTTCAGGGATCGCCTAAAGACCGCCAGAGTAGGAGCTAGCCCTACAGATTGAGGTAGAGAGTTCCAGAGGATGGGAGAGGCTCTGTAGAAGTCCTGGAGACGAGCACGAGAGGAGGAGACAAGGGAGCTTGACAGCAGGAGGTCTTGAGGGGAACGAAGAGGACAGTTTGAGTGATATTCGGAGACAAGATTGATCATGTAGTGAATGGCTTTGTATGTTGTTGTTTGTATTTTGAATTTAATTCGGTAGGCGATCGGAAGCCAGTGTAAGGATTGGCAGAGAGGAGTAACTCACCAAATATTAATTTTTTGATGCAGGGGATGCCTCTTATGCATCTTAGTGCAGACTTCTGGGAAAATCAGTAAGCTAATAACACAAACAGGAAATTACTTTTCTGGGGGGCAGAAGGAGCATGTATGTACCCTGCTTGCAATGTTGATATGTGGAGCTGGGGTGCACTGGGAGCTTCTGCTGCTCTGTTTACCTGTGTTGCACTGACAGGGGTGACTGCAACTTCATTCCTGACAGAAGGAGCAGGGGCCTTGATAGCTGCTAGAGGGAGCATTCTGCTCTCTCCAGTCTGCTATGGGCAGAAGAAAGGGAAAGCCCACAAAGACACACCCTTGTCTCAGCATGTGGTCACTTGATAGTGAGGGCAGGCTCCCCTTCTTCTGGTCTCCCCTTGTAATTTTACATACATTTTGCATGCATGACCAAAACAAGGAAAAGGTGAAGTTGCCATCATTACTGATGGTCACCACACTGAGAAGATGGTCTGAAGTGAGTGAGTAGAAAGGGGGGGGGGCTTAGAAACTGAGCGAGAAACCCTCCTACAGGGTATAGCGTAGTAATTAAAAACTCTTTGTATTTAATAAATAAAAGATATAAAATGCACTGACAGACCTTCCAAGGGGCAGAGCATTGACCCAAAAAGCAGATGAACCACTGGGATGTACTGTGGGGAATCAGTCCTCGGGGAGCTTTGCTGAGCTGGGGAGAAGTGCTGCAGGATCGCTAGAATGGACAGATGGAGGCACTGCCGCCATCAATGGGAGGCCTCCCACCGGGATTACATCCTCATGAGACAGTCCAGGGAATGCATTTCTGAAGGGTTTCCTCTTTCTTGAGCCCCGGGGCATTTCGATGTTCCCAGCTCCTGAAGCGCTTCTCCCTGGCTTGAGCTTGGCAAAGCTTCCCGAGGATCTGCTCCCCATGGCACATCTGAGTGGTTCATCTGCCTTTTTAGTAACTGCAATGCTCTGCCCTCTTGTGTGTTTGTGAGTGCAATTTGCATCTTTTTATTTAACAAATACAAAGAGTTTTTAATTACACCACTATACCCTGTTTTCGGGCTTCTTTCTCGGTTTGGGCCTTGCATGTCTCCGGAGCTCGCCCTCTGGCCACCCAGCAGTTCTGGATTCCTGGTGTAGGCAGCTGTATATTGTATAGTGTCTCTATATCCATGACCATTCCTATAGTATTGTACTTTTAATATGGTGTTACACACCGTGCTTGATCATATCACAATTGTTTATTTAATTTTTACCTTCCATTCAGAGGTCTTTTCATTGTTCCCTTATTTTATTGTGCCAGTATTACGCCTGGTAATTTGAGATGTGCATTTAGCAGCTCTATTATCCTTTATTGGGGAACAGCTTAGCTTTAGACCTCCCCTCTCCTCCTCAGAACCCCCCAGCAGCCCCTATGCCTCCTCCCTCCTTTAGAGACCTGCAGCCCCCATTCTTCCCTCAGATTCCCCCAATCCCCTTTAGTTTCATGCACCCCACAGAGCCCAGCTTCCTGCTGTCCTCCCCTTCTTAAGCCCATTGACAATGATTCCAAGCACTCCTTCTTAAGCCTCATACACACAATCGGATTTTCCATCGGACAAAGCGTAGGACTTTTATCCGAAGGGTGTTGGCCATGAACTTGTCTTGCATACAAACAGCAAAGAATTGTCGACCAACAAACACGAAACTATGTGATTTTTCAGTTCTTTAGCGCCATCCTTTGGGCAACATCTGCTAATGTTGTGTTATGGTTAGCATTGCTTCTGAGTGTTTGTACTTTGGATTTTTTTCCGAAGGACTTCTGTACACACGATCGGATAATTCGACAGCACACATTTGTTGTCGGAAAATTTTAAAGCATGCTATCCAACATTTGTTGTTGGAAAATCCGACAATTGTCTGATGGAGCGTACCAATGGTCGGATTTTCCGACAAAAGCCTGCCATCACACAATTCCTGTCAGAAAATCCGATTGTGTGTATGAGGCTTTAGACGGACACCACTGATGCAAGGGCATGCTTTCCCTACTGAGACTGAGGCAGCACCACTTTTCCTTTTAGCAGCAACCAAACTAACACATGGACATTTTTCCCTCCAGTGTCACCACCAGTGCAGGGACATTTTTCCCTCCAGTGTTACCACCGATGCGAGTACATTTTTCCTTTCAGTAACACTACCGAAACAGTGATATTTTTCTTTCCAGTGACACCACTGATGCTGGAACATTTTTTCTTCCAGTAGCACCACCGATGCAGAGGCATTTTTTCTTTTCAGTGATACTACCAATGCAGGGACATTTTTTTCCTTGCAGTGACACCACCGATGCAGAGGCATGTTTTCTTTTCAGTGACACAACAGACACAGGGACATTTTTATCTTTCAATAACACTATCTCTGCAGTGACATTTTTCCTTTCAATGACACAAGAAATCCAGGGACATTTATGCCTTCCAGTGACACCACTAATGCAGGGGCGTTTCTTCCCTCCAGGGACACTACCGACATGGGGACATATTTCCTTTCAGTGACACTACTGATGCAGAGACTTTTTTCCTTTCAGTGACACCACAGAGGCAAGGACATTTTTTCTTTCAGTGACACAAGAGATACAGGGACATTTTGACCTCCCAGTGACACCACCAACTCAAGGACATTTTTCCTTTTGGTGACACCATAAAGGTAGGGACATTTTTTTCTTTCCAAGGACACCACCTATGTTGAGACATTTTCAACAGAGGGGCATTTTGCAAGACTGGTGCCCAATTAAAATATTTATATATTTTTAAAATATTTATATACCGTATATACTCGAGTATCAGCCAAGTTTTTCAGCCCTTTTTTTAGGGCTGAAAATAGCCCCCTCGGTTTATACTCGAGTCAGTCTACCTGAAGGATTGCGGGCGTTCATTTTTCAAAAGTCGCGGCTTCCTCCTGGTCCCGTTCCGTGATAGGCGTTTGACACTGTGTTCCGCTACCGCCTATCACGGAGGTCCTCTCACCCTCCGACTTTCCCAGCAGACACTGTGTTCAGTATTCCACCTATCACGGACGTCCTCTTGTCCGAGGATAAAAGAAGGTCCGTGATTGGCGGAACACTGAAGACAGTGTCTGCTGGGAAAGTCCAAGGATGAGAGGACCTCTGTGATAGGCGGTAGCGGAACACAGTGTCAAAAGGCTATCACGGAACAGAACGGGACCAGGAGGAAGCCGCGACCTTTGAAAAATGGATGCCCGCAGCCTGTCAAGAATACAGGTACACTGACTCGGGCACAGTGAGGCTACAGTGGGAACAGTAAGGCTACAATGGGCACAGTGAGAATGGGCACAGTAAGGCTACAATGGGCACAGTGAGAATGGGCACAGTAAGGCTGCAATGGGCACAGTGAGAATGGGCACAGTAAAGCTGCAATGGGAACAGTGAGAATGGGCACAATGAGGTTGCAATGGGCACAGTGAGGTTGCAAATGGGCACAGTGAGGTTGCAAATGGGCACAGTGAGGCATGCAAATGGGCACAGTGAAGCTGCAAATGGGCATTGTTGACCCTCTTTTCCGCTTACAGTAGCTGCTGCATTCTCACCCTAGGCTTATACTCGAGTCAATACGTTTTCCCAGTTTTTTTGTGGTAAAATTAGGGCCTCGGCTTATACTCGGGTTGGCTTATACTCAAGTATATACAGTATTTTATTTCAATTTGAAGCATAGCCAGCAAATGCAACAGTCATTTACTGTAATGGAATGTAATCCCACTAGCTATTAATATCAGTTTCTGACACAGAATTGCTGGCTGCATACACTTATGCGCATAGATGCGTTTTACAGAATTCGGAAAACCCTCAGTTTGAGGTTCAATCACTAAAGCCTTTCTTAAAGCTGAACAGACCTTGTCCTGTCTTGATTTATTGGATGGTAAACTGGTGACATTGAGGCCTATATATTCATCCTGACACAATGAGGACAGACCAGATGTAAGGATCAGGCAAATTGCTCTGGGGAGCTTCTAAATTAACCCCTTCAGCTTCAAGAAAGCCTATGAAAAACAGCATTGTCTCCCAGAACCCTGTATTCATTACACACTCTCTGCAAGGCTTTTGGAGTTTGTACTCAGTGATGATTTATAAAGTGACAGATGATTACTTGTAACCTGGCAGAGCACAGTGTAAAGGGATTTTGAGGGAAAATGCGAATGATTATTCCAAAAGCTTTAAAACCGAGGACATTCTATCGAGTGATGATATCCTCAGATGGATCATCCCCAAAGCTACACTCCAGGCACAGCTCATAAGGAGAATGTTATCAGCTGTGGGAGAAAAAAAAATCATTATCCTGTATATAACGGCCCTGGAAACAATAATCTCAGATTTGTTGATCCGTTTGTTTAATTGCATCTTACCACCACTGTAAAGCCATGCCATGGGTTCTGTCCTTGTCATTGCCATTTGGTTCATCCTTAAACTAGATGTTGTGGAACAACTAGGATGCTTCAAGTATACTTGTCAGAATGCATATGTATCTCTGTCCACCATTAGTCACACCCTATGCAGTCAATTTCAAATATATCTCACTTAAATATAATATCTAATCTACATGATTAAAGCACAATTTCACCCAAAAGGGAACGTTCCGCTTTTTCGCCACCACTCTCTCTCCTCTGTCACTTTTAGATATTTCTTTTTGGGGGGGGGGGTAGAGGGAACCATGTTTTGACTAGGCGATCTGAGCGGAAGTTCACCTCCCCCTTTTGCCCACAACCTCCTGGGACACGTCACAGGTCCCAGAAGGCTGCAGGACCATTCACAAAGTGCAGCTCGACTCGCACATGTGCAGTGAGAAGCCGGCTGTGCTGCTGCAAGGAGTCACGTCTGGCCTCCTTTAGTAAACATGCCTGCGCCGGGGACCCAAAGACCGGAGAAGAATTGGCCCAGGTGGGGACAGCGCTGGATCCCTGGACAGGTAAGTGTCCTTTTATTAAAAATCAACAGCTACAGTATTAGTAGCTGCTGGCTTTTCATTTTTTTCAGACAGCATTAAGATCCTTTTTAATTTGGTATTATAAACTACCGGTAAGTGTGATGTTTAAAGACATTATGAGGCAAAACAATAAAGAGAATAGCCCATATCTCAATTAAATTACAGCGATTTACTGGGGAAGGAAACAAACCATATGCGCTCTCAAAAGTTGGTAATAAGAGACTTACCCGAAGATACAACAATTGCCCCAGCTGTTGCCTGTGGTTGGCAATACGGAATACCGAATAGTAACAATGTGTGGCATATAACCTGTCGTCAGAAAAACTAGCTCTGCCTAATTTTACTACATCATTTATAGCAGTTACAGCATTGTATATAAACAGCATATCAAATTTTAGATTTCTGGATTTTAAAGAGATTATATCCTCAGCCTTTTTCTTAAATGAAAACAGGAATTTGGACCTACAGAATTGGGACAGTAAGGCTCGTTTACACTGCCGCGATTTGGGATCCTACATGTGAGACCCCAAGTCACGTGACATGTTAAATCCCATGTTAGTCAATGAGAGCTGTCTTAATTAGCACTACTGAAGTCGTTTTGACTTCAGAAAAGGTTCCTGTACTAGTTCAAGGTGAATTCTATCCGACTTCTATTCTATACTTCTATCAAAGTAGTATTCAAGGAAGTCGCCTGGCAAAGACGAAACATAAGTCACGCAAATTTAAGGTCACAGTAGTGAGAACTGAACCTTAAAATGCATACGTGAAAATTTCTGTATATTTGAGGAATTTGCAGTGTGCTTCCCACTGTTAAAAAGTTGCTCACTGGACTGTGAATGACCATCAATATTTAGGTGAGTTTCTTTCTGCGATTTAGCTCATGTAAGCCTTAATAAATAACTAAACAATCAGGAACAAATCAACAGTTTCACTTTAACCACTTGCTGACCAACATACAATATATATTAAAACGTCCTCAACAAGTAGTCATACCAGGATCATGGCCACAGCTGCAGTTTGCCCCATTGCGATAGCAATAAAGTTTAATGATATATATTTTTTTTTAAGTGTAGCAGGCATTTTTGGTAATGCAATTTCTCCTTTTGGCTACAAGATGGAGACAGAGAGATGCTGACTAGTCCTTACAGAAAACTCAAACAAAAAGCTCACTGGAAAAAAAGGGGAGTGTCAGGAAGTGCTGATGAGGTGGAGGGGAATGAGGAGAGGGGACTACTGAGGTAAAAGGGAGAGAGAGGGCTGACAGAGACAGTGAGGAGAGCTGTCTGAGGTAAAAAGCATCTGAGTAGAGCTGTCTGAGGTACCAGCATCAGAGAGGGAGATACCAATGCTCAAAAAGTCCTTTGCTGGGACACAGTGACACTTAACAGTGTTGTAAGTTTCCATATGCTTTAAACAGTGCTAATATATTCAACTTGTTTATCACTACCAGGTGTGTGTCTATTTTTGGTGATAATTCCACAGCCAGGATAACGGTATTTACTGCATGTGTCCTTAAATGTGTTTGCAGTAATTTTATTTAACCAGGTGTGTCAGAGGGGCTGAGGTCATTCTTGGAGTTGAGGTGGAGATCAGAGAATCCAAATTCACCAAGCGGCTCCTTCGGGGGTGGTGCTACATAAATGTAAAATAAATAAATAAATGTAGATTAAAATAAATATAATAATGTAATGTAAAAGCACCCCACTCCCTTCCTGTGCATACATGAAATAGCAAATGCACGTGTAGGTCCGACACACATATGTAAATGATGATTCCATCACATGTGTGGTATCTCCACGAACATCGGAATGAGAGCAATAATTCTTGGGCCCTAATTCATGATTAACTCTAAACTGATAACCTGATAACCTGTAAAGGCTTTTAAGAATCACCTTCAGAAAATTTTAGGTGAAAGAAAAAGAAGGATGGCCGCACTCCCATAGAAAATGCATTTAGATTTATTCAGGAGGCAAATAAAAGCAAAAAAATATACAGTAGTGTACAGGCAGGTGAAAGCAAGGTGACGCGTTTCACACGACAGGTGTGTTTTGTCAGAACCATGCAAAATGCAACCACTATATATATATATATATATATATATATATATATATATATATATAAATATATAAATATACCAAACAACACATGATTATACAGGTGTAATCAATTAATTAGGTGATTGACCTTGAAAATTTCAATCTTTGTTCCCATTTAAGAAAACATACCAATTGATCTAAAATCTGTCAACAGAAGGTTTGTTTCTCAAATAAAACTGTGCGTCAAACACCTCTTTTCATTCAATAAAGTGCATCCAATCACACATTTCCCAGTTTCTATTAGACATGTGCACACTGAAATATTTCGTTTCGGAATTTCGTTTTCGTCCGAAAAATAAATTTATTTAGTTACTCCCGAAATTCGTTTTTATTTATTTTGTTTTTCGTTAGAAATTGCATTAGTCAAAAAATCGGAATTAATTAAGGTTGAATCGGTCATTCAAGGCTTATGGTGTCTGTCGAATGTTCAAAGAAGATTCGACGGAGGCAGCGAAACTGTACGACCCTGCAATCGTACATTTCCGGTCGAATGTTCCGTCTACAAGCTATAGTAGAATTCTAATGTTGTATGACAATAGTAATAATTATATTTATTAATTATTATTACTAGTCAACCAACATTAGAATTTTTCTATAGCCTATGGGTGGATGCATTTGACCGGAAATGTACGATTGCAGCGTCGTACAGTTAAGCTGCTCCGTCAAATCTTCTTAAAACTTTCAACTTTGTCGAATCTTCGTCGCTCATGTTGAATTGTCAAGTTAGTTCTAGCTATTTTACTGCTCCTCCTCTTTGGTTACAATCAGCTAATAACATTCATCATCATCATTATTTTTATTTTACTTCCCTCACCCAATTCCAGCAGCAATCTTTTCTCTCTATAATGTCAGATCTTTTTTCTCTATGTCAAATCTTTTCTCTCTATGTCAAATCTTTTCTCTCTATGTAGAATAATCTTGGACTAATAGAGTTAGGCACATTCGACCACAGATTGTTATTGTCAGCGTCATGTCGAATCTCCTATCTATATCGAACTGTTGTCGCAACGAAAAAGGAAAATAAAGCATTTGTTTATGTCGGATCTTTCAGTTTTCGGATTCTGCGCTTTCGTTTTCGTTTGTTAAAACGATAACGACAATACCTGAAATTCAGACAAAAATGCATTAGGAACAAAACAAATGCACATGTCTAGTTTCTATTACACTTGTCAAGTCTGGGAGGCCAACAAGGAGAAGCAGATGTTCCCACGCCACTATGAGGGGGTCAGCAGCGTCTGTGTCCTCAGGCAGGGCACATTTGTGTTTGTTTAGTGATGTTGCCTGTGCTATCCGGCCACAGCATGCAGAGGAGGTGGTGGACTGGCTTAGTAAACCATCCTCCCCATCCTCTATGACCCAAGCTGACTCTAGTGCGCAGTAGACATGTGCATTCGTTTTCGTCCGAATGCATTTTCGTCCGAATTTCAGCTATTTTCGTTATCGTTTTAACAAACGAAAACGAAAGCACAGAATCCGAAAACCGAAAGATCCGACATAAACAAATGCTTTATTTTCGTTTTCGTTGCTACAACAGTTCGATATAGATAGGAGATTCGATGTGACGCTGACAATAACAATCTGTGTCTATCGAACCTGTGGTCGAATGTGCCTAACCTTAACTCTATTAGTCCAAGATTATTCTACATAGGAGAGAAAAGATTCGACATTATAGAGAGAAAAGATTCGACATAGGAGAGAAAGATTCGACATAGGAGAGAAAAGATTCAACATAGGAGAGAAAAGATTCGACATAGGAGAGAAAAGATTCGACATAGGAGAGGAAAGATTCGACATAGGAGAGGAAAGATTCGACATAGGAGAGGAAAGATTCGACATAGGAGAGGAAAGATTCGACATAGGAGAGAAAAGATTCGACATAGGAGAGAAAAGATTTGTTATTATAGAGAGAAAAGATTCGACATAGAGAGAAAAGATCACTGCTGGAATTGGGTGGGGGAAGTAAAATAAAAATAAAGTTGATGATGAATGTTATTGGCTGATTGTAACCAAAGAGGAGGAGCAGTAAAATAGCTAGAATGACGAAGATTCGACAAAGCATCGAAAGTTAGAAGATTCGACGGTGCAGCAAAACTGTACGACGCTGCAATCGTACATTTCCGGTCAAATGCATCCGCCCATAGGCTATAGAAGAATTCTAATGTTGGTTGACTAGTAATAGTAATGAATAAATATAATTATTACTAGTCATACAACACTAGAATTCTTCTATAGCTTGTGGGCGGATCATTCGACCGGAAATGTTTGCAGCGTCGTACAGTTTCACTGCTCCGTCGAATCTTCTTTGAACATTCGACAGACACCATGAGCCTTCAATGACAGATTCGACCTTAATTAATTCAGATTTTCGGACGAATGCAATTTCTAACGAAAAACAAAATAAATAAAAACAAATTTCGGGAGTAACTAAATAAATTTATTTTTCGGACAAAAACGAAATTCTGAAACGAAATATTTCAGTGTGCACATGTCTAGTGCGCAGTCCACCGCAGCTGCCAGAGCGGCTTATTCTGCCTTTAGAAGGTTACGGGGTGTAGGCACCACCAAAACCAATTTTTCCGCAACTGTGTGACAGGGGCATCAAATCTCTATTTTTTACAGCAAGGCCATTTCTTGCTTACATCATGAGTACCTCTAAAGGGTTACGTGTGAAGGCACCACCAACACCTAAAGCCCAAATTTTCTGCACCTGTTACTTCTATCCAAAGTCTGCGAAAAAGACACCAGAATTTATTCCAAAAAATTCTAATTTTGTTTGCATTCAATTCTGGGCCCAAGCCATTGTTTACTAAATAAAGTAAGCTTGCTGGGAAAAATCAATTTAAATGTAATTTGTTTTTCTTTATGAAAGTCAGTTTTGCTGCAGAAGGTTCTATACACGGTACAGGTGTGTCACTTTACAGGCAGACGAAGGGGACTCCCCAGGCACTATATTTAAATACATTTTTCATTTATTTTGTTTCACTTTAAGCATCATTAAAATCACTACACCTTCAAAAACTATCATTTAAAATAAAAAAAAATTGCATTGGTACATGTCCCCCAGAGCAGTACCCAGTCCCCTATATCCATTTTATGCGCAATAACTTGCATGTAAGCCTTCAAAATGGGGACTTTTTATTTTTGCAATGTTCGAGAGTTCTGGCGCAAACCGAATCGGCCCATCTCTAATGATAGCATGGGATGAAAACAAATCTGAATCCCACTCCATCATATGGACTGGTTGGCTGTATTACCAATATTGTTCTGGCTTTGGGCCCACTATTTCTGAACCGCTAAATACTGTACATACTCCCGGGGCCTCTCGGGTGTAGGTGTCTACTTGGTTTTCTCTTATTACCCATCTCTACTTACCCCCCCACCTTTTATTTTTCTTTCCCTCTAGTCTCGGCCTTAGGTTCCCTCATAAAAAAATTCTGTGGGTACGCAGGAGTAAGCCACTTTGCATACAAATGCCTAAGACCTGTGTCGTGGTCACTTTGTTATTTCTACAAGAGTACCTAACTTAGATGGTTGTAATAGCTCTTACTGTAACTATAGTCTAGGTAGGATATTGTTTTTGTTTTTTAAAGTATGCTTGACTGTTACATGTGGCTACTTTATTTTGTCTTGTGCCAAATAGTTTTGTGTTATATTTGCCCTTCTTTAACCATATGCAGTTGTTAAATACTGATATGTACTTAAATATCTGTACAATGTGAACATTGTAAACTCAATAAATCAGATTCAACATAAAATTTCCCCAGACAGCAGGAGGTTACTACTGTATATACCTCTCCAGCAGCACATACTCTCCTTTCTTTTGCTTCCATACTTCCACTCCTTTTAGCTGCTTGGAGCAACGGAAGGTCCTGTGTGACATGTGAGTTGCTGGGATTGTAATTTACATAAAGCTATGAAATCCCCATTAGAGTACTCATTGGCCAAGCTGCTACATGGAATAGGTTACATGGTCCTAAATACCCATAAGTACTTGACTTCTGGTGCTGAATAGAGTTGAGCGGACACCTGGATGTTCGGGTTCGGCCGAACTTCGGAAAAAAGTTCGGGTTCGGGACCGAACTTTAACCCGAACCCGAACCCCATTGAAGTCAATGGGGACCCGGACTTCTAAGGACTAAAAAGGCTCTAAAAAAGTAATGGAAAGGGCTAGAGGGCTGCAAATGGCAGCAAAATGTTGTTAAGAGCATGGCAAGTGCTCTGTAAACAAATGTGGATAGGGAAATAACTTAAAATAACATAAAAAAAATAAAAAAATAAAAAAATATGCTGAAGGCCCCCTTTTCAGCAGAAGAGGTACGGGAAGTCATTAAGAACCTCAGAAACTCAACGGCACGATGCCACACATATGGTGGGAATGCCCCAGAATACGCCCTTTCTGGAATAAATTATTCAATTTAATGGATAAGCTAGTGGGAAAATAAAATACTTTGAAATAAAAATGTAGCGGGGTGCTAAATTTAAGGGAAGTGTTTGAGTGGTAAATAGGCTCAAACACCCTAATTCTGTAGGATTCATGGACCATTTTGTCCTCGGGGGACAGTATTGGTGTGCAGTTCCCTACGGCCTGCAGGTGGCGCTGCCATGGTAGGCTAGGGTTGAACCGCCGATACAGTGCTGTGCCTTTTGTGTCCCCTCTTGGCAGTAGTACAGCGGGGCAGGGAACCTGCTGTGCATGCCGGGAGAGCATATAAAAGGGGCAGACCTTTGGCCTGGGGGCTGATGTCCAGTGGGGTCCACGCCCAGATGCCTTCGGCCTGGGTGCATGTGTTCCTGTTCCATCTCGGGTACCTTTAGCCCGGGGTGAGGTACTATCCTGGAGTTCCTGCTGCCCTGGGTATGGAGGCCTAGGTGCGGGAGTAAAGCCTGGAGTCCAGAGCCTTCGTCTGGAGTCCGCTAAGGGTCGAGGAGTCTTAGGGTGCCGCCTCGTGTAGGGGACCATGTTCCAGGGAAGGGAGGATCATTCTGATGGACCGATGCGGGAGTCACGGTGAAGGAAGGGTCTGTTGACTCCCTGGAGAGATGTCTTCCCCTTGATATGGGCTAGGTTCGTAGAAGGAGAAGCTCAAGGTCATCTTGACTGTATCAGAGGCCTTATTCACCCGGCCCGTGGCAGGGGCCTTATACACCCTGGTCTGTGGCAGAGACCAAAGTTCTCCAGGTCCGTGGCAGGGGCCTTGTACACCCGGTCTGTGGCAGAGACCAACCTCAAGGTCTGTGGCAGAGACCGTGCACCTAAAACTGTTTGAGAAACCTAAGCAGTGAAGTGAATGTGCTACGTTTGTGCCTGGACCTCCTCCACACCTTAAGCTGTCCTGTTTATTTGCTCTAACCTTTTCTATCCGAGTAGAGTTTATTTTGCCATGAGAGAATAAGAGTTGTAATTTCAGCTGGTGTGGACATTGACTTTACTGGGAATTAAAGGACTTGCCTCTACCTACAGTAGAGGTGAGAATCATCCTCTGGAGGAGTTTTGACTCCTGCTGTGGACACGGCCCGTCAAGTACACCGCTCAACCTCTTTATATAGGAAGGTACGGGCTGGTAGTGCGGTGTGCCTTTCTCCCTCCTGCGAGGAGCCAACAACATAAAGGCAGGTAAGGGGGAAAGGATCTGTGCGCTACAAAAAAATAAAATACAAATTATAATCTTGACCTAGGAGGACGAGGTCCATATGGAGTAGGAGGTTGAGGTGGCGGTGGATGTGGCTGTGTAGGTGGAAGCGGCGGTGGAGGAGGACGAGGTAGCCAACACTGGTTCAAAAATACAACAATGGCTGGGTAAGGCCGGTGATGTGTCGAATTCTGTCCCCCGTCAAATAGTGTCCACCCTGTACTGCACTTGCTCAGTATGTAGGACAAGGGGATTTCGAAAATCTCCCAAGACGAACGGCGCCTGCATGGTGAGTTCAGGTGAAGGCCACACCATCCGTGGTTCAAGCCGAGCCAAGTGAGGCCGTGCCCGAAGCGTGGCGATCGAACCAAGCCCGTGAGGGGCCCTGTTACTATGTGCTACCGTATGTCCACTTGGATGGTGGGGCTTGAACCTGCACTCACAGCGCAGGCGCCGTTCATCTTCGGAGATTTTGTGAATCTCCTTGTCCTCTGTACTGCGCAAGCGCTGTGCCTTCGCAGTATGGGCCGGGCACAATCCGATGGCCGGACAGTTTTTGTCACAACACCGGTATACATGTCTATTCTGCAGAAGGTACGGACAAGTCCTGTGGGATCCATGCCTGGTTCATTTTAATGAACGTGAGCTTGTCCACATTGGCTCTGGAGAGGCGGCTGCGCTTGTCTGTGATAACGCCCCCTGCCGTGCTAAATACACGTTCAGATAATACACTGGCTGCAGGGCAGGCCAGCACCTCCAAGGCATAAAGGGCAAGCTCAGGCCATGTGCCCAATTTGGAGACCCAGAAGTTAAAGGGGGCAGACCCGTCATCCAGTACGTGTAGGCCTGTGGACACATACTGCTCAACCATGTTGGTGAAATGCTGCCTCCTGCTAAGACGTTCCATCTCAACTGGTGGTGCTGGTTGTTGTGGCGTGCTGACAAAGCTTTTCCACATTTCAGCCATGCTAACCCTGCCTTCTGAGGTGCTGCCGGTGCCCCGGCTGCGTTGGCGACCTCTTCCTCCTCCTCTGCCTTCGCCTTGTGCTTCCACCGTACGCCCGCTGTCAGGTGGGAATGCCACCAGCAGCGCGTCTACCAGCGTGCGCTTGTACTTGCGCATCTTACGATCCCGCTCCAGTGAGGGAATTAAGGACGGTACGTTGTCCTTGTAACGGGGATCCAGCAGGGTGGCCACCCAGTAATCAGCACCAGTTAAAATGTGGGCAACTCGGCGGTCATTGCGGAAACACTGCAGCATGTAATCGCTCATGTGTGCCAGGCTGCCCAGAGGCAAAGAAAAGCTGTCCTCTGTGGGAGGTGTATCGTCTGTGTCCTCTGTGTCCTCTGTATCCCCCCAGCCACGCACCAGTGATGGCCACGAGCTGGTCTGGGTGCCACCCTGCTGTGAAAATGGCTCCTTCTCCATCTCCTCCTCCACCTCGTCATCCTCCAGAACTGTGCCCTTTCTGCCGGACAATTGTGTACCTGGCGTTTGTTGGTGCAGGAACCCACCCTTGTAGCCACTTGTGAAAGACTGCCCTGAAAGCCTTTGAAATGATCCCGCTTCCTCCTCCTCCTCCTCATCCTCCTGTGCCACATCCTCTTCCATCATCGCCCGAAGCGGTTTTTCAAGGAGGCATAGAACTGGGATAGTAACGCTGAGAACGGCGTCATTGGCACTGGACATGTTGGTGGAGTACTCGAAACAGCGCAACAAGGCACACAGGTCTCGCATGGAGGCCCAGTTATTGGTGGTGAAGTGGTGCTGTTCCGCAGAGCGACTCACGCGTGATTGCTGCAGCTGAAACTCCACTATCGCCTGCTGCTGCTCGCACAGTCTGGCCAGCATGTGCAAGGTGGAGTTCCACCTTGTGGGCACGTCACATATGAGGCGGTGAGCGGGAAGACCGAAGTTACGCTGCAGCGCTGACAGGCGAGCAGCAGCAGGGTGAGAACGCCGAAAGTGCGCACACACAGCCCGCACTTTCTGCAGCAGCTCTGGCATATTGGGGTAATTTTTAAGGAACCTCTGGACCACCAAGTTCAGCACATGCGCCAGGCAAGGGATGTGCGTCAAACCGGCTAAGCCCAGAGCCGCTACGAGATTTCGCCCATTATCGCACACCACCAGGCCGGGCTTGAGGCTCACTGACAGCAACCACTCATTGGTCTGTTGTTCCATGTCCCTCCACAACTCCTGCGCGGTGTGGGGTTTTTCCCCCAAACAGGAAAGTTTTAAAACTGCCTGCTGTTGTTTACTCCTGGCTGTGCTGAAGTTGGTGGTGAAGGTGTTACGCTGACCGGATGAGGAGGCGGTAGAGGATGAGGAAGCGGAGTAGGAGGAGTTAGCAACAGGAGGCAAACTGAAGCGCCCTGCAATCCTCGGTGGTGGAAGGACATGCGCCAAACTGCTATCTGCCTCAGGCCCAGCCGCCACTGCATTTACCCAGTGTGCTGTTAGGGAGATATAACGTCCCTGACCGTGCTTACTGGTCCACGCATCCGTAGTTAGGTGGACCTTGCCACAGATGGCGTTGCGCAGTGCACACCTGATTTTGTCCCCCACTTGGTTGTGCAGGGAAGGGATGGCTCGCCTGGAAAAGTAGTGGCGGCTGGGCACGACGTACTGTGGGACAGCCAATGCCATCAGGCTTTTAAAACTCTGCGTCTCCACCAGACGGAATGACAGCATTTCAAAGGCCAGGAGTTTTGAAATGCTGGCATTCAGGGCCAGGGATCGCGGGTGGCTAGGGGGGTACTTCCTCTTCCGCTCCAATGTTTGGGAGATAGAGAGCTGAACGCTTCCATGGGACATTGTGGAGATGGTTGGTGACCTAGGTGGTAGTGTTGCTGGCAGATCCTCTGTTTGCGGGGTGGCAGGTGCCACTGTCACTACAGAGGTGGATGAAGCGGCCGAGACTGCAGCAGAAGAGGAAGCAGGAGGAGCCAGAGACCTTTCTTGGTTTTTGAGGTGTCTACTCCACTGTAGCTCGTGCTTTGCACTTAGATGCCTGGTCATGCAGGTTGTGCTCAGGTTGAGAACGTTTATGCCTCGCTTCAGGCTCTGATTGCACAGCGTGCAAACCACTCGTGTCTTGTCATCAGCACATTGTGTGAAGAACTGCCACGCTAGGGAACTCCTTGGACCTGGCTTTGGTGTGCTCGGTCCCTTGCTGCGTTGGGCAGTAGCAGACATACTGTCTAGGGGACTGACGCACCGCTTTTGCACCCTGCTCCCTCTTCTGCTGTGCTGGTGGCTCTGTGCGACCACCGCCTCTTCCTCCAAACTACACTGGTCACCTGCATAATGTTGATTCCATGTGGGGTCGAGGACCTCATCATCCTCCACATCATCTTCCACCCAGTCTTCACCCCTGCCCTCCTTGTCTGTCTGCACAATTGCGAAAGCAGCAGCAGTTGGCACCTGTGTTTCGTCATCATCCGAGACGTACTGCGATGGTCCTCCCATGTACTCATCATGAAACATAAGTGGTTGGGCATCGGTGCACTCAATCTCTTCCACTTCTGGGGCAGGGCTAGGTGGATGGCCCTGGGAAACCCTGCTAACAGAGTCATCGAAAAGCAGAAGAGACTGCTGCATGATTTGGGGCTCAGACTGCTTGGCTGATTTGCAAGGGGGTGAGGTGAAAGACTGATGGACATGGGTTTCAGGTGCCAACTCTGATCTTTCATCAGAAGAGTGGGTGGGAGACAATGTGAAGGAACCCGAGGCACTGTCAGCAACCCAATCTACTATCGCCTGTACTTGTCCTGGCCTAAACATTCGTACAGCCTCATTAGGCGCGACAAAATACCGCCGCAGGCTCGGTCGCCTACTCGCACCTGAGGAAGGTGTTTCACTTGTGCGTGTATCTGGCACAGATACACCACGTCCTCTCCCTGCAACAGGAGCTCCACCAGCAGCACCACGACCGGGGCCACCACGTCCCTTTGACCTTCTCCTCATATTTTCCAAATTTAGGATCTTGCCCTAAATGGGTGTTTTTGGAAGAGCAGAACACACCCACAGTACGTAACCGCTGAATCGCACAGCTACAGAACTGCAGAAAATGCTATTCAAAAAAAATGTTGTTTTTTTAGTATAGCACAGTAGGAGAAAACTATATAGAAATTGTTTATTTCACACACCTCCACATATGTATAACACACTGCAAACTATTTTTTGTGCCCCTAAATGGCGTTTTTTGGAAGAGCAGAACACACCCACAGTACGTAACCGCTGAATCGCACAGCTACAGAACTGCAGAAAATGCTATTCAAAAATTTTTTTTTTTTTTTAGTATAGCACAGTAGGAGAAAACTATATAGAAATTGTTTATTTCACACACCTCCACATATGTATAACACACTGCAAACTATTTTTTGTGCCCCTAAATGGCGTTTTTTGGAAGAGCAGAACACACCCACAGTACGTAACCGCTGAATCGCACAGCTACAGAACTGCAGAAAATGCTATTCAAAAAAAATGTTGTTTTTTTAGTATAGCACAGTAGGAGAAAACTATATAGAAATTGTTTATTTCACACACCTCCACATATGTATAACACACTGCAAAATATTTTTTGTGGCCCTGAATGGCTCTTTTTGCAAGCGTACATTAAAGTGCAATTTTTTTTTTTTTTGCCCTAAATGGGTCTTTTTTTGCCCTATGGGTCTTTTGGAAAAGAGCACAATAAAGTGCCTTTTTTTTTCCCCCTAAATGGATCTTTTTCAAAGAGCAGAATACACCCACAGTATGGAAACGGAGTATCTCTCAACGTAATATATGCAGTGCTGGTGCACTGAGCTTGCAGATAAAAGTTAGATTTTCTCTGACACTGGGCTCATGGCAGTGTAAAAAGACTGTGCACTGCAACACAAACAGGTAAACCTATGCAGATCGCTGAGTTATATCTCTGAATCTGGACTCCTATATAATAAATCTCTCTCCCTGAAAGCACCAACAGGAACCTGGCCCTACACTACACTATCTCTCTATCTTTTCCCTCAGACTGCAGAATCAGGACTACCTCATGTATTTTACAATCTCTCCCTATTAGCAACAGCAGCAGCCAAGATCCTCTCCCTATCTATTCTGAAGCAGAGTGACGTGTGTGCTGTGTGCCTCTAGCTTATATAGAAGCTGGGTCACATGTTGCACTGACCAATCACAGCCATGCCATTAGTAGGCATGGCTATGATGGCTTCTAAGGGCACACCAGCTAATCAAAAGGTGATTGGCTGGCCCCTGAAGCATTTCTAACTGCGTAATTAGATTGCCGAACCCGAACCCGGACTTTTGCGCAAAGTCCGGGTTCGGGTTCGGGTTCGAGAAAAAGCTAAAGTTCGGTACGGACCCGAACTTTACAGTTCGGGTTTGCTCAACACTAGTGCTGAACATTGTGGTTCAGAAGTAAAACATAGCTTTACTTTAAAGTACTGTATATGTAAACCGTCACCTTGTAAAACAACCAATTCAGTTTAAAATGGAAATGAAAGACATATTATTTGTGTATAGATATTTAAAAAAAAAAACATTATAAACATTTTTTTTCCCTTTTGATAAGTGATCACATCTCCTCTGTTTTCAGCCGCATAAGAGCTAGGGGAGAAGAAACAGCAGCACACTAAACGTCCCAATGAAAGGTTGTGCGAGGAGGCATGTCAAGACAAGTCTGTTAATTGGAGTAGAGCACACTGAGTTTCCAGCACAACTAAAGAACTGACCATGCTGTTCTTTGCTGCCTAGTATGAACAGTTTTTAATTGGAAAGCAGAGGGACTTACATGAATCCCAGGGATTTCACACAATGCAAGCAATACAAAGAGAACAGGATAATTTTTTATACACGTACATGGTACAGCAGGCACATATCAGAAATATGAAAAGTTGGGTTTACATACTTGTTAAGAGATTATCCATTATATGTTATCCTTCAAAATTTTGATCTCAACTCTGTAGATTTTCCAAGCTAATATACACCTTTGGTCCAATGCCATTCTAGATGACAGGGTCCCAACTGAATATGTATGAAGTGATAGACAAAGACATAATTTTTTATGAATGGACCCACACTCGCAGTCCACACCTAGTCGTGTTGGTCTTACAGAGAATTGCTGGCTGCATACACTTATGCGCAAATATTTTACAGAATTCTCAAAACCTTCAGTTTGAGGTTCCATCGCCAAACCTTTCTTAAGTCCTACACTCTTTTTTTCTTTTTTCCTAACACCCTTCCATGATGGAGCTGACCTGGCAGACTGTCCTAGGCCTTATCAGAGCACAATGCTGTTCTAGGCTCCACACAAGTGCAGCAGATCGAATATCTCGCAGGTAGTTTTTATCGAGTAGATGTTAATTCCTAGTACAGACAATGAGAAAATTGGACGAAAAATAACACTTTTGGAGCTATCGTCCGATAATCTGATCATTAGTACACAGCTTTCGAGAGCTAATCATGACAGTTCATGTGAAAATATCCG
The DNA here is from genome assembly GCA_029206835.1 of Rana muscosa. NCBI lineage: Eukaryota > Metazoa > Chordata > Amphibia > Anura > Ranidae > Rana > Rana muscosa. The sequence goes on along the minus strand of CM055120.1, from coordinate 363,735,194 downwards.
AAGGGACAGGCACAAAACATTTTTTTAATGTATAATAACAGAACAAACAATTTTTGTGTAATTACCGGTAGTATGGTATTTGTACGAAGAAATTTGTGTGGCGAAGACCACGCATGCTCGGAAATGAAAGAATACATTTCAATACAACCAAATACATTACATCACTTCAGAAGTTGTATTCTGTCATACGAGAATTTTTGTAACTTTAGTAACCTATTGGTTTTCGATATTTCGAGACTAGCATCCAAAAAAAAAGTGGACGATGGTTTATCTGATATTCTTACTGCACACTTCACATTTAAACTTAGTAATTGACATTCGCAATGGGAGCCAATTCGATCTCTAGTCTCTTTACATACATTTGAATTATGTAGGCTATTTTCAGCTGTGATATTTAGCCATTTCTCCCCTGAGGCTGGGTTCACACTGGGGCGACAAACGCTCCGACATTGGGAGCTCATGTCGCATGACGTGTGAAAATCAATGTTTCCCTATGGGAGCCGTCTTAACTGGTCCGACACATGTGGGTCCGACTTTGAGAATGCTCCCTGTACTACTTTGGTCCGACTTTGATCCGACTTCAGCCCATTGACTATCATTGAAGTCGGATCAAAGTCGGACCGCAGTCTTGCATGATCCGACTTTGGCATGCGACTTGTGCTGTGCTGCTCTTGAGGGGGAACTCCAGGCCAAATTTTAAATAAAAAACCGGCATGGGTTCCCCCTCCAGGAGCATACCAGGCCCTTGGGTCTGGTCTGGATTTGAAGGGGCGACCCGACGCCGAAAAAACGGCGTGGGGGTCCCCCCCAAAATCCAAACCAGACCCTTATCCGAGCACGCAACCTGGCAGGCCGCAGGGGAAGAGGGGGGGGACGAGAGAGCGGCCCCCTCCCTCCTGAACCGTACCAGGCCGCATGCCCTCAACATAGGGGGGTTTGGTGCTCTGGGGCAGGGGGGCGACCTGCGGCCCCCCACCCCAAAGCACCCTGCCCCCATGTTGATGAGGACAGGGCCTCTTCCCGACAACCCTGGCCGTTGGTTGTCGGGGTCTGCGGGCGGGGGGCTTATCGGAATCCGGGAGCCCCCTTCAATAAGGGGGCCCCCGGATCCCGGCCCCCCCACCCTATGTGAATGAGTATGGGGTACATCGTACCCCTACCCATTCACCTGGTGGAAAAAAATTGCAATAAAAAAACCACACAGCTTTTTAAAGTATTTTATTGCACAGCTCCGGGGGTCTTCTTCCGACTTCGGGGGTCTCCGGTGTCGTCGCTGCGCTCTCCGGTTCTTTCTTCTTTCTTCTTGATTTCAAAGTCGGACCGACATGTGTCGGACCTATTAAGACGGCTCCCATAGGGAAACATTGATTTTCACACGTCATTCGACATGAGCTCCCAATGTCGGAGCGTTTGTCGAACCAGTGTGAACCAGGCCTAAGTTGATGGTAGGGTAGTCTGCTGTGAAAAAAAAAAAAAAAACTTTAATTCACATTGAACTGTATTTTCCATCTTAGAAATGTTATATGAGTGAGTTAACATTCTAAATTTTTATTTTTTTTACCTGTAGAGAAATAAACACAACTGAGCTGGCTCTCCCTGCATTACCTACTTATTAAAGTGATTGTAAACGATCAGCTTGTAAAACAACAGTTTTCATTTAACCACTTAACCTCCGAACGATTTTCCCCCCTTCATGACCAGGCCATTTTTTGCGATACAGCACAGCGTTACTTTAACTGAGAATTGCGCGGTTGTGCGACACTGTACCCAAAAAAAATGTAGTCCTTTTTTCCCACACAAATAGAGCGTTCTTTTAGTGGTATTTTATCACCTCTGCGGTTTTTATTTTTTGCGCTATAAACAAAAAAAGACCCACAATTTTTTTAATCAAATTTCTTCATCAATTTAGACCAGGGGTCTCAAACTACAAGTCCCATCATGCCTCTGCCTGTGGGAGTCATGTTTGTAACTGTCAGCCTTGCAATTCCTCATGGGACTTGTAGTTTCAACAGCTGGAGGGCCGTCAGTTTGAGACCCCTGATTTAGACCAATGTGTATTCTGCTACATATTTATGGTAAAAAAAATCCCAATGAGCGTAAATTGGTTGGTTTGTGCAAAAATTTTGACAAACTATGGGATATTCAATTATTTTTTCTACTAGTAGTAGCAGTGCAGTGATCAGTGCTAAAAAAAATATGCACTGTCACTGTACTAATGACATTGGCTGGGGAGGGGTTAACATCAGGGGCGATCAAAGGGTTAACAGTGTGCCTATGTTGTGCTTACTCACTGTGGGGAGGTGCTTTGACTAGGGGAAGGCAAAAATCCATGTTCCTGCTTTGCAGAAACACAGGATCAATGCCTTCCCTTCTGCCAGAATGACAATCTGCCTTGTTTACATAGGCAGATTGTCGTTCTGCCTGTGTCCTGTGTAATTGGCGGGGGCTGGTGGACATCGAGTCTGCAGTACCCGCTGCTGGGCTCTGTGATTATACACGCGGGTTGCCGGCTGCGCGTGTGCCCTAGACCCCGAAGTGTCAGATCACGTACTAGGTACGTGATCTGGTGCAGAGCGGCTGCCCTGCCGCAGCATATCTGCGGTGGGTGGTCGTTAAGTAGTTAAAATAGAAATTAAAGGCAAAACATTTGTGTATAAATATAAAAAACATTATAAATCCCTTTTTCCCCTTTTTTATAAGTTACCACATTCCCTTTGTTCTCAGCTGCCTAAGAGCTGGTGTAGGAGAAACAGCAGTTCACTGATCTTCCCAGTGAAAGGCTGTGCAGGGGGTGTGTCAGGACAAGTCTGATCATTGGTGGAGGGCAGGCTGATTTCCCAGTAGCTAGAGAACTGATCATGGTGTGTTCTCCTGTTTAGTGTGGTCAGTTTTTAATAGGAAAGCAGAGGGACTGAAAGGAACACCAGGGATGTCACACGAAGGAAGTAATACAAAGAGAACAGGATAATTTTTCCTACAAGTACATGGTACAACAGGCACATATCAGGAATAAGGAATGTTAGGTTAACATAGTCTTTAAAGTCATAGGTTCTGCAATGCAGGTGTTAGATATGTTGAGAATTTTGTGAAAAATATTTGGAGTCATAAAGTATAATTCCATTAGTTTGAATAGACTGGTGATGGTTGGAACCTCTGTTAGGTTTTTATTGTTGAGAGAGAGATGTTGGCTCTAAAAGTAAATTGACCACAAAACATGTTAAAGTGTACAAGGGCTTTATATAGATTTTCTTCTATTGCAGAATCTATATTTATTGTATTTATTAATGTTCTTTTTAAAGAAGGCCCATTTCAATCCATGAAATGCATTGGTTTCTTCTTTTAGTGTTTGTGGTGAAAACTCTGCATGATCTCTCACCATTTGTTCTAGTGCTTCTGTTTTTTTTTTTTTTTTATATAATCACTGTTTATTGAAAATTTGTATGAGACAATAGTACAGTGGTCTCCAAACTGCTGCCCAGGGGCCAGATGTGGCTCTTTGCTTGCTTTTATTCGGCTCTTGGGGCACTATTTCATCCACTGATGGCAACAATGCAGAACAATTCCTCCCAATGACACCAACAATGGGGCACAATTCCTCCCAAAGACACCAATGATGGGGCACAATTCCTCCTAAAGACACCAATGATGGGGCACAATTCCACCTAATGACACCAATGATGGGGCACAATTCCTCCCAATGACATCAATGATGGGGCACAATTCCTCCCAATGACATCAATGATGGGGCACAATTCCTCCCAATGACACCAATGATGGGGCACAATTCCTCCCAATGACATCAATGATGGGGCACAATTCCTCCCAATGACATCAATGATGGGGCACAATTCCTCCCAATGACATCAATGATGGGGCACAATTCCTCCTAATGACACCAACAATGAAGCACAATTCCTCCCAATGACACCAACAATGGGGCATTATTTTTTTCCCACTGACGTTGGGACCTTTTCTACTCCCAATAGCCACAGTCTGTCCCCCCTAAGTGTGAAGAACAGTAAACTGGCCCTTTGTTTAGAAAGTTTGGAGACTCCTGCAATAGTACAAAAGAAAACAGCACACATACATAAAAAAAAAGGGGATCAACATTTGTAATCTAAGTCCTGACAGTATGCAATAGGGCAGAACAACAGGGTAGATTGCATATCAACATATTGCGCCCATAGGCCAAACAAAGTACATCAATCAATATACTTACCAAAGTCTAACCTGTAAACAAGAAGGACATACCCAGATAGGGATCTGAAGAGAAGGATCTGGGGGTTCTGGTAGATCATAAGCTCAATAACGGCATGCAATGCCAAGCTGCGGTTTCCAAAGCGAGCAAAGTCCCTTCTTGTTTTAAGAGAGGTATGGCACCTCCGGGACCTCTGGCGCCTGACGCACCCAGCCGACAGGGACTTCACCTTCTAATCCAACCCCCATAACATATTCACCAGAATTGACTATTTTTTTGGCTCCGACAACCTAGTCCCTATGCTATCTGGTACTGACATACATGACATTGTCATCTCAGATCACGCCCCTATCTCAGTACATTTTGACAATCTTGACCTACCCCCACATCCCAAGATATGGCGCTTCCCTTCATACCTCCATAATAACTCTGACTTTCAACGATTTATGGATGAAGCCTGGGCCGAATACTCAACGGCCAATGCTTCCCACTCAGACAACCCAAACCTCTTCTGGGATGCCGGCAAGGCTTACCTCAGGGGACGCATCATTTCTTATGCTACCTCCTTTAAAAGAAATGCTATGGCAGAATTTAAATCAGCCAGCACTCGACTTCATCTGGCACAGAGATCCCTATATACTTTAGACACCCCTGACAGTAGGAGCGAATGGCAGATAGCCAAAAAGGCTTTTGACACATGGGCTGACACCCTCGAACTGACCAAAAGGGTCCACTTGGATGCCACTCTTCACAAGTTTGGAAATAAGGCTGGCAAACTATTGGCTAGGCTCTGCAAGGGACCCTTCCCGACCCACATTACATCGCTGCCGGACCCTGATGGCAAGGTACATACCACTCCCCAAATGATAAACAGAGCGATGCTTCAATACTACTCAGCATTATATGCCCCAGACATGATAGACAAACAGTCAGCACAGGCATTCCTGGAAAAAATAGACATTCCTAAAATATCTCCCACTCACTTAGAGACCCTTAATGCCCCTATCTCGCTGTCCAAAATCTCTAACGCTATCCGCAACTTAACCCCCTCTAAGGCCCCTGGCCCCGACGGCTTTACCAGCGAATTCTACAAAACCCTACAACATATCACAGAACCCACTCTCCACAAGGTTTACAACAGTATATGGTCCGGCGGCCCATACTTACAAACAGGAAATCAGGCCATCATTAAATTGCTCTCCAAGAAAGGAAAAGACCCCCAAGAACCAGGCTCCTACAGACCCATCTCCCTTCTAAACTTAGATGTCAAAATCCTATCCAAAATCATTGCCACTAGACTTGGGATTATTATCCCCTCTTTGATCCATCCCGCCCAATCAGGCTTTGTGAAAGGCAGAACTGCCACCATGAACATTCGCAAAGTCATGATGGCCCTGGAACAAGCCAAGCTCAACCCAAGTGGAGACTACGCCATTATCACATTAGACGCGGAGAAAGCCTTTGACAACGTCAGCTTCGAATGGCTATCCCTAACTATGTCAAAAATGGGCTTCTCTGGCCCCTTTGCCCACCTTGTTTCCAACATGTACAAAGCCCCGGCAGCCAGATTAGTAGCGGCAGGCCTACTTTCAGATGAATTCCACCTCCACAAGGGCACTCGACAAGGCTGCCCCTTATCCCCTCTCCTTTTCAATATCGCACTAGAACCCCTCTCCAGATACCTAACCCATGCAGCCCCCCTACGTGGCATCAAAATTGGCCAGCACGATCTCCGCACATCCCTCTTTGCCGATGATGTCCTTATATTTTCGGCCAACCCCCCTTCTGACATGTCCACCATTAAAAAGGTTTTTGACGAATTTAGATCCTACTCAGGCCTCCGCATAAATTACGGCAAGAGCGAAATTCTCCCCTTAGGAAATATACCTAATCCCCCCTGGGTCAAGAATTCCATATTCTCAGTCGCCAAACCACACATCACCTATCTAGGAATCAAAATAGGGAAACTGCCCTCCTCACTATATCACCTCAACTATACTCCCTTGCTTACTAGAATTTCTCAGGAACGAAATAACTGGATGGATCTCCCCCTCTCGCTCCTGGGAAGATGTCACCTGCTGAAGATGGTCAGTTTTGCTAGATTATTATATCCTCTGCAGACGATCCCGTTGTTACTTCAACATAAAGATATCAAATTTCTCAACTCCGCCATATCTAAATTCCTTTGGCAGGGCAAGAGACAACGCATAGCTTTAAAGAAACTCTATCTTCCCAGGCGCGAAGGGGGTATTAGTCTTCCGAATGTGCGAACTTATAACTTAGCATGTCTTCTGAGAATTAGCCTTGACTGGATCTCACAAGCCTCTCGCTATTCCAACTACTCCATGGAATCTGCAATGGCCCACCCATACTCACTGGTAGCCCTTCTCCACTGCAAGTGGAAATCAGTCCCACCCTTGTACTAACATAACCTCCTGCTAAGAGACACTGCTATTGCTTGGAGGGAAGTCCGGAAGAGCCTCAAGCTCTCTCCTTTTATGTCGAGTCACCTGCCAATTCAGGGACACCCCAGTTTTCCTCCTGGTCTGGATCACAAACTGTTCAACATTTGGGCAGGAAAAGGTCTCACAAAATTCGCCTCATTGTGCGACACGGCGACAGGGTGACCTCTACCGTTTTCAACCATAGCCAAAACGTTTTCACTTCCACGATCACATGCTTTCCATTTCGGACAATGCCTCAGCTTCTTAAGAGACGCATGCAAAGAGGAATCCAAGAGATTTGAACCAAACTTCACAGACCTGCTGCTCCAGGAAGCATCCTTTAAAATATCTAACATTTACAAACCTCTAATACAAAAGACCACTCCTCCTCTAACATCCTCCTCTGTTACTAATTGGGGTAAAGACTTCCCGGACGCGGATCTAGTGGACAAACTCCTCCAGGGTCTCAATAAAGTGAACCAATTGACTCCCAATGAAACATGGAGGGAAACTCAGCTAAAGATCATACATCGAGCTTACATACCCTTCCTTTCTACCAAAACGGATCCGAGTGCTGCCGTCTGCCCCCTCTGCCATCATCCAAGACCGTCCTTGACTCATCGTTTCTGGGCTTGCTCTTACATATCCACCTTCTGGGATCGAGTACTATCCTACATTTTTGAGATAACTCTGTTGAAACTCCCAAAGGACCCACTGCTTCTCATCTTTGGGCACTGGGACCCCCAGCTTCTCCCCTGGTCCCAAAGGACCACGGCACCCACACCTGTCATCAACTGCTCTCACAAACGCCCCTCCCACAAGGAATGGTCCTTGCTATGTCTTCTGATCGCACGGAGAGTCATTCTGAAAAATTGGACCTCATCGCTTTGTCCTACTGTCGCTCAAGTCAAACGGGAACTCCTACTTCTATTATTTAAAGATCGCACAACACTGACTTCAGACTTGACAGATCTAAATCAAACTTCCTCCCTAGATGGCAACCCTTTATGCTCTCAGTTCTCTCTCCAGAGGATGTCTCCAACTTCGACCAGTTCTCATTCTCATATTATGGATCTTCCCCTCTCCCACGCCCAGGAGAGGCAGTCTCTCCCTCTTCAACATCAACACTGGGAAGAAGATAACAGTCCATGAGGCTTCTCCATCACCGGTACCCCCCTCTCCTCTCCTACCGCTATATATGACAAAAATAAAAACTTGTTCTCCACCCCCCCCCCATACTCCTGGTTACCTCCCTCTTTCAGATATTGTTATGTCGTTTTATTTTCAGCCTGTAATCCTAGGATGATTGTTGCAACCACGATCCATCCAGTTGCTTCCCTAGTGACGATAGTTTTTGTACTGCTGTATTGCGTAGCTAGATATTCGAGTCCCTTAGATTACACATTGTTATCCATCCACTTACTTTGTAAAATGCTTCTACAGACACAGTTTTATTGCCCTGTACTGTTTATATCTCTCAATAAAATCTTTTACAAAAAAAAAGAGAGGTATGGACTCCAGAGAGAGAGATATCATTTTGCCCCTGTTCAAATCATTAGTAAGACCTCATCTGGAATATGCAGTTCAGTTTTGGGCACCAGTTCTCAAAAAGGATATCGGGGAACTGGAGAAAGTGTAGAAAAGGGCAACCAAACTAATAAGAGACATGGAGGAGCTCAGCTATGAGGAAAGATTAGAGGAACTGAATTTATTCACTCTTGAGAAGAGGAGAATAAGGGGGGATATGATTAACATGTACAAATATATAAGGGGTCCATATAGTGAACTTGGTGTTGAGTTATTCACTTTACGGTCAACACAGAGGACAAGCGGGCACTCTTTACGTCTAGAGGAAAAAAGGTTTCTTCACAGTAAGAGCTGTGAAAATGTGGAATAGACTCCCTCCAGAGGTGGTTCTGGCCAGCTCAGTAGATTGCTTTAAGAAAGACCTGGATACTTTCCCAAATGTACATAATATAACTGAGTACTAAAATTTATAGGTAAAGTTGATCCACGGTAAATCCGATTGCCTCTCGGGGGATCAGGAAGGAATTTTTTCCCCTGCTGTAGAAAATTGGATTATGCTCTGCTGGGGTTTTTTGCCTTCCTCTGGATCAACTGTGGGTATAGAATTGGGTATATGGGATTGTACGATATTTTGTATTTTTTTTTTATATGGTTGAACTGGATGGACTTTGTCTTTTTTCAACCTGACTAACTATGTAACTATGTAACTATATATCATGAAGATTCCAGATACCGTAATCCCATATTAAAATGTACAATTCAAGACTATTTCTAACAGATGGTGGACAAGGAAAAAAAAGAAAATAGCAAGACAAAACAAAAAAAAAAAAAAAAAAACTATGATCACAATGGGGGTACACCTAATAACCAAAAACCATCTCCGAAAGTAAATGGGTGTAGTGGGGATGAGCACCTTGAAATCCATAACTTAAGAACATAAGGTGTGGCTGTGAAATAGCAGGATCACTTTAGCAAGATCTAATACTGCATAGAGGCCTGAATTTCCAACAGGGACTAAGATGTGGGCATAGGGGGTCCACTATTGAATCCAGTAAGGATGTAGTTAAGTATCAGGGATCTCATTAGTATAGTACATCCATCTTGAGAAAACATCACAAAAACGGTCAAACTGGTTCTTAACAGTATGCACCCAGCGGTCTACCTCCATAATATAGTCTACTCCTCGCTTCCAGCTGGCCAATGTTGGGCATGCGGCCTGTTTCTATAACATTGAAATCAAGCACTTAGCAGCATTCAACAAATAAGGAGATACACGCTTCTTGTACCACTGATCCAAGAACTTTACATCATGAACTAAAAACTGGAGTGGGGTGGATTGAATTGGCCTAAGGGTCGTTTTCTGCATCCAGTGTGTAATTGTTTCCCAGAATGCCCTAATCTTGGGACAATACCACCAAAGGTGAAGGAATTTCCCGTGTTGAGAGCAGCCCCACCAACAACTAGGATCCCTCCCTGGGAATATCTGAGCAAGATGAGAGGATGTTCTGTACCACCTAGTCAAACATTTATAAGAGGATTCCAGAATGTGAGTACTAATAGAGGAAACTTGGGCCAGGTGCATCAGTTTCTGGATCTGTGAAGGGGAAAACTCAGTGCCCAGCTTTCTCTCCCATTCTTTGATAAAATAAGGAGGTGTCTGAGAGTAAGCCCCAAGCACCAATTTATACATGTAGGAGAGCAGATGCCTAGATTCTAAGGGCTGTATACACCAAGATTCAAAGGGAGATAGTGTACTCTGTGGGCGCAATGGGGGTTGCAATTAAGGCCTCATGTACACTGCTGCTGGTAAACGGATGTTTAGGAGCAGTTGGGTGTTTTTTTCAGCTGCCCCTGAACTCTCCTCTATGTTATCTTATCAGTACACGTACACAGGGTCGTTTATAGTAGTTTCTAGGCAGTTGAAACGCCAAATGCCTGTAACAGCTTGTAAACACGTGTAAACGCGGCAGCTCGTGTTTAGCCGCGTTTGGTTTACAGGCATTTTTCATTTTTGGCTATTTGAAAAAAAGTTTAAAAAAAAAAAAAGCCTCTAAAAGCAAACGTGGTAAACACGGCAAAATGCGGCATGTAAACGTGGGAAAAAAACCTGGGACACATCGGACAATGCCTGAGCGCTGCTACTCCTAGCAGGTATGATGACGTCAGCACAAGGCTCCACCTTGATGCGTTTTGCCACAGCATACATTCTCAAGTGACAAGTACTGATGTGGTCTGTGACATAAGAAGATATACTTTATGCCTTACATGCATTATGTTAGTTGTAATCATGTTTCAGATCTTGGTGGACCATTGTGGTGTGTGAATACATGCTTGTTTACGTGTCGTATATCATGGATTTCCATTAGTTGCATTAAGGCAGCCCATTCATTTTGATTGAGCTGCCAAAGCACGGAAAGGGAACGAAAAAACAGACTTATATGTCCTTGAAAAGTGTTAAAATTCCTTAGTTAGCTAAATTAGTTACAGTGTTATTGTCAAGTTAACCACTTGCTTACTGGGCACTTAAACCCCCCTCCTGCCCAGACCAATTTTCATCTTTCAGCGCTGATGCATTTTGAATGACAATTGCGCGGTCATACAACACTGTACCCAAATGAAATTTTTATAATTTTTTTCCCCACAAATAGAGCTTTCTTTCGGTGGTATCTGATTACCTCTGCGGTTTAAATTTTTTGTTAAAAAAAAATAAAAATACAGATTTTTTTATTTTTTGATTCTTTTTTTTATATTTTGTTTTAAAATTTAACAAACGGGTAATTTTTCTCCTTCATTGATGTACGCTGATGAGGCTGCACTGATGGGCACTGATGGGCTGCACTTATGGGCACCGATGGGCTGCACTGATGGGCACCGATAAGGCGGCACTGGTGGGCACTGATAAGACAGCACTGGTGGGCACCAATAAGGCGGCACTGGTGGGCACTGATAGGCGGCACTGGTGGGCACTGATAGGCGGCACTGAGAGGTGACACTGAGAGGTGACACTGAGAGGTGACACTAATAGGTGGCACTGAAGGGCATTGATAGGTGGCACTGGTGGGCACTGAGAAGTGGCACTAAAAGGTGGCATTGGTAGGTGGCACTGATAGCTGGCAGTGATGGGCACTGATGGGTGGCAGTGATGAGCACTGATGGGTGGCAGTAATGGGCACTGATGGGTGGCAGTAATGGGCACTGATAGGCAGCACTGCTAGATGGCACTGAGGAGGCATTGATAGGTGGCACTGAGGGGTCATTGATAGGTGGCACTTGTGGGCATTGATAGGTGGCACTTGTGGGCATTGATAGGTGGCACACTTGGGCATTAATAGGTGGCACTGGTGGGCACTTGCAGGGGGTACTGGCAGGGGTTACTGCTGGCACATAGAGGCAGATGTGCCTCCTTCCTCTTGGGACCGATGTCCCTTTCACACAAGCCGGTGAACGGCTTTTTTTTCTCCTCGCGCTGTCAGCGTGAGGAGAAAAAAAAACGATTACCGGTCTTTGTTTACATCACGTGATCAGCTGTCATTGGCTGGCAGCTGATCACATGGTAGGGGGCCGGGACCGGCCCCTCGGATCCGGGATCACCCGAGTCTTAGTCTGCAGGGGCGCGCGGGGAGTGCGCAAAGGGGTGGGCGTCTATTGACGTCCTCCCTGCATTTGGGGTCCGCGCTGTAGCCGACCCGTCCATTGGCCCCGGGAGGCGGCATCATTACTAAGGGAAACAGGAAGTAAAGCCTTGCAGCTTCACAGCCTGTTTCCTACTGCGCATGCGCGAGTTGCACAACGCTTTCTAAATGGTCCCGTCAAGTGTCGTACCAAGTCCCGAGGAAAATTTAAGAAAAAGATATGAAAAAAATAAATATCCAAAAATTAGGGGTGGTGGGGTGTGCTTACGTTTTCTAAGAAGTAACATTTTTGCCTGGAACTCCGCTTTAACAGACACATACTAAGGCCCCTTTCACACTGGGGCGGGCAGGTGCGGTGGCGGTATAGCAGCGAGATTTTCAGCACTGCTATACTGTCGTTCTTACCGCGGTATGCGGTCACTAGGGGGGTTAATTTAACCCCCGCTAGCGGCCGAAAAAGGGTTAATACCGCCCGCAAACCGCGGCTATTGCCGCGGTTTGCGGGCGGTATTACCGCGCTGTCCCATTGATTTCAATGGGAGACCGCGGTAAAGGAGCGGTGAACACACCGCTCCTTTACCGCTGTAAAGAAGCGGCTAGCAGGACTTTTGGAGCGGTCCTGCTAGCGCACCGCTTCAGTGTGAAAGCCTTCGGGCTTTCACATTGAAGGCACAGGGCAGGATTTTTTCATGCGGTATAACAGCGCTATTATTAGCGCTAAACCGCATGAAAAACGCCCCAGTGTGAAAGGGGCCTAATGCTTGTAAATTATACCTGGAGATCTAGGCATTAGTTACCCCTGGTCATGAAATGGTTAACAACTACAAAATATGTGTTAGTTTACCATTATATGTTCAGAATGTTTAGTGAAATTATTCCTTTGAATTTAGAGGGTGAAAAAGGAAGAAATATAAATAGCAGTTAGTTTTAGTGAATTCTTTTAGTGCAGATTTTTTTTTAAAGTGTCAGAATTGTTTTGTTTTTTTTTCTTTTGTACAATGTATCATTCAAACATTCCCTGAATATTATATGTAGGAAAATTGTATTAAATATTGAGAGCATTCTGTGAATAAGTAATAACTAGTATGTAACGTTCTTTCCCAGCGGTGTAGTATGTTGTTCAGCCTATTGAAAGTACAGCCCAGGTCATTTAAATTATGACCTCTGTGCCAAGTGTTATAAAAATAAATTATTCCACACTGGGTTTTCATTAAACACCACTAGAGTTTCAGGCTTACAAATTACTTTGGACTTGCAGACATTCTTTCAACTTTTAACATGGCTACATTTACTATTTGCAGTGTGTCTAAATTATTTCCCCCCCACATTTTCTTGTTTTTCTGTATTTTACCATTACATCTAATTCTGCGTACACACGACCATTTTTCTCGTCGGGAAAAATGAAATTTTTTCTCTTTGACGAGAAAAATGGCCGTGTGTGGGCTTTTGGTCATTTTTCCCGACGAGAAAATCGGCATTAATCACGACGAGAAAAATTAGAACATGCTCTAATTTTTCTCGTCGTAATTCACTGCATTTTTTTCCGCGGCAGTTTTCCCATAGGGAAACACTGCCGGGGAGCCTACACACGGTCGTTTTTCTCGACCAAGAGAAAAAATGACGGGAAAAACGGCCGTGTGTAGGGGAACAAGCCGTTCCTCGTTTTTCCCGTCAATTTTCTCGACAGTGTTTTCACCGTCAAGAAAATCGATCGTGTGTACGCGGCATTATGTATGAAAACTGCAAAAGAAGAAAAGTGAGGGTGTTGTCTGTAGTAGCCAATCAGATTACAGGTGTATGTTGAAAGATAAAAGCAAGCTGGTCTTCTAATAATTTTTTTAAAATTTATATTCACAGACAGGAATACAAAGATTATGGTCTTTCCATGCTTAGCCACTTCAGCCCCGGAAGATTTTACCCCCTTCCTGACCAGAGCACTTTTTACAATTTGCCACTGCGTCGCTTTAACTGACAATGTGATGTTGTACCCAAACAAATTTTGCGTCCTTTTTTCCCTACAAATAGAGCTTTCTTTTAGTGGTATTTGATCACCTCTGCGGCTTTTATTTTTTGTGCTATAAACAAAAGAACAGCGTCAATTTTGAAAAAAACACAATGGGGGTTATTTCCGAAAGGCAAATCCACTTTGCACTTCAAGTGCACTTGCTGTAGATCTGAGGGATACATGCAAGGAAAATAAAAAACATAATTTTAGCTTGTACATGATTGGATGATAAAACCAGCAGAGCGTCCCCTAATTTCGGATCTTCCCCTCAGATATACAGCGACTGCACTTCCAAGTGCACTTGTAGTGCAAAGTGGAGTTGCCTTTAGTAAATCAACCCCATTATCTTTTACTTTTTGCTATAATAAATATCCCACATTTTCCCCCAAAAATAATAATTTTTTCCTCAGTTTAGGCCAATATGTATTCTTCTACATATTTTCGGTTAAAAAAATCGCAATAAGCGTCCATTGATTGGTTTGCGCAAAAGTTATAGCGTCTACAAAATAGGGGATAGAATTATGGCATTTTTATTATTATTTATTTCTTTACTATTAATGGCGGCGATCTGCGATTTTTTTTATCGGGACTGCGACATTCTGTCGGACACATCGGACACTTTTGACACATTTTTGGGACCTTTGATAATTTTACAGCGATTAGTGCTATAAATATGCACTGATTACTGTAAAAATGTCACTGACTAACTAGGGGAAATGACAGATCGCTGTTCATGCAAAGTCAGTAATTTCTCCCCAGATCCCGGTTGTCGTTGGGTCAGGAGTGATCGCGGGTGCCCGGCGGTCATCGCGCCCGCCGGGCACTCTCATCGGCTCCGTGGGCGAGCAGCAGGCGTGTGCGTGTGTCTCCGGCAGCGCGCGCCCCTAGTTGGCCACAGGGCGAAGCGACGTAACATAAGTAAAACTGCGGCGTCTGGTCGGCAAGTGGTTGAAGGGTAACTCTACTTGTCGGGGAAAAAAATCTAGCAAATAAAAAATAATATACTGTAGTATATACAAGTGCTTCACAAGCCATATTGTAATTCAATGTTATTAAATGTTACCTTTCCTTTTCCATCAGCAGATGCTTTTATTTTCTGTAGTATTCAATGCAATATGGCAGCCTTGAGGGATTCTGTACACAGTTGATCTACAGAACACCCCCTTAAATGTAATTTCTGCTTGTGTGATTGGCTCCCTGGTTTTCCCAGAAGTCTCCCCTAAGATACAAGTCAGTTGTTAGGCTTCCTCCATACTTATATTTTTGATGAGATACTCCCTAGGGCAGGGGTAGGCAACCTGGGGCCCTCCAGCTGTTGTGGAACTACATTTCCCATGAGGTATTGCAAGGCTGGCAGTTACAATTACTCCCAGAGGCATGATGGTACTTGTAGTTCTGCAACAGCTGGAGGGCCCCAAATTGCCCACCCCTGCCCTCGGGGGTAAATTAATTCTAATGGGATGCAGACACGGCAACTTTCCTCATTAGAACACCAAGTGCATAAGCTTATCAGAGTATATTTGAACACAAACACTCCCATTCAGGAATCAGTATTCCAAGGACATAACAGTTGAAAATACAGCTGTTTTAAGAACAGAACCAGGTAGGACAAAGTTTGTTAGAACCCATTGCAATGTACATTGATCAAAAAAGTGGAGTTAGGCCCCTTTCACACGGGCGGACTGTATGTCCGTTTTTCACCCATCCGTTTTCAGATGAAAAACGGACATACATGTATCCCTATGGGATAGCGGATGTCAGCGGATAAACATCCGCTGACACCCGATCTCACCCGTGTCCGCTATGCTCCATTTTTCAGGATAGAAAAATTCCTATTTTTCTATCCGTCTGTGGAGCAGACCGGATGCACACGGACAGACGGTCCGTGTTCATCTGATCCCCCATAGGGGAGAGCGGAGATCTGACAGGGCGGTCCCTGCACAGTGTGCGGGGACCGCCCAGTCATCCGCCGGCTCAGCGGGGATCAACGGAGCGATCCCCGCTGAGCAACCAGAGGTTCACGGGGCGGATCATGACTGATCCGTCCCGTGTGAAAGGGGCCTTACCCTTTAACTAAATAAAAACATTTTTATATTTCTATGTTGTTTTTACAGATTTACGTCTAGTCATTGGACCTTTAAGTGAGGGGAAGCCTCAACAGTGGGTGCCCAGATAGCAGTAAAAACCTGACAGGGGTTCTAATTCTTCCCACTTTATCCGAATAAAAAAAAAAGAAAGATTGGTTGAATATGAACCATAATGTAATATGCAGTGTGTGTGTGTATATAAAATTATTATTATTATTATTATTATACAGTTTGCGCGGAACTTTACAATGTAGGGAGACACTACACCATCAGTACAATTCAAAACAAGAGAGTTAGAGGAGCCCTGCTCCTGTGAGCTTACAATCTAAAGGCCCGTACACGTGATCGGATTTTCCTACGGGAATTGTGTGATGGCAAGATGTTGTCGGAAAATCCGACCGTTTGTATGCTCCATTGGACAATTGTCAGATTTTCCAACAAATGTTGGATAGCATGCTTTAAAATTTTCCGACAACAAATGTGTGATACAAAAAATACTGTCACTGCCCCCACCTATGACAGGTCTTCACAGCAAGGAGCACTGGATGGGCGGACGCATGTAGACAAAAAACACAAAATATCCAACTTACCAACCAATCAGCAACCAAACGAATTCACCTGTCTAACAGTGCGTTTAAAAACAGGGGTTTAGTTGCACGCATTTGCAAATACATGTGTAAGCTGCAGGCTGCGTCAAGGCTCCCTGTGTACTGCAGTCCTAACTCTAAAATTTAAGGTCTCCTCAGTGGAAGCACATGTATGCTGATGGATAGATGAAGGGCAGATGACTGGAGGGAGCCCCTCCGTTTGGTTGCTGATTGGTTGGTAAGTTGAGCTTGGATATTTTGTGTTTTTTGTCTACATGCGTCCGCCCATCCAGTGCTCCTTGCTGTGAAGACCAGTCATAGGTGGGGGCAGTGACAGTATTTTTTGTATTGATGTCATTGTGGTCAGGCAACGCACTAGCACCTTTGCTTCTATGTGCTGGGTGTCTAGTGTGCTCCTGCCCCTTTAAGGAGGAGGGGCTCCCTCCAGTCATCTGCCCTTCATCTATCCATCAGCATACATGTGCTTCCACTGAGGAGACCTTAAATTTTAGAGTTAGGACTGCAGTACACAGGGAGCCTTGACGGGGCCTGCAGCTTACACATGTATTTGCAAATGCGTGCAACTAAACCCCTGTTTTTAAACGCACTGTTAGACAGGTGAATTCGTTTGGTTGCTGATTGGTTGGTAAGTTGAGCTTGGATATTTTGTGTAACAAATGTGTGATGTCGGATTATCCGATCGTGTGTACACAAGTCCGTCGGAAAAAAATCCAAAGTACAAACACGCATGCTCAGAAGCAATGCTAACCATAGCACAACATTAGCAGAAGTTGCCCAAAGGGTGGCGCTAAACAGCTTAAAAAACATGTAGTTTCGTATTTGTTGGCTGACAAAGTTTTGCCGTCTGTATGCAGAACAAGTTCACGGCCAGCGCCCTTTGGACAAAATTCCACGGCCTTGTCCGATGGAAATCCGATCGTGTGTACGAGGCTTTAGAGTATATATATATTGTTGCTTACTTATGCTTACTGGTGCTGTATTCGTCCAGTTCTATCCTCTCCCTACTCAGACCATATCACCTTATATCTGAGCGGATTATAACATTTAGTACTCAGGGCCGCCATCAGGGGGGTACAGGCAGTACACATGTAAGGTGCCCGGAGGTCCCCAGGGGCCCAGATGGCAACCCCCCTTTTTTTTTGTAAGGGGCCAAGAGGTCCCCAGGGCCCCGGATGGCAACCCCCCCCTTTTTTTTTTTTTTTTCATAATTTTTTTTTTTTTTTCTTTTTTTTTTTTGTAAGGGGCCCAGAGGTCCCCAGAGGCCTGAAGGTCCCCAGGGCCCCGGGTGGCAACCCCCCTTTTTTTTTCATAATTTATTTTTTAATTGTAAGGTTTTTTTCTTGTTCGTCAGCACCCAAAACCCTCCCGACCTCAACAATTCGCAGCGTCAGCACCCCCCCCCCCCGCTTCTCAATTCGCGGCAGCCCTCCCCCCGGTTCTTCTCTGCTCCAGGGGGCCCATGCCTGAAGCTGTGTAAGGGGCCCCAAAATTCCTGATGGTGGCCCTGTTAGTACTTTATTGTAAATGTACATTAATTGTTATTTTATGCTATCCCCTGTATGTGCATTTAAATCCTCTATTGGTGATGTGATGTGCGGATAGCTGCATCAAAATGCAGCAGAAAGGATTTCCTAAAAACATGGTTTGTTTCTGCATAACAATGTAAACTGCACAAACCAACAAAGCCCCACGCCAGGATATTTTTTGAATGGTATACTAGCAGCTTATGGCTAGGTTCACACTGCTGTTTTTACCGCGATTTTGCCGCAAATTTGCTGCGATTTTGCCGCGATTCGCGGCTGCGATTTCAGGGAATACCAGTCTATAGAGCTGAATTCGCATCGCACACGGATCAAACTCGCACAGGACCCTTTTTTCCCGCAGCTAAGATTTGCAACGCATTGATGTGAATGGCACTAATGTAAAACAATGTTATTTAAATGACTTGCGAATTTGAGCAATCGTAACGGCTCAAATTCGCAATAGAATTCGCAGCAGTGTGAACCCAGCCTAAAAACGAAAAAACAGTTCTGGCTGTAATACTACTTCCTCTCCGGTGCCGTTCCTCTGCAGTGTGGGCCAGTACCTGTTCCAGCAGCATCACATAGCATGGTGAGGCTTATTTAATTTCAGGTTCACCAACTGGAATAAATCTGAAAATAACATGCTTCAATTATGTAGAGAGGGTAACTGATTGACAGGAATGTGCATGATTTTCTAAGCTCCCTCCTGAGTACCGGGGAGCTTATAATACTACCATGTATTAACTGTTATATGTTCTGAGTACGGTGTAAAGGGCATTTAGTTTGTGAATTAGCAGACTCTCTTTATATAACAAAATAAATAAAACCTCATGCTTTATGCACTAAAATGACTGAAATAAATACACATGACATACACAGATGTTAGCTAATTTTACCACTGTGGCTTATAAAAAAAATGGTATAGTAGTGACCTTTTCTTTCCCAGAGTCAGAATGTAAACCAAAGTCTTTGTACAGTTTTTAGTAGAGGTACTATATTCCAGTATAACTTATTGTCAAATTTGCCATGGTTACTAAAGCTGGGAAACTGTTAATATGCAAATGGAACACTTTTAATGTCCATTTTTATCTAAAGTGTCAATTTTTTGCATTCTTTGGTCCATTTAAAACCACAGTTTTACTATGACACCAACAAGAAGGCATCTACAAACAGTGCTCCTGACAGACATCAGACGGACCTATATTTCCATATTCAGCCTTTTCCTTTCCAGTCTGACTAATTCCCTCTCCACCCTGCTTTTTATAACTTCTCTCCTCCTCACTAATATATATCACCTTCACTACTGCCCTCTCTATATTACTGCACTTATTATCTCCTACATATCCTGAACCCACATGGTAACATAACCTCCAGAACACTGGGGCATGTGCACTCATTTAAATTTCATATTAGGCAGGCCATACATGGTCGAATTTCGAAAGAATTTTCTTTTGAAAATCAGAAAATTTGTGCGTTTTGTGATCCGATGGTGCCACCATTGATTTCAAAATTCGACCAACCAAGCCTGAATTTTCACCTCATGTTCCTACAGAAAAGAATTTTCGTGTCTGGGAATCTTCTTTTCTTTCCGGGAATTTTCTTTTCTTGCACATGCGCATTTCTTTTTTGATTACATTTCTCGCATGATTCTCCCATCATTGATTAGAAAATCATTTGTTTTTCAAAAAATTTCCAACGAGTCCGATTATTAAAATGCAATGGCTGCCCGGAGGGCAATCTAAGTTCTCTTCTACTGGCCCAGTCATCTCACCAGAAACCAAATAAAATAGACCATCCAACGATTCCAGCCGCAATTAAGGCATGGCGATATTTATTTCAAAACACCTCTCTATCAGAAAACAGCCAATCCATATGCCCTCCTATAGAAGTACTCAAATTCATACTTCCCGATTTATCTCTCAAACACTGGTCACAAATACAACATCTCCCACTGCAGGAAATCATGCATAACAACAGAATTCTCCCATTCCATACCATACAATCTAGTCACCTCATACCAACACAAGGTACGCACGCTTACAGATGCATATCCTCATACCTACAAAAAAAACTCAATCCCAACAGATACAATTCCTACCAAAGCATGGTCTTTCTGGACTTCCAACTCTCCCAAATTGAAGGGAATAACTCTTATGTACAACCTGCTACAGAACAAGGACATGTTTTTTAAAACATCCACATACCAGAGATGGGAAAGAGATTTACAGTCCACCTTCTCGGATTCCCAATGGCGCATTGCCATAAGACATAACCACAGGGCTTCCAAATGCATTTCTTATAGGGAATTATCACAAAAAATCCACCATAGATGGTATCTCACCCCCGTACAAATGCACAAATTCGCAAATCTAGACGATGACCCATGTTGGAGGGGTTGTTCCCTCAAGGGTTCCCTAATAAATATTCTATGGGAATGTCCAGAAATGTATCCCCTCTGGAGAAAAGTATTCTCCTTGATATCAGATATCACAGGTATTATTTCCAAACCCACTCCATCGCTGGCCATAGTCCTTCCCACACAAATTCAGAACCCTAATAATGCATATTCTGTTTGCAACCAGATTACTTATAATGCGCAAATGGAGAAGTTCCTTAATCCCCAACATCTCAGATGTTAAAGTCCAACTGAATCTTATTAAAGAATACAAATTCACCTCTGCCTTACAAAACAACAACCTTGCAAAATACACCAAATTCTGGAAGCCTTGGCTGAATATCCAAGGGTGATTGAGAGTTATACTTTTCATCTATTTCCTTCTTTTTATAATACACGCTCTGCATTCTTTTGCGACTGAGTTTGTTCAGACTGAATAAACAGACTGTATCCTATTGTTCGTTTATGTATGTACATCTGTTATCTATAGTACAACAATGTGTTTCTTTCCCTGTTAAATGGAAATCCTAATAAAAAAATAAAAATAAAATGCAATGGCCGCACGAAAATCGGCTGTTGCTGCAGCCCACTAATGGTCCGAAATACGAATAAAAATTCTTATATAAGATTTTCGAAAGAAAATTATTTTGAAATTCGCCTAAGTCTCTCTCCCATCTCACTTCCTTTACCTTCTTACTTTTCCTGACATCAGGAGATATTTCACCCAGTCCTGGCACTCTTCTATCTAAGTTTCACCCCCACACACAGAACCCTTCTGACGCCCACCTTACCACCTACGGCAAGGGCCCCATTCCCCTGTTTTCTGGCATCTTCCTTAGAAGGCAGGCTTCACTTTTGGACATCAGTCTGGTTGGTCATATTGGACACCTGGAGCTATATCCTGATACTGTGTGGACCATATAAGCCTTATTTTTTGGACATCTACCCCCGTTAAGCGGGACGTTTGTCACTGACTAAAATCATGGATTACATATTCATATGTGTGCAGAATATGGCCTTTCTTTCTTTTATGGATATTCCCCACATTGGGAACTTTTTTGCCCTATAGCACACTTTACTTCATCTGCTTGCAGAGCCTTTGATATATTCACATATATCACTTCTACAATATTTCCTATGGAACTTTTTCTGCGTATATAGAGTCTCCGATATTTGGATGTGTATATATATATCAGATCTTGTCCATTTCAAGATAGTGATATTTGTTCTCTGTTCTTGTTCTCTCTTGTTGTTTGTCCTGAAGAAGCCTCACAGTGAAATGCGTAGACGCACAAGGGACCCTATTCATACTTTCCAATATCTTGTATGGTTTTTATTCCTGAACATTGTGTTTATCTGTCTGTATTTTTTGTAATAAATATATTTTTTTGCTATTTCTATTGTTGACTTGATACTCTTGCTCTTGATAAGGATATTATTCTCTCATCTTCCTGGTTTAATTCAGTGCTGGTTGCCTAAGTGGTCAACTGCCAAGTCCGAGTACCACCACATGGGTGCATAAAAGTCCTTAGCGCTGTGTAAGTTCTCGTCAGAGCAACCTGGAATTTATATGTAGAGAACTTATATTCTTCTTTACTTTTCTATGACAAACTGGCTAGGGAGTGAAGCCATTTCTAAAGAATTTGTCCCTCAACAGTTCTCCCACCCACCTCAGTAAAATTCAGGAAGTAAGACACTGACCTTATTTCTTTTTCTTGAGATATTCACTTTAGGGGCCTGCCCAGCACCACACAGCCTTTGCAATAAAAACTGTCTTACCCCTACAGCACATTCCACTCCCGCCATTCTTTTCTAGGGCTCAGTCCACATTTACTGAAATGGCTCAGCATCACCATGAGTACATACAAGTGAATAGGGCCAGTGGCACTCATGTGCAGTAGATGCTGGATCTTACCAAGAGTTTGCTGCAAAGGCTGTGCAGAATCAGACTGGCTGCACAGTATATTTCTCAGGAGTGGGTATGAAGGTAGAGTTTTACTATCTGTAAATTGTAAAAATGTTAAGACAATTTCACTGAAAGTGATGTCCTTTTTTATTATTATTTATTATTATTATTATTATTATTATTATACAGGATTTAAATATTGCCAACAGTTTAGGCAGCGCTTTACAACCAAAGGTCAGACAGTACAATACAATATGGCCTAATACAGTAGTAATCAGAGAGCCTTGCTCATTAGAACTTACAATCTAAGAGTGATACAAAAGGTAATAGCTGTGGGGGATGAGTTGATGGAGAAAATAAAAGTACAGTGTTAGGTGGGGGCTAGATAGGAATAAAAAGAGTAGGGATGAATACATATCATGTGTGGGTACCACTGTATACCCTCGGCTCATTTACCCACTCACTTATTAATTAAATTGGGGCTCTAAGGCAAAATAGAACATATACCAAAAAAAAGGAAGAACCAGAAAGCAGAACCGTCAAAGAACCTTTAGGGGTGTAATTAACCAACACTGGAAAAAGAATGAAGTCAAAATTGTAAAAAAAAATTTTTGTATAAATCACAAAAATCAGGCACAATAAATTAAAAACTACCTTCCATCACTTTAAAAAAAGACAACGTTGTTTCATATACCAAAGTGCGTCTAGAAACCACACCCACATCCATACAGTCCAATAATCCAAGTCATGGAATGATTGTCTGCATGAATATAGTAAGGGGCTGTATATAAGTTCCTCCTGTAAATGCCCCAGGAGTGGAGAATAAGCACTATCACAGAGATAGGGTGGCAAATCCAAACAGACATATAGAGTAGAGCTAGGGCATGGATAGCCAATCAATCCAAAGCTCTAAACCTGTTTGCCACAGTAAAGCACTCTTCCAGTGAGGCATTGGGGTGTAACATATAAAGTTTAACAGGAGAAGCAAAATGAGGAGCCATAAAATGCTGACAACAATAATGATAATAAAACACACTGCTGCTGCCTAAATAATAAAAAATAAGCCCATGATTAATCCATAAATATGAGGACAAGCAACGTCAGAATATGTCAGTTAGTGAAAGTCTGTATGAAGCCACATAAGTAAAGGCATATGCATTAAGCAAAGCAGGGTAGACAGGGAGTAAGCAGCAGGTGATCAAGCAGCAAAGGATCCGACAGAGCAGTCATCCATCCGAGACAGAATCTCACAGCAGGGGAAAGCAAACATGACTAAGGGAGAAGCAATAGGCTGTATAAACATATCACAGATAGAGGCAGTCATCCAAGTCTAAGCTTCTCAACCTCTGCCGGTAGTCACAAACATACTGAATAATGTGTGTGGATCTGTCTTCCTCTCATTTAGTCTGTCCACTGGGTGTGGAATAAAAATGCACTGCTCAATCCAAGCTCATTCCAAGCTGCTGCTGACAGTGACACTGTGATGTATGTATGCACTAAGTGGAGCACCCCAGTGCCAAAGTCTCCAATCCTACACTGCCTCAGTGCATGATGTGGAGTGCCCCAGCGTCATAGCCTCCGGTGATACACCACCTCAGGTACAGCTGGAATGGGTGGATGGCCTGGTCGATGATGTCAGACACACAAGAGCATGACGTCAATGTGTTTCACTGGAAACACCAGCTTCATCAGGACATAGCACCCCCTGGCTGGAACATGTTTAAATATATCTTGTAACCCAGCCCACCACTGCTCTGAAAATAAGACCCTATAGCAATGTTGGTGAGTTTTACTGAAATAAAAACAGCCTATAGGATGAATATTTACAATGTGCCTCTAATCCAGAACGCAGACCCTACCAGCAAGTAAAGGGAGACAAAGGAGCTTTTGGGGCTAACATAGCAAAACTAAGGAATAATAAAAAGAATGAAAATGAAAAGTTAATAATTAGGTAATGAAATGCATACACTAAATGATATAAGAGAGAGGACAGCCACTTAAGCAAGAGTAGTCAGCCCATTAAATGGATCCTAATCCAAAAGTACCTGTATGTTCAGTTCTTTATTGAGTCCCTTAGGCATCAAGGTATTTAATTTATAAATCCAAAACTTTTTCTTTAACAACACCTTATCAAAGTCACCATGCCTTCTGCTTACCTTTAACCACTTAACGACCGCTCACTGTATATATATACGTCGGCAGAATGGCACCGACAGGCACAATCACGTAGAGCATACGTGATTGCCTTTGTATAGTTGGGGGGTCCAATCGGACCCCCCTCCTATACAGTGAGCGGTGGCTAAGTGTCCGGGAGCGTTCCGGGATGAGGGGGCAGCCATTCGTTTCTGGCCACCCCTCGCGATCGCTCCCGGCGAATGGAAATGCCCCCTCTGTCTGTGTCAGACAGAGGGAGCAGGAGGAAGTGATGTCATCTCTGGTGCGGCGCTCACATATACCGAGCGCCGTACAAGAGAAGACATCAGGTCAGTGCACACAACACTACACTGACACCAGGACACATAGGGACATAAATCGCCCCCCCAGGCCCCCCCAGACACCCCAGATCACCCCCCAGATCACCCCCCCAGCCCCCAGTCACAGTGTCACTGATTGCAGTGACCATTTATTTAGTGATCACTGCAATCAGTGACATTTGTGACTGTAAAAGTGTCACCAAAGTTTAGTCTTAGGTCCAGTGTAGCCCCCTAACCCCCCTAATAAAGGTTTAACCCCCTGATCACCCCCCAGATAACCCTTTCACCCCCTATCACCACTGTCGCTAAGCGATCATTTTTCTGATCGCTGTCTTAGCGTCAGTGATGCCGATCGGCAGCCAGTAATTTTTTTTAGGTTCGCCGCATGTTTTTATCGCGTCAGGTACCCCAATATATTATCTAATAAAGGTTTAACCCCCTTGATCGCCCCCCAGGTAACCCTTTCACCCCCTATCACCACTGTCACTAAGCAATTGTTTTTCTAAACGCTGTCTTAGTGTCGGTGATGCAGATCGGTAGCCAGTAATTTTTTTTAGGTTCGCCGCATGTTTTTATAGCGTCAGGTACCCCAATATATTATCTAATAAAGGTTTAACCCCCTTGATCACCCCCCAGGTAACCCTTTCACCCCCATCACCACTGTCACTAAGCAATCGTTTTTCTAAACGCTGTCTTAGTGTCGGTGATGCAGATCGGTAGCTGGTAATTTTTTTTAGGTTCGCCGCAGGCTTTTATAGCGTCAGGTACCCCAATATATTATCTAATAAAGGTTTAACCCCCTTGATCGCCCCCCAGGTAACCCTTTCACACCCTATCACCACTGTCGCTAAGCAATCCTTTTTCTAAACGCTGTCTTAGTGTCGGTGATGCAGATCGGTAGCCAGTAATTTTTTTTAGGTTCGCCGCATGTTTTTATAGCGTCAGGTACCCCAATATATTATCTAATAAAGGTTTAACCCCCTTGATCGCCCCCCAGGTAACCCTTTCACCCCCATCACCACTGTCACTAAGCGATCGTTTTTCTAAACGCTGTCTTAGTGTCGGTGATGCAGATCGGTAGCTGGTAATTTTTTTTAGGTTCGCCGCAGGTTTTTATAGCGTCAGGTACCCCCATATATTATCTAATAAAGGTTTTAACCCCCTGATTGCCCCTAGTTAACCCTTTCACCAGTGATCACCATATAAGTGTTACGGGTGACGCTGGTTAGTTAGTTTGCTTTTTATAGTGTCAGGGCACCCGCCGTGTATATAACCCAATAAAGGTTTAACCTCCTGATCGCCCGGCGGGTGATATCATATTAGGTTTTAGCATCAGAGAGGGTCTGCGTCACACCCCAGGCAGCGTCAGGTTAGTGCCAGTAACGCTAACACCCACGCGTGAAGCATACACCCCCCTTAGTGGTATAGTATCTGAACAGATCAATATCTGATCTGATCAGATCTATACTAGCGTCCCCAGCAGTTTAGGGTTCCCAAAAACGCAGTGTTAGCGGGATCAGCCCAGATACCTGCTGGCACCTGCGTTTTGCCCCTCCGTCCAGCCCAGGCCACCCAAGTGCAGTATCGATCGATCACTGTCACTTACAAAACAAAAACACACATAACTGCAGCGTTCGCAGAGACAAATATGCCGAAGCATTGGGGCAGCAGGGGCGGAGGAGCGATTTTGCTCCTAATGCCGCGTACATACGGTCGAAATTCCGACGGAGGCTTGCCCGTGGAAAAGTCCGACCATGTGTGTGCGGCATAACTTTTTTGCGGGAGGATGCCCCCATGCTTCGGCATATATAAATGGTGCGTGTATGCCCATCATTGGAAGTGGGTGGATGAAGGGCGGTATTCTAATGGTGGGCATACCCACCGATCAATCTCTTTTTTTCGTTCAGCCAACTGGCTGCATGAAAAAAAAAGATTACAATACATGTCCAACAAGGACCAGCAACGTACTGGTATGTTGCTGGACTTTGAATGTTTATACCAGAATGATGCCTGCGGGTTTAGGTATCATCTTGGTATCATTCTTTTCAGCCTGCGGCCGGCTTTCATGTAAAAGCAATCCTAGCAGCTAATTAGCCTCTGGACTGCTTTTACAAGCAGTGGGAGGGAATGCCCCCCCCGGATATAAAAAGCACCATTGGGAAATTGGGAAAGCATTTTATCACACAGATCTTGGTGTGGTCAGATGCTTTGAGGGCAGAGGAAAAATCTAGGGTCTAGAAGACCCCAGTTTTTTCAAAAAAAGAGTACCTGTCACTACCTATTGCTATCATGGGGATATTTACATTCCCTGAGATAACAATAAAAATGATAAAAAAAAAATACTTGGAAGGAACAATTTAAAAATAAAATAAAAAAGCAAAATTAATAAGAAAAAAAAAAGAAAAAAAAAAAGCACCCCTGTCCTGCCCTGCTCTTGCCCAATGGCGAACGCAAGCGTCGGTCTGGCGTCATATGTAAACAGCAATTGCACCATGCATGTGAGGTATCACCGCGAAGGTCAGATCAAGGGCAATCATTTTAGCAGTAGACCTCCTCTGTAAATCTACTGGGGTAACCTGTAAAGGCTTTTAAAGGCTTTTAAAAATGTATGTAGTTTGTCGCCAATGCGCGTTTGTGTGAAATTTTAAAGCATGTCGTGTTTGGTATCTATGTACTCGGCCTAAGTTCATCTTTTTTATTTCATCAAACATTTGGGCAATATAGTGTGTTTTAGTGCATTCAAATTAAAAAAAGTGTATTTTTTAACCCAAAAAATGCGTTTGAAAAATCGCTGCGCAAATACTGTGTAGAAAAAAAAATGCAACACCCACCATTTTAATCTGTAGGGCCTTTGCTATAAAAATATATATAATGTTTGGGGGTTCAACATAATTTTCTTGCAAAAAAAAAAAATGTTTTCATGTAAACAAAAAGTGTCAAAAAGGGCTTTGTCTTCAAGTGGTTAGAAGAGTGGATGTAAGCTTCCTAATGTTGTGTATAAAATGCCAGAACAGTTCAAAACCCCCCCAAATGACACCATTTTGGAAAGTAGACACCCCAAGCTATATACTGAGAGGCATGTCGAGTCCATGGAATATTTTATATGTTGACACAAGTTGCGGAAAAACGACAATTTTTTTATTTATTTTTTGCACAAAGTTGTCACTAAATGATATATTGCTCAAACATGTCATGGGCATATGTGGAATTACACCCCAAAATACATTCTGTTGCTTCTCCTGAGTACGGGGATACCACATGTGTGAGACTTTTTGGGAGCCTAGCCACGTACGGGACCCCAAAAACCAAGCACCGCCTTCAGGCTTTCTAAGGGTGTAAATTTTTGATTTCACTGCCTATCACAGTTTCGGAGGCCATGGAATGCCCAGATAGCACAAAACCCCTCCAAATGACCCCATTTTGGAAAGTAGACACCCCAAGCTATTTGCTGAGAGGTATTGTGAGTATTTTGCAGATCTCGCTTTTTGTCACAAAGTTTTGAAAATTGAAAAAAAAAATAATATATATATATATTTTCTTTCTTCATTTTCAAAAACAAATTAGAGCTGTAAAATACTCGCCATGCCTCTCAGCAAATAGCTTGGGGTGTCTATATTCCAAAATGGGGTCATTTGGGGGGGTTTTGTGCGATTTTGGCATTTTATGGCCTTCGAAACTGTGATAGGTAGTGAGGAGTGAAATCAAAAATTTGTGCCTAGAAATCCTGAAGGCGGTGCTTGGTTTTCGGGGTCCCGTACGCGGCTAGGCTCCTAAAAAGTCCCACACATGTGGTATCCCCGTACTCAGGAGAAGCAGAAAAATGTATTTTGGGGTGTAATTCCACATATAACCATGGCATGTGTGAGCAATATATCATTTAGTGACAACTTTTTGTAATTTTTTTTTTTTTTTGTCATTATTCAATCACTTGGGACAACAAAAAAATATATTCAATGGGCTCAACAGGCCTCTCAGCAATTTCCTTGGGGTGTCTACTTTCTAAAATGGGGTCATTTGGGGGGGTTTTGTACTGCCCTGTCATTTTAGCACCTCAAGAAATGAGATAGGCAGTCATAAATTTAAAGCTGTGTAAATTTCAGAAAATGTACCCTAGTTTGTAAACTCTATAACTTTTGCGCAAACCAATAAATATACGCTTATTGACATTTTTTTTACTAAAAACATGTGGCTGAATACATTTTGGCCTAAATGTATGACTACAATTGAGTTTATTCGATTTTTCTTATAACAAAAAGTAGAAAATATCATTTTTTTTCAAAATTTTCGGTCTTTTTCCGTTTATATCGCAAAAAATAAAAATTGCAGAGACAATCAAATACCATTAAAAGAAAGCTCTATTTGTGGGAAGAAAAGGATGCAAATTTCGTTTGGGTACAACATTGCATGTCCGCACAATTTACAGTTAAAGCAGCGCAGTGCAAAACTCTGAATTCACCTCTGGTCCTTTAGCTACCAAATGGTCCGGGGCTTAAGTGGTTAAAGCAGAAAGCCCTTTAACCCTTAGACCATCAGTCTTGGCCTAATGAAAAAGAATAAAGTGTTGTGCCAAGGGACTGGATAGGCCTCTCTGAAGAGATGAGTTTTCAGGGATCGTCTAAAAGTGGACAAGGTAGGAGATAGTCAGACAGATTGGGGTAGGGAGTTCCAGAGGATGGGAGAGTCTCTGGAAAAGTCCTGGAGGCGAGCATGGGATGAGGTGACAAGGGAGCTAGAGAGCAGGAGGTCTTTAAGTGAATCTGTTGCTTTGACTTGTTTGGGCAAAATATAGGCCCACTTTGCTGGAAAACGCTCATGAGAAAAATGTAGTCTGCCACTGCCGAATGCTCCTTTATAAAATGCTAGTTCCTTAGCAGTCACTCAGGATAAGTATAGGGAAGGAAAAAAAGTGCACCATTTGCACAAATTAAAGGACCAAAATTACCCTTTCGGGATGATGAAGATAAGCCTAATACCAATTGTAATACTTGTTGAAACTGCCATCCATAGATGTAACCTACTTGTTCCATTTCTGGAGTTCTAATATAAGAGGTTTTTGTGCTTTCTCAATGGCAGTATCTACTGTTAGAGCTGCCACATCTTCTTGGACCTCAGGGCAAGGAAACCATAGAATGGATGTGCCCTTGCTTCTGCAAAAGAATGTTTATACATTTATTTTGCAGTAAACTCAGATTTTGAACTTGTACCTATAATAAGGCTTACCTGTAGGTACAGTAAATATCTCGTAAACTTGTGACGTTTAGGAGATATTCACACCGAATGCAGCTGGTGACATCACCGGTGAATGCGCCCTGAAGGGACAGCATACTTATGCCATCCCTTCAGGGTTCTGTGCTGTAAACCATGACTCCTGCGTGCATGCACATGAGTTACACCATGGCGGTTCAGCCATTCACAGACCTGGAGCCAGAGAACCCGGAAGGAAGACCGGGGGAGATGGAAGCCCTGTCAGCAGTGACAGCGCACTGCTGAAGGGCTTCATTCTAAGGTGAGTATTTCATAAAGTTCTTGTATGCAATGCATACTAGCGTATTATGCCATTGCCTTGCAGGGGATTTTTTATTTTATTTAAAGTCCGAAGTTTACTACTACTGTACTTTAATATAGTACAACTAGAACACACCTTCCTTCATTGCAGTAGCAGGTTCTTCCTGTACAAAATTCCCGCTAGCCTAACCGTTTAGCATTCCAGTTTTACTTTGATAAACCACCGAGGATATTTTTCCTTTTTAATTTTAAAAATCAATGTCTTTGATTTTGGTAGCAAAACAATCTTCATAATGCCTAATTTCCCTTGTATGTTACGGCCTAAATATTTCGCCTGGTAATGCAATTAGGAAGCACTGTCTGGATTTTTTTTTTAACTTAAACAAAACACAATGTCCTCACAAGAAACAGACAAAGCCTTGTCATACTTCTTTAATGTTTAACTTCATGGGAAAACGGCATAGTTCATTGAAGTGTAACTAAAGTACTGACAGTTTAAAGGTGAGAGGAAAATAGAGGCCAACCGTTGTCAAATATGACTTGCCAGTTTGAATTTCTTAACTACTACTTTGCTGATGGTAGGCAAAGTTTACATGAATTGATTACCATGGTAATTAGGTCGTGTTTTCTTTTGCTGCAACCAAATTAAGCTATACAGTGAGTTTTGCCTTAGCCCTTCCACCTTGATACAGCATTTAAGTGTTCACTAATTCCTCCCCATGCCTGAAAGTGCTCCTCTTGTAAGATCACCAGGAGAAGACCTGTGTTTAGAAGCCTCGATGATTCCAGAAGAGGTCTACTGCCAGGCGTGTGAAGGAGAGCAAGTGAACATGTTCATGTAACAGCAAAGGGCTGAGGGCTCCACTGACTGCACAGCAACCAACATAGCTGACTGTGGACCACAATAATCAACTAAACGTCTGAAAACATGAGTAGTAGATTAGGTGGACACAGGTTCATGTTAAAGATTTGACTTTATGCATAAACAAATAGAACCAATTCTGATATTTTTTGAACACATGGTGGAACCACATACAGGCGGTCCTCGGGTTACAAGGTTTGTTCTTAAGTTGAATCTGTTTGTAAGGGCTCTTTCACACGGAGGTCCGTTCAGGTCCGCCTGTCAGTTTTTTAGGCGGACCTGAAACGGATCCTCCATGCACCCCTATGGAAGCACGGATGTCAGCGGAGACATGTCCGCTGACATCCGCTCCGCTCCGCTCCGCCAAAGTGTGACGGAGGAAAACCCTATTTTTCCTTCCGTCGGCGGAGCGGATCGGATGACAACGGACTCTACGGTCCGTCGTCATCCGATTCCCCATAGGGGAGAGCGGCGCTCTGACAGGGCGGTCCCTGCACAGTGTGCGGGGACCGCCCAGTCATCCGTCGGCTCAGCGGGGATCAACGGAGCGATCCCCGCTGAGCAAGCGGAGCTTCATGGGGCGGATCTGCACGGATCCGCCCCGTGTGAAAGGGGCCTAAGTCGGAACAGGTACATTTTTTAAGTGTAGCTCCAGCCAAAAAAACTATTTTTAAGTGTTTTGGAAAACATAGGGAAGGGTTATCACCCCTGTAACATTTGTTTTGCTGTCTGTGCCCCTGATCAGAAGATTTCATCTCACTTTCTGTCCCAATGAAAAATGGATTTTGAAAACTTTGGGTTGTTGTGGAAACAAGCCTTGGTGATAAAGCATCAGTGGAGGTACCTTTTCCCCAGAATAACTGTTATGCCCCGTACACACGATCAGAATTTCCGACAACAAAACCATGGATTTTTTTTAGACGGAATGTTGGCTCAAACTTGTCTTGCATACACATGGTCACACAAATGTTGCTCGAAAATTACGATCGCCATGAACGCGGTGAAGTACAACACTACAACGAGCCGAGAAAAATGACGTTCAATGATTCCGAGCATACGTAGGATTTTTGTGCGTCGGAATTGGATACACACGATCGGAATTTCCGACAAGAACTTTTGTTGTCGGAAAAATTGAGAACCAGCTCTCAAACATTTGTTGTCGGAAATTCCGACAGCAAATGTCCGATGGAGCCTACACACGGTCGGAATATCCGACCAAAAGCTCACATCGAACATTTGTTGTCGAAAAATCTGATCGTGTGTACGCCGCATTATAGGAGTGAATTTCCCTTCCTAGGGGTCAATTTCCTCTCACTTTCTGTTGTCTCCTTCCATTTGTAAGTAGTTGTCGTTTGTAAGTCGGATGTTTGTAACTAGGGGACCGCCTGTATAGGCCAAATACACAGAGATACAACCTGAATACATTAGGGTTTTTGTATTTCATCCAATGAATATCTGGGTGGATTTCAATCAGGAAAAATAGACGTTTTTTGCTTTAATCTGGTAGATAATCACTCTTTGTATCATCATTAAGCTCAATGTTCCTCTTATAAAGCAAGTGTCTCTCCGGTGTTTACATTTACACAATGTTCCAGCAGAGATTTTCCTTTTCTCATCTGCTTTATAAGGTCATTCAGAACATCAACATATGACATTTTCAGGGGTTTAATTGCAGTAATAAAATCTAGTATTCTGTCTACAACGGGTTTTGGTAATTGTGGCAGTCCTCCTTCTTTGGGAAAAAAATGCTCCTTACAAATAGTAAAATTTTAATCAGCCTTCCTGCTTAAAAAAAGCATCTGAACAAAACTGAAAAGTGCCCAACTGTCTTCAGAGTCATTGCGCACCTATGCTACAAGCTAAAGGGCCTAACAGAACTGTGTGCTTGGCTGTTCTTTGGTGCATGATTCCATTAAAAAACAACAGCAGATTCATAACTTTTTGATTGTTCTAAATATCTGCAGGAGATCTGATCTTTAGAGGATCATGCAATGATCATGCATGGTATGTAAAAGCAGACCTGAGCTCAAAAAGTGAAGATTTGCTATGTTATAGGAAATGTCTTGAAATGAATTGTACTCAAAATGTTCCCTAAAAAACTACCTTTGTCTTAAATTCCTCTTTAAAAAAAAGAGCAGTTCACTTCTAGATTTGTGAGGGAACCGAGGTATTTCTGTGCACACAGCCTCATAGCTGTATGTCTGCAGTGTGAGATCATCTAAGTTACTGTTGCAGGAGATTTGGAGTGAGATTTGGTGATGCCTGTCAGGAAAGGCTTCACCCGCTGGTGGTGCTGTTGGTCCTTTGGACTGCAGTGCTAGTGTCCGCCAGAAGGTGTCCTCCTGCAGCCAATATCTCTGTTGGAGGATCTCACCTGCTGGTGGTAACACATGATACGTGGACTGCAGTACCGGCATCCACCAGCGGGTGTATTCTGGCAGTATGGGGCAGGCAGCACTTCCTGTGGTCAGCTGTGACCTGAAGCTCAATCACTGGACTTCCTTATATACCCGGCAAATGCAAACACTCGTTGCCCTGGTATCTCTCTCCCTGACCTAGGACCTGTGACCCTGTCTTGAGCCTGTATCCGACCCGATCCCTAACCTGCACCCTGCTCGACCCGATCCCTACCTGGAACCTGCATCCTGCTTTACCCGATCCTACCTGTTCCCTACCTTGTGCCCATCCTACAGCTTTCCCTTCTGTTACCCAGATCCCTGCTCTGCAGCCTATCCATCCGTCCCCTCCCTGTTCCTGCTTCCTTCCATTCATACCCATCTGCTTGATTCCCTTGTGTATGACCTCGGCCTGGCTTCCACTACGATTCTGGTATTTCCCATACTTGTATATACTGTTTGTAGTCACTGTTGATTTATTGCACTGCGTTCTATTGGTTGTTGTATGTTGGTCACTCACCATAATAAATTATATATTTTCACCTACACCCGTTTGGTTTCCTTTTATGAGGTCACACAGTCTGGTCAATTAACAATCCTTGACAATGCCATTACTGCGGTGCTTGCTGCTAGGGATGAGCTCCGCGTTCGAGTCGTGTGTTCGATCATTCGACGAAGATCAAACGTTTTGGGTCGTTCGCGCCAAATTCGAGTGACGCGAAAGGCCCAAAATCCCGGCGCTGTGATTGGCCAAGCATGCACTGTGACCCCGCATGCTTGGCCAATCACAGCGCTGGCAGCGAGGAGAGCCATAATTGGCCACAGGCAGGATGCCTGTGGCCAATTATAGCTTAGGGGGGTTTAGTACACGCCCCACACTTTAAAAGGCGGCCTTGTGTAGTGTGTTCCGGCGCAGGGAAAGACGTACATAGGCAGGGACAGTGTTAGAGAAATTGTGTGTAGGGAGAGATAAGGATAGGTAGGGACAGTGTCAGTGATATTGTGTGCAGGAAGAGAGAAGGATAGGTAGGGACAGTGTCAGTGATATTTTTGCTAAGCCTCCTGCACAGTATACAACCGAAGCTAGCCCTTATTGCTGTGTTTTCCTGTTGCGTAACACAGGCAGGCATCTGCAGCACTTAAAGCAGGCGTAGTGTGATTCCTGCAAAATATACACCTGAAGCTAGCCTGTATTGCTGTGTTTTCCTGGTGTGTTACACTAACAGGCATTTGCAGCACTTACAGCAGGCGTAGTGTGCCTCCTGCACATTATACACCTGAAGCTAGCCCGTATTGCTGTGTTTTCCTGGTGTGTTACACTAACAGGCATTTGCAGCACTTACAGCGGGCGTAGTGTGCTTCCTGCTAAATATACTCCTGAAGCTAGCCCGTATTGCTGTGTTTTCCTGGTGTGTTACACTAACAGGCATTTGCAGCACTAAGAGCGGGCGTAGTGTGCTTCCTGCTAAATATACTCCTGAAGCTAGGCCTTATTGCTGTGTTTTCCTGGTGTGTTACACTAACAGGCATTTACAGCACTTACAGTGGGCGTAGTGTGCTTCCTGCTAAATATACTCCTGAAGCTAGGCCATATTGCTGTGTTTTCCTAGTGTGTTACACTAACAGGCATTTGCAGCACTTACAGCGGGCGTAGTGTGCTTCCTGCTAAATATACTCCTGAAGCTTACCCGTATTGCTGTGTTTTCCTAGTGTGTTACACTAACAGGCATTTGCAGCACTTACAGCGGGCGTAGTGTGCTTCGTGCTAAATATACTCCTGAAGCTAGCCCGTATTGCTGTGCTTTCCTGGTGTGTTACACTAACAGGCATTTGCAGCACTTACAGCGGGCGTAGTGTGCTTCCTGCCAAATATACTCCTGAAGCTAGCCCGTATTGCTGTGTTTTCCTAGTGTGTTACACTAACAGGCATTTGCAGCACTTACAGCGGGCGTAGTGTGCTTCCTGCTAAATATACTCCTGAAGCTAGGCCTTATTGCTGTGTTTTCCCATCTCCCTGCAGGGGAGAATGTCTGGAAGGCAAACAAGGAGAGGCAGACAGTCAGGAGCCAATAAAGGAGGGCAAGCAGGCTCTGTGTCTAGAGACAACAGTGCTGGTCGTGGACGCGGTGCATCGTCATCAGCACGTGGCCATGGGACACGCTTGTCCTTCTTTTCGGCAGCTGGACGTGTTGAGCCGCATCATGCCGAAGACTTGGTAGAGTGGATGACCAAGCCCTCCTCATCCTCCTCATCCTCTCTCACCCAGGCTCAGGGTACTGGCAAAGCAGCTGCCAAAGCGTCCTCTTCCCTGGTATCAATGTCATCATCAGTCACTCCTTCCCTAGACCCACCATGTCCTCCTGAGGAGTCCCCCGAACTGTTTGAGCACAGTGTTGGGTACATGCTCCAGGAGGATGCCCAGCGTTTCGAAGGGTCTGATGATGATACCCAGCTAGAGGAAGGCAGTAGCGTGAGAGCAGAGAGAGGGGATGCTCAAGAAGGACACCAATCTGGCAGTCATGTTCCAGCAGCTGCAGCATACTGCCAGATTGGCTCCAGTGATGAGGAGGGAGGGGATGATGAGGTCACTGACTCCACGTGGGTGCCTAATAGGAGAGAGGAGGAGGACGAGGAGGATGAGGAGGAGGCACATCTCCAACAAGGCAGGATGCCCTCGGGGGGCCAGTGTAAGGGCAGCACACCGACTAAATCACACCGCAGAGCTCCGCCTGTGCAGGGCGCTGCCTCTCCCCGTTATTCAAAAAGTTCTTTGGTGTGGGCCTTTTTTTGAGTCGAGTGCATCAGATCGCATAGCTGCTGTTTGCAACATATGTCTCAAGCGTATATCGCGTGGCCAAAACATCAGCCGCTTGGGCACCACATGCTTGACCAGACATATGTTGACCTGCCATGCAGCTGGTTGGCAAGCCTACCTTAAAGACCCACACCAAAGAACAAAGCAGGCCTCTCCTTGCACCGCATCAGCTGGGATCTCCAACCCCACTATACCTTCAGTCCTCTCTGAAACCTGCACTGAGAGGAATGAAGGTGTAGAATTAGGTGTGTCACAGCCAAGTACTTGCGGGCACTCTGCTAGCAGTACACCGACGTCCGATTCTAGCAGGCAAATTTCCCTGCCCCAGCTGCTGGACCATCGAAAGAAGTTCACTCCCAGCCATCCACATGCCCAGCGGTTGAATGCTAGCTTGGCTAAATTGCTAGCGCTTCAACTGCTACCTTTTCAGTTGGTAGACTCGGCCCCGTTCCGTGAGTTTGTGCAATGTGCGGTTCCTCAGTGGCAGGTTCCCAAACGCCACTTTTTCTCACGGAAGGCGATTCCGGCTCTCTACCGGCACGGGAAACACGTGCCACTTCACAGGCATACTTTAGACACCCCCCAGGTACGATATTTAAAGGAATATTTGACTTTTTTTTTTTCGCTTTATGCATCATTAAAATGACTGCTCCCGAAAAACGGCCGTTTTTAAAACTTATTTTTGCATTGATACATGTCCCCTGGTGCAGAACCCGGGCCCCCAAACCCTTTTTAGGACAATAACATGCATATTAGTCGTTATAATTAGCACTTTAGATTTAGAACGTTCGCATCCATTGTATTTAATAGGGTTCTAACGTTCGTGCGAACTTTCGGTCTGTTCGCAGGTTCTGGTGCGAACCGAACCCGGGGGTGTTCGGCTCATCCCTACTTGCTGCATTGGAATCAGCACTGCTTCTGCTTTATTTATTCCGTGAATCATTACTTTGTGAATGTTTTCTGCTGCTTCTTTTTATTTAAACATACTTTATTTAAAAGGTCCATGCACACTGGGCTTAAAAAAACGGCAGTTCTTTTGGCAGAAAAAGAAAGTGTTTAGTGGGGGTTTTTTTGCCAGAAAACTGCTCTCCAAAATGCAAACTAGGAGGGTTTCTTTCTGCCTCTAATCGCTGAGCTTAAAATATGTCTCTGAACATTCTAATGTGCATGGACACATAGGATGACATTAGCAGCTTCTACAGGCAAAATGCTAAACTCCACTAGCATGGTCTTTTTTAAGCCAGTGTGCATGGACCCTTAAAGTTTTAAAGTTATAAACAATAATACATTTTTAGAAATACAGTGCAGAAAGTTCTTTAGAAGAGATACAGATGTATAAAGTAGGATTTACATAAGCAAAGTATTCATACCTAATGTTTTACATAGTAATACAACATGCCAATGGTAGAATGTAGGATATGGTTCCCATGTTTCGTAGTTAACCACTTTAACTTTTGTGCAAGTGTAAGAAGAACTTATTTATATTCATGCATACCACTGTATTGGTGTAGATGTATTTCAATGATATGGGGACCTGAAAAGAGGAGGATCAGGGCTGCTCTGTGCAAAACCACTGCACAAAGCAGGAAAGTCTGATATGTTTGTTATTTTTTTTTTTTTTTAAAAGCCCAACCTTTATGTCAGATTTTTGCATCTCAAAGCGGTACAATTGTTTTGCATAGCAATTTGGCATTTTATATTGTAGGCCTGTAATCCTTAGTAATAACACACTTAAATCTGTCCAAACAAGAGTCTAGTAGACATCCCGGGTATGATAAAGTTTGAAACACAAAATCATAAATTATAATATAATAAATAACTATAAAATAATTATATTAAAAAATAATAATATGATAAAATGAATTTCAATTGCAGTTCTGCAAGTGATTCTAATTTACTATCGTTGTTTTCTAGCTGGTTTAAAACCACTTTTGACGTAAAGGGACACTTTTTGGTTGCCATGGACAATCTCAAGTTTCCAGGCAGAAAGAACAGTATATATAATATAAAACTGCATGCAGGGCACTGGACAAAGCACTAGGGACAAAAGGGATGTGAAATGATTTGATACAGTAATGTAATCTGTAAGATTACAGTGCACTGTATGTGTTACAAATTTTGTACTTTTTGAATTTGCCGCCGGGCTCCGCCCCTGTGCGTCGCGGCGCTCGCAGGGAACGGAGCTCGGCACACAGAACATCAGGCGGAGGACACAGTGGGGGGACATCGCAGCATCCTGGGGACAAGGTAAGTAACCTGGACCAGGATCCTGCAATGCAATCCTGAGTGTGGCTCGGGGTTACCGCTAATGGTACTGAAATTTAATCCCGAGCCACACTCGGGATTACCGCCAGGGAGGTTAATATCATTTTAAGACTTTGGATGTAAAGGTGTTAAAAAAAAAAGAAGCAACAAGAGGAATAAAGATACTGTACAAAATATGAAAATCTCTCAGTCCATGTTGGATCATGCTTTATTGGGGCTTCTTTGGCTTCTTCTGGATCAACTGTGGTTATAGGATTGTATATACAGAGGTTTTCTGTTTGTGTGTGTGTGCGTGTTTTTTTTTCTATGTTATTTGAACTGGATGTTTTTTCAACCAGATTACCTATGTAACTACTGTATGTCCTGCCAAACACCTTGACCCCGTAAACATCTTGTCCTCTGTCTTATCCCATCACCCCCACCCTAAAGTCAACCCTCCCTCCCTTCTCCCTGCATTCCGACTAGATTACCAATTTGATTAGATTTATTATAATGATGATCATATTTATCTTTTGATCATCATGTGACCCGAATTGGACCTTCACCAGAAAGCGGCAAAGTAGGGCAGGTTTAGCAGAAGAAAAGTGGGTAAGTAATAAAGGGAAGCGAAGGGTTAAAGGATAGAGATTTCTACAGCTTCCTAAATTTTTCCTTACCAGTCATTATACCACCAGTCATCAGGTGGGAGCTTTGACATTAGGAAGCAAAACCCTTCCTCTACTAAAATGGTTGCCTCCACACAGAAACACAGTGCTCAACAAGACATGGTAAGTCAGTAATGGGGAAAGATCAGACCCCAGAGAAACCAAAATGGTGACTGTTCCTTTGCCATCTGCTTGCCTTTTGGGACACAGCTTCTAAACGTCATGTCCTCTTTAATGTTCCATTTAATTATTTTTATATTTAATGGTATCAATCATTGATAATGATGGAGTTTTGTTCAATGTTAATTAACTGCTATAGTATCAAAGCAGTTGACTAATGTCCTGCTCCTTCTCTAGTTCAGTTAATTCACTGCTGTGTCTCAGCTTGCTGCATAAGTAAGCCTGTCCTCCTTTTTGCCCTCTCTACCTTTCAGAGCTATTTATACACAGGTATGTGATGGTATAAATGCGACACTGTCTGCTTACATCATGGGTTCCACAAGTGTTTTTAATACTTTCATCTAACATACTTTACATAGATCCAGCTGCCAGCCCATAAATGTTACTTGCAACATGTCTACATCAAAGATTTCTGTTTATTAAGTATACAAGTGTATGCAAATGTTTCATCATTTCTGGTCTAATTGCATATTTTGTTATTATAATTTTAAGGAAACAGACATACCATGAAACATTTTGCAAAAAGTCAGTTACTCTTTATTTTCTGAAGTTAAAGTGTTACTAAACCCAGGATTCACTATATCTGGTCTCCCACAGTAAACAGAACATTGAAATTAGAGGTGCGCATCTTCACTGGTCTCACAATTCAATTGTGATTATCTTGTCAACGATTTGATCTGATTCAATGGTCTTCATAAAAATATGAAAGCAGTCAGAAGAACTTCAGAACTCCATTTATTTTATTTTATCTGAGCTAAAAAAAAGGACACTCCCTGCATGTAGCAAAGTTTGAACACAACAGTATTTATTTAGAACAGTGAATACTAAATTGCACAACCCCCTGCACATTAAAATAGCCCCCTTTACATTTCGCAGCCCCCCTACACATTCAACAAATGCGTTCATTATACAGCCCCCTGCACATTCCACAGCCCCCTTTACATTAGACAGGCCCTCATTTACATAATACAGCCCCATTTACATTATACAGCCCCTCATTTTCATTACACAGTGCCCTAACATTACACAGCCCCCCTTTACATTATACAGCCCCCTTTACATTATACAGCTCCCAATTTACATTATACAGCCCCTCTTTACATTAGACAGCCCCCCATTTATATTACACCCCCCATTTACATTACACAGCCCCCTTAAAATTTTACAGAGAGACGAGAGAGCGCCCCCCCCTCCTGAACCGTACCAGACCACATGCCGTCAACATGGGGAGGATGCTTTGGGGTCCAAAGCACCATGTCCCCATGTTGATGGGGACAAGGGCCTCATCCCCACAACCCTTGCCCGGTGGTTGTGGGGGTCTGCGGGCAGGGGGTTTATCGGAATCTGGAAGCCCCCTTTAACAAGGGGAACCCCAGATCCCGCCCCCCCTATGTGAATTGGTAACGGGGTACATTGTACCCCTACCATTTCACAAAAAAAGTGTTAAAAATATTAAAAAAACACAAGAGACAGCTTGGGCCACGTCCTCCATTAAAAAAGCAAAAAACGTCACAGGGTTTCCTGCAGTTTATTTATGCTTTTGCTATTTGATAAGGTATACATTCTGCTGTGCAGGGGACCTTGGAAACCATGCAGCAGCCACATACTCCTAAGGATTAAAAGGATAGGGCCACTGTGTGGTTTTTAGGATAACCAGATACTAGACTTGTGCACAACGGAAAAATTAGTTCCGTTTCGGTTCGTTTCTTTCCGGTCCTGTTGATTCGTAATCATTCGTAATTTTGCTAGACGGGATTTTTCGTGTTCGGACTCATTCGTATTTTTGCAAGCGACATTTTTCGTTGAATTTTTTGTTGCTTTATAATTCGTACTTTCGGTAGAGTACGTTGTTTTTCGTTGATTCTGGACACAACTCCTACTTTCGTAACTTTTTTTGGGTTCGTTGATTCGTAATTTTCCGTGTCTCTCTCACAACGACGCTGCCTATTATGCCTAATGTGCTTCGAATGGATTTGTACTTTTCTAAATACATAGCGGTTATTTGTAACGATTCGAAATCTCGTATTTTACTTTCGTTTTTTACATGCGGCTATAGGCTCCGCCCCTGTACACCATTTTGAGAGGGTTCAGCACGGTGAGGGAGAAGCAGAGAGCAGAGCAGAGTGCTATTGTGCTTCGAATGGATTAGAAATCTCGTATTTTACTTTCGTTTTTTACATGCGGCTATAGGCTCCGCCCCTGTACACCATTTTGAGAGGGTTCAGCACGGTGAGGGAGAAGCAGAGAGCAGAGCAGAGTGAGTGTTATTGTGCTTCGAATGGATTCGAAATCTCGTATTTTACTTTCGTTTTTTCATGCGGCTATAGCCTCCGCCCCCTGTACACCATTTTGAGAGGGAGTTCAGCATGGTGAGGGAGAAGCAGAGAGCAGAGTGAGTGTTATTGTGCTTCGAATGGATTCGTACATTCGTGACTTTTTTCATAACGAATTATGCCGAAGACCTTCGGGCATTCGCTATTTTGCGGTATAATTTATTTCGGATTCGGTTTTATTCGTAATTGCTCTGTTCGGAAATTCGAATGCTTCCGAATGTCCGAAAGTTGCTAAATTCGGACGAATTTCGATTCGTTACGAAACGAATTGCACAAGCCTACCAGATACTATAGGCCTGCAGATCTGCAGAAGCCCTGAGCTAAGTATATGTTACTAATTGCCCTGTGAAGGTAATCAGCATGGTTCCTGATCACATTCTCACTGCAACAGCCATTGATGGTGATTGCATGACCTTTTTTACAAACAAGCTGGATAGCTCAGTTGTCAGTGTGCCTTGCACAGACAGAGGCACTAAGGTTGGATTCACACCTATGCATTTTTAGTGGTTTTTGCAATTTGCTGATTTGAACTACAGAACGTGTTCTATAGGAAACCATGGTAAATGGACTGTAATGCAAAAAGCACTAAAAATGCACAGGTGTAAATCCAGCCTTATGCCGCGTACACACGATCGATGAAAAATGAGGAACAGCTTGTTCCCCCCACACACGGTCGTTTTAAATTACATTTTTTTTTTGGTCGAAAAAAACTGCCGCAGAAAAAAACCACGGGAATCACGACGAGAAAAATTAGCGCATGTTCTAATTTTTCTCGTCGTGATTAATGCCGTTTTTCCCGTCGTGTGTACGCGGCATTAGACAGTGCTATACAAGATGAAAAAAAAATGAAAAACGAAAAAATTATGAAAAATGAAAAAAAAAATTTAATATTAAAAAAATAAATAATGAAAAATTAAGAATTACACAATTGAAAAAAAAAAATTATCAGCTTATAATAATAAAAAAGATATGTGAGTGGGGTATTTATATATCCCTAAATTTGTTTTACTTTTTTAGTTAAAGCAGTTTTTCAGCCTTCTTGTAATTTTTTTTTTTTTTTAAGTCAGCAGCTACAAATACTGTAGTTGCTGACTTTTAATAAAAAGGGCACTCACTTGTCCAGGGGTCCAGCTTAATGCTCGCCCCAACTTGCTTTTTCGCTGGTCTTCAGGTCCTTGGCCCATCAATGAAGTTCGGCTTTAAGTAACAAAATCATGGGGTTAAAGTTTAGACATACTGAAGATGCTAAATTTGGTCTAGGCATCAATTACCTCAAGTCACAAAAGATTTGAACATCCAGCAAGGGTTTAGACGTACACTTACCCTTTACAGCTGCAGAAATATGTAAGGTTTTTATTGGTCCCTGCAGAGGTTGTTACTTTTTTTTAGTGTTACACCAACTTTTGCATTACTCATATCTCTATCAGAATAAATAAATAAAAATTCTCTGAATCTTCATGATACAATGTAAATGATCAATGTATGTAATGATCACTCTATTAGTGCCACTGGTTCCCAAAAAGTGTTCGTTAGTGTCAGAATGTCCGCCACAATATTGCAGTCCTACTATACGCCACTGATCACTGCCATTGGAATTTTTTATTTTTTTTTATAAAAAATTATGAAATAAATAAAAACATACAATAGTTTGTAGACACTTTAACTTTTGTGCAAACCAGTCAATATACGCTTATTGGGATTTTTTTATAAAAGAATGTAGAAGAATACATATTGACCTAAATTTATGAAGAAATTTTATGTTTTAATTGTTTTATCGGATATGTTTTATAGCAGAAAGTAAAAAATATATCTATATTTTTTTTAATTGTCTGTCTTTTTTTGCTTATAGCGAAAAAAAAAAATGCAGTCGTGATCAATTACCACCAAAAGAAAACTATTTGTGGGAAAAAAAGAACATACATTTTATTTGGGTGCATGACCATGCATTTGTCAGTTAACCTGCCTAGCGGTATTCCCGAGTGTGGCTCGGGGTGGAATTTCAGTACCATTAGCGGTAACCCCGAGCCACACTCTGGATCGCATCGCAGTATCCAGGCAAAGTAACTTACCTTGTCCCCTGGATCCTGCGATGTCTCCCCGCTGTGATCTGCGAGCTGTCTCCTCACTCAATTCACAGTGCCGAGTGCCGTTCCCTGCGACGTTGCACGGGGACGGAGCACAGCGCCAAATTCCAAAAAGTAAAAACACACAATACATACAGTGCACTGTAATCTTACAGATTACAGTACTGTATAAAATAATTACACATCCCCTTTATCCCTAGTGCTTTGTCCAGTGCCCTGCATGCAGTTTTACGTTATAAATACTTTTCTTTCTGCCTGGAAATTGGAGATTGTTCATGGCAACCAAAAAGTGTCCCTTTATGTCAAAAGTGGTTTTAGACCAGCTAGAAATAGCGATAATAAATTAGAATCACTCGCAGAATTAAGCGATAGTGATTTGTGGGGAAATTCGTCATCAAACACTGAAAAACACTTTTATTATTATTATATTATTATTTGTTATAATTAATTTATAGTTATTTATTATATTAAAATTTATGATTTTGTGTTTCAAACTTTATCTTGTTTGGACAGATTTAAGTGAGTTATTCCTAAGAATTACAGGCCTACAATATAAAAGCCAAATTTCCATGCAAAATAATGGTACCGCTTTCAGCACCTAAAATCTGAAATAATCATACTGCCAGGGAGGTTAAAGTAACGCAGTGCCGTCTCGCAAAAAATTGCCTTGTCATGAAGTGGGGGGGGGGGGGTAAATCTTCCGGAGGTCAAGTGGACAGTAAAAGCCTTTTAGTTACAAAAATAATGCCTAACAGCAAACTATTTCACACCCTACCAGCTTTTTTGATCTAAAACATCAAATATTCATGGTATGCCTTTTGGCGTTACAATCAATACGTGCAAAAAGATGCATATTGATAATATTTTAAATATACCCTGTA
This sequence comes from Rana muscosa, assembly GCA_029206835.1. Taxonomy (NCBI): domain Eukaryota; kingdom Metazoa; phylum Chordata; class Amphibia; order Anura; family Ranidae; genus Rana; species Rana muscosa. The sequence goes on along the minus strand of CM055120.1, from coordinate 363,690,430 downwards.
CAAATTCAGTAATACTAATGCAAGTAGGCAGCTAAAAAAAAGTACTAACATGTTTAATTAAATATTTTTAGTTGCCACAGTAAAGAGCTCTTAAAACTACCTCTATATTAACAAGAAAGTAAAAACATTTGAAGAAAATGTTAGCGCTACATGGTACAAGCCACAATGGTATAATTTTTCCTCCCTTCTTATTGGCCCACATGATTTTTCTGCATGCTGTAACTTAATTTAGACAAAAACACTCAATAAAAACAGAATGAAAATAAGATCAAAGGACTTCACTAAACATATCTGGCTTAAAATTGAAAGGAGTACAACTTTCTAGCTATATAAGGGTTTAATTAATATCGTCTTGTTTGAACAAGACTTAGGCAGATGCGACACAAAATAATATTTATATATGGGGTGAGCAGTTCCAGTTGATGGAGCTTAGGTTATATTCTGGGCAAACGTTGAGTTTGACTCTTTAAGCATAGAGATTAAATATTTGCTTGTTTTCTTAAGCCTTGTGAAGACTTCTTATAATGTGTGCAGCCTCTTAAACTCAGACTCAAGCTTAATGAATAGGCTTACATTTTGTGGCTTCTGGGCTGTATCCATTCAGTTTACTGTACTCAGTATTCAAAAAATCTTTAATGAAGTAAAAAATTATTTATTAGATCATAGCTGCTGCCTCTTTTTTATATTTTCTTATTTTATTTAATTTTTTGCATAAAAGCTTGAAATAAATATTTTTCGCACCATAAGACGCACCTGACCATAAGACGCACCTAGGTTTTAGAGGAGGAAAACAAGAAAAAAAATATTCTGAACCAAATTGTGTACTAAAATATTTTCCAGTGCCCATTAAATGCAGCCTGACCATTGCCATAGTAAACGCAGAGGGACCATGCCATAGTAAACACAGAGGGACCATGCCACAGTAAACGCAGAGGGACCATGCCACAGTAAACGCAGAGGGACCATGCCACAGTAAACGCAGAGGGACCATGCCACAGTAAACGCAGAGGGACCATGCCACAGTAAACGCAGAGGGACCATGCCACAGTAAACGCAGAGGGACCATGCCACAGTAAACGCAGAGGGACCATGCCATCAGTGGTGTATTTAGGTTTTGTGCTGCCCTAGGCCTGACTAAACTTGCGCACCCCCTAATTTAAATATGACCCACCCCTTCCTGTCAAGGCCCGCCCTGTCATCTTCATGGGAAGAGGACAGAGGGTTGCCGTGGGTGAAGGACAAAGGGACACCCTGGGAAGAGGACAGAGTAACGCCCTGGGAAGAGGACAGAGTAACGCCCTGGGAGAAGGACGCCGTGGGAAGAGGACAGAGGGGACGCAGTGGGAAGAGGACAGAGGGGACGCCATGGGAAGAGGACAGAGAGGGACGTTGTGGTGGTCAATAAGGCCTAGAGGATATCAGGTTAGGCACTTCCTAATGGCTCAGTCCCTGGGAACAGTAATGAATAATGGCCAACAGGCCCTCTTACCAGACCCAGCGAAATCGCAACAGTGATCCCTCTGGCTGGACGTTCGCTCACTCTGGGTTGCCTGGGGTGACTCTAGTCAGTAGTGTAGCATGTCTGTATCCTGGCAGTGGCTCGGTCTTTCTCCCTCTCTGGTGGTGCGGGTACAATGTGGCTCCCTCTCTGGTGGTGCGGGTACAGCGGTTAAAGTGTGGCTCCCTCTCTGGTGGTGCGGGAACAGTGTGGCTCCCTCTCTGGTGGTGTGGGTACAGCGTGGCTCTCTGGCGGTGTGGGTACAGCGTGGCTCTCTGGCGGTGTGGGGTACAGCGTGGCTCTCTGGCGGTGCGGGGTACAGCGTGGCTCTCTGGCGGTGCGGGGTACAGCGTGGCTCCCTGGCGGTGCGGGGTACAGCGTGGCTCTCTGGTGGTGCGGGGTACAGCGTGGCTCTCTGGTGGTGCGGGGTACAGCGTGGCTCTCTGGTGGTGCGGGGTACAGCGTGGCTCTCTGCTGGTGCGGGGTACAGCGTGGCTCTCTGCTGGTGCGGGGTACAGCGTGGCTCTCTGCTGGTGCGGGGTACAGCGTGGCTCTCTGGTGGTGCGGGGTACAGTGTGGCTCTCTGTTGGTGCCCCCCAGCAGAGTATTCTCTTTTGCTCCTCTTCAAGTTCTAACACCCCCTCCCTCCCCTCCAGCAGAGTGCTTGCATGCTGGGGGAACTGGTGCCATAAACTTTGCAGGGACTTCATTTCCCATGATGCTCCCAGTGTCTTCTGATTGGCCCTCTGCTGTGGCCAATCATGGGGGGGGAAACAGTGGGCAGGAAGCTGGGTGGCGACCCAGCAAATCCAATTAGAGCCGCTCTCTCTTTCTCTTCTCCTTACAGAAAGGGAAGGGGGGCGGCGGGGGATATACAGACAGCCTGCAGCTCTCCTCTCCCTGTCACAGCGCCGCTGCTCTATTTGCCAGAGAACTCGGCAGCGGCGCTGTGACAGGGAGAGGAGAGCTGCGGATATCCCCCGCTGCCCCCCTCCCTTTCTGTAAGCAAAAGAGAAAGAGAGAGAGAGAGCGGCTCTAATTCGATTCACAAAGCCCCTGACACTGCGGCGGAGCCAGTGGCGGCGGTCGGGGGATTCCAGAGGCTGTGAGTGGATGGCAGGGGCGGTGCCAGCGACGGCGGGGGGCGGGGCCCCTGTTATGTATTCGGACCATAAGACGCAGGGACATTTTCCCCCATATTTCTGGGGGAAAAAGTGCGTCTTATAGTCCGAAAAATACGGTAATCTTCAAAGGAATTTTGGTTTCTGTTTTTAGAGAAAAAAAATAATAATTTTTAAATAATTTATTTTGGTTTTTTAAAGAAAGGTACAGGAAAAAGCAATATGGGACACTTTCATACATTACAGTCAAGAACAGGTCACATTGCACATGCACTATATAACATTATACATTTTTGGAATGTACTCGAGGATAACACATTGGTCAATTTTAAGCCAATGGGGTCTACCATTGGCAGGCCAGTCAAGTTCCTCCACCCCAAACTCGCTCATCCATGTCATTATGAACCTTGCTTTGTGCACTGGTTCAAATTATTTGATGGAGGGGGAATTATGATGTGGGTTTTTTTTTTCAGGGGTTGGGCTTGGCCTCTTGAACTCTTAAGGCTTCAGCATACCAAGACACTTTGGACAATTTCATGCTCCCAACTTTTGGGGATGACCCCTTCCTGTTCCAACGTGACTGTCACCAGTGCACAAAGAAAGGTCCATAAAGACATAGATGAGCAAGTTTGAGGTGGAGGAACTTGACTGGCCTACACAGAGTCCTGACCTCACCTCGATAGAACACCTTTTGGGATAAATTAGAGCGGAGATTGCGAGCCAGGCCTTCTTATCCAACATCAGTGCCTGACCTCACAAATGCGCTTCTGGAAGAATGGGCAAACATTCCCATAGACACACTCCTAAACCTTGTGGACAGCCTTCCCAGAAGAGTTGAAACTGTTATAGCTGCAAAAGGGTGGGCCAACTCAATATTGAAACTTACGGATTAAGACTGGGATGCCATTAACGTTCATGTGCGTGTAAAGGCAGGTGTCCCAATACTTTTGGTAATATAGTGTATATAAGTCTTCTGATGAAAAATTATTCGTCAATGTGGTGGAAATATGGGTTCATAGTTATTGAAATATTAGCATAGAACATCTAACAATGTATAACAATGTCCCAAACTGGTAAATACGGTTGTGTATAATAAATGCTAGAAGAAAGTAACATGGCTGAAAAAGAGGAATCTCTGTTAGAGCGTAATTGGTAACATGGTGAAAATAGAGGCAGGGAGAAGAAGATGCCAAACGGCTGCGCCACACATTTCGTAGTAGGTATGCCACTTCTTCAAGACCCTTATCTCTGCTGGTTGATAGAAGATAATTGAGGTAAGTTGCCAGGATAGAGTAATTTTATGTGTTCTCAAAGAAATACTGTTTAAAATGTTTTAAAAGTATTCATATGAAAATAATGCAGTCTTCTATCCAGCCTGCAGGAGGAGCTTTAGGCTTATTTTCATGTTTTCCCCTGTCTCTTTTGCTCACTTGTTGTAAAAAGCCCATTGTTTGCAGAGATCAATAACTCAAGCTGAAATGTGCACACAAATGATTAGGTCAGGGATGCATCGCTTATCGTACAGTGCTGTCCTGAAAAGGGACAATTACCGGTACTACTGTTTTTAGATAACCAGTAGTGCTCCAAAAATCCTTTGTAAAATGATAAAAACAAAAAATAACAAAAATCAAGCCGTCATAGTTTTTTATTTAATATTACTACAACCCTCAGAACTGAGATGACTTATGGAAGACATAATTCTTTTTATAGATCAATAAGTTCAAGCTGTGTGCTATGTCCACGTCTGCAGTTGGTTGAATAAGGACTAAAGATGATTTGTTCCCATGATCGTTCTTGATCCATTGCTTATGGGAAAGACTTAATTAACAGAATATAATTCATTCATAAGGTGGCTGTCTATGAACAACTAAGTTCACAGTCAGCATCTGTAGCAATGACCGCTTCCTTCTTATCTTGGACAATGACAACATAGATATTTATGTACATCCACATAATGCATTGTGTAACACACCAGAGCCTACATGTGTAACATTTTACAGATGGAATTAATTTTTTTTTTTACTTGTAGATTTGATGCACCCTCTGATGTGGTTAATAATGTAACCTCGGAATTGAGTTGTGGGCTGAGAACTTTTAAACTAACTACATATAAGGTCACTGCCAGCTTACTTCACACTCAAGATATGTGATGATCTGTCTCAGAGATACTACATGCAACGGCAATAAATGAAGATTGATGAGTGTAAAGTCTTTCAATTAGTTTTTCCCATCTGAGACATGATTTGTGGGTAAATCTAACAATAGTTTTGGGATTAAGCACTTTTAATGGGTCTGTAGGCTTTTGTAGGAGAGTTGAGACATACAAATGAGACACATAATGTTGTCTAGAAGGGCAGGAACATTGATGGCCTTATAAGGAGAAGTCAGTAAAACTATTATTAAAATTATCACGTTGATCAAAAATGGTTTGTCATTATTATTCACTTGTTCTGTCTTAAAGTGAACCTTAAAACTGAGCTCAAGATGCCAAACATTTAGGCAGAGGCTGCTTGCAGTGAAAAACTTAATTTTTATGTAGATTTTGAAATATAGACAAGTGTATTTTAAATCTTTATTTACAGTTCATCTTCCAAGTAATGGAACTTAAAATAAGGGATGTCGATGTTCCTTACAAAATAAAATGCTGACAAACAAAAATGGAGCTGCTCAACTTCAGGTGGATTTTCTCTGTATCGGGTGATACTAATAAACGTACCTTGGACTCTTTGAAGTTGAGCGGCTCCATTTTTATTTGTCTGCTTCTGATGTTAACAGATCCTGGACTGTTTTAGAGCCTGCATCCTTTGGTCGGATGAATAGTGAAGGGAGCCTCGTAGTGGAGGACTTATTGGAAAGTATAATGCAATGTAATTTACTGTATGTTGACAATGTGGACCACCTGAACTAGGTACTAAAAATACTATTTTCAATGCCTGCAGTGCATTGTAGTTCCATCATGGTTCCCATTGCTCAATAACTTAGCCATTCGTAGTTCCAATGGCTCAGTTAGGCAGAATACTTTGCAATTAGGAGATAGCCATCAGCAATCTTGCAGACAGTGGTTGTTATCCATCATTCACTTTTTTTAATGTGAACCTGTGCTTGCTTGTAATGGCTGAAGGTTTTTTTTACCTTTTGAATTCTCTGCATTAGGGAAAAAACCCTCTGTGCCAGAGGATTCCCCCTCACCCTCTTTATACATACCTAAGCCTGATCTCGATTCAGTGATGTGCATGAGAGCAGAGGTTCTCTCCACTCTCTACCTTCTCACTGGGCAGATTGATAGCAGTGAGGGCCATTGGCCCTGTGATAAGGGAATGGGGGGGGCTGATCTGCCCTTTCTGTGTCAATAGATGCAGGCAGGGCAGCTCGGGAGCGAGCCCGCACAAGTGCCCCCATAGGAAGCAGCTTTGTATGGGGCACTTGCTGAAGAGGAGGAGCCAGGAGTGACAACCTGGGACATGAGAAGAGGATGACCGGGGCTGCTCTGTCCAAAACAATTGCACAGAGAAGGTAAGTATGACATGTTTATTATTTTTATTTAAAAAAAAATTAAGCTTTAGTATCATTTTAAGCTGGCCGTACACATAGTTTTTTTGCTTTCAGCCTGCAGGTTTTCACTGTAAAAATCAGCCATGGTTCCCAAACACACCCTTCTCTGTAGGGGACAGTAAGTATCACTTAGGAAATATTTTGAATCCATTGGTTTGTTTTCATCATCTCGTGATTCCATATTATATACTTTACATTTATTCATAACTACTGTAAACTGCAGTGTTGAACATTTAAGAGACTCTACAGATGACAGATGGGGGCACCTTTCAGCTAGGATTGGACTGCGGAGGTCCAAGCCATTCTATTATGGAGGACAAAAGCCAGTGCCAGATTGCTGTAGATTGGCCTGTGATTCCCAGCTTTCTTTGAGGAAATGTCGGCTCTTTCTGATTCATGTTTCCCTCTCAGTGATGAAAGGACAGGATGCACATCTTCAAATGATTTAAATGCTGGTGTCTTACTTCAAGAAGCAATTGTTCTTTGGCTATTTCTTTCCAACTTGGCTTTTAATGTGGAATTTTCTTTCCATTTTTAGAAGAGAAATTGGTAGAGAATGCAGAATTTAACATTTCTCTGAATGCTTACTACATGTGACCTGATTGCTTGTTAGTTTAAAATGTGTACTTTGCCTTTGATTCAATGATTCTATATTGTTTAACTTTTGTCATTTAGAAAAAAAAATGCCATTAGTTCTGTTTTACACAGTGTCAGACCAACACTATTCATTTGGTTATTAAGGGGGGTTGATGATCGAAGTTGCATTTTTCACAGTAGAAATATTTTGACATTAAAATAAACTAAACCAAATAAGCTTGAAGTTATCTCCAATGAAAAGATTTCCACTGCATTAGACTACCATTACAGTAACAAGGACTTTCTCTCTCAAATCCTTGAAAGCAACAATAGAATGTGTACCACTTCGCATCTAAGGACGTCCGTGGGACGTCCTTGACTTTCAGCCGGGATATCTGAATGCTGCCTGCAGCTACAGGCATCATTCAGATATCGTTTTTTAGAGCCGGCGATTCTCTGTACCGTAAGAATGATTATAGCGGCTGTTCCGCCGCTTGATCGTTCTTACAGGCGGCGAGAGGGGACGTCCCCCCCTCCCGCCGCCCTCCGGTGCTTCTACCGACTCACCTGAGCGATCGGTGAGTCGGTGACAGGATCCGCCGACCCCGGCTTCTAACCATAGAGATTTCCGGTGGACCAGATGGTCGCCGGAGTCTCTATGATCGTTCGGAGGCCGGGCGCGATGTTATGACGTCACGCCTGGCCTCTGCATTCAAAAAAACGGCACCGCTTCGGCTAGGAAGCGGTGATCGTTTTTTTTTATTTTTTATTTCAGGCTTGTCAGCCTAGAGGTGAGATGTGGGGTCTTATTGACCCCATATCTCACTGTAAAGAGGACCTGTCATGCTTATTCCTATTACAAGGGATGTTTACATTCCTTGTAATAGGAATAAAAGTGATCTTTTTTTTTTTTTTTTTTTTTCTAACTGTCAAAGTAAAAAGTTAAAAGTAAAATTAACAAATAAATAATAAAAAAAAAAAGTAAAGCGCCCCTGTCCCCGGTAGCTCGTACGCAGAAGCGAACGCATACGTAAGCCCCACCCACATATGAAAACGGTGTTCAGAACACACATGTGAGGTATCGTAGCGAACGTTAGAGCGAGAGCAATAATTCTAGCCCTAGACCTCCTCTGTAACTCAAAACATGTGACCAGTAAAAAAATTTAAAGCGTCGCCCACCGAAGTTTGGCGCCATTCCACGAGCGTGTACAATTTTGAAGGGTGACATGTTGGGTATCTATTTACTCGGCGTAACTTCATCTTTCACATTATGCAAAAAAATTGGGCTAACTTTAATGAAACCGTTTTTATTCCAAAAAAAATGCGTTTGAAAAATTATTGCGCAAATACTGTGCGAGATAAAAAGTTTCAATGACCGCCATTGTATTCTCTAGGGTCTTTGCTAAAAAAATATATATAGTGTTTGGGGGTTATATGTAATTTTCTAGCAAAAAAATTAGGCTTTTTACATGTAGGAGCGAAGTGTCAGAATTGGCCCGGATGCGAAGTGGTTAATGTAGCACACGGATCATTTTCCCCCTCTTACCTCCTCAAGCAGGGGGATAAGACACACCATGCCACATGCCCGTGTCCTCTAGATTATAAAGGTCAGACGGTGTTACATACTTGGGTCCCGCAGCGAGTTGCTTCCTTTTTCTGTTTCTCCCCTCTATGTTTATAGAGGCAAGTCTTTATCTTTCCCAAATTGGGTCACTGTCCACACAACATATCAACTCCAACTTGAGTTTATTTTATCTTGCTTTCAGGAACCAGAGAGTTAAAGTGAGAAAAGGTTAGCAGATAGAAGTGGATTCAGGCACACTCTTGGCTTTGTCGCCACTCGATCCCGAGAGGGTACAGCTCACCCGGATAGTCACTCAATATCACTAGCAGCCGGTGTGATTCTGGAACAATGACTCAGTCCCCTCCAAGGACCAAGTCAAGGAGATCCCTCATTTTTAAGCAGCAAACAGCTCCTCTAAGGCAGTCCGTGAAGCTAGGAATCCTTCCGTCTGACAGGTCACCAGGCCTTTCCCGAGTTAGCAATCTTTATCACTACCCTCTTGTTATGGGATCGATCCTCCCCCGGTTCCCCTTCAGTCAGAGCGGTCACCCCTCCAAGGTTCCCTGGGTTTCCTCAGCTTCTTCTATGGACTCAGTCAAAGGTACTGAGCCCATCCGGAACTCCGTAGTCTCGAGCTAAAGGTGCCCGAGACTCCTCGATCATGATGGGGCACACCCCTCCTTTACGGGTAGCTCCCTCCTCCGGGCATGGGCCCCGGGAATTGCTCTCTCTCGGGACATGGGCCCTGTGAATTGCTTTCTCTCCGGGCATGGGCCCCGGAAATTGCTCTCTCTCCGGGCATGGGCCCCGGGAATTTCTCTCTCTTCGGGCATGGGCCCCCGGGAAATGCACTCCGTGTAATGGCGTCTGCCCCTTATATATCCTCTCCCGGCATGCACAGCAGGCCAGAACCGCCCACCAACGGCAGCCGAGAAAGGACATCCAATATCCACTCCATCACCTGTGGTTCAACCCCGGGTATAGGTGACAACACCACCTATAAGACTAAAGAGGAACTGCACGCCAGATGACACAGCAGCAAAGCAGAGTCCAAATAATCAAAAGACCCGAGCTAACTATTGCTGTGGTCACCCCTAAATTTAGGTATAGCGGGGTTAAATTTGGGGACCCCGGTACATTAATATTCTTAATATTGCCTGAAATCCACTTGAAGGCACATGTTTATGGAGATCACGATATCACATCACTATATCAATGTAGAAGAGCCTTGAATACTTTGCACCAAATTTTAAATGACCACTCCCTATCTTGGAGAAACGGGTGATATAGAGGGACCACTTACTCTACCTTCATCAGAAGGTAGAGCAGAACCTAAAAATATAATAACATCCCTTTTAAAGTGGAATCCTACATGCCTTCAAACAGCCTAAATGCCCAAGGGACCCCAAAATCCATGGCACCCAAAAATGCAAATGATGGTGTTTTCTAGTCATTCTGAGAGTTTGCTTGCTACCTTCCTCTTCCCATACATCAGAGCCAGTACAAAGTTGCAGGAGGTTGGAGGGGACAGACAAAAATCTATAGAAAGCTGGGCTGCAACTTGGCAGGTTTTTTTACTGGCATGGCAGGTAAAAGTAAGACTTATTGCCAATGTTTATGATAAGAAAGATATATCATTTGACCAGTATTTTTTTCTTAATTAAGGTGTCAATCATAGGCACTTGGGAATTACAAACACAAGTTTCGGGGCTGGGTTCATGATATGCTTGAAAAGTTGTTTGAAGGTATTTGCTGCTCAATCACGTTAAAGGTATTGTAGGTTTAACAATTAGGTGGTGCACTTTAAAAAGTAATCCCTGAACACAACACTAACACTAACCCTTTTCCCTATGTTATAAATTTTCCCATTATGGATATTTTAGAGATCATACAAAAATAACAAACAGCATTTAAAGGTATTAGGTTCAAATCTCTTCACCTGTATATTATCTATTTAATCTACACACTCCCTCTCCTTAAGCACTTGGCCACATAAGATCTGTATCTTGCCTCTCTAAATATGTCCTCCCACCAGCTTGGCAGACACAAGCACTTGGTAAATATTACATCTAACGGGCTTTTAGATTCCAGCTTTATATCTGCAAGAAACAATGTTTGATTCCCCATTCTACATGGTCATGTCACGTTATTGCACCAAGCAAAAGAGGTGAAGAAAGACATAGATTTGGAAAGGAATCCAGTAAAATATTTTCATAACTGGGGCATTAACACACACACAATACCCCATATGTTTGACATAAAGGGTAAAATGACAGTTTACATTTTACCTTTGATCTGTAGAACAAATTTGAAATGCTGTTGACCTCTGTGATCGGGTTAAATTTACTTTGAAGATGAGGAAGCGGCTTAACAAAACCATGTTCAGCTGACAGTTTTCTTTAGAGAAAATGAGCTGATTGTTCAGCCTGTAAAAGGCAAATACACAATGTTATTTATAATTGGAGCAACCTTTTACTCAGATGGTGTCCATTTATATGTTATATGGTTGATATTTATGCTGTCTGTATACAATAATGACATTTGAAGAAACTGTCCAAAAAAGCTTAACATTTATGTGGATTTCTTGGGTTGATTGGCTTCTACAGTCTACATAAGATATTAGTGCTTTTTGTTCTCTACAGAACTATGTAATGTAAAATATCCGGTGATAGCAAAGTATCCGCCAATAAGATGATTAAAGAAGTACTCCTGCAATCGCCAAATATTAATGACCTCAAGACCAAAAGAGTACTCAGTTACCCATAGTAACCACCACTCTTCACTTGCATATGACGTCTGCGCCACACAGATTCCTTCTTCTGTGTTAGATGTTCCCATCAAAAACTGTGTAGAGAACAGAGAGACAAAAAGGAATCCAACTATAGTGTTGGATTCAGCCCCGGAAGAATTTACCCCCTTCCTGATCAGAGCACTTTTTGCGATTCGGCACTGTGTCGCTTTAACTGACAAATGCGCGGCCGTGCGACGTTGCAACCGAACAAAATTGATGTCCTTTTTTTCCCACAAAAAGAGCTTTCCTTTGGTGGTATTTGATCACCTCTGCGTTTTTTTTTTTTTGCGCTATAAACAAAAAAGGGCGACAATTTTGAAAAAAACACTATCTTTTACCCTTTGCTCTAATTTATCCCACATACCGTATTTTTCGCTCCATAAGACGCACCTGACCATAAGACGCACCCAGGTTTTACAGGAGAAAAACAAGAAAAAAAATATTCTGAACCAAATGATGTACTAAAATATTTAATATTATATTACTACTATAGGTGGGTGGTGGACACACAGCAATATCAGCCCCCCTATCAAATAAGCTCAGCTACACTATACCTGGGTGGTGGTGGACACACAGCAACCCCTTCCCAGATCAGCTCAGGGTGGCAGGGCAGACACAAACACCCCCTCAGCCTCTCATATAACAACAGCTCAAATGATGAACAGTGGATACCATCCCACACCTCCCACCCCCTTATCACTCACCTCAGGCAGTGGAGGACACTGCCATTACAATCCACAACCCCCTCTGGCTGGCTCTCAGCATCAGATACACCCGGGCAGCAGCTAGGAAGGAGGACTGAGGACATAATTTACAGCAGCAGCAGCGGCAAGTCGAGAGAGGCAGGAAGTGAGACTGGACCAGACCAAGGCGCCGGGGGTGTTCCAGCTGAAAAAAAAAAGCCATCCAGGGCTCTTGTCGTTTGCAGGATGGGGTCACATCTGGCGGGTGTCAACTTACCTGGGTGCGGAGTGCACCATTATAGCAACAACACTGACAACCCCCATGTTTTGGCACCTGGGGCAGACCGTCTCCCCCCGCTCCCCCTTGGTATGCCCCAGCAAGGATATGCCTCACATCCTGTCATCTCTCCTCCACAGAGAAGCCGAGTGTCTGTATTCTGACACGGCGGCGGCGATGGGGGGGGGCGGAGCCTGCTCAGTATTCGCTCCATAAGACGCAGGGACACTTTTCCCTATTTTTTGGGGGGGTAAAAGTGCGTCTTATGGTGCGAAAAATACGGTAATTAAAAAAATAAAATAAAAATTTCCTCAGTTTAGGCCGAGGTATTCTTATACATATTTTTGGTACAAAAAAATCGCAATGAGCGTATATTGATTGGTTTTCGCAAAAGTTATAGCGTCTACAAAATAGGGGGAAGTTTTATGGCATTTTTATTATTATTATTTTTTTTACTAGTATTGGCGGCGATCTGCAATTTTTATTGGGACTGCGGCATTATGGCAGACACATCAGACACTTTTGACACTATTTTGCGACCATTGTCATTTATACAGCGATCAGTGCTATAAAAATGCACTGATTACTGTGTAAATGACACTGGCAGGGAAGGAGTTAACCACTAGGTGGAGAGGAAGGGGTTAAGTGTGTCCTAGGGAGTGATTCTAACTGGGGGGCTGGGCTACAAGTGACACGACAGTAATCACTGCTCCCGATGACAGGGATCAGTAGATCACTGTCCTGTCACTAGGCCGAACAGGGAAATGCCTTGTTTACATAGGCTTCTCCCATTCAGATTCTCCGCGAGACGATCGCGGACACCCGGCGGACATCAAGTCTGCGGGACCCGCGGGCACGCTCACGGAGTGCGCGGCAGGGGCGCACATGCCCACACTACAGAAAATTCAAAGCAACTGACAGGTACGTTGCTTTGTGCAGCCATGCCATTCTGCCGACGTATATCTACAGGCGGCGGTCGGCAATTGGTTAAGCCCTTTTGTTTCATTAATCAACACTTCAAAAAGGAACCGAAACGCTGAACACTGTTTATTTACATATATAAAATATAAAATATATATATATATATATATATATATATATATATATATATATATATATATACACAGTGGGGTACGGAAAGTATTCAGACCCCCTTAAATTTTTCACTCTTTGTTATAAAGCAGCCATTTGCTAAAATCATTTAAGTTCATTTTTTTCCTCATTAATGTACACACAGCACCCCATATTGACAGAAAAACACAGAATTGTTGAAATTTTTGCAAATTTATTAAAAAATAAAAACTGAAATATCACATGGTCCTAAGTATTCAGACCCTTTGCTGTGACACTCATATATTTAACTCAGGTGCTGTCCATTTCTTCTGATCATCCTTGAGATGGTTCTACACCAGCTGTGTTTGATTATACTGATTGGACTTGATTAGGAAAGCCACACACCTGTCTATATAAGACCTTACAGCTCACAGTACATGTCAGAGCAAATGAGAATCATGAGGTCAAAGGAACTGCCTGAAGAGCTCAGAGACAGAATTGTGGCAAGGCACAGATCTGGCCAAGGTTACAAAAAAATTTCTGCTGCACTTAAGGTTCCTAAGAGCACAGTGGCCTCCATAATCCTTAAATGGAAGACGTTTGGGACGACCAGAACCCTTCCTAGAGCTGGCCGTCCGGCCAAACTGAGCTATCGGGGGAGAAGAGCCTTGGTGAGAGAGGTAAAGAAGAACCCAAAGATCACTGTGGCTGAGCTCCAGAGATGTAGTCGGGAGATGGGAGACAGTTGTAGAAAGTCAACCATCACTGCAGCCCTCCACCAGTCGGGACTTTATGGCAGAGTGGCCCGACGGAAGCCTCTCCTCAGTGCAAGGAACATGAAAGCCCGCATGGAGTTTGCTAAAATAACACCTGAAGGACTCCAAGATGGTGAGAAGTTAGATTCTCTGGTCTGATAAGACCAAGATAGAACTTTTTTGCCTTAATCCTAAGTGGTATGTGTGGAGAAAACCAGGCACTGCTCATGGTGGTGGCAGTATCATGCTGTGGGGGTGTTTTTCAGCTGCAGGGACAGGACGAAAATCTTCTCCAGAGTGCTCAGGACCTCAGACTGGGCCGAAGGTTTACCTTCCAACAAGACAATGACCCTAAGCACACAGCTAAAATAACGAAGGAGTGGCTTCACAACAACTCTGTGATTGTTCTTGAATGACCCAGCCAGAGCCCTGACTTAAACCCAATTGAGCATCTCTGGAGAGACCTAAAAATGGCTGTCCACCAACGTTTACCATCCAACCTGACAGAACTGGAGAGGATCTGCAAGGAGGAATGGCAGATGATCCCCAAATCCAGGTGTGAAAAACTTGTTGCATCTTTCCCAAAAAGACTCATGGCTGTATTAGATCAAAAGGGTGCTTCTACTAAATACTGAGCAAAGGGTCTGAATAATTAGGACCATGTGATATTTCAGTTTTTCTTTTTTAATATATCTACAAAAATTTCAACAATTCTGTGTTTTTCTGTCAATATGGGGTGCTGTGTGTACATTAATGAGGAAAAAAAATTAACTTAAATGATTTTAGCAAATGGCTGCAATATAACAAAGAGTGAAAAATTTAAGGGGGTCTGAATACTTTCCGTACCCACTGTATATATATGTGTGTGTGTATGTATGTATGTATGTATGTATGTATATATATATATATATATATATATATATATATATATATATATATATACACACGTTTCTATGAAGCTCAGTCCATCTTTCTCAAGACGTCTTGAGAAAGATGGACTGCGCTTCATCGAAACATTGACAATAAAAACACTGCTGTTTTTAAACTTTCTCCTCTGCAAGACCCATGAGTGCCTCTAAACCAGTTTTGGATCTATATGGATTTCTTTGTAGGTGAGCACCTGGGCATTTACTTCAATTAGAGTGCCGTGGCTACCCTTGGAACTATATACTGCATATCGACATAGCAGCTTGGTGTGACCTGAAAATACTGATGTGATTTAAAGAATTCCAGATATGGGTATTTTATATAAAGTCCATATATTGGTCCATCTTGTATCAATGCAACTATGCAAATAACATCCCTGCCTATGCCCTTGGAAGCTGGGAATCACTGAAGTAGACACTACTACTCCAGAGATCTCCACTAGCTTCCAGATTCCGTGCCGAGCGACTGCCCTGCTGCATTCTGAATACAGGATATCCGCCACTCAGCACAGGCACCATTTAGAAATAGTTTTGAGCGGTAGAGTGACTATACCAGGTATAGTATATACATAGTCACATTGGTCCAAGCTTTACCAATGTGCCTCTTTCAAAATATATCTCATGCCTGGAATACATTTTTAAATTGTACAGAATAAAGAAGTATCTCTGGGCAGGTGGTGGCTAAAGCCCTGTACACACGATCGGATTTCCTATGGATTCTAATCCGATGGATTTTTCCATCGGAAATCCGATGAAGCTGACTTCCATCAGTCTTGCCTACACACTATCAGTCAAAAATTCCGACCGTCCCAAACGCCGTGACGTAAAACACTCCGACGAGCCGAGAAAAATGAAGTTCAATGCTTCTGAGCATGCGTCGACTTGATTCTGAGCATGCGTGGGTTTTTTCTCCGATGGAGTTCCACACAGACGATCGTAATTTGCTAACGTTTTTTTTCCCATTGGATAAATTTAAAACATGTTCTATTTTTTCTCACCGATGGGAAAAAAGACCGATGGGGCCCATACACGATCGGTTTGTCCGATGAGAAAAGTCCATCGGACTGTTTTCATCGGTAAAACCGATCGTGTGTGCACGGCATTAGTGTTGTCAGCCTTCAACAGGAATTACTGTTACTAGCATGGTCTCCAGGTAGAAACTTTACAAAAAATTCATGCAAACTGCATACACTGCGACATGAAGTCAAAAAGCATATTTGATCTGGATTTACACTCTTCCGTGTGCATACAGCCTGTTTGGTAAACACATGTAGGTCTGAATCAGCACATTTATCTTTCACATGAAACTGCAATGCATTGATGTGGACCAGCCACATAGGGAAAAAATGGGAGTTCTACCTGACATGCATTTTCATGCAGCAAAATGCACATGTATGAGTAGCACAAGCTCTGTGTTGTACCTATATTGCACTCTCAATGAATGAAGTATGAAACTGAAAGATCTGGTGCATGAACTTTGTGCAGTCCCAGCAGATAATCAGTGGAAAGTGAAGCAGCAGTCATTTCAGCAGCTCCCAGAACTGTATATGTCATGTTGATCACCTTTAAAACTTGATGTCCTGAAACGAAGGAATTTTACTTGTAATTAGTGACAGTTATAACTGGTTAAAGTGATTGTAAACGATTACCTTGTAAAACAACCCATTCAGGTTAAAATAAATGAAAGGCAAAACATTTTTGCATTGATAGAAAAATACATTATAAATACCTTTTTTCCCTTTTTATAAGTGGTCACATTCTCTCTGTTCTCAGCTGCATAAGAGCTGGGGGGGAGGAGAAACAACAGGAAACTGAGCTTCCCAGTGACAGGCTGTGAGGGGGGGGGGGGGGTGTCAGAGATGTCTGATAATTGGATCAGAGCAGCCAAAGTTCCCAGCACAGCTAGAGAGCTGACTACGTTGTGTCCTGCCTAGTGTGGTCAGTTTTAAAAGTAAGGGGACTGACAGGAACACCAGGGATTTCACAAAAATGAAACAATACAAAGGGAGCAGGATACTTTCTCATACAAGTGCATGGTAAAGCAGGCACAAATCAGGAATATGAAATGTTGGAGTAACAAATACTTTAATAGGTTTTTCTCCTTTTTTGTTTGTGTTTTGCTGAAGTTTTTTTTTATGTACTAAGGTTATCTTGATAAGGACGTATCTGCTGCTAACCCCTTGTTTGAATATAGATGAAAATTTAGAAAGTGCAAGCATTGTCTAGGCTCTGTCAAATAATGTAACCTCTGTTGCTGAAAACAATACTTAGAAAATGATTTGTTTCTTTTTTGGAGTCGTTTTTCTCTTATCTTTGGCGCCAACGTTCATGTACGAATGTAAGCATTCAATTTTCTTTGCAGAGGCTTGAATTGTCGCCATCTTCTTCCACTAACTTGGAAAGAAACAAATAATTTAGACATTTCCTTTCCTTTTTTTCCCCTCTTTGTTAAAGGGAATGTTTTAAAAAACATATTTATAGGGCAGTAAATGTCATTTTTTGCAGGTGAATCAATCACTGTAAATTAAAACATAGGAACCAAGAAGATTCACTAGTGTCAAATTCAATGCACTATAATTATGCTCCATTATGTTCAAGACTACAAAAGTTTTTTTTTTTTTTTTTGACACTTTAATAGCTCAAACAAAATTTTTACACATACAACGTAAATAGAAACATATATGGGCATCCACAGAACTTGACAGGATGAACAGTAAAAAGTGCCTGGGTGATGGGCTGCATCAGAAAACAGGAGTTAAGCCGTATACACACGATCGGTTTTACAGATGAAAACAGTCCGATGGACTGTTTTCATCGGACAAACCGATCTTGTATGGGCCCCATCGGTCTTTTTTCCATCGGTGTGAAAAAATAGAACATGTTTTAAATTTATCCGATGGGAAAAAAAACTATACCAAAATCCGATCGTCTGTGTGGAACTCCATCGGAGAAAAAACCCACGCATGCTCAGAATCAAGTCGACACATGTTTAGAAGCATTGAACTTCATTTTTCTCGGCTCGTCAGAGTGTTTTACGTCACAGCGTTTGGGACGGTCGGATTTTTGACTGATGGTGTGTAGGCAAGACTGATGGAAGTCAGCTTCATCGGATTTCCGATGGAAAAATCCATCGGATTAGAATCCATAGGAAATCCGATCATGTGTACAGGGCTTTTTTCTTTCCTCATAATGAGTCCTGTGAAAGCCCATATCTATCTGACAAAAATAGTAATGTTTTATTGTGCACTGAAGTATTTTTGTGATTGAAGATTGTGTGAATATATATATATACGGTATCTCACAAAAGTGACTACACCCCTCACATTTTTGTAAATATTTTATTCTATCTTTTCATGTGACAACACTGAAGAAATTAAACTTTGCTACAATGTAAAGTAGTGAGGGTACAGCTTATATAACAGTGTAAATTTGCTGTCCCCTCAAAATAACTCAACACACAGTCATTAACCACTTGTCCCCCGCCCACTGTCAATTGACGGCGGGCGGAGGATACTCTCGTTCTGGGTGGAAGTCATATGACGTCCTCCCTTTTTAAAACGAGCTAGAAGGCGCGCGCTCGCCGCCAGCGGCGCGCGCGCACGCCCGCCGCGTTCACAAGGCCCCGGTGCGCGTGCCCGGCGGCCGCGATTGCCGCCGGGCACCCGCGATTGCCCGGGAAACGAGCAGGAAAGTGGGTCTCTGTGTGTAAACACAGAGATCCACGTCCTGTGAGGGAGAGGAGGCTGATGGTGTGTCCCTTGTACATAGGGACAACCATCAGTCACCTCCCCCAGTCAGTCCCCTCCCCCCACAGTAAGAGCACATTGAGGGAACATATTTAACCCCTTCCCGCCCCCTAGTGGTTAACCCCTTCCCTGCCAATCACATTTATACAGTAATCAATGCATTTTTATAGCAGGGATCGCTGTATAAACGTGAATGGTCCCAAAAATGTGTCAAAAGTGTCCAATGTGTCCGCCGCAATATCGCAGTCACAATAAAAAATCGCAGATCGCCGCCATTACTAATAAAAAAATAAAAAAATAAAAATGCTATAAATCTATCCCCTATTTTGTACACGCTATAACTTTTGCGCAAACCAATCAATACGCGCTTATTGCGATTTTTTTTTTACCAAAAATATGTAGAAGAATACGTATCGGCCTAAACTGAGGAAAATTTTATTTAAAAAAAAAAAAAATGGGTATTTATTATAGCAAAAAGTAAAAAATAGTGGTTTTTTTCCAAACTGGACGCTCTTCTTTTGTTTATAGCGCAAAAAATAAAAACCGCAGAGGTGATCAAATACCACCAAAAGAAAGCTCTATTTGTGGGAAAAAAAGGACACAAATTTTGTTTGGGAGCCACGTCGCACGACCGCGCAATTGTCATTTAAAGTGTGACAGCGCTGAAAGCTGAAAAATGGCTTGGGCAGGAAGGGGGTTTTCGTGCACAGTAGGGAGGTGGTTAATGTCAAAACTGCTGGCAACAAAAGTGAGTACACCCTTAAGTGAAAATGTCCAAATTGGGCCCAAAGTCTCAATATTTTGGGTGGCCACCATTATTTTTCAGCCCTGCTTAACCCTCTTGGGCATGGAGTTCACCAGAGCTTCACAGGTTGCCACTGGAGTCCTCTTACACTCCTCCATGATTACATCATGGAGCTGGTGGATGTTAGAGACCTTGCGCTCCTACACCTTTTGTTTGAGGATGCCCCACAGATGCTCAATATGGTTTAGGTCTGGAGACATGCTTGGCCAGTCCATCACCTTTACCCTCAGCTTCTTTAGCAAGGCAGTGGTCATCTTGGAGGTGTGTTTGGGGTCGTTATCATGTTGGAATACTGCCCTGCGGTCCAGTTTCTGAAGGGAGGGGATCATGCTCCGCTTTAGTATGTCACAGTACATGTTGGCATTCATGGTTCCCTCAATGAACTGTAACTCCCCAGTGCCGGCAGCACTCATGCAGCCCCAGACCATGACACTCCCACCACCATGCCTGACTGTAGGCAAGACACACTTGTCTTTGTACTCCTCAACTGGTTGCTGCCACACAAGATTGACACCATCTGAACCAAATAAGTTTATCTTGGTCTCATCAGAACACAGGACATGGTTCCAGTAATCCATGTCCTTAGTCTGCTTGTCTTCAGCAAACTGTTTTCAGGCTTTCTTGTGCATCATCTTTAGAAGAGGCTTCCTTCTAGGATGACAGGCATGCAGACCAATGCATTGTGCGGTGTATGGTCTGAGCACTGACAGGCTGACCCCTCCAACCTTCAACCTCTGCAGCAATGCTGGCAGCACTCATATGTCTATTTCCCAAAGACAATCTCTGGATATGATGCTGAGCACGTGCACTCAACCTCTTTGGTTGACCATGGCAAGGCCTGTTCTGAGTGGAACCTGTCCTGTTAAGCCTCTTTATGGTCTTGGCCACCGTGCTGCAGCTCAGTTTTAGGGTCTTGGCAATCTTCTTAATCTTCTTTATGTAGAACAACAATTCTCTTTTTCAGATCCTCAGAGAGTTCTTTGCCATGAGGTGAGGGGTGTACTCACTTTTGTGAGATACTGTGTGTATGTATGTGTGTGTGTATATATATATGTATGTATATATATATATATATGTATATATATATATATATATATATATATATATATATATATATAGGCCGTACCAAAAGTAATGCAAAAGTGACCATAACTTTTTATTAAATTACATAGGTCCTTCAACTTGCACATGTTGGTAGAGTAACACATCCTCTATAGTAACTCTTTTTCTTCTTTTTCATTGCTGGTAAATAATGGATTCAAAGCAGAAGCAACATACCGTCATTGAGTTCTTAACAAAAAAGGGGTGCAAGCTGTCTGACATCCACAGAAGGCTACAGAATGTTCACGGAGATGACACATTGACAAGAACAATGTTCACAGATGGATGAAGGAGTTTAAAGAAGGGGAAACCAGCACTGAAGACAAACCACATAGTGTGATACCTTCAAGTCAGACAGCCTTCATTCCTCCTTTGTCAACAACTCAATGACTGCTTGTTGCTTCTGCTTGGAATCCATTATTTACCTGCAATTAAAAAAAAGAAGAGTTTTGATAGAGGAAGAGTTACTCTTTAATCTTTTAAAAAACTTGCATGCTTACAAAATAACATTGACCAATTTCCCTTCCCAACTTTACATTTGCCAGCCTGCAATATTAAGTCCAAAAGGAGATT
Source organism: Rana muscosa (assembly GCA_029206835.1). Lineage (NCBI taxonomy): Eukaryota > Metazoa > Chordata > Amphibia > Anura > Ranidae > Rana > Rana muscosa. The sequence goes on along the minus strand of CM055120.1, from coordinate 363,669,409 downwards.
CCCTAAGATTCAATGGTACTGAAGAGTAGGACAAATATATTGATAAGAATGACTGATTACCTGTATATACACCTTCCAAAATACTCTGTTAGGTCTCATTACTATTTCCAAATGTCAGTGGCATAGTATTGCTTGAATAGAGTATGCAAAACCATGCAGAGAAAAAATGTCTTAGCACACATAGAAATAAATATATCTGAAAAGCTGAAAGAACAGAATTCTTACATACAGTAAGCCTACGAGTATCTACAACTCAAACCTAAAGCCTATGACAAACAGTTAAAAACAATTCCCTTCCTTAGAATACCTCAGTTCACCTAAAGTTAATCACAGATTTCATTTTGTACTTGACTGTCCTGTTTTTGGAAGATGACTCTAAATATGCTTATCGATACCACAGAGGAAAAATACACGTAATAATGTTATGAACATAACTATCTCTAATTACTTGGCAGCATCTATAGGGTTTGAGAACGATTTCTTCTTTCATTTTATATGTCTCTCCTAATCCTTCTAAAGTGAATCTTTAAATTTATTCCAGCTGTCGGAATCCAAATGAAGCTTGAATTTTTCCAAAGAAAATTTTCGATTGCCAGCAGACAGGTAACTTAGAATCAGATGTTGATCTTACATTATTGTTGCATATTTATGATTTTTTTTTCACATTTCTTACTTTCATGGTAGTATTCATGTGATAAACAAATGATTCATGATATCATCAATTCTTCATTTCATTTCTGTGTAACAAAATCCAGCCAAAAGAAATGGAGTGGGGGTTTTTGTTTCTCGGTTAGGTTTAAACAGGGGACAAAAATACAGCTGAAGAAATTAAAATATTGAATCAATCAGAATATAATTTGTCTGGTTTGCCTTGTTATTTGTGCAAGCTATTTTGTGCAGCATTTAAATGTCTGTATATTTAAAACTTTTTTTTCATTAATTTTGGTCAGAGTAAGGAAGGGGTAAATCCCATCAGTTTATATTTTGCTGTTTGTGTACCATTACGATAATTGGTACCTAAAAGGGTGACCCCATTACACAGTTGTCACTTACAAAGGTGTCCCCATTGAAAGATTTCCTTTTGAACTATAGTTCTGGTGACAACTGTAAAATTTTGGATTTTTCTGTATTTTCCATTTTGATGATTATGGTCCCCAAGACAAGACAATTCGAGGGGTTACGTCAACCCAGCGACTTCTGTCGAATGGGCTTGTTGGAAATATTTTTTCGATCAGTGGCTTCAACACCATCAGTGTATTCTGATAGCTGAGGAATCCTGCTGTCAGAATATGTCATGCTTTCATCAGCCTGCTGGTCATCTATGGTCAGCCTTGCTTCCTATAAACCCAGAACTAACCTCGAAAATGAAGAGATGCCAGTTTATTATAATAACTTCATGATTTAATGCTCAAGGGTGCTCTTGGAAACCCCAAAATCCAGAGAAACTGCAGTTTGTAATCCTAAAGATTCCTAGTGCAGAGCAAGAATGGTAGTGTAGCTCACAGATACAATTTATATTAGCTGATGTTCTTCTTGTGCAATTTAGGAAATTACACATTTAATTGGTTGCTGAAGTCAAGAGGGTCCTTTTGTCAATTTTATGGAATGAGAAGGGATAGATCATCTTTAGATTAAACTGATAAGGTGAATAGTGGATGTTATCACACCTATCCAATGAAAACTGCAAGTTGCAAGGTGCAAACCACACTAACCAACCAGAATTCAGTTAACTGAAGTCACACCAGCCAAGATGGATTTAATTTGTTGCTTTGCACTTAACACTTAATGCTGAAGCTGTGGTGAAACCAGTTATTATCTCAGGATCAGTAAACCAGAAGCAATAAGGAGGCATCTGTAGCGTTGAGAAATATTATGCAAAAGTACTTCAGTCCTATATATCTTTCATAAAAGGGGCCTGCCCAGGTTCAAAGGAAGTGGAATGTGATGCAACCACCTCACTAAATGCTTTAGTATTGAGTCAATTAGCCCATTTTGTTCTGGCAATACTAAATAAACATGGCCTAAGTTCTATAGTACAAGTTCCATAACATGGAAACAATTATAAACCATAGGTATTCAAAATAATAAATCGATTTAAATTCTTAGTTTCATCTGAACTCTTGGAAAACTCCCTATCACTCTGCTGTTATCTAAGCTGTAGATTTCTGATAATTGTCTACTATCTGGTCCATGATTTCTGGCTGTCAGTCAAGGAACATAACTGGTTTTTGGGGTTAACATGGATACATTCAGAAGGCATGTAATGTGCTCATGCTGAGCCTCTGACTGGTTGGTTGTTTGGTTAGCTTGGCCTAACCTCCCATCCAATCAGTAGCTTTGTCTCAACACAGGTTGCATAATAGGAGAGTGGGTATGAGAGATGTAATAGAGGTTAGATATAGGAGAGTATATGAGTGCTTTACAGAGTTGAATCTCCACACCTTTTTCAGTGGTGACCTTTTTATGTGTAAAGCCCCTCTAGGGAAAAGATTGCACTGTACCTGAAACATAACATGCAAAGAACAGAATGGAGCTGTCTGTATGACAGACTCTCATAAGAGACCTTCTTATGCATTTTACATTTGTATTTGTCTGAATATGAAATGCTTTTAGTTATGAGCTGGGATGAATAATTAATTGTCTGTAAAAATAAAAATCTCCAGATGTTAATATATTCTGAACTGTATTTGATGGGATCATCAAATACAGCCGTGCTCTAATCTGCTTACTGATTCATTGTCTCATAAAGTGAAGAGAGCTCACAATGATCATTTGTGAAATGGAGCCATATTTTGTCTGCTAATGAAGAAGTTCCTTTAAAGTTTTCATCTCGTGCACTGCAATATATGTTGGCACTGATGTTTGGACCGAACAAGCTCATTTATTTCCATCATACAATAGTTATGGATAAAACCCCACTCAACATTAGCAGGTTAAGGACTCACTGGAAAGACTGTATTTATCATTTAGGCTTGGACCATCTTGGTATTCCCTAAGGTGAGTATTAACTTGAAGACTGTTATGCCGCGTACACACAACCATTTTTCATGACGAGAAAAATGCCATTTTTTAATTTGGTCATTAAAAACGATCGTGTGTGGGCTCAAGAGCATTTTTCACGACGTGAAAAATGGGCATTAAAAATTTGGAACATGCTCTATTTTTTCTCGTCGTTTTTCACGTTGTCATTTTTCTCATCATGAAAAACGGCCGTGTGTAGGCTTTAACGACGTGAAGAAAACTGCGCATGCTCAGAAGCAAGTGATGAGACGGGAGCGCTTGTTCTGGTAAAGCTAGCGTTCGTAATGGAGATAGCACATTCGTCACGCTGTAACGGACTGAAGAGCACGAGGCTGAAAAGCGTGAATCGTCTCTCACCAAACTTTACTAACACAAGGATCAGCAAAAGCAGCCCAAAGGGTGGCGCCATCCGAATGGAACTTCCCCTTTATAGTGCCGTCGTACATTTTGCGCTTTGCTCAAACATTTTTTTTCATGATAGTGTGTAGGCAAGGCAGGCTTGAGAAGAATCAGGTCGAGAAAAACGTTGTTTTTTTCAATGACATTAAAAACGATCGTGTGTACGCGGCATTACTCCAAGCTGCTGCCATAATTACAAAAAAGCCAGACAGAGCACTGATACACCTGTAAGCCACCGTGAGCTCCCTCCAGGTTCTACCGACTGCTGTATTCACTTTAATTTGTTTGCATGGGATTTTCGTGAGACAGAGACACTGATCGGTTGCCTCTGCCTGAAAAGGCAATCGGTAATACTGCCTCACACAGAACTGGGAAGTGGAAGTGGATGTTAAAATGGCAAAGCCCACAACTGCTGACGGATAAGTGTTTTAACAGTAGCTTAGAGCAGTGGACCTAAAGCCATAATTTTCTTTTGGTTCTGCTATAGGAAAAACCTGGACTTGTGCCTAGGCTTTAGGAATATTGGTAGGGTAAAGAGAGCATCAGATATATGGTTAGGAGTCCTGTTCTATTTTTATTTGTCATTAAAAAGGCCAATCAACATGTTTCTTGGGGTTTAGCCAATCTCCTTTTTGTCAGGGTCTGTGCAGGTGTGGGCTTTTAATAAATCTTGCCAGGCTAACAACCTAGCAGGCGCTACGCTGGCAGTCTCTTCACCCTAACAAACTTCCTACTAGCAATCTGAGGACCTCTTCTTGAGACCCATTGGATCTTAGAGAACACCCCTTTATCTAAAATATCATCAGATCTAAATACCTTCCAAAATCCTGATTCAGTGCTCCACCAACATATCCTAACTTCACTCTGGGAAGCCTCATGTGAGGATTAGAAAAATTAGAGCTGCTGTAGTTGATGTGTTTTAAAAAGTAGGGGATGCCACAATAATCCTTGCTTTACTGCTTGGTGGAAAATAACTGAAGATGAAGCAGGTCAAGGCACCTAAATACTATTACTTCTACTATTTAATACTTAGTAATTCACTTGCGTGGAACACATATACAGCCAGTGGTGACTAGAATCCTGATCTACAAAGTTATATTGGGCCAGAGACTCACTGAATTTTGGGAAAATATATAGATAAGAGCCCTAATGTTAGGTATTGCCCAGAGAGGGACTTTAAGAAGGTATCTGGTGATTTATTAAACATGGACATAAATTAACTCACATAACTGTCCATACAGGCAATAGCCTCATCTTGTATATTGATAGTACAAGTGGCCTAGTTGTTTTGAGTTTTATTGGATGCAGGCAGCTTGGTAGTACTTGGAGCTCTTAAAAAATACTTGAATAAGGTGCACGGCCAGCTTAACATTCAGACTGTCATATGTTTCATGTGCCCCCCTGTATGTACAACATATAGAAAAGTTATATTATCTTTTTCTTATCATTTCAGTGTGCATCTTTAGATGGCAAATGTTCCAGAACGTGTGATGATGACGTAAGTACATTCTAAATATTAATATTGTGTTTTATATATTTATGGTCAAATGAAGAAAACTTGCAGCTAAGTGGAATAATAACATGTCAGGATAGCACAGATGTTGCTTTAACAGTTTTGCAGTGCTGGTGACAAGTGTAAGAAACAGGTTTGTATGCATAACCAACCAAAACCCTATCTCAGATACTGTACCTACCGTCTGTAAATTTATAATAAAGACTTAAGATGAAGTTCAGGTTAGCTGCTACCATGGGCTCGCCAGGTTTGCAAATCGCCAAACTTTGGCCAAAAGTTGCAGGTTTGTCACCAGAAATAAGGAACAAACTGTGATGCAGTGAATAGCCTTGAATCACAAGAGACAATGATTTTAGCCATTTTGCCAGGGTGTGTTGGAACTGTTATGCCGTGTACACACGACCGTTTTTCATGACGAGAAAAATAGAATTTTTAAAAATGGTCACGAAAAACGGTGGTGTGTATGCTCCAGAGCATTTTTCTCAACGAGAAGAATGCCCGAAAAAAAATTAGAACCTGCTCTATTTTTTCTCGTTGTTTTTCACGTCGTTCTTTTTAACGTTGTGAAAAACGGTCGTGTGTATGCTTTTACGAGGGGAAAAAAATGCGCATGCTCAGAATCAAGTATGAGACGGGAGCGCTCTTTCTGGTAAAACTAGCGTTCGTAATGGAGATAGCACATTCGTCACGCTGTAACGGACTGAAAAGCACGAAGACTGAAAAGCACGAATCGTCTCTCACCAAACATGAGGATCAGCAAAAGCGTCCCAAAGTGTGGCGCCATTCGAATGGAACTTTCCCCTTATAGTGCCGTCGTACGTGTTATACGTCACCGCACTTTGCTCGAGCGTTTTTTTTTCACGAACGTGTGTATGCAAGGCAGGCTTGAGAGGAAACACGAAAAATCATGCCGAGAAAAACTTAATTTTTTTCCATGACATGAATAATGGTCGTGTGTACGCGGCATTAGGAAAAGCTGATAATTCTGTGTAGGGAGAGAAATGTAAAATTTTGTCATTGGTACACATTCTTAAAGGCAGTGCCTGGCTTCTCACACTTTTTGGTGATAATAGATTGCTTGTTAAGCCTCGTACACACGGCCGAGATTCTCGTCGAAAAAAACATGTCGTTTTTTTCGACGAGATTCTTGGACAAGAAACTTGTCCCGGCCGAGTGTACACACGCTCGATTCAAAGAACCCGCGGTTCTTTGAATGGAGCGTACGCGGTGATGTCATCGACTACGACGAGCATGCGCTCGTCACATTCGATGCCGTTGCCGCCATCTTGGTATACCCTACCTATGCCTAGGAAGCTACCGCGCATGCGTCGAATTCATTTCGAACATGCGCGGGCTTCCGGGAGGACAGGTAAGTGTACACACACTCACTTTTCTCGTCGAGAAACATGCCAACGAGAATCTCGACGAGAAAATAGAGAGCAGGTTCTCTATTTTCTCGTCGAGATTACTTGTCGGTTTTCTTGACGAGAAACCATACACATGAACGAGTTTCTCGGCAAGACATCTCTGCCAGCAAGTTTCTTGCTGGTTCTTGCTGAGAAACTCGGTCGTGTGTACGAGGCCTTAGCCCTACAAATGGGTAGAATTTAGAACAAGATTCACCCCCTATAGACTTCAATAGTTTTTTTTTTTAAGTTTACATTCTTTGAGTAAAATCTAACAAAACTGTTCACAAACCAAACCAAGGCAATCCTAGAGAAAACCAGGAACTCTTGGCCCAGCACACCAATTTACATGATAAACTCCTGATTGTGTGTTCTTACTTATACTATATACTTATACTTATGTTTCTGTTCCTGCTTTGCCCTGGATTTCTATCATGTTCCTGGCATTCTTTTTCCTCTACTCCTAGCAGTTTTTTGTTACTCATGACATTATTACTCAATAGAAACCTTCCGGTTTCTAAAGTATAAATGAAAATGACAACTAAAGGGTGAAGCAATACAGGCAGTCCCAGACATGGTTGAATAGCCCCTTAATACCCCTTTTTACTCAGCCTATAGTCATCTTTCACCCCAATCTATGCATCACGCTCTTACGTGTTTGCGCATCTACAACTTTACTGACTCAGACTTCCCGTAACTACTCATTGCCATTGAGTACCATTTAGTACAGACAGACTTGTGCGTTGTGATTTGTGAGGATCTGACATGGTTGCACAACTCCTGATACATAGGCCCCAAGGAGCTTAAAGAATGCAACAAGTGGAGCATCTGTCCTTAATTATTGCATTCAGAATTACAGAGAAAATACTTGACTGCTAGTAAAATAACCCCAGTGCACAACTACTTCATTCCTTTGATGTCATCTAATGAGCAGATTGGAAAGATTGTATTCACTTTGGACACATTAATGCTTTTAACTTTGCTCCTTAATTATCTTAAGACCGTATTTTATTTAGAGAATTATCTGAAGACCATATTTTATTTAGAGGTAAACTCCCATTCCCGAAATGCTTTAAAGGCAATGCATGGTGAGTTTGATCATATTTTCTTTTTCTATTTATTATAGTCAGTACTAGCAATGAGCTAAACTCACATAGGTTACTGAAGTTCAGATTCCGAATCCAAACCCCATTGAAGTCAAAGGGAGCCAAAGGTTAAAAAAACATTATTGACCATTTTCTAGGCCAGGGTTTCTCAACTCCAGTCCTCAAGGCGCACCAAAAGGTCATGTTTTCAGGATTTCCCACAGATAAAACAGCTGTGGTAATTACTAAGGCAGTAAAACAGATCAAATCACCTGTGCAAAATAATGGAAATCCTGAAAACATGACCTGTTGGTGCGCCTTGAGGACTGGAGTTGAGAAACACTGTTCTAGGCTAATAGGCAAGGGATAGAATTAAACAGGCAGCGCTTAACCCCCTTACCCAATCCACATATGAGAGACGTCGGTGCTCCAAGTCTCACCTCTGTAAGCCATCCAGTAACAAGTCCATAAAAGAAGTCGGCACTATGTCAGGATCTTCTGTACATATACTGTAACAATTTATTGGCACGTCATGTTAAATTTCAACCCAATTTTAACCTGATGAGCCAATAAATTATCTGTATAGAAGATCCTGCCATAGTGATGACTTTTTTTATGGACTTGTTAATAGGCAAGGGATGGTCAAATGGCATGGGGGGGGGGGGGACTGGACACTGCCCTGGGGAATATGTACCAAGCCAAAAGAAATGTTAAATTCTATCTGACAAGGAGCAACAGTTTTAATAGTACTTAAAGGGCAGCATTGACAATGCAGAATTGTCCTTAACCTGCCTATTAATTGGCATATGTATATGATGTATACATCCTACAATAGCAAAACTGACATTTATAAAACAAAATAATGCAGTTTAAAGTGTCGGTAAGTAAAGGCTTCCGACAGCTTTGTTTTGTTTGTATAGCCTTTGTAGTTCACATACCTCAATAACTAAAGAAGTGCCTCAAGACAGACTTCCTTCTTAGACCAAGTGGATTCATAGAGACCTCAATAGCTCAAGCATAAATTAACACAAAGCTGAATAATGCACAGTGGTGACTCATCTCTTATACAACAATATTTAGCCATTATTCTTGTGTGAGCTGTTGACCGGCAAACTGACGCATCCAGATAGAGGCTAATGCTGGTAACACAAGATATGTTTTTTTCAGCGGGCTGAACGAAAAAAAATGTACAGATCGCCATACTAAGACATCCAAAGTTAGAGCGCCGATCTCCCCCCGTTGAGCTATCGGGTTCTGACAGCGGGAGTGCCCCCCCTCTTCCCACCAGAACAGAGTGATCAGTGCTTGCAGCCATTGGCTGCGAGTGCTGATCAGATGCTAGTTTTCCAGCATGCTCATTCGTGAGACTGGTTTCTGTCGAATGAGGGGCCGTACACACCGACCAAAAGTCGTCCAGTTCCTGCCGAACAGACCGTTTTTGGCCAATTTTTGGGCCCGTGTGCACTCAGCTTTACATACAACAACTGACAACAGTACTGATATACCATCTTTCAAAAACCTGTGCTTTTCTGGCCACAAAAAGAGCTGTGCACTAGCGTTTTAACAAAATTTTTAGCTTCCTTGCCAGCCATCTCTTGATTAAAGTGCACTCTTATGAAGTGGAAACATAAATAGGAATTTCAGGTTGTTCAAACAGTAAAGTTAAGGACAGGCACTTGATGTGGCATGTATATCACATTCACAGACAGGTGCACTTTGCACACATGGGAGCAGTGTTCAGACTGCCAGCCCAATGCGGCTAATACAGGTGTACTTTACATCCTTCAAAGAATATGAACGACTCCGAGATTGACAAGTAGATTTTTCTAAACAGTGCAATATTATAAGTTACTTCTACAGCCAGAGTTTTAAGTATAGCCTTAGTGACTGTGTGCAGAAAGGTCATTTCATGAGACTATTATAATGTAGGTGACATTACAGGTGTGTACTTTATGTCCTCTGTTCTGTTATCAGGCTTGTCGTAACAGAAGGATCTTGTTACATAGCAAATCCATCCCCTCTAATGGTATTGTCTGTCTTTTGCTTGTCATCTAGTTTTGATTAGGACAAATCATGTGTAATTATATCCTTTACGTTAATCCTTATTTGTCAGCATTAATCAGGTGATAATGCAACATTTACTGATCATGATTCAGATTTGAGGGCATGGAGTGGGTTGATTTTTATCTGATATCGATTTCATTTTTCATGGTGGTGTATAGTACAAAGCACTGTACTATGAGGTCTTTGGCCTAAATATATCTGAAATATTCAGCTATAACTGATAGGCTTTGTTAAATAAGACCAGTCACTTAAAGTGATACTAAAGACTTGATTTTTTTTTTTTAACCACTTCAATACCATGCACATATACACCTTCCTGCCCAAGCCAATTTTGAGCTTTCAGCGCTGTCGCAATTTGAATGACAATTGCGCGGTCATGCAACACTGTACCCAAACAATTTTTTGATCATTTTGTTCCCACAAATAGAGCTCTCTTTCGGTGGTATTTGATCGCCTCTGCGATTTACATTTTTTGCATAACAAATAAAAAAGAGCGAAAATTTTGAAAAAAACTAAGTTTTTCTTTGTTTCTGTTAATTTTTTTTTGTAAATAAGTATCTTTTCTACTTCAATGACGGGCACTGATAAGGCGGCACTAACGGGCACTGATAAGGCGACACTGATGGGCACCGATGAGGTGGCACCGATGAGGTGGCACTGATGATGGGCACTGATAGGCGGCACTGATGGGCACTCATAGGCGGCACTGATGGGCACTTATAGGCGGCACTGATGGATACTTATGGGTGGCACTGATAGGTGGCACGGACGGGCACTGATAGGTGGGCACTTATGGGCACAGATGGGCACAGATGGGCACTGATAGGTGGCACTGATGGACACTGGTAGGTGGCACTGATGACACTGGTGGCTGGCATTGCTGGGCATCATACATTTTGGCTGTGCCATGATGGTGCCAGTCAGTGCCCATTTGTGGGCACTGATTGGCATATGTGTTTTTATGTATTTGTGCATGTGGATGGCCATGGGGGACTTACCTGGCCATCCACATGCTTGGGGCTTCCCTGGTGGTCCTGGGGGGCTTCCCTGGTGGTCCAGTGTGGGTATCCGAGGGGGGGCTACGCTGATAAACAATCAGCGCGAACCCCCTCTGTCAGGAGAGCCGCCGATCGGCTCTCCTCTACTCGCGTCTGTCAGACGCGAGTGAGGAAGAGCCGATCAACGGCTCTTCCTGTTTACATCGTGATCAGCCGTGATTGGACACGGCTGATCACGTGGTAAAAAGCCTCCGCCGGAGGCTCTTTACCGAGATCAGTGCAGCGGTGTGTCAGACTGACACACCGCTCCACCGATCGCCGCGATGCGCGCCCCCCCCCGGGCCCGCGGGGGCTGTTATCCTGCAGGATGTCAATAGACGTCCAGTGTGGATAACAGAACCACTTCCCGGACGTCAATCTCCTATTGACTGCGCGGGAAGTGGTTAAATAACAGACATGTTGTACTTACCTGCTCTGTGCAGTGGTTTTGCACAGAACAGCCCAGATCCTCCTCTTTTCGGGTCCCTCACCAGTGTTCCTGCCCCCTCCCTCCTGCCGAGTGGCCCCACAGCAAGCAGCTTGCTATGGGGGACACTCAAACTGAGACGCTGCTCTGTGTGTCCATTCAGACGTGGAGCCGCGACTCAGCCCCGTCCCCTCTCTCTGCTCGTTGGCTCACTGACTTTGATTGACAGCAGCGGGAGCCAATGGCGCATGTTGTGTGTCTCAGCCAATCTGGAGGAAGAGTCCTGGAAAGTCGAGTCTCTCATACAACCTGGCTGGTTTGCAATGGGTCTCAAGTAGGTATATGGGGGGCTAAGAGGGGTTTCTGCACACAGAAGGTTTTTTTATCTTAATGCATAAAATGCATTAAGATAAAAAAAAACTTCTGCTTTTGAAACCACTTTAAGCAGCCCATAGATGAGTTATTTTTTTTGTTCAACCCACAGGACATCGAATATGTGGTTGGGAGAATACTCCCCGCTGAGCTATTGTATTCTGACAACGGGGAGATTTCCCTGCCATCAGAATACACTGATCAGGGCTTCCGGCTATAACAGCTGTACAATCAGCCTGCCCATACATGGATCAAAATACGTCCAGGTCCTGCTGCACCGGACGAATTTCAATCCATGTATAGCCAGCTTTATTCACAGCTGGGCAACTGTTGCCTACAATTATTACACTTAAACTATGTACACACAGGTGTCTAAAAAAATATGTATTCACTACTTGCATTTACTCATTGGTCACAAAGGGATCAGTATAATTAAAGGGGACTTCTGCATCACCAGAAGGCTATGTGGTCCTTGTTAATTTTATTGCTGTATAATGTGGCCAGAGGCTAAGGCTTTGCTCAGCATTTATGTGTAATAAAGTGACACTATGGGTTTGATTTACTAAAATTGCAAAGTGCAAAATCTGGTGCAACTTTGTATGGTAGCCAATCAGCTTTTAACTTCAGCTTGTTCAATTAAGCTTGACAAAAACAAAACAAAAGCTGATTTGTTTCCATACGGAGCTGCATCAGATTTTGCACTCTCCAGTTTTAGTAAATCAACCCTTAAAGTGGTTGTATACCCGCTTTCACATTCTTACCAGGTATTACCACTGATAATGAGGCTTACCTGTAGGTAAGAATAGGTAAAAACGGTGCAGCGCAGTAAATAATGTCCATAAACTGAGATATATGGCAGTATGATGAGAATGCGACACCACGTGATGAGGCCAAGGTCTTCAGATGATGATATCAGGGTGACAAAACCTCCACCATTAGAAGTAATCACTCTTACCAAATGTGGTGGGCCATTGAATAACGTCAATAACGCTTGTTCCCACAGATGGGGTGATGACGATGATTCAGTCCAGCAGGGTGACAGACAGGCATCAGTCGTGCAAATAAGTAAGGAATTAAAATCAAACGATCTAAGTGTAGACTTAAAAAGGATCGTGTTTATTCCAAAAAGCATAAAGGCTTAAAAGCAGTATGCAAGCCAATATAAAATAGGCACAACAGCCTTATTTTTTTTTTAAACGCGGCGTGAAGACCACAAATGGATACAGTTTACAGATGGATCGCGGGTGACGTATGCAAACAGTAGCTCCTCCCCCGTACGCATGTTACGTCCAGAATAGACTTCGTCAGCGGTGGGTAGCCTGTAGGTAAAATGAATATCTCCTAAACATGTACGGTTTAGGAGATATTCACCTTGCATGCAGCTGCTGACGTCAGCAGCGCATGCGCTCTGAAGGTCTGGTGGATGCTGCCACAAAATCAGAGCTCCTTGCCGAAAAGAGAACTCCCGCGTGCATGTGTGGGAGCGACGTTATGGTGCTTCCGGCCACTCATAGCGCCAGAGCCGTGAACCCGGAAGAAACCACGAGGGAACATGTCAGCCCTCTCAGCGGCTTCGTTCTAAGGTAAGTATTTCATAATGAGCTAGAATGCGGTGACAAGCTACAAGCAATGACAATGATGATACCCACACCCCTACAATTTTTTTTTATCCCACTGTAGCCTTCATAAGAGTGGCAACTCTGCACTCAATTCAGTAGCAGTGCAGAATTGTTGTCACACCATTACAGGAAGCTGCATGAGGAGGACTTCACTGGCAGCCTGAAAAGGTAATTGTAGGATATTACAGAAGGGACTAGGGGAAATCATAAGTGCATAGGGACCTAAAGTTAGGTGCAGCAGCTCATATATTTTGTAACAGGAGGCCATCATTTTAAAACACCTCTGTAGATGTGTTGCACTATCATTTTGCCCCCCAAATCAATCTCTTTTTTTTTCTTTCCTAATCACAATACCCAACTTTTAGCACTCCTGTATTTTCTTAAAGTATTACATACACATCCTATAGTTTTCCTAGAAAAAAAAGCATGCTAAGTGATTTAATTTAATGATTAATGAGCAAATATCAGCAGCACAAACAGGTCACAATGTAGCAGAATGTAATCCTTTATTTGCAGCTTGTCTACCAGAGGCTGGCCTCTAGCTAATGATTCATTTGTCTTTAATTGCACAGACACCCCAGCTCTCAAGTCACATAAGAGGCAATGGAAAGTGCTGCTGGGCTCACCTACATTTGCAGACTTTATAGAGCTACCTGAAGCCAACAGCCAAAGCATTGAATTCAGTATCCAATTAAATACACAGTTTGAAAGACTTTAAGAGGCCTAAGGGACTCTTTCCTTTCATAAACCTCTGCCACCCCTCTCATTCAGCAAGCAAATTAAAAATATTACCAGTTCCCCCTGTAACTGCACAATGTTTTCATTAATACACCATCAGAGTCCTTCCAGGCAGCTGAGGGCGGTTGGAGAACTGCACCAAGATCAGTGTAGCCTCTGAAAAGTTTAGTAAGGTCCGACGACCTCCACAGAATTTAGAATAAGCTTTTGCTTCCAGCTTGACTTCCGCCCAAGTTTGATGCATTGCTGGGAAGTCTAAAAAGGTTTAACCACTTCAGCCCCGGACCATTTTGGCTGGTTAAAGACCAGGCCACTTTTTGCGATTCGGCACTGCGTCGCTTTAACTGACAATTGCGCGGTCGTGCGACGTGGCTCCCAAACAAAATTGACGTCCTTTTTTTCACACAAATAGAGCTTTCTTTTGGTGGTATTTGATCACCTCTGTGGTTTTTATTTTTTGCGCTATAAACAAAAATAGAGCGACAATTTTGAAAAAAATGCAATATTTTTTACTTTTTTGCCATAATAAATTTCCCCCAAATATATATAAAAAAAATTTTTTTTCCTCAGTTTAAGCCAATACGTATTCTTCTACATATTTTTTGTAAAAAAAATCGCAATCAGCATTTATTGATTGGTTTGTGCAAAAGTTATAGCGTCTACAAATAAGGGGGTCGTTTTATGGCATTTTTTTTTTAATTATTTTTTTACTAGTAATGGCGGCGATCAGATTTTTTTTCATGACTGCAACATTATGGCGGATACATCGGACACTTTTGACACATTTTTGGGACCATTGTCATTTTCACAGCGATCAGTGCTATAAAAATGCACTGATTACTGTGAAAACGACACTGGCATTGAAGGGGTTAACCACTAGGCGGCGCTGTAGGGGTTAAGTCTTCCCTGCATTGTGTTTCTTACTGTGGGGGGGTGGGCTCTGTGTCAAATGACACCGATCTCCGCTCCGAGTACACGGAGCAGAGATCATGGTTATTGTCACTAGGCAGAGCCGGGAGATGCTTGTTTACACAAGCATCTTCCCGCTCTATACCTCCGTGAGACGATCTTGGGGATACCCGCCGCGATCGAGTTTGCGGGACCCGCGGTCCGACTCACGGGGATGGCGGCAGGGTCGTGAGCGCACGACCACACGGACGGGCACTTAAAGGGGGCGTACATGTATGTTGATGTGCCTGTCCGTGCCATTCTGCCAACGTAAATGTACAGGAGGCGGTCAGCAAGTGGTTAAAAAAGGAGCAGATGTGTTTAAAGAAAGACTATATTGGTTTGGGGTCAGTGTTTTTTTAAAGCACCAGTCATTATCTTCTAGTATTTGATAGAGTGGAGGGTTAGAATGTCCCTACTATTTTTTATTTATTTTTGCTGTTTGTGGCCCTATTGGTTAGATCAACTGTCACCAAACAAATGTGCAGAGAAGAAATTTAAAATGTTTACAACTGTCACCAGAACATAATAGGGGGACACCTTTTCCAATGAGAGATGTTAGAAATTGAAGTCATACTTTTCTGTTGCGTCTCTGGGACAGGAAATACTCTTACGGTAAAATAATGCTTTCTAAGATTACGGTAGTTTTTAACTTTCCTCCTCCTAGTTTGAGGGTATGTCCCTGTGTTCTTGATCCTGACAATATTATAGCAAAAAAAAATCTGAAAAATAGTTCTAATACTTCTGGCTATATCCAGTATAGAAAATATTTTTTTTTCCTGGAGTTTTAGTTTAATTATGAATTTATATATTTTTTATATTTATTATTTTATATTTTGTCGTTTTTTTTTTTTTTAAATCAATGTATTATATCTGTGCATTACTATCTCTCTCTTTATTTAATACAATGCAAAAGATTTTCAGATTGTTATGACAGCAGTAGTTATCTGTCTCTGATTGAAACCTCAGATGAAGGCATTTTGATGAAGGGTTTCCTGCTTTAGATTTTGAGGAAAATTTTGATTTTTTTTTTAGGAAAATGTAAAAAGGCTCCTGGAACTTCACCTACTGGTGGAAATTGAGAAAACAAAATATCAAGATGCATTTTGCTTATATGTACCCAACTGAAAGAAAAAGGAAACCATTTTAGAAAATATCTATTAATCCACTACACATCCACTCTAAAAGAAAAACAGTAAAGGCATTTGATAAAAACAAATATATAATCATTTAAGAGAACTGTACATGCACATTATTTAAATGTTTGCCTCCTCACAGATAAGGATCATCTCTTCCTACCA
Organism: Rana muscosa; assembly: GCA_029206835.1. Lineage (NCBI taxonomy): Eukaryota > Metazoa > Chordata > Amphibia > Anura > Ranidae > Rana > Rana muscosa. The sequence goes on along the minus strand of CM055120.1, from coordinate 363,653,479 downwards.
TATTAGAGCAGCTAATGCCACAGACCACTGTAGCGGTGCTCCCGTAAGAGCCGCTGAGTGATGTGGCCCACCTGTCACCCTACCCAGCCCGGCATTCACTTCCCAGTCACTTTTGAGACAATGAACAGTCCATGTGATTGTTTTGCATTTTTATTGATGGATTTGAAGTTGGATAGGGATAGGGATATATGGGATTCCCAGTAGAACAAACAATTGGTTGATTGTATATCAATCAGTTGGGACAACTATACACTTGACCACTCCAGTCTCCTCCAGCGCATCTCTTGCTTGCAGACTGTTACTCTCTCTCCTGCACAACACTTTACTCCAGGCACAGCTAGCACATGGTTAGGCCCAACCTTGACTCAGTCAGGCTTTAGCAACTGCCTTTTGCAGGCAGGGCCCGCGGGTCCCTTTTGGTGTAACAACAATAGAATAGGAAGTCTTTAGTGCTAGCTGTCCTATGGTGGACTACTGCTCCCATTAAGCCCTCTTCAATTTCTGCTCCACTGCCCATGACATTGCAATCCTCACTGGCTCCACACCCAGCTCTAATTGTTTACTCTCAGTCCTCTCTGGCATGCCTCTCCAGTCCTCCTGACTGCCCATGTCACTCACCAGCCATCCTGGCTGCAAACCGGTAGTTCCCTCCTGAAGACTTGCCCGGCAGTACTAGCTCCTGCTGTCCTCTCTGACTCCTCTCTGTGCCTACTGTTCAGATCCTCCATGAGTCCTTGAAGGGATCCGTCTTGCACTTTTTTCTAGAATCCTTTAGAAGCAAAAGGGAGGCGACAGTGGAGTGATGCTGTCCGTGAGTCATCAGCTGCTGCTCTAGGCCACTCTGTCAGGAACTTGGTAGAAGGCCGAGATGCTAGGAGGGCTCCCCTTGCGGCCGAGCGCAGCACACCACTGAAGGTGACACAGCAGGTGTGGTGCCCACAGAAGCACGGGTGCCTGGTAGCTGGAACTGGATACAGGCGTGCTTGGATGGTCCAAGAAGCAGGGACCGGTGGACAGACTTGATAAGAGAGTCAGGAGCCAGGCCAGGGGTCAACACAGCAAGTCAGTCCAGGATCAGAGTCAAGTTCAGGGAGCAAGATAAACAAGTCCAGTAGCCAAGCCGGGATCAGATGCAGGAAGCAGGCAGAAAGAAGTCAGATGCAAGCCAAGGATCAGGTCAGGCAAGCTGGGTTGGTACACAGATCAGGAACAGCAGATACACAGGACACAGGAACGCAGGACAAGCTGAAGATACACCAGCGATGCGCCACTGTCAGCAGTGGGTTTAAATAGTCCGGGCATCCATCACGCGTGCGCATAGTTACGGTGCCGCGCGTCTGCCTAGTCTCGGCGCGCGCCTGCCCAACCATGGTGCTGCGCATCCTTGTGCGCGCATGCGCATCAAAGCGTCAATTTCCCTGATACACTCCCAGCCCAGAGCCCACACAGATTAAAACAAACAGGCCTAGTTTTAAGCTAGGCCTGCCTAAATGTTATCTGCACTCACAAATAATCTTACCTCTAGCACCTACCTAAGTAGAGGGTGCTACACCACCATGACAAAAACAGCCAGCCTTTAAAAGCTAATTATTAGTTATTACCAGTCCCACCACTGATAATTCAGATCTCTTTCTTGCAGATCTTCTCCAGACTAAAAAATGTTAGCACCCACATTTTGGTCCCATTTATATAGTTGTATATAACATGCACTTTTTATCTTTCAAAATGTGTTTTCCAGTGCTAAACCTTTCATCCAATTTCTAAATTGCTGCATTTTCAAATGTCAAAAGCCAGTATAAAGGAATAGTAGTGGTAAAAAAAGCACTTGTGGTTTTAACTAATATATTTTTTATATAATTATCCTTTAAGGGGGCGTGACAGGGATGTGTCCTATGCTTACCTACTTTTGCTAATAGGTGTGCCTCGTTTCCATTTCAAAGTTGAAAGGTATGCTACTGTATCCAAACAGAATTGTAGTGGCACAGCGGTGTGCATGTAAAGAGGTGTTAGAATAATTATTAGCTTGATCACTTGATGGCACCCTCTCATAAGTTATATAATACTGTGCAAAGTGTGAATAGACAGAGTTTGGATAGAGATGTGGGCAAGAGATAAGCAAGGTGTGGAGTTGGCTCCTGTGGGACTGATTGGAGCCCTATTCACAGTTATGTAGCCCTGGAAGCGTGAGAGTTCTCCAGCTGAAGAATTCCTGGAGAGGTTCTGGTATACATTTTAGGAGTAATAATCGGTACAGGGTAAGGTATGCCTGCCATGAGGAAGATACTAACAACTGCTGCCAGAATTATCAGAAATTTCCCGCCATAGTGCTCCTGAAGTAAAGCATTAAATATGTACTGGACTCGTCTCTTCCTTGTCTTTGGCCTATTCTGATCTGGTTCCTGGCTCTCCTGGGAAGAATGTGGGTTGAAGTGTACTGACATGGTAATCTACTGTACATGTCCCAGATAGCAAGCAATTGTGCTGCAAGTTTGAAAATGACTTACTAAGCTATTGCTAGACTTGCCAGGCTTCACAATTGTGTTTCCGGATCAACTTTCTTTGCAAACATTCTGCAAGTCTGCTCCAAGTTCTGGTTCAGTTATGTTGTGCAATAGTCATCCCACCACTGGGGTCACTGCGGCTGAATTTTCATACTGTAGACTTGCAGAGCTCTTGCTGTAGACTCACCACTGCAACTTTGCTCTTGCTAGAGACTCGCCACGCAAATTTGCTACAAATTGAAAAAGTGTCAACTAGGATTTGTGCTTCAAGTGCTCTGCAAGTGTATAATTTGCCAGTGAAAATGTGCAGCAAGTTAACAGACTTACAATTCAACACTGTCACAAATTTGTGGCAAGTTATCCTTGCTATCTGGGGTGATAGTGAACTGTACACTTTATTTGCTTCCTCTGGGAGCAAGGGACTCACACTATCACAGAAATTAAAACAAGAGGCCTGTTAGAGGTACCTGAGGACGAAACATGAATGATACTAATGTTCTCTGGTGGGTGGAGGCAAAGCCCACAGCTGAGGTCCAAACATCTGACACACCTGGAAGTGTTGGATGCTGAAAATTCTTCGGCTGGTGCAGCTCTCTAAGAGCAAAGATTGGAGCCAGTGGTATTGGGACTGATAGGTATTATTACTACTCTTTTACAAGATGGCTGTTTTTTTTATTTTTTTTTATAGCAACAGGGTCTCTCTAAATTCAGATGCAACTGCTGTTTCCAATAGTATTATAATACACTATTATTGCATTGCATCTATGATAATATATTTAGAATACAGCTTTTTTTGTAGTTAGTAAGCTTTGAATAGAAAATAATGACACTGCTGTAATACTGCGCATTGTGTGTCAAATACCAAAAATAAAGAATGCTGTAATTTAGAGAAACTGAATTTTCAGAAACGGTCCCATCCTATAATTATATGTTATCTCTCATTTCTGCACTAAGTGCTCAGTCATAAATATCTTAATACAATTACGCCCGGCAGACAGGAAATGCTTTCAGCCTTTCGTCTCCCAGCAGCCAAATTGAAAACATTCTGCATAACCTATGGAAAACGATTATATCGGTGATTAAAGAAGAGAAGACGTTTTCTAGATGCCTTTGCTGAATCAGGTCGCTGCCTACAAGTTTCTCGAAGCAAGTGATAAAAAATAGTTCTTGTTTACTGAATGCGTCACTGTGGATTGCTCGTTTAAGGGGCCAATTTAACATATCAGTATGTATTTTCATTATGAGTAAAAAAAAAAAAAAGTCAAAAACAAAAAGAAAACTCACACAAACATGTTAAAAATATTAAAATCCTATTTTTGAAACTGTCCTACCAATATCAATATACGGAACCAAATGCTTTACAGGGGGAAGTAAATCTGGTTCTCTATAATCTCTCTACTATACTTTCCCAAAAATTTTAAAAAATTCTGGTTTATGTAAAGAATCTTCACTGGCTATTAGAGGTGCGCATCTTCACTGGTCTCACGAATCGATTACGATTATCCAGTCAATGATTCGATTCAATTCACTATCAAAAAGTGTATTTATCAAAAAATTCAAGCAACCAGAAGAACTTTTTTAAGTAGGTGTTGGGTTGTAGGGTATTAGATGGTGGCTCTGTACTAGGAATGGGGTGATTAGGGGGTGTTGCAGTGTAATTTCTGGTGGCTCAGTACTGGGAATGTACACTGATGATAGGGGGGTTTGCAGGGTGAATATTGGGGACTCAGTGCTGGGGATGGGGTGGATGTTAGGGTGCAGGATATAGGTTAGTGGCTGTAGGGACATGTAGTGATGATCGAGGGATGCAGTGTATGTTAGAGGCTCAGTACTGGGAATGTACACTGATGAGTGTTATATACGTTGGATGCAGCCGCAATGGTTTGCTTTGCTTAGGGCCACTCTGCAAGTCATCAGAGACTGCAGACATGGTACAGGAGATGGTCAGAGACTGCAGACATGGTACAGGAGATGGTCAGAGACTGCAGACATGGTACAGGAGATGGTCAGAGGCTGAAGACACTACAGGAGATGGTCAGAGACTGCAGACATAGTACAGGAGATGGAGAGAGACTGCAGACATACTACAGGAGAAATTCAGATGATGCAGACATACTGCAAGAGATAGTCGGAGGCAGTGGCGTCACTAGGGTTGGTGTCACCTGGTGCGGTAAAACATGGTGTCACCCCCCCCTGTGTATCCTGCCTAGCGCCCTGCAGGCAGTGCACAGTCACGGGGCGCACCCCAAACTGTTCCCTGTAAATGATAGTATAGGGTGGTATAGTGGCAGGTGGCAGGTTAGGGTAGTATATGGTGGAATAGTGGCAGGCTAGGGTGGTATAGGGCAGGCTAGGGTGGTATAGGGCAGGTTAGGGTGATATAAGGCAGTTTGGGGTGGTATAGGGCAGGTTAGGGTGGTATAGGGCAGATTGTGGTGGTATAGGACAGGTTAGGGTGGTATAGGGCAGGTTAGGGTGGTATAGGGCAGTTTGGGGTGATATAGGGCAGTTTGGGGTGGTATAGGGCAGGTTAGAGTGGTATAGGGCAGATTGAGGTGGTATAGGGTAGATTAGGGTGGTATAGGGCAGTTTGCGGTGATATAGGACAGGATGGGGTGGTATAGGGCAGGTTAGGGTGATATAATTGTAATTACACCTTGATTCTGGCTTTGTACAAATACACACTGCTGTTATCTGAATAAATTTGGACTCTCCTGTACCACTCTTTTATGTACCATGCTTTGTTTCATTATGTCATATACCATTTTTCTTTTCTTCTGTACAACAAGCCTCAATAAAGAACATGTTTGTTTCAATGGAAAAAAAAAGAAAAAAAGTCAGATTTCTGACTTTGAATCTCAGACTTCTGACATTTAATCTCAGAATTCTATTTTGTAAAGTTATTTTAGGATTGCCCCAAGGCTGTTCCATAGATAAGTTCAGACTCTAAAGCTGGCCATACATTATACAATTTTCTTATTCAATTACCTTTAGCTTTACCTTAAACTATGTAGTGCAAACACCTGACTGAATGCATACAAATTGAAAGTGTTTAGGTTTGACTTCATATCAAATGTTTTTGGTAAATCTAAAGGATAATTGTACAAGTAAATTGTGTAATGTATGGCCAACCTAAGCTAAAAATTTTATGGGCTAAAAAGGGACACGTTAAAAAATGGCTAGGCAAGTATACAAAAGACACTGATAATGAAATATTGATGAAACCTGTAGTGCAGGGATATGCAATTAGCGGACCTCCAGCTGTTGCAAAACTACAAGTCCCATCATGCCTCTGCCTCTGGGTGTCATGCTTGTGGCTGTCAGAGTCTTGCTATGCCTCATGGGAATTGTAGTTCTGCAACAGCTGGAGGTCCGCTAATTGCATATCCCTGCTGTAGTGGATGCATACTGCATTTTTAATAGAAAAATTACTCACAACTGGACTGAATTTATCCACTGTCTTTTCTATCAATCAGCCTGTATACAAACAGCCTGTCAGGCTTTTCCCGAATGATCAGTGCAGTCAGCTATAGCCGGCGACACTGATTATTATATTCTGAGGGCAGGGAAGGCTTTCCGCAGTCAAAATACAACACAACAGCAGGAAGGATTTCTCAATCCACCTCGAATGTGTGGATAGCAGAATAAGATCTTTTTTTTCTTTTTAATGATCAATATATGGGCTGCCTACCTCTTCAATAAGACACAGAAATAAAAGTGATACTAAAGTCTTGTTTTGTTTTTTGTTTAAAAATAACAAACATGTCATACTTGCCTACTCTGTGTAGTGGTTTTGCACAGAGCAGCCCAGATCCTCCTCTTCTCTGGTCCCTCGCCAGCGCTCCTTGCCCCTCCCTCCTGCCGAGTGCCCCCACGCAAAGCAGCTTGCTATGGGGGCACCCGAGTCAAGCCGCTGCTCTGTGTCCATTCAGACCCTGCCCCCTCTCTCTCCTCATTGGCTCTTGCCAATGGCACCCACTGCTGTGTCTCAGACAATCAGGAGGGAGAGTCCCAGACACCTGAGTCTCTTGCAACATCACTGGATCGAGGTGGGGCTCAGGTAAGTATTAGGGGGGCTGCTGCACACAGAAGTTTTTTTTTATCTTAATGTATAGGGATGAGCTTTATGTTTGGGTCGAACATGAGTTTGACTCGAACATTGGCTGTTCGCCCGTTTGCCGAATAGCGAACAATTTGGGGTGTTCGTGGCAAATACGAAAGCCGCGGAACACCCTTTAAAAGTCTATGGGAGAAATCAAAAGTGCTAATTTTAAAGGTTAATATGCAAGTTATTGTCATAAAAAGGGTTTGGAGCCCCGGGTCCTGCCCCATGGGACATGTATCAATGCAAAAAAAAGTTTTAAAAACTGCCGTTTTTTCGGGAGCAGTGATTTTAATAATGCTTAAAGTGAAACAATAAAAGTGAAATATTCCTTTAAATTTCATACCTGGGGGGTGTCTATAATATGCCTGTAAAGTAGCGCATGTTTCCCGTGCTTGGAAAAGTCCCTGCACAAAATGACATTTCTTTTTTTTTAATACAAACGTTTTTTTATTGGGTATAGACAGAAAAAAAAGCACATATCTTATCGGGATGCAACCCACACATATAACATAAAAATTACATCGCAACATATAATATCGAGAGGAAAAGAGCATAAGAGGATCAGTCACAGGGGCAGAAACTAAATGTGTTACTCGAGGTCAGGCCCAGTGACGGCCCTTCGGGTGCATCCCAGGGTTCAAACAGAAAGAAAATTCTATTTATGCTTAAAAGAAATCAAGAAGGAAACAGGATTAGAGGGGAATAAGGGAGAATCTCCATGGAAGGATAAGAACGAAGGGAAAGAAAGATTAGGGAAAAGAAAAAGCTTAGACAGGTACATGGGTAGAAAGGGGAAAACAACCTGTTGAAAAATAAACTTTAATCTGCTACTTCTGGTATGAATAATTCGACCGACCCAGTATCAAACAAAAAGAAAAAGTATAGGATGTACTCCTAGTTGGGTTGGGATCACATGTCCTTACCATCTCCTAGTATCCCCAGGCCCAGGGCCCAAAGGAAACGGGAGAATATGGGGTACCTATCCGACCATACAGAGGCGGCCTCACAAGAAGCAGTGCGTTGGTCACAGTATAGCCGCTCCTGTCGACCACGCCGCCCATTTATTATGGAAGCTCTGCATGGTGTCCATGATAGTGTGATAGATCCTCTCCATAAGACGGATAGACTCCATCCGCTGGAGTACCTGTGTCCATGGAACCGACTGGGACCGCCAATTCAAGGCTATGGCCCAATGAGCTGCACAGAATAGGGTATTCACTAATCTCTGGGTATGGTGAGGCAGACCCGGTATAGTGGCAAAGAGCAAACACACTGGGGCCGTCAGGTCTAGGATGGTGCCCGCAATCTGCGTCACCCTGTATGCCACCTGGCTCCATAGGTGCCTCAGATGAGGGCAACCCCAAAACGTGTGCAGAAGGGTGCCAGGGCTCTGGCAGCCCCTAAAGCACGTCTCCTGAACTGTAGGGTAGTATTTATGAACTCTATCTGGAGTGAGGTACCACCTCGTATGTAGTTTAAGTACGGTCTCCTTAGTGGCTATGGAGCGGGTACATCTGTGCATATTCTGTAGCATGTCGCTCCAGTCTTCTGGGGGGAATGCCACACTCAGGTCTGATTCCCAATGGGTCATAGCCGAGGACTTAACTGGAAGCTGAGAATCATTCAGTGACATATATATTGTAGAGATCGTTCCCTTGCCTCTAGCACCATTCTGGCAGATTGTTTCATACTGGGATAAGTTGGATCTAGTGTTCAATGTGAATAGGGATTCAAAAAAGTGCCTAATTTGTAGGAATCTAAAGAATTCCGTTCCCGGGGCTTCGAACTGCTCTTGGAGTTGTGTAAATGAACAGAAATGTGTGCCTTGCGATAGTGCTTTTAATGTCAAGAGGGAGTTTTGTACCCACCAATGAAAGCTCTCAGGGGATCGGAAAGCAGGGGGAAAACTGGGCGATCCCAGGAAAGTGGACAGGGGGGGTCTGCCTGACCTAAGTTTAAATTTGTGGTGATATAGGGACCAAAGGTGTATTGTCTGACCCACTACCATGTTTAGCGTGCCCAGTTCCCTGGGCTTAAGGCCCGTCTGCCATAGAAGTCCCGGGAGGTAGTATGGGCTGACAGAGGACATTTCAAACTGTAGCCAGGGGATGCTGTCTGGTGCGGCATGCCACTGTGCCGTCTGGGCCAACCTGGCTGACAAGTAATACAACCAGATGTTAGGAAGCCCCAACCCCCCCCCCCGTGAAGAGAATCTGTGTGTGATAAGACCGCCATACCTAGGATGTTTATTGTTCCATAGAAACCCATTAATCTCACGTTGGATCTGCAACAGAGTATGTCGTGATACATAAAGGGGGAGAGCCCTAAAGAAGTAAAGCAATTTCGGTAAAATGGACATTTTTATGGCTGTGACTCTGCCTAGGAGGGTGATGTGGAATGTAGACCATAGGTGTAACCATTGTCTGACTTTGGCGAAGATCTGGGGTAGTTAGCGTTATATAATTCTCTTAGGGTGGGGGCTAGACGAATCCTGAGGTATTGGAGGGTTTTATTTGATACTGAAAAGCCAAAAGAAGATTTAAGTGCAGAGGTGACTCTGGGAGGGATATTGACAGGGAGGGCCGAACACTTGGAGAGGTTGACGCCAAGGCCCGAAAATGTGTGAAAGGATTGGAGTGTAGAGATTAAATTAGGGAGGGAAGTAACTGGGTCCTGGAGGAACATAAGGATATCATCCGCGTATAGGCTCACCTTATACTCCCCATCCCCCTTCTGATACCCCCTAATGTTCTGGTCTGTGATGATCGCCCTCGCCAAAGGCTCCATGGCCAGGGCAAACATCAAAGGGGACAGAGGGCAGCCCTGGCGTGTCCCCCTGCCCAGGGGGAAGTAATCCGAGGTGCAACCTGGGAGCTTAACGCGTGTGTGAGGATTGTGGTACAGTGCCCTAAATCCATGAATAAACTCCCCTGAAAAACCAAACCTAGTCATGACCGCGTCCATATATGGCCACAGGACACTATCAAAGGCCTTGTGTATATCCAGGCCCAACAGAAGAACCTTGCGGGAAAATAGCTCCGCATCCTGGATAATGTCCGTCGCCAAGTGGATGTTGTCTGTGATTTGCCTAGAGGGGATGAATCCGGTTTGTTCGGGGCCAACCAGGGTGGAAATTATGGGGGCTAGTCTATCTGCAAGAACACGACCTAGAATCTTAATGTCATTGTTAAGAACCGAAATTGGTCTGTAATTCTGGGGGAGGGAGTGATCCTTGTTAGGTTTAGGGATTAGGGTCATATTGGCTGCAAGCATTTCCTCTGGAAGTGAGTGGCCTTGCAATACGTGGTTGATTAATTTAGTCAATTTAGGGGCCAGCGTACCTGCAAATTTTTTATAGTAAGTCGCCGTATACCCGTCTGGGCCCGGGGCTGTTGACGCTTTGAGCGACTTAATGACCGTCAGGACCTCCAGTTCTGTGCATGGGGCGTTCAAGTTGGTCAGTTGTTCGTGTGTCAAAGTCGGAAGTTGGATGGAGTTCAACCAGTCCTCAACTCCAGCAGGGGGGGGAGAGGCTGGGGCAGATAGTAGGGAGCTGTAGAACGAGGTGAAAGTGTCAAGCACCTCCTTGGGGTGGGAGACCAGCTGGCCCGAGGTGTTACGCAATTTGTAGATATGGGTGGGCTGAAGGGAGTGATGTAGTTTACGTGAGAACATGGCCGAGGCAGCGTTTGAGTGCAATAGGAATCTCGCTTTGGCCCATCTAATAGATTTTTCTGTGTGGTCTGAGAGGATAGTATCCAATTCCACCCTCTTCTGGTCAATTTGTCTAAGAGTGTCCGGGGCGTGGGATTGTGCGTGTATATGGTACAGTTTTGCTAGGTCTGCAGTTAGGGTTTTAATTTTGGCTAACTTCTGTCTCTTCTTAATGGTGGGCAACTCTATCAGTCGGCCGCAAAGTACTGCCTTATGGGCCGCCCAGAGAATAGAGGGGGTGGTGTCTTCTACATCGTTCAGTCTGAAGTACTCTTCCAACTGATTCGCTACTTGCGTGGCTATGTCAGGGTCTGTCAATAGGGAGTCATTAACCACTTAACGACCGCCCACCGCCGATTTACGTCGGCAGAATGGCACGGACAGGCAGAATCACGTAGATCTACGTGATCGCCTTTGTGCAGTTGGGGGGTCCATCCGGACCCCCCTTCACTGCAGTGAGCGGCCGTTAAGTGTTCGGGAGCGATCAGGCATGAGGGGGGGGCGCTCGATTCCGCCCCCCCCTCGCGATCGCTCCCGGCCAATGAAAATGCTTCCTCCGCCATGTGATGTAAACAAGGCTGGAGGAAGTGATGTCATCTCCCTCGCCGCGGTCTTTCCGTTCCCGGCGCCGAGCAGAGAAGAAGCAGGTTAGTGCACCAACAGTCCACTGACACGTAGGTACACATAGGCACACAAATCACCCCCCAGTCACCCCCAGGTCACCCCAAAGCCCCCAATCACAGTGTCACTGATTGCAGTGATCATTTATTTTACTGATCACTGCATTTAGTGTCATCTGTGATTGTAAAAAGTTGCAGGGCAGTTAGGATTAGGCCCCTTTAGGTCCAGGGTAGCCCCCTAACCCCCCCTAATAAAGGTTTAACCCCTTGAATACCCCCCAGGTAACCCTTTCACCCCCTAACTTCAGCGTCACTAAGCAATTGTTTTTCCGATCGCTGTATTCGTGTCGCTGGTGTTTTAGATAGGCAGTTATTTTTTTTTTAGGTTCGCCGCAGGTTTTTATTAGTGTCAGGTACCCCCATATATTATTTTAACCCCCTGATTGCCCCTAGAGTTAACCCTTTCACCAGTGATCGCCGTATAAGCGTCACTGGTGTCACTGGTTAGCCAGTAAGTTATTTAGTTATTTAGGTTACCCGTCAGGTTTTTATATAGTGTCAGGTACCCCCATATTTAAGCTAATAAAGGTTTTAACCCCCTGATTGCCCCTAGTTAACCCTTTCACCAGTGATCACCATATAAAGGTTACGGGTGACGCTGGTTGATTAGTTTGCTTTTTATAGCATCAGGGCACCCGCCGTATATAACCCAATAAAGGTTTAACCCCCCTGATCGCCCGGCGGGTGAGATCAATTAGGTTTTAGCGCCAGAGAGGGTCTGCGTTGCCCCAGGCAGTGTTAGGTTAGTGACAGTAACGCTAACACCCACGCGCAAAGCATACACCCCCCTTAGTGGTATAGTATCTGATCAGATCTGATCAGATCTATACTAGCATCCCCAGCGGTTTAGGGTTCCCAAAAACGCAGTGTTAGCGGGATCAGCCCAGATACCTGCTAGCGCCTGCGTTTAGCCCCTCCGCCCAGCCCAGCCCAGCCCACCCAAGTGCAGTATCGATCGATCACTGTCACTTACCAAACACAACACACATAACTGCAGCGTTCGCAGTGCTTGGTTTTTGGGGCCCTGTACGCGGCTAGGCTCCCAAAAAGTCCCACACATGTGGTATCCCCGTACTCAGGAAAAGCAGCAGAATGTATTTTGGGGTGCAATTCCACATATAACCATGGCATGTGTGAGCAATATATCATTTAGTGACAACTTTTTGTACATTTTTTTTTTCTTTTTGTCATTATTCAATCATTTGGGACAAAAAAAAAAAAATATTCAATGGGGTCAACATGCCTCTCAGCAAATAGCTTGGGGTGTCTACTTTCCAAAATGGGGTCATTTGGGGGGGTTTTGTGCCATCTTGGCATTTTATGGCCTTCAAAACTGTGATAGGTAGTGAGGAGTGAAATCAAAAATTTATGCCCTTAGAAACCTTGAAGGCGGTGCTTGGTTTTTGGGGTCCCGTACGCGGCTAGGCTCCCAAAAAGTCCCACACATGTGGTATCTCCGTACTCAGGAGAAGCAGCAGAATGTATTTTGGGGTGTAATTTCACATATGCCCATGGCATGTGTGAGCAATATATCATTTAGTGACAACTTTGTGCAAAAAAAAAAAAGTTTGTCATATTCCCGCAACTTGTGGCAAAATATAAAATATTCCATGGACTGAACATGCCTCTCAGTAAATAGCTTGGGGTGTCTACTTTCCAAAATGGGGTCATTTGGGGGGGTTTTGTGCTATTTTGGCATTTTATGGCCTTCGAAACTGTGATAGGTAGTGAGGAGTGAAATCAAAAATTTGCGCCCTTAGAAATCCTGAAGGCGGTGCTTGGTTTCCGGGGTCCCGTACGTGGCTAGGCTCCTAAAAAGTCCCACACATGTGGTATCCCCGTACTCAGGAGAAGCAGCAGAATGTATTTTGGGGTGCAATTCCACATATAACCATGGCATGTGTGAGCAATATATCATTTAGTGACAACTTTTTGTAATTTTTTTTTTTTGTCATTATTCAATCACTTGGGACAAAAAAAAAAATATTCAATGGGCTCAACATGCCTCTCAGCAATTTCCTTGGGGTGTCTACTTTCCAAAATGGGGTCATTTGGGGGGGTTTTGTACTGCCCTGCCATTTTAGCACCTCAAGAAATGAGATAGGCAGTCATAAATTTAAAGCTGTGTAAATTTCAGAAAATGTACCCTAGTTTGTAAACGCTATAACTTTTGCGCAAACCAATAAATATACGCTTATTGACATTTTTTTTACTAAAGACATGTGGCTGAATACATTTTGGCCTAAATGTACGACTAAAATTGAGTTTATTCGATTTTTCTTATAACAAAAAGTAGAAAATATCTTTTTTTTTCAAAATTTTCGTTCTTTTTCCATTTATATCGCAAAAAATAAAAATCGCAGAGGCAATCAAATACCATTAAAAGAAAGCTCTATTTGTGGGAAGAAAAGGACGCAAATTTCATTTGGGTACAACATTGCATGTCCGCACAATTTACAGTTAAAGCAGCGCAGTGCCGAATCCCAAAAACAGGCTTGGTCCTAATGGCCCGAAATGGTCCGGGGCTTAAGTGGTTAAGCCTCCAGGAGGCTGTCAGGGGGGAAATGCCTACATGCGAAGTTTTAAAGGAGACCACCAGGTGGTCTGACCATGGGCATGGGTGTATAGTGGCCGCTGTGGAGTTGGCAAGTAAAATTGTGGAGCTGAAAATGTAATCTAGCCTTGCATAGCTCTCGTGGGGGGCTGAGTAATGTGTGTATTCCCTAGCTCCTGTATTGAGGGCCCTCCATGTGTCAATAAGTTGGAAAGTCTCCAGGGACATCACTAGGGATTTGGGGAAGGCCTTAGATGAGTGGGTAACCTTGCTTCTGTCCAGTGTAGAGTGGGCGACTAGATTGAAGTCACCTCCCACTATCATGTGTGGAGAAGTATATCTGTCCAAAATTTGGGTGAAGGACCTGAAAAAGGAACCCTGAGCAGTATTGGGGGCATACACATTGGCGACTGTAAAGGCTTTGCCCTGGACATCACCTTGGAGTATCAAAAACCTGCTATCCGGGTCCTTGTAAACATGTTTGACATCAAAATGTACATTATTTCTGACAAATATGGCTACCCCTCTGGCTTTAGAGCTATACGTGGTATGGTAATGTAACTTAAATGACTTGTCAAAATAATTGGGGTGAGACATTGCCGAAAAATGAGTCTCTTGCAGGAGGACAATGTCCGCCCCCAATTGCTTATAATCTTGAAAGGCCTTCCTCCTCTTTTGTGCAGAATTAAAGCCTCTGACATTATGTGAGATAACCTTCAAACCCATAATATGGTTGGAACAAATTTAGCTTGGAGTGAGGTTGGTGAGATAGGTGCGAATGTCAGCCGCATAACCCATAGGCCCAGCACAAAATGACATTTCTAAAGGAAAAAAAGTTATTTAAAACTACTCGCGGCTATAATGAATTGTCGGGTCCCAGCAATACAGAGAAAAGTCATTGAAAACAAACAGCATGGGTTCCCCCTTAGTCCATTAGCAGGCCCTTTGGGTTTGGTACGAATATTAAGGGGAACCCCGAACCAAAATAAAAAAAAAATGCGTGGCCCCCCCCCCCAAATTCCATATCAGGCCCTTCAGGTCTGGTATGGATATTAAGGGGAACCCTGCGCCAATTTTTTTTTTAAATGGCGTGGGGTTCCCCCCAAAAATCCATACCAGACCCTTTCTACTTTGCAGAAACACACGCTCTGTCTTCTCTCCTCTGATAGCACAGGGATTTGTGTGTTTACACACAAAACCCCCGTGCTGGCGCTCGTGCGCGCGATCGCGCATCGGGTTTCCCGCCGTGCAGCGGGTGCGCGCGCATACCTCCAGCGGCGCTTGCGTGCCCTCTAGTGGGCGAAGCTGTATATGTATGGTATTCGCCCAGGAGAGCCATTCTGCCGCAGTTTATCTGCGTGAGCCGGTCGGGAACCGGTTAAGATTAAAAAAAAACTTCTGCCTTTAGATTCACTTTAAATCCAATGTAGTTTAACTTCATATAAGTGCAATACAAAGGGTGTGTTCCAGTCTTTTAAAGTTTAAGAAGACAATACCTTTCCTAAGTCCTATCTCTGCAGTGAAAAGTGAAACTAATTTGTACAGCAGGGTAAGGTAGAGGGTGTCTAACTAGAGAGTGAACTAACATGCACCAAACAGAGGGGGGAGCAAGTAAACATACCAAGGGCAGGAAAATAAGCAGGCTGCTGGGGCAGCACAACTAGAATTTGTAAAAGTCGTTTTATCACTGAATAGTACCTAATAAAATTATTGAAATCATTATGTATCAGTGTTACACATTTACCTATAGTAAACAATTTGTTCCAGTACACAGGGACTTTAATTTTTAGCAATCGCTACTTCACTTTTCTAACTTCCCTGAAAAATCAAATAAAGTCATATTTCTGCAATAGTGTATACTTCCTAATTTAATTGTATGTTGCTAAGGTGCATTTTCTAATTAACTGGGAATTTAAATACTATTTGGATTTTCTATTTTTTTTTCTTCCTAGGAACTGAACTGTTATCTCATTGACAATAATGGCTTCATCTTGGTGTCTGAAGATTATAAACAGGTAAGACATTTAATTGAGAGTAACTTTATACGTTATTTGAACCAAAATTTGTAACAAAAAAATATAAAAATGCGTAGGCAAGGGTTCAGGAACCGGAAGATAATTATTCAAAATGGCTGCACCCCTTGGAACTTGCTACTTTATCTGAAAATACTACACAGGTAAATTCTTTTTTCTTGGAGCCAAACTCCCTTTACAGGGAATCTTTGCTTTCCTTTTTGTATGTTCCTGCAGACAGCCAGAGGTACCTACACTTAGTCTGGCCACATCACCTGCCACAAGTTGTGGATTGTCCACTTGCCACATCACCTGCCACAAGTTGTGGATTGTCCACTTGCCACATCACCTGCCACAAGTTGTGGATTGTCCACTTGCCACGTCACCTGGTCACAAGTTGTGGATTGTCCACAATGCAATTACATTTTTTTATATATATTTTTAATGGTTTTTAATCATTTGCCATAATTTTTGAGATTTCTAATGTAAAAAAATAGGTCACCTTTAAAAACGCTTATAAACTAAATTGCGGCAAAACGCTGGTACCGCGTTTAGCCGCTGAAACGTGGAAATTTTTGCGTCTGAACCCATTTTTTTGCTTTCAGAAAAACGAGGTTAAACGCAACTGCATATAAACGGCAATAAACGAGACAGTGTACATGGTCACATAGGATAACATTGAATGAGTTCAGGAGCAGTTGAAAAAAGTGTCCAACTGCCTCTGAACGCGAGTGTAATAGCATCCCGTGTACATGGGGCCTAAACCGTAACTTAGACCAAAGTTTTTCTTTAGTTCTGAATACAGGGGGAAAGGGTTAGATGCATTTGGGGCAGGGCTACCACATGTGTGAGACTTTTTGGGAGCCTAGCTCTGTATAGGACCCTGAAAACCAATCACTGCCTTCAGGCTTTTTAAGGGTGTAAAATTGTGATTTTACTCCTCACTACCTATCACAGTTTTGGAGGCCCTGAAAAGTCAAGATAGCACTAAACCCCACTAAATGCCCCTATTTTGGAAAGTAGACACCCCAAGCTATTTGCTGGGAGGCATGTTAAGTCCATGGAATATTTTATATTTTTCCACAATTTTGGGAAAATCTTAAATATTTTTTTTTACTCAAAGCTGTCACTTAAATTATATATTGCTCAAAAATGTCATGTGTCATATGTGAAATTATACCCCAAAATACAATTCTTTGCTAGAAAATTACTTTGAACCCTCAAACATTATATATATTTTTTAAAGCAGAGGCCCTACAGATTAAAAGGGTGGGTGTTGCAATTTTTTTTTTCATAAAGTATTTGCGCAGCGATTTTTTAAACGTATTTTTTTAGGGGAAAAAACACTTTGTTTTATTTTAATGCACAAAAACACACTATATTGCCCAAATATTTGGTAAAATATAAAAGATGATCTTATGCCGAGTACATAGATACCAAATACGACATGCTTTAAAATTATGCACACCCATGCAGTGGCGACAAACTACATTACTCTTTCGTCCATGGACCGACACAGCTCTATTGACAAAGTGGGTATTATCCGTTAATTAGGAGTGACTAGGCAGAAAAACTTGTAAAAAGTGTTGCATCACACCTTCTACAGTACCACCCAGGGGGCGGACCCTCTGGGTATACCCTCTCAGTCTGCATCTTTGCAGATCAGTTTTTTTCTGTCTAGCAAGGAGTAGGACATGGCTCCCTTCGGGCCCATTGGTCCGGGGAAAAAAGATATATATATATATTTTTATTTTTTATTTCTTTTTGCTACATTTGTTGTTTCCTGCGATCTTCGATCAACTGCCGACTGGGTGACAGGCTGGATCCTCGATCCTTGTAGTCTCCCCAGTTTCGGCCATCGAGCATGTGCCGGCCCTAGCTACGCGCTGGGTTTTCCACGACATGCCCGTCGCTCCACGGGTGGCCGGTGAGCTTACGCTCCAGGGCCTGCATCGGACCGCTCAGCTTCGGCTGACCTTACGGCCGAGTCACAGCAGCCTGACCGGTGAGCTTACGCTCCAAGGCTTGCATCGGACCGCTCAGCTTCGGCTGACCTTACGGCCGAGTCGCAGCGGCCTGTCCGGTGAGCGTCATGCTCCAGGGCATACATATGATCGTCCCTTCTGGGTCCAATCACAGCATGCCTGGCCAACAGTCACCTTCCGTGCGCGGACGATGATCTGTTTGGAATGTCTTCCAGCAGAATACATGCAGGATAGGTAAGTAAAACTCCCCTGCCTCGGCTGGGTGATTTAGCTGGACATTCCTGGAGAGATCAAGTAAGTGGTTGTGGCCCCTTTCTTCCCTCTCTCCCTGCCTTTCCCTCATCCCTGGGCTTCTAGCTAAAGGTTGCTGGGTGCTGGGGGTCACCTAGGGGGTCCCACTGGAGCGGGGCTGGCTGTAGCTAACATTTAAAAGAAATGTTATTTTTTCTTACCTGTGTTTGTGTCCTTCCTCCTCCATGCTGTCGGCGGCCATTTTGAGGTGGTCCATGCCAAGTTTGGCCTCTTGTGACTGCCCGGCGGCCATCTTCCTGTGGTTCGGCCACACCCACTGGCCCCTATCAGCTGATCGGCGGCCATGTTTGTCCACCCTGTATGCAGATATTGCCGTTCGGCGGCCATCTTTTTGTGGGCTATGGCTGCTTGACCTCTATCTTCTGTCGGCGGCCATTTTCTTAGAGCCCACATTATCTTCCATACAGACGTTTTTGGCAACCATTTTGCGAGAGCCTCCGGCCTCTAGGGTGCATTACACTGGCGCGAAAATTCACACAGGAAGTGCTGATAAAAGAAGCAGACTGACACAGCAGCAGGGGGGACAGCATCACAGGCGCAGCATAGCAGTACCTATCCAGGGTGGTGAGTCCTCTGGGTGACCCAGCCTCTCTGCAGCACAGGAGGGTGGCCTATTGATATCTTGCCTTGAGCCCTGTGGGTGTCAGCGTGTGGTCAGCATGGCATCTGAGCCAGATGTCTTCTCCCCTGAAACACCAGATTTAGCAGCTGGTGTCCCTGAGGTGTCTATGGACGCTATGTCGGCAATCCTAGAGGCGTTTGCTGCCAGGGTGGAAGCAGCACACGGGAATACAGGGGGTAATAAATGCCCCGTCCCCTGCAATCTTCTGGGGATATTTCTGATGCAGAACCAGGTCCAGCTACGGCTCATGGCCCAGATTCTGATGCATCAGTGACTGCAGACCGTGACCGATCGGACAGTGAGGAGGACTCCAAGTCCAGGTCCAGGTCCATGCTCCTCCTAATGAGATAACTTTGGCCGACCAGTTGGTCCAGGGCCTTAAGTTTGTCTGCGAGTCAGACATGGATACTATTGCCCTGCTGTCAAGAGCTTCGGTTTATGCAGTAGCAATACGCCGCCTGATCTGGCTAAAGGGCTGGTCTGCGGACCAGACTTCCAAGAAAGCCCTGTTGGATCTGCCTTTTAAGGGCGACAGACTTTTTGGGGCTTCTCTGGATGACATCATCAAGGATGCCACAGGAGGTAAGAGCACTTTGCTTCCCCAAACTAGCAAGGGTAAGGGACCACGCCAAGGGCAAGGGCCCTCCTTTACTGCACGTAAGCGTTTTTTTCGCCCCCTTAAGGCGACAGGGAAAAGACCCCAGGCCGATAAAGCGCCTGCCCAAGGGCAGAAGCGTCCTTGGTCCCGCAGACCCAACAAGCCTGCGGACAAATCTGCTTCCACATGAAGGTCCGCCCCCACCCAGCTCTCGGGTGGGGGGACGTCTTCGCAAATTCGCGACTCAGTGGACTGCTCTAGTCTCCTACAGGTGGGTTTGCAAAGTAATCTCCTCAGGCTACAAGATAGAATTTCTCTCTTGTCCACCAGACAGATTCATCACCTCCAATCTCCAGCTACTACCGACCCGTCGGGAGGCCCTGTATGGGGCGGTCCAGGGTCTACTGGAACGCGGGGTAGTTATTCCAGTTCCAGAACAGGAACAGGGTCAGGGTTTTTACTCAAATCTGTTCATTGTGCCGAAGAAGGAGGGGGTTCGTCCAATCTTGGATCTCAGAGCCCTCAATTGCTTTGTGAAGGTACAAAGATTTCGGATGGAGTCGGTTCGATCTGTAGTCACGGCTCTCCATCCGGGGGACTTTCTGGCCTCCTTGGACATCAAGGACGCATACCTGCATGTCCCCATATACTCCAGACACCAGAGGTTTCTGCGATTTGCTATCAGGAAGAACCACTACCAGTTTGTGGCCCTCCCGTTTGGCCTTGCCTCAGCACCCAGGACGTTCACCAAGGTGCTCGCTCCGATTCTGGCACTTCTAAGACAGCGGGGTATCGCTATCACAGGTTACTTGGACGACCTTCTGCTGAAGGCCCCTTCAAGCTCAGAATTAGAGGTAAGCGTGTCCATTACCTGTCAGACTCTTCGAGACTGTGGTTGGATACTAAACACGCAAAAGTCAGTATTGGTGCCGACTCAACGCCTAGTGTACCTGGGGTTGATTCTGGATTCCTCAGAGGCAAAGGTATTCCTCCCTGTGGGGAAGTTGCAGACCCTCCGGGCTGCAGTACGGCAGCTGACTTCCAGGAATTGGTCGTCACTCCGTTTTTGCATGCGAGTGTTGGGCCTCATGGTAGCCTCCTTCGAGGCGGTCCCATATGCTCAATACCACACTCGAGTGTTACAGAAGGAAGTTCTGTCCAGATGGAACAGATGCCCTTCATCTCTGGATTATCAAATCCAAGTGAGCCACCTAGTCAGGAGATCCCTGGTATGGTGGCTGACAGCACCGGCTCTAATGGCCGGGAAGTCATTTCTTCCGGTTTACTGGATAGTGATCATGACGGACGCCAGCCTTACAGGTTGGGGGGGAGTCTGGGGTGTCCAGTCGGCGCAAGGTCGCTGGACCCCAGAGGAAGCCCTCCTGCCGATCAATGTCCTGGAAATCCGGGCGATCAAGCTGTGCCTCTTCAAATGGTCTCAGAGGCTGTAAGGGCGTCCAGTCAGGATCCAGTCAGACAACGCCACAGCAGTGGCATATGTCAATCATCAGGGAGGAACAAGAAGCTCAGCTGCAGCATCGGAGATCGCTCGCATCCTGAAGTGGGCAGAGAGGAGCGTACCGGCACTGTCGGCCGTGTACATTCCGGGTGTGGAAAACTGGCAGGCGGACTACCTGAGCCGCCAGATGCTGGACCAGGGAGAATGGTCCTTACACCCGGAGGTGTTCCAACTCCTCTGCCAAAGATGGGGCACGCCAGACGTAGATCTTCTGGCTTCCCGACTCAATCGGAAGGTATTGAGATTTGTGGCCCGGTCAAGAGACCCATGGGCAGACGCAACGGACGCGTTGGTAGCATCGTGGGGTCAGTATCGGCTAATCTATGCCTTCCCTCCCTTAAGGCTTCTTCCTCTTCTGCTCCGCAGAGTGGAGGCAGAGGGAATTCCAATTATCCTAATCGCTCCAGATTGGCCTCAGCGTCCTTGGTACGCCGATCTAGTACGTCTGGTAGCAGACGTCCCCTGGCGCCTACCACTACGGAAGGACCTGCTATCGCAAGGTCCCATATTCCATCCTGCTTTGCAGTCATTGGCTTTAACGGCATGGCTGTTGAGAACCAGGTACTGAGAGACCGGGGCCTGTCAGACTCAGTAATCTCTACTATGAGAAGTGCTCGAAAACCGTCCTCTAGGAAGGTCTATCACCGCACTTGGAGGGCCTACATCTCCATGTGTGAGAAAATGAAATGGCATCCGCGTACCTATTTGGTTTCCAGAATCCTGCTGTTTTTACAGCATGGGGTGGACCAAAGGCTTGCCCTAAGTACGATTAAGGGACAGATATCTGCCCTGGCTGTCTTTTTTCAGCGACCCCTGGCGACTCACTCTCTCGTGAGTACATTTGTGCAGGGGGTCCGACATGTGGCCCCTCCGGTCCGTCCCCCGTTACCTCCGTGGGACTTGAACCTGGTCCTCTCGGTGCTCCAGAAGGCACCGTTTGAGGATATTAGAGATATTCCCCTGTTGACACTTTCTCAGAAAGTGGTCTTTTTGGTGGCTGTTACGTCAGTTAGACGAGTCTCTGAGCTGGC
The DNA here is from genome assembly GCA_029206835.1 of Rana muscosa. Taxonomy (NCBI): domain Eukaryota; kingdom Metazoa; phylum Chordata; class Amphibia; order Anura; family Ranidae; genus Rana; species Rana muscosa. Next base: position 363,631,846 of record CM055120.1, on the reverse strand, counting down.
AGCCTTGTCCTGCAAGGCTCCCTATTTGATTTTCCACAAGGATAAGGTGGTGCTGCGGCCGCAGCCTTCCTTCCTTCCGAAAGTCGTTTCGGCTTTTCATCTCAACGAAGACATTGTACTTCCATCCTTGTGTCCTCAGCCGTCGAATCCTAAGGAGTCGGCGTTGCATTCCTTGGACGTTGTCCGAGCTTTGAGAGTATACCTATCTGCTACTTCCCTGTTCCGGAAGTCAGACTCACTGTTTGTTTCGGTGGCTGGTCCCAAGAAGGGCCAAGCAGTCTCATCGGCCACCATCTCTAGGTGGATCCGACAGATAGTAATCCAGGCTTACGCCTTAAAGGGTCAGGCGCCCCCCTTTCCTGTCACGGCGCATTCGACCAGGGCAATAGGTGCCTCTTGGGCTTTCCGACATCAAGCGTCTGTTTCCCAATTATGTAAAGCGGCGACTTGGTCGTCCGCTCACACTTTCACAAAATTCTACAAGGTTGATGTAGGTGCATCTTCGGATGCCTCTTTCGGCCGCAAGGTTTTGCAAGCGGCTGTTTAGAGTTGCAACTCCTCCGTTGGAGGAGTGCTGTTTTTGTGTTTTGGGGTGAAGTTTGTTTTTATGCTGTTACCACCCCTCGTTTTTTTCTCTGACACTGCTTTGGGACGTCCCACTTTGTCAATAGAGAAGCTGTGTCGGTCCATGGACGAAAGAGTAAATAGGATTTTTTACTCACCGTAAAATCCTTTTCTCTGAGTCCATGGACCGACACAGCACCCACCCCTCCTTTTAAGTTTGTACTGCTTTTTGACGAACTGATCTGCGAAGATGCAGACTGAGAGGGTATACCCAGAGGGTCCGCCCCCTGGGCGGTACTGTAGAAGGTGTGATGCAACACTTTTTACAAGTTTTTCTGCCTAGTCACTCCTAATTAACGGATAATACCCACTTTGTCAATAGAGAAGCTGTGTCGGTCCATGGACTCAGAGAAAAGGATTTTACGGTGAGTAAAAAATCCTATTTTTTTTAAAACCTTTAATAGATTTTACAGGTTACCACTTTAGATTTACAGAGGGGGACTACTGCTAGACTTACTGCCCTCGATCTTAGGTTTGCGGTGATACCTCACATGCATGGTGCAATTGCTGTTTACATATGACACAAGATCGTGTTCGCCTTATTTGTTTTTTAATTATTTACATTTGCTTCTTTATTTTATTTTTACACTATCCCTTTCATTTTTTTATTTCTTTTTTTTAATCATTTTTATTGTTATCACAGGGAATGTAAATATCCCCTATGATAGCAATAGGTAGTAACAGGTACTCTTTTTTGAAACATTTGGGGTCTATTAGACCGTAGATCTCTCTTCAGCCCTTAAAGCATCTGACCACACCAAGATGTGATAAGATGCCTTTCCAATTTCCCAACACTTTTATTTGTAACTGTAAACATTCCAGGTTAGGGTCTCTCAAAAGGTGATGGCCATCTCATCTTTTGAGACCCTGTGGGAAAATGTGCCCTAGGACTGTGCAACCTGAGGTGTAGCAGGCAATTTAAAAACGTAAACTCAGGCCTGATGAACCTGAAGACGTTTCAGGCCACTATATGAGTAGTAAAATGTCATGATGCATGAAAACCGAAATGTGAAACGTATGAGAAACGGATGAGGAGACTTGCCACTGCCGAAGCCAATTAGAAACGATCATCTCAATCCGTTAGCACCCATAAACGTGATGGGTGACCCCGCAGTGGTGCAACGCCATGAGCCTGACACATGAAAATATGATCATGTAAAATATATGAGCCACAAAGACAATACCTATAGAAAAAAAAGGTACATAACATACCAACGGTACCACTTGTAACCATGCATGGATTATTGTGGAGTATAGGAACACAGGGAATGACCTCTGAGTGGAGGAGGTCCGGATAATACGTGCCCTATGTGACCCCTGCCAAGCTATGATGTGGGGTGCCTAGGTGAAACAGGAAGGTACCTGCACCTGAGATGGACTGATGGTGCATTTTTTTTCCATGCCCTGGTCATGAGAATTTAGAAAATACCAAAATCACATTAAAGTGGAGTTCCACCCAAAAATGAAAGGTGATCCCCTGACATGCCACATTTGGCATGTCATTTTTTTGGGGGGAGTGGAAACCCTCTTTTTAGAGGGTTCCAACTCCCACTTCCTCCCTGACGTAGTAAGCTCACCTCTCCCCCCTCCCTCTCCTCAATCATCTGGGACACGTTACAGGTCCCAGGTGATTGCTCCACCAGTCACAGTGCGCAGCACGGCTCGCGCATGCGCAGTGCGTGCCCGGCTGTGAAGCCACAGCCGGGCGCCCACAGTGACAATGCCGGTGCCGCGGAAAGGAGGGGGAGACGCGCGGGGCTTCGTTCCCCTGCATCGCTGGACCCTGGGACAGGTGAGTGTCCAATTATTAAAAGTCAGCAGCCGCAGTATTTGTAGCTGCTGACTTTTAATATTTTTTTTTTAGGCGGAACTCCGCTTTAATAAAGTTGTAGCGGTCCAAAACCGCCAATAGATGTCAGCATACTGCAAAACAATAGCAATCTAATGCAGTTCGATACAACTTAGAAAATTAATGAAAGTAGGCTAGAACAGGAGTCCAAACTGCTTCAGTTACCTTATGCCTTACCTTACCTGCACCTTATGCTAATACTCCACTAGTGTGTGGTAGTGACAGAAACAGTCCCTGATGCAGAGACCAGGTTGGCCAGGACAGGAGGGGCAATAATAGCGGGTGAGACGCCTATGTCCGCGTTTTCCACAGACATGACATCTTCTTTGGGGTGATTGTTGGGTAGGGGTACCAGGGAGGACATACAGAAAATGCCTGGTGAGAAGAAGACAACTGTTGGAGCAATTATTCGCAAATGAAAGAAATACAAAATAACCATCAATTGCCATCTGTCTGGAGCTCCATGCAAGATATCGCCTCATGGGGTAGGAATGATTATTAAAAAAATGAGGGATCAGCCCAGAACTACATGGGAGGAGTTTGTGAATGATCTCAAGGCAGTCTGGACCACAGTCACCAAACAAACCATTGGTAACACAATATGCCACCATGGATTAAAAACCTGCCGTGCCCGCAAGGTCTCCCTTCTCAAGAAGGCACATGTACAGGCCCGTCTGAAGTTTGCCAATGAACATCTAAATGGTTCAGAGAAGGATTGGGAGAAAGTGCTGTGGTCAGATGGGACCAAAATTGAGCTCTTTGGCATTGACTCGCGAAAATTGTTTACAATGACCCTAAGAACACCATCCCTACAGTCAAGCACGGAGGTGGAAATATTATGTTTTGGGGCTGTTTCTCTGCTAAATGTACAGGCCGACTTTGCCGCATTGAATGACTAAAAGACGGGGCCATGTATTGTAAAATACATTGGATGAGCACCTTCTTCCCTCAGCCAGAACACTGAAGATGGGTCGTGGATGGGTCTTCCAGTATGACAATGGCCCCAAATATACTGCCAAGGCAGCAAAGGAGTGGCTTCAGAAAAAGCACAGTAAGGTCATGGAGTGGCCTAGCCAGTCCCCAGATCATAAGCATATAGACAAATTTATGAAGGGAGCTGAAACTTTGAGTTTCCAAACGACAGCGAAGAAACCTTAAAGCGGTTGTATAGTCAATTTTGGTACTTTTACCTACTTATACCTACCTATAATAAGGCTTCCCTGTAGGTAAAAAAAAATCTCCTAAACCTTTACGGTTTAGGAGATATTCCCCTCGCAATAAGCCGCTGACTGCAGCGGCGCATGCGCACAGGGGATTCTCGACTGAAGGCCCGGCAGACGCCGGACCTCGCCGGAAAGAAGTCTCCCATGCGCATGCGCGGGAGTGACGACATCGCGGCTCCAGCCACTCACACTGCTGGAGCCGTGATACCGGAAGACACGCCGAGGCAACATGTCATCTCCCTCAGCGTTGACCAGGTGAGTTACCGATGCCTCGTTCTAAGGTAAGTATTTCATAATGAGCTAGTATGCGGTGCATACTAGCTCATTATGCCTTTTCCCTTGCAGGTGACTAAAAAAAAAAAAAATGTGTGTGGGACTATACAACCGCTTTAAGGATTTAGAGAAGAATCTGTAAAGAGTGGATCAAAATCCCTCCTGAGATGTGTGCAAACCTGGTAACCAACTACAAGAAGCATCTTACCACTGTGCTTTCCAACAAGGGTTTCTCCACCAATTACTAAGTCATGTTTTGCTTGGGGATTAAATACTTATTTTACTCACTGAACTGCAACTCAATTTATAACATTGGAATAACGTGTTTTTTTTCTGGATTTTTGATTGATATTCTGTCTTTATCATTTAAAATACATCTATGATAAAAATTATCCCTTCATTTCTTTGTAATAGGGCAAGCTTACAAAATCTGCAGGGGATCAAATAATTATTTTCCCCACTGTATCCTGCCTAACCTGTATAAAAAAAATCTGTGTACCAACTTTTCTGCTCCAGTCTGGTCATGTGATCATGCAGCTTGTTCATGTGATTCCGGGAGATGTGACATCACCCATAGGCTTCAATGGTCCAGCCATTGTAGGCGGTTTCTCCTCTCCTCTCCTCTGCAGCCGCCACTCACTGACACAGGAGAGCTGGCGCTGCAGGATAGGTAGGAAGAGGGGGGAGGGGACCGGTGCATAGAGAAAACCTGATTTGCAAGGTAAAAAATACAATACAGTGCAAAAGTATCCATACCCCATGAAATTTTCCACATTTTGTCATGTTACAACCAAAAAAGGTAAATGTATTTTATTGGGATTTTTTGTGATAGACCAACATAAAGTGGCATATATGTGTGAAGTAGGGATGAGCTGAACACCCCCCGGTTCGGTTCACACCAGAACTTGCGAACAGGCACAAAATTTGTGTGAACACCGTTATAGTCTATGGGACACAAACATGAAAAATCAAAAGAGGTGATTTTAAAGGCTTATATGCATGGTATTGCCATAAAAAGTGGTTGGGGACCCGGGTCCTGCCCCAGGGAACATGTATCAATGCAAAAAAAAAAGGTTAAAGGAATATATTCTAAATATATATATCTAGATAGATAGATATATCTATGCAAACAAAGTTTTAAAAAAGGCATTTTTTTTCAGGAGCAGTGATTTTAATAATGCTTAAAGTGAAGCAATAAAAATGAAATATTCCTTTAAATATCGTGCCTGGGGGGTGTCTGCCTGTAAAGTAGTGCATCTTTCCCATGTTCATAGCAGTACCACAGCAAAATGACATTTCTAAAGGAAAAAATGTAATTTAAAACTACTGTAATGTATTGTCGGATCCCGGCAAAATAAATAATAATCATGTAAAAATAAAATCGAGTGGGGGTCCCCCCAAAATCCATACCAGGCCCTTATCTGAGCATGTAACCTGGCAGGCTGCAGGAAAAGGGGGGGACAAGAGCGTTTCCCCCCTTTCCCCCTTCCCCCTTCCCCCCCCCAAAACACCTTTTCCCCATATTGATGGGGACAAGGGCCTCTTCCCCACAACCCTTGCCCGGTGGTTGTGGGGGTCAGCGGGCTGGGGGCTTATCGGAATCTGCAAGCCCCCTTTAACAAGGGGACCCCAAGATCCCGGTCCCTCCCTATGTGAATGGGTATCGGGTACCCATTCACCAAAAAAAAGTGTCAAATAAGTAAATATACAGTAGACAATTTGGGACAAGTCCTTTATTAAAAAAATATATATATGTCCCACGATGTCCATTCATCTTCGATCACAGCTTCCGACGACCAGAGAAAAAAAACAAAAAGGAAAAACTCCGCCTCTATGGGAGGTGTCCCACGACTGCAGCCTTTTTACACTGGCAGCTCTTATATAGGGGGCCACCCGGTGACGTAAGCGGGTGACCTTGCCCCCATGTGATGTCACGTAACGTTTCACATGTCACCATAAATTTGTGATTGGCCAAAGCATGCAGGTCAGGTGCATGCTTTGACCAATCATCATACAGCAATGCACTGCGATCTTGCAGTGCATTATGGGGCATTCCGCTCAAATTACGTTTGACTCGAACCGCGGGCTCATCCCTATTGCGAAGTGGAAGGAAAATTATAAATGGTTTTCAATTATTTTTTTTTACAAATAAATATGTGAAAAGTGTGGAGTGTATTTGTATTTAGCCCCCCTGATTCAATACTTTGTGGAACCACCTTTAGCTGCAATTACAACTGCAAGTTCTTCTGGGGATGTCTGTACCAGCTTTGCACATCTAGAGAGTGAAATTTTTGCTCATTCTTCTTTGCAAAATAGCTCAAGCTCTGTCAGATTGGATGGAGAGCATCTGTGAACAGCAATTTTCAAGTTTTGCAACAGATTTTCAATTGGATTTAGGTCTGGACTTTGACTGGGCCATTCTAACACATGAATGTGCTTTGATCTAAACCATTCCATCGTAGTTCTGTTGACGTAGTTGTAGTTGCATGACTAATAGTTGTCCTGTGGACAGATTCTCCCACCTGAGCTGTGGATCTCTGCAGCTCCTCCAGAGTTTCCATGGGCCTCTTGGCTGCTTCTCTGATTATTGCTCTCCTTGCCCAGCCTGTCAAATTAGGTGGACGGCCATATCTTGGTAGGTTTGCAGTTGTGCCATACTCTTTCCATTTTCGGATGATGGATTGAACAGTGCTCCGTGAGACGTTCAAAGGTTGGGATATTTTATTTTATAACCTAATCCTGCTTTAAACTTCTTCACAACTTTATCCCTGACCTGTCTGGTGTGTTTCTTGGCCTTCATTATGTTGTTTGTTCTGTACGGTTCTCTAACAAACATCTGAGGGCTTTCCAGAACAGCTGTATTTATACTGAGATTAAATTACACACAGGTGGACTCTATTTATTAATTAGGCGACTTCTGAAGACAATTGGTTCCACTAGATTTTAGTTAGGGGTATCAGAGTAAAGGGGGCTGAATATAAATACACGCCACACTTTTCAGATATTTATTTGTAATACATTTTGAAAACCATTTATCATTTTCCTTCCACTTCACAATTATGTGCCACTTTGTGTTGGTCTATCACATAAAATCCCAATAAAATACATTTACAATTTTGGTTGTAACATGACAAAATGTGGACAATTTCAAGGGGTATGAATACTTTTTCAAGGCACTGCAGTATAGTATGGTCAATTTGAGAATGATTAAAAATGAATGATTAAAAATGATTTCTCAAGATGATCCCCCGTACAGCCACAGTTTCTTTGGGACCAGAGTTGCAATTCCAGTTCTTTTAACAGTAATAGGTGCGCTTCCTGTGATAAAAACATATAAATTGCACATAAAATAAAGTTTTTGTTCAAAAAGTGCTTAAGCAGTGCAAAACACAGTGTACGAAATAGTTCCACAAGTATCCATGCAATACAGCAACTGTGAAAGGGGAGCCAACATGTGAATAGTCTAGTCGAGAGTTTCTACCATCATTTACAAAGACTCTTAGGCCTCGTACACACGACCGAGTTTCTCTGCAAGAACCAGCAAGAAACTTGCTGGCAGAGATGTCTTGCCGAGAAACTCGTTCGTGTGTATGGTTTCTCGTCAAGAAAACCGACAAGTAATCTCGACGAGAAAATAGAGAACCTGCTCTCTATTTTCTCGTCGAGATTCTCGTCGGCATGTTTCTCGACGAGAAAAGTGAGTGTGTGTACACTTACCTGTCCTCCGGGAAGCCCGCGCATGTTCGAAATGAATTTGACGCATGCGCGGTAGCTTCCTAGGCATAGGTAGGGTATACCAAGATGGCGGCGACGGCATCGAATGTGACGAGCGCATGCTCGTCGTAGTCGATGACGTCACCGCGTACGCTCCATTCCCGCGGGTTCTTTGAATCGAGCGTCTGTACACTCGGCCGGGACAAGTTTCTTGTCCAAGAATCTCGTCGAAAAAAACATGTCTCGGCCGTGTGTACGAGGCTATACTTCCAGATCTTGACTTACCAGCTACTGTACTGTAGAGATTTAGGTCAGATATAGAAATGATTTATAAATGAATAAAGATAGCAGAGATCAGAAAGTCAGCTACTATAGGCCCAAAGGCACTTGGTTTGCACCTAGTAGCAGAATATTGCTTTAAGTTAAACTGCATCTAATGTGATGAAAAAATAATAATATATAAAGGAAATCATTATGAAAAATAGGCACTTCCATTCATGACAGCAATTTGCCTATATAAGTCCTAGGGGCTGATGTCCTGTTCAGTGAAAATGTAAATGAATCTATCAAAGAACTAGATGACAGACCATGCTGTCATACTCATAAATTAGTTCTAGAGTTATTGTCAAGTTAACTGACACTAACTGTTACTGCTAAATTTGGTCTGACTTCTACATTACCATGGCCTGTGGTCACAAGGGAGGTTGCATTCCCCCCCCCCCTTTTCCCCTCTTCAGTTTATATATATATATGGCTCTGTATAGAGCAGGGGTAGGCAACCCGGGGCCCTCCAGCTGTTGCAGAACTACAAGTCCCATCATGCCTCTGGGAGTAATTGTAACTGCCAGCCTTATAATGCCTCATGGGAAATGTAGTTCCACAACAGCTGGAGGGCCCCAGGTTGCCTACCCCTGCTATAGAGTATCATATAGATACAGACAAGAAATACCCAAAGAGTAAAGAATGGAGTTTTAAGGTGCAGATTTTTTTTTTATTATTGCATAGATAATATAAAACTACTTAAAACATTAGGGCAAAAGCAGCTCTGTGGTCACAATACAAAAGAATGGTTGCCTCTACATGTTTCACCAAACGTGGCTTCTTCTGGAGCTTCTGTAGGACCTTTTTAATACAATACAACCTTTAATAATGATCATGGTTCCAAATAATCCCCAAAACCCTCCAAGAGGTCCGACGGGGGATGTCTATGCCACAAAAAAAGAGGGAAGAACTGCCCTACAGTCAGTGGCGGTGCGTCCATAGAGGGCGCCGGAGCGCCGCCCCCTCTCGCTCCTGCACCACCACTGAAAGACAATACACACATTCATGCATTGCATGAATCTGTGTATTGTCGCCGCTGCTGCTGCCGCCCACTATTCAGATGGCCGGCCTCCTGGCGAGCGCCAGCCATCTAAATTAGAGCGGTGGCCGACGGTGGGTGTGTTTTGGAAGTGTCTATCAGAGCCAGCGGCCCTCAGGCTGTAATCGGCTTCCAAATAGTTAACCAGGGGAGGGTGCGTTCCTTGGTCAACACTGACACGCATCTCAGCCAATCAGGTTCACCGGATCTGGTTACCGGTAACCTGATTGGCTGAAGCGACATCGAGGGCGGGAGAATACATCGAGGGATCGTGGAGGATCCGAGGATGGCTGACCGAGAAAGGTAAGTGCCAGGCAGGGGGGGGGGCAATCTGGTGGCATTTTAGGGGCAAACTGGTGGCAATTGATGAGCACAGTGGCGACAATGGCATGGCACAGTGGCTGGGTTTGGCATGGCACAGTGGTGACAATTGATAGGCACAGTAGTGACAATGGCATGGCACAGTGGCTGTGTTTGGCATGTCACAGTGGCGACAATTGATAGGCACAGTGGCGACAATGGCATGGCACAGTGGCTGCGTTTGGCATGGCACAGTGGCGACAATTGATGGGCACAGTGGCGACAATGGCATGGCACAGTGGCTACATTTGGCATGGCACAGTGGCGACAATTGATGGGCACAGTGGCGACAATGGCATGGCACAGTGGCTGTATCTGGCATTGCACAGTGGCGACAATTGATGGCACAGTGGCTAAGTTTGGCATGGCACAGTGACGACAATTGATGGGCACAGTGGCGACAATGGCATGGCACAGTGGCGACAATTGATGGCATGGCACAGTGGCAACAATTGATGGCACAGTGGCTGCGTTTGATGGCATGACACAGTGGCGACAATTGATGGGCACAGTGGCTGCGTTTGATGGCATGGCACAGTGGCGACAATTTTAGGGCACAGTGGCTGCGTTTGATGGGCACAGTGGCTGCATTTGATGGGCACAGTGGCTGCATTTGATGGGCACAGTGGCGGCAATTGATGGGCACAGTGGCGGCAATTGATAGGCACAGTGAGGCTGCAATTGATTTTTTTTTTTTTCGTTTGTTTGCACCCCCCAAAAATTTTGAGCACCAGCTGCCACTGCCTACAGTTAAACCTGTTACAGTAGGTGCCGCCGATATTGACACCCTATGAGCTCCGTCGCAAGAGCCAGCGCCGAGCTGTCTCGTCATCGGGAAAGGAAAAAAATTTCCTTTCACGATGAGCGACACGCATGGCCGATAGGCGGGGATCCGACGCAGATTCCCGCCAATACCAGGCACTGCGTTTGGTATGAATCCTGAGCGGGAACTCCACGCCAATTTTTAAAGAAAAAAACGGCGTGGGTTCCCCCTCCAGGGGCATACCAGGCCCTTGGGTCTGGTCTGGATTTGAAGGGGAACTCTACGCCGAAAAAACGGCGTGGGGGTCCCCCTCAAGATCCAAACCAGACCCTTATCCGAGCACGCAACCTGGCAGGCCGCAGGGGAAGAGGGGGGGACGATAGCGGCCCCCCTCCCTCCTGAACCGTACCAGGCCACATGCCCTCAACATGGGGGGTTTGGTGCTCTGGGGCAGGGGGGCGACCTGCGGCCCCCCCACCCCAGAGCACCCTGCCCCCATGTTGATGAGGACAGGGCCTCTTCCCGACAACCCTGGCCGTTGGTTGTCGGGGTCTGCGGGCGGGGGGCTTATCGGAATCCGGGAGCCCCCTTTAATAAGGGGGCCCCCAGATACCGCCCCCCCACCCTATTTGAATGAGTATGGGGTACATAGACGATGGAGAAGACCGGGCCTCCGTTAGCAAAAGAGCTAAAAAGAAGTTAGCGGAGGCCCGGCAGAAGAAAGAACCGGAGAACGCGGCGACGACACCGGAGAGCGGGAGAAGAACCGGAGAGCGGGAGAAGAAGAAGACGATGACGGAGAAGACCGGGCCTCCGTTAGCAAAAGAGCTAAAAAGAAGTTAGCGGAGGCCCGGCGGAAGAAAGAACCGGAGAACGCGGCGACGACACCGGAGACCCCCGAAGTCGGAAGAAGACCTCCGGAGCGGTGCAATAAAATACTTTTAAAAACTGTGTTGTGTTTTTATTTCCATTTATTTTCCACCAGGTGAATGGGTAGGGGTACGATGTACCCCATACTCATTCACATAGGGTGGGGGGCCGGTATCTGGGGCCCCCTTATTAAAGGGGGCTCCCGGATTCCGATAAGCCCCCCGCCCGCAGACCCCGACAACCAACGGCCAGGGTTGTCGGGAAGAGGCCCTGTCCTCATCAACATGGGGGCAGGGTGCTCTGGGGTGGGGGGGGCCGCAGGTCGCCCCCCTGCCCCAGAGCACCAAACCCCCCATGTTGAGGGCATGTGGCCTGGTACGGTTCAGGAGGGAGGGGGGGTGCTATCGTCCCCCCCTCTTCCCCTGCGGCCTGCCAGGTTGCGTGCTCGGATAAGGGTCTGGTTTAGATCTTGAGGGGGACCCCCATGCCGTTTTTTCGGCGTAGGGTTCCCCTTCAAATCCAGACCAGACCCAAGGGCCTGGTATGCCCCTGGAGGGGGAACCCACGCCGTTTTTTTCTTTAAAAATTGGCGTGGAGTTCCCGCTCAGGATTCATACCAAACGCAGTGCCTGGTATTGGCGGGAATCCGCGTCGGATCCCCGCTCAATACAGTGTCGCGTCTCCTCGCCATTGCAGCGAGCGCGACACGTGTCGCCACCCTGCTGCCGACATCTCGGCACTCCTGTCGCCGAGAATCTCGGCGATGGGAGCGCGATAGAAACACAATATCGGCGGCACCTACTGTATGTCAAAAAACTTGACGAATTTGATTGGTCAATATTCAAATCCTTTTTCCTAATGCAAGCTTCAAACAGTAACAGCAAATTTCAGAGGACTTGTGCGATCTGAGCACTTCCCTTCCATCAGTTTGCCCCTGTTCCTTGGTTCAGTGTCAGTTAAGGCCCATACACACAACCAGACTTTTTGACAACAAACCTCCGACGGACCAGTTTTGGGGAAAATCCGACCGTGTGTACGCTCCATCGGACAAACCTTTTTTCGCTTTTTCATAGGACAAATGTTCGCTGTGAGAACAGACAAACTATCCGGCAAAAAATGTCCGATGGAGCAAATCCTATCGTGTGTACACAAGTCCATCGGACTGAAGTCCAAAGTACAAACACGCATGCTCAGAACAAATGCTAAAGATCAGCCTACAATAGCAGAAGTTGCCCACAGGGTGGCCGTAAAGAGCTGCAAAACCACGTGATTTGGTAAAAGTTTGCTGAAAAAGTCCTACCAAGTTCATGGGCAACGCCCTTCGGAGCAAAATCCACGGAAAAGTCAGTTGGAAGTCCGATCGTGTGTATGAGGCTTAAGACACCTTTTTAAACCAGGGAGATCAACACTGTAATTGATCTATCCCAAGGGATTAACCCTTTTGAACAGGTATTAGAGTAAGAATGTGAGTAGCTAGTTCACAGATGAACAGCTACTGCTGGACTTTTTTTTGAAAGCCCAGAATGCTCTATAAACGAAGCATTGTGGAGCACCCTTTATTATTATGAGCGTGGATTTCTACAATAATGATTTTATTAAGGTAATGAAAGAAATTACAGAAAATATGAGTTTACATGTGAAAGAAAAGAAATAATATAAATAATTAAAAATATAAATAAAATTGTCTAAAAGCCTCTAGCTCCCCTTTAATTTGTAGTTGAAAGCTGAAGGGTACCCTGACAAAGAGGTTATTTTTTTATACAAGGGCTGTACTGAAAGTAATGCATAAGTGGGCATAACCTTTTTGTTTACTTACAAAGGTCATTCAGACTTCACAACGTAGTAGAGCATCTCTTCCTCTATAGTAACTCTTCTCCTTTTGATTGCAGGCAAATAATGGATTCCAAGTAGAAGCAATGTGCCATCATTGAGTTCTTGACAAAGGAGGGGTTCAGGCTGTCCAACTTGGTGGTATCCCATTGCGTTTTCAGTGTGGTTTTCCCCTTCTCCAAACTTCTTCATCCCTCTGTGCACATTGCTTGTGTCAATGTTTAATCTCCGTAAACATCTGTAGCCTTCTGTTGATGTTGGACAGCCTCCAACTATCCTTCATCAGGAACTCAATGACGACATGTTTCTGCTTGGAATTCATTATTTACCTGCACTAAAAAGAAGAAGAAGAGTTACCATAGAGGAAGAGTTATTCTACCAACATGTGAAATTTGAACAACCTATGTAAGTTAATAAAAAAGTTATGCCCAAATTTCATTACTTTTGGTACAGCCCTTCTATGTATTATCCCAATCATGCCCACACTCCTGACTAGATAAGCTGCTCCGTAGAGTACTAGGTCTCACACCATGTATTGTATATGGTGGCTGTAAAGACATTTGACTGTAATGCCGCGTACACACGGTCGGATTTTCTGTCGGAAAAACCTTGGATCGTTTTTCAGACGGAATTCCGCTCAAGGTTGGCTTGCATACACACGGTCACACAAAAGTTCTCTGAACTTGCGACCGTCAAGAACGCAGTGACGTACAACACTACGGTGAGCCGAGAAAATGAAGTTCAATGCTTCTGAGCATGCGTCGATTTGTTTCCAAACATGCGTCGGAATTTTGCGCGTCGGAATTGCTACAGACGATTGGAATTTCAGATCGGAATTTTTCCCGTCGGAAAATTTGAGAACCAGCTCTCAAATTTTTGTTGGCGGAAATTCCGACAGCAAAAGTCAGATGGAGCCTACACACGGTCGGAATTTCCGTCAGAAAATCAGACCGTGTGTACACGGCATTAGAGAGGGATCATGGTGTCACTTGCAGCCATGTTTTGAGATACTGATTAAGAGCTGAATTTGTCACAACCACCTTTTAGAAAAGCTAATCCACTGGCGCTGCCATAGTAACAGACAAACAGTATGGAAGCACACAGTTTTAGGCTTCATGTACACTGGCTGCTCCTAAATTCACGTTTAGGAGCTTTTGGTGTTTTTTTGCCAAAGCCCCGAAACGCAACTCAAAAAAGCCTATGGGGTTGATTTACTAAAGGCAAAAAGGCTGTGCACTCTGCAAGTGCAGTTTCTCCAGAGCTTAGTAAATGGGTAGAAGCTCTGCCGACTTCCATCATCCAATCATGTGCAAGCAAAATTATTATTATTTATTTTCCTTGAACGTGATTGGGTGTTTTCTGCAAAGTGAAGCCTTACCACGTTTACTAAGCTCTGGAGCAACTACACTTGCAGAATGAAACCGCACATGGTCAAAACATTATTATTGTTATCTCTAAAGAGCCGACCGCCTGCTCTAAAAAAACGGTACTGGGGTGGTTCATGCAGCTGTGTGCATCATCCCGGTATAACCCCTGAAAGCCATGAATGCAAATGTGCATACGGTGGACGCTAAGGGATTAAGGCACCTTAACAGTGACAATATACACTATATTGTCAAAAGTATTGGGACACCTGCCTTTACACGCACATGAACTTTATTGGCATCCCAATCTTAGTCCGTAGGGTTCAATATTGAATTGGCCCACCCTTTGCAGCTGTAGCGGCCTCCTCACTCCCCTCTTTCTCTCGTCTCGTCTTTCTCTTGTCTAGGGGTATCTTAGAGGGGAGGGAGCGGGGACACCACGCCTGGCTTCCACCACATGTGTCAGTGCAGTATAAGCAACGTTCTTGTATTACCTTCGGGTCAGGGCTGTGCACCTGGGTCCTCCCTCCAAGAGTCACCTTGAACAATGTCTGCTAGGAAATGAGCCCCACACCATTAAAGTTCAACACTCCTTTATTCTTCTGCGAATGAACACAATCAGTTGAACTCCCTTGATTACAGAACAGGAAAGGAGGTGTGGATGCGAATAGGCCCAGACACAATTTGGTTCTCCACTTTCCTTCCTGAAAGTGGGTTACAGTCTCCGCACGAGGGGGAATTTCCTTCCAGGCGGTCTCCCACGAGAGGCTCACCTGTCACCGGCAATATGCTGCACCGGGTCTTCAAGTGAGGAGCTCCCCCCGGTCCATTGCGCCTTCCGGATTCGGGAACCCACTCCTGGGGTTCCCTAGGATCTCCTTCCCTCGCGGAACTGAGTGTTGGGCACTGAGCTCCGGACCTCCATCCGAGTACCTCACCCCAGGCTAAAGGTGCCTGGGATGGAACACGACCTCCGGCTGTCCTCTAGGCCTAGGCCACCCAGAGGACCGACACGAACCACCGTCCACAAGTTGAAGGTGCCTGGGACTCCGACCCTGTGACAAAGATGGCCGGCCCCTTTATACCCTCTCCCAGCAAGCACGGCGGGTTCCCCGCCCCACCATACCGCTGCCGAGGGAGGACAAAAAGGAGGTACGGCACACAGCAATGATTCAACCCCAGCCCAGGGCGACAGCGCCACCCACAGGGCCGCAGGGAAATACACATCACTGATGTCTCTGCCAAATTCAAATTTACACCCGGGAAAGTACATACCCGCTACACAGCTATAATAACTTCAACTCTTCTGGGAAGGCTGTCCACAAGGTTTAGGAGTGTGTCTATGAGAATGTTTGACCATTCGTCCAGAAGCGCATTTGTGAGGTCAGGCACTGATGTTGGACGAGAAGGCCTGGCTCGCAGTCTCTACTCTAATTCATCCCAAAGGCGTTCTATCGGGTTGAGGTCAGTACTTTGTGCAGCCCAGTCAAGTTCCTCCACCCCAAACATTTTTTTTTAAAGGGGCAGTGTAAAAAATAAATAAATAAATAATAAAACATTTTTAAAGTGCCCTGTCCCGCCGAGCTTGCGCGCAGAAGCGAACGCATATGTAAGCCGAAAATGAAAACGGTGTTTAAACCACACATGTGAGGTATCGCCGCGATCGTTAGAGCGAGAGCAATAATTCTAGGAAAAGACCTACTCTGTAACTCAAAACTGGTAACCTATAGAAAATTTTAAATGTCGCCTATGGAGATTTTTAAGGATCAAAGTTTGTCGCCATTCCACGAAGGGGTGCAATTTTGAAGCATGGCATGCTGGGTATCAATTTACTCGGCATAACATATCTTTCACATAATAAAAAAAATGTGGCTAACTTTACAGTTGTCTTATTTTTTTAATTAGAAAAAGTGTATTTTTTCCAATACGGTGTGGCATAAAGTATTGCAACAACCACCATTTTATACTCTAGGGTGTCTGAAAAAATATACAGTATATATAATGTTTGGGGGTTTTAGGTCATTTTCTAGAAAAAAAAAACTGATTTGAACTTGTAAACAACAAGTTTGAAAAATAGGCTTGGTCCTTAAGTAGTTAACCTCATAGATGAATCACAATTCAAGATTTTTTTAGAGACATAGTAAGTAAGCTTTCTGCTTTTTTACACAGTGCAGGATTTGGTGGATAGCAATTGAAAAAAAAAAAAATCTATAGTACTTTAGGGATATTAAGAACCAATCTATGTGGAGAGATGCACAAGACATGTATATTTATATTTTCCAGTTGATCTCTGTTCTGCTGTCTGTTAAGGTTTAGTGTTAGTACGGTAACTTGTACTGACAATAAGACAGCCTTCCGTTCCCTTGTGAGCTTGCAGTCTAAATCGGTGAGGGTAATTGACGTAGAACGCGCTCTCTTTAGACATGACCTAATTTCGGTGATGTTTGTACTCATTACTGATTCTTGACAAGATCAGATCACATCAGAAAGTTAATCTCACTAAGCAGCCTTAGGTCATAAAATAGGCAAAACCCAATGTGCCTTATGGGGTGGAATCTGTTTTCACCTTACCTGCTAGGTTCCACTATACTCACCAGCATTTCATAACTTATTGAGGTTAGGTTCACACTGGCCCATGCTCTGGAAAGTCATTTCTGGTGGATTGCTTTTCAGAGTGCGGCTAACCAGGCTGCCACCTGAATGCCTGATTTTTTTATTACATTTTTTTGGGTGACCCCCAATTTTTAAAGGGGCTAATGCACTAAATAATGTGAGTCAAGCTAAATAATAGGCTGTTTTTTGGATTGTGAAACATTTGTAGACGCACTCAGGATAGTTGGGAATAAAGGTGTGTTTCCTGGGCATTATAAAACATTCTAGCACACCTACAAAACACCATTCAGGCCTTTTGGTTGAGTGGGGTTAGCTCCATACCACCCTGTCCAGACTCCAGGGGTTTTCCCAGCAGAATTTTTAAAGCAGCCCTTTACCCCGCCAAACACACAATTGGATATTGTACATTGCCCATTCATATAAGTCATTTTGAAAATCAAATACTTTTTGATAAACTTATATTTTCTGTATTAAAGGACCCACAGATCAACTGTTCTGACATGATCATATGAAATGTGGGAATCCATTGTTCTACTTACCTTTTGATAACTGATATTGCACTTTTGTACTCTTATGCCCCGTACACACGATCGGAATTTCCGACAACAAAACCGTGTTTTTTTTTTTAGATGAATGTTAGCTCAAACTTGTCTTGCCTACACACGGTCGCACAAATGTTGCTCGGAAATTCCGATGGTCAAGAACGCGGAGACGAGCCGAGAAAAATAAAGTACAATGATTCCAAGCATGCGTAGAATTGATTCCGAGTATGTGCAGCACTTTTGTGCGTCGGAAATGGCTACACACTGTCGGAAAAGTTCTTGTCGGAAAAATTGAGAACCAGCTCTCAAAAATTTGTTGTCGGAAATTACGACAGCAAATGTCCGATGGAACCTACTTACGGTCCGAATATCCGACCAAAAGCTCACATCGAACATTTGTTGTCGGAAATTCTGATCGTGTGTACGCGGCATTAAGCTCCAGGTAGGAAGAACAATGGATTTGTGCGTGTTATGTAAACATTTATTGAGTTTTCTAATAAACCTTTTGATGCAAATTTTTTTTTATATTTTCCTCCATCTATTCCTTGGTTTGCATTGAGGCACTGATGACATAGCTCCAGCCTATAGGCGCCCCCTGGGAAGACCATGTCACCAGTGCATTAGGGAACTCTCAGCTGATCTTGCGCATTTTGCGTACAACAGTGGTCATCAACTCCTGTCCTCAGGACCCACTAACAGGCCAGTTTTGCAAGATAACTGAAATACTTTACAGGTGATATAATTTGCTGCTCAGTGATTGCAGTATTCTAGTCTGCATCTCCCCAAGGTATTACATAAAGCCTGGCATGTTAGTTGGCCCTGAGGCAGTGGCATAGCGTGGGTTGTCAGCGCCTGGGGCAAGGCAAGAAATTTGCGCCCCCTAACATATGGACTTTTAGCACTCCCTGAGTCCCTTCCCTTCCTATAATAGTATTGACCAGCTAAATTCCTACAATGACCACTACACTAACCTACCTGATTCCTACACTGACCTACCTGACCACTACACTAACCTACCTGATTCCTACACTGACCTACCTGACCACTACACTAACCTACCTGATCACTACACTAACCTACCTGATTCCTAAACTGACTACTACACTAACCTCTAGTCTACACTGACCTACATGATTCCTAGACTGATCACTCACTACACTTACCTACCTGTCCACGCACTGACCTACATGATTCCAATGCTGACCACTACACTGACTAACCTGATTCCTATACTGACCACTACACTGACCTACCTGTCCACTACATTGACCATTACACTACACTGTCCACAACACTAAACTGTCCACTACAATAGACACTACACTGTCCACACTACACTAAACTGATCACTACACTACACTGTCCACTGACCACTACAATACACACTACACCACACACTACACTGACCACTACAACACACACACTACACTGACCACTGCAACACACACACTACACTGACCACTGCAACACACACACTACACTGACCACTGCAACCCACACACTACACTGACCACTGCAACACACACACTACACTGACCACTGCAACCCACACACTACACTGACCACTGCAATACACACACACTACGCTGACCACTGCAACCCACACACACTACGCTGACCACTGCAATACACACACACTACGCTGACCACTGCAACCCACACACACTACGCTGACCACTGCAACCCACACACACTACACTGACCACTGCAACTCACACACTACACTGACCACTGCAACACAGACTACACTACACTGACCACTGCAACCCACACACTACACTGACCACTGCAACACACACTACACTACACTGAGCACTGCAACACACACACTACACTGAGCACTGCAACCCACACACTACACTGACCACTGCAACACACACTACACTACACTGAGCACTGCAACACACACACTACACTGAGCACTGCAACACAGACTACACTACACTGAGCACTGCAACACAGACTACACTACACTGAGCACTGCATCACAGACTACACTACACTGAGCTCTGCAACACAGACTACACTATACTGAGCACTGCAACACAGACTACACTACACTGAGCACTGCAACACAGACTACACTACACTGACCACTGCAACACACACACTACACTGACCACTGCAACACACACACTACACTGACCACTGCAACACAGACTACACTGAGCACTGCAACACACACTACACTGACAACTGGAAGCCTACAGGCATAGAGAGGTAACCAGCAACATCCAGAAGGTTCGCTGGTGTAGCATGGAAGGGAGCATGCTGGGGAGAGGGATTGAATCCCTGTCTGAAGGTGTAGCACCCGATGGCTGCAGTCAGGCTATGGGCAGAGACGCGGCCGTGTCTAGTAGATGGTGCGTGGTACCTGTGGTGCGGGAGGATATGGGGCCGGTGTTCTGAAAAGAAATGCGTCGGTGGCCGGCCTAGGCCAAGCTGGTGTCCGAGCGCCCGGGGTGACAGTCTACCAAACAGAACCTTGTCTCAGGGGAGCCGAGCTGAGCTGAAGGTGTCCGGTGCGCTAAAATGACGTCAGTGCTGAGCAGTAGGTGGAAGAGGAAAGCCGCACAGGCGCATGACCCCATTCGCCCAATCACAGGGGCAGCCGGAGACTAAACATGGCAGCTAGAGCACAGGCCGCGGGGACACAGGAAATAAAAAGTTTGGGGGACAGAGCCAGGATTTCGCCCCCTAAAATGTTTTGCGCCCGGGGCCATGGCCCCCCTCTCACCCCCCACGCTACGCCACTGCCCTGAGGACAGGGTTGATGAACACTGGCGTACGAGGTTTGAGTGGCCTTTTATTGAAGAATGACAACCCATGTCAGATCTCTTACTATGCATGCACTGTATGAGATCCGGGGATTTTTTTTATTCAGCTATAACCAGACACTCCAAATCATGTACAACGAATGTATCATAAGAGAAATTAGGTGGTCTGTTATTCTTGAATAACAGGCCACCCCAAATGTTGTGTGGTGGGCTCCCAAAGGAACTAGGAAGAAAATGATGGTCAACATTGCATATCTTTGAAAACGGCAGGCACATAGCGATTGTTAAATATGACTAGATAGAATCAGCAGTTTATTATGGGGGGTGTCCATTTAAGTAATTTAAGAATGTCAGTGACCCTTGTAACAATATATTGGACTTACGCTTCAAGTGATCTGAACTCGGCACTGTACCAAAGTCCAGGTGGAATCTTTTTACCATTTTACTATTTACGGTACTTATTTTGACTGTTGCTTTTGTCTGTTTTATAATACCTTTTCTGTAAATCTTTCCATTAGTTTTCGTCTTTTTCTTTTACTTAAAGCGGAGGTCTGCCTAAAAAAAAAATATTAAAAGTCATCAGCTACAAATACTGCAGCTGCTGACTTTTAATAATTGGACACTTACCTGTCCCAGGGTCCAGCGATGCGGGGGAACGAAGCCCCGCTCGTCTCCCCCTCCTTTACGCGGCGCCGGCATTGTCACTGTGGGCGCCCGGCTGTGGCTTCACAGCCGGGCACGCACTGCACATGCACGAGCCGCGCTGCGCACCGTGATTGGCGGAGCAATCACCTGGGACCTGGGACCTGCGACGTGTCCCAGATGATTGCGTAGAGGGAGGGGGGAGCGGTGACTTACTTCCGGGCGACCTAGGGAGGAAGTGGGAGCTGGAACCCTCTAAAAAGAAAGTTTCCGCTCCCCCCCCAAAAAAATGACATGCCAAATGTGACATGTCAGGGGGTCACCTTTCTTTAAAGTGGAAGTTCCATTTTTGGGTGGAACTCCACTTTAAGGCTGCTTTCACACTGAAAACGCTGACTGTTAGCAGTAAAGCGCTGATTGCAAGCGCACCGCCCAGGTGTGAAAGCACCCATTGCAATGAATGGGAGGCAGTTTTCAGGAACTCTACCTCTCCGAAGAGGCTCCTGTAGCGTAATCTCTGTTACATCTCTTGTTCAAATTTGTTTATTGAATTTTATCAAATTACAGAGAAATAATAATAAAAAAAAAAATAAAGCAACAATCATAGTAATCACTACAATAGGTTCAAAATTAGCATAAGAAATCATATATATATCATGGATCAAGAGACAATTGCTTCACTCAATAATCAGAGTGAGTTACTTCACTTAGTCTAAATAAAGTGTAGACTCAGAATGAGAAATACAATTGAAGCCTTAAAGGTAAACACCTAAGGAGGATAAAGAAATGTATTAAAGCCTCAAAAGGTATGAGACAGAATGATCACTACTATATAACTCTTAAAAATCAAGAATCTGTGCCTAAAAAAATTGAGAGGAGCATATGTAGGTATACTTGTTGAACCTATATATACATGAAAAAATAAATAAATAATAAAAACACAAAAAAAAAAAAACGACCATATAAACAAGTTGAGAAAAAAAGAAGGGGAAGAGCAGGAAGAAGAGAAGAAGAGAAGGAGAAGAGGAAGTGACAGGAAGAATCCCCGGGGATAAATGCATCAATAGCCATTTGCTTATAGATAGTTACTGCGAGAGAGTATAAAACATCAAGGCATCAACAAGGTGTCATCAAAGTTTGGTGGCAAAAACTGAGTTATCCATGGTTGCCAAATATCTTTAAAGGAATTTATTTTATCTTGAATTATGGCTTCCATTTTGGCATGGACCATAGCTTGGTTAATTCTATGCTTAGTTTCATTTAATACCAAATTGTCAGTTCTCCAGGCTTTAGCTATGGTCTGTTTCGCGGCTGTTGTGATCTGCAATAAAAGTTTAAATTGTTTATAGGTGAGTGTTGCCGGTTTGAGATTTAAGAGTGCTATTGAAGGTACTGGAGGGATAGATATTGCAAACAAGGCTGAGAGTATGAGAAATATATCACTCCAGAACTTTTGAACTACCGGACAATCCCACCAAGTGTGTAGATAGGAGCCAAGATCACCACAGCCACGAAAACATAATGAGGAGTAATTGGGGGCAAATTTTGCAACTCTGGAAGGGACCAAATACCAGCGGGTGAGTACTTTGTAATTAGTTTCCAAAGCTGTTATGTTTTGTGAGGAGGATTTTGTATTATTCCAGATTGCAGCCCAATCAGATATTTCAAGATTAAGATTGAGATCTGCCTCCCATTTAGCTACATAAGAAGGAGGGTCAGAAATAGGTTTAGTGATGAGTTGAGCATAGAGGTTAGAGATCAGTCCAATTGCATGGGGATCATTTTTACATTTGGTTTCGAAGTGTGATAATTTATTAAGTTTGGTTCTGCTTTGGATACAGGGTGTAAAAAAGTTTTTAATCTGCAGATATCTAAAAAGCTCAGAGTTTGGAAGACCATGTTTTTCACATAAATCTGGGAACGGTATAAAGGTAGTCTGGGACGTCAGATCATGAAGATGGATTAATTTAGAGTTAGTCCAGGCTTTAAAAGATTTGGGGAATTTCCAGGCAGGATAAAAAAGGGGATTTTTAATAAATGATAAAAGTGGAGTGTGAGGAGATTGTAGCTCATTTGTTATTTTAAATCTGTTCCAAATAGTTAATGAGTTTTTGGTAACTGGGTTAGTGATTCTTTTATGATCAGAAGGTCTCAGCCATAAAAGATTGGAGATAGAATAAGGATCGCAATCTATTGATTCTAGAGTTACCCAAAGAGGAATTTCCGAGGTTGCATGGTATTTGGTTAATTGTGCTAGTGGGCCGCGTAGTAGTAGGTAGATAAATTAGGAAATCCCAGACCACCTTTACATTTAGGGAGGTAAAGAGTATGTTTAGGTAAACGGGGTTTAGATGTACCCCAAACATATTTTGTTATTCTACTTTGTAGTATTCTTAAGAAGTATGCCGGTAGAGAGATGGGTAAAACTCGAAAAAAGTACAGAATTTTGGGAAGTATAGACATTTTAATAATATTCATTTTACCTATCCACGATATAGGAAGAGAAGACCAATGTGTTAACAAAGAGGTGATATGGCGTAATATAGGTGGGTAATTGGCTGAGAAGAGTCCTGTAATATGAGACGTGAGGTTGATTCCCAGGTAGGGTAGACGCGTAGTGGACCAGGAAAAGGGAAGGGATACCTGTGCTTGTTGTAATTCTGAGGAAGATAAGGAGATATTGAGTGCTGAGGATTTTTGCAGATTGACGTGCAAACCAGAAATACGGGCAAATTGGTCTAACTTCTGTATTAAGTTAGGAGCAGAGATATGGGGAGAGGACATAAAAAGTAAAATGTCGTCAGCAAATAAGCAAATTTTATGCTGATGTCCAGCTATCTCAAGGCCTTTAATAGATGGATCAGAACGGATAGATTGAGCTAAGGGTTCAATGAGAAGGGCAAATAGAATTGGGGAAAGAGGACAACCTTGACGGGTTCCTCGAAGGATGTTAAATAGGTTGGATTTATAACCTGCATATTTCACATAGGCTTTGGGGTGGTTATACAGTGACGAGATCCAACTAAGGAAGTGGGGGCCAAATCCCCAGCGTTGTAGGACAAATTGGAGGTAGGGCCATGATACAGTATCAAAAGCCTTTTTGATGTCTAGGGATAACAGGCAAAGAGGTATCCGTCTTTTTTGGGCAATATGGGTAAGTAAGGCCACTCTACGTACCGCATCACCAGATTGGCGTTTTGGGATAAAGCCTACTTGGTCCTTGTGGATTAAAGATCCTATTATATTATTTAAACGTGTTGCCAAAACTTTCGCTAAAAGCTTTATGTCCAAATTAAGTAGAGAGATGGGTCTGTAATTGGAGGGAGCTGATTCATCTGAATTTGGTTTAGGGATCATGGAAATAATAGCTGTCAGTGTTTCAGGTCGGAAGGAATGCCCAGAGAGTATAGAATTGAAGGCTTCGGTCAATAGTGGGGTTAATATATGTGCAAATTTCTTATAATACATGGCTGAAAAGCCGTCTGGGCCTGGACGTTTATTTAGCTTAAGAGATTTTATTGCCATGTTAATTTCATCAGTGGTTATAGGGCTTTCAAGGCTATCCCGGTTGACCAAGGGAATAGATGGAAGTGTGATTTGGGAAAAAAAGGAATCTGCAGAGGCCTGATTTAGGGGTTCTTCTTTATTGTATAATGTGGCAAGATGTTTTTGGAAAGTGTGAAGAATTTTTACTGGGTTACTGGTGTAGGTGTCGTGGGACAATTTTAGACGTATCGGTTTGGAGGAGTGTATTGATTTTTTAAGGGCCCGGGCAAGGAGTGTCGTAGGTTTATTGGCTTTAAGATAGAATGAATGCCTATATTTACTTAGCGTTTTAACAGCAGAGTTTGAGAGAAAAAGGTCAAGGTCTAGACGTGCTCTATCCAGGTGTGATTTCATAGTAGGATTAGGGTTTGCCTGAAAGAGTGCATGGGTTGAGTTAAATTCTGCCTCCAGTTTATGTTGGAGCAGCCGTTTTTCCTTTTTGAGGTATGAGGCTTTTTGAATACATGCTCCACGGAGCACTGATTTATGAGCCTCCCACAATGTCAGAGGAGAGATATCAGAGGTTTTATTAAAAGAAATATAATCTTTTAAGGCTGTCTCTAAATCTGCATAGTGGGATGGGTGGGATAGCATGAAGTTATTTATCTGCCAAGTGGGGTCTTGTGCTTTTGGAATTGCAGAGGTGAATGAGGTTAACACTGCACTATGATCAGTCCATGTGAAGGGTATAATGGAGGAAGAGAGAAGTTCAGGGGCCATAGGTACATTTATAAGTATGTGGTCTATTCGGGAGAGTGAATTGTGAGGATGTGAGTAGAAAGTAAATTGTCGCTTAGCTGGGTTTGCTTCTCGCCAGGTATCTAATAAGTGATGTTGCTGGAGTAATTGTTGAAATGTGCTTTTACGGGAGATAGGTGTGCTAGGAATAGGGGATTTGTCTAAAAATGGATAAAGGACTTGATTCGAATCTCCACAAATTAGTAGCGTGCCAGTTTTATGAGTTTCAACTACCTGTAACAAGTGAGAGAGGAAGGATGAAGGAGTTTTATTTGGGGCGTAGTATGACACCACAGTAACTGGAGAGTCAGTTATATGCCCAGTAAGTATGAGATACCGCCCTTCAGGATCTTTGACCTCTGTCTGAAGTGAGAAGGGAGTTGTGCGATGAAACGCTATCAGTACACCACGCTGCTTTGTGTCAGCCGAGGCTGTAAAAACCTGAGGGTATAGAGAGCCAAAATATTTAGGAGCGGAATTTTTAGTAAAGTGGGTCTCTTGGAGACAAATTACATGTGCCTTTGTTGAAGCTAGTGAGCGAAATGCTTTCGTGCGCTTTTGAGGTATGTTGAGGCCTTGCACATTCAAAGATAAGACATTTAAGGGGGCCATTCACATATCAAGAAATCAATATAAACATACAATATATATGCAAAATATTTAAATATACTTACCCCGGGGAGGAGCTGAGTTCTAAAAGAAAAGATAGAAAAGATGGAAAAAGAAAAGATAGGAAGAAGAATCATATAAGCATTTAATGATAAATCAAGTATGCAGAGAATAATTAAAAATACGGCGTACTGGGCGAGTAGAAAATACAAACCCAGAGGCCAAAAATCTATCCAAGGAAGCCCCTCCAAAAACAGATAGGAGGAGAAACCCAGGGCAGAGTAGTGGGGAGAGCAGTAACTAGCTCTCAGGACCGCAACAGCCACTTAATCATTTATTGAAAAAAAGAAAAATGAAGAAAAAACTTTTAGCACCCGTCTATATATAAAAAAAAAATATATATGTGGTGTAGGGTAGATTCAAGGGAAAAAAAAATTATGTAACAGCGAACTTGCTTAAATAGGGATGAACTATAAGTAATAGTGCTGATAATGGCCGATAGGCCTTCACAAAAAAAAAGGGGGGGGGAAGGAAAATTGAGCAATCTCAGAGCTCCCGTGGAGAGAAGTTCCAAAATAAAACATGAAAAAAGTTGTTTCTCAGTCCATAGTGTCTGCAGGATTCCTGTCAGGCGAGTTGAAGCGAAAGCGTTTAGTAGGACTGTGATGATTTCCATTGCTTTTGGAGTTAGAAGTTTCATTTGCTTTGTAGGATGCAGTTTGCTTGTGTAAAGTATCTGACAAGGAGAATGATCTGTCCAATAGGTGAAGGTCCTGTAGTACCTTTTGCAATTCGTCAGCAGATTTACATCTATATTTTGAACTTAGATGTGTAAACCGTATGGAAAATGGAAAACCCCATTGATATAATATTTGGTTTTGCTGTAGGATCTGAAGGAGGGGTTTCAGTGCCCGTCTTTTAGCAACCGTAGTTGGAGACAAGTCAGTAAAAATTTGATATGGATTGCCTTGGAATATAAGAGAGTCTTTTATACGGGCTGCGGCAAGAAGCTGTTCTTTTGTACGGAAATAGTGAAGTTTCACTATAATGTCGCGCGGTGGTCCTGTAGCTATGAGAGGAATCAGAGCCCTATGAATTCTGTCTATCTCCAGGCGGTCAATAGTGATTGATGGCTGCAGCTCCTGAAATAGGGCAGTTACTGTGGACTGGAGATCAATAATTGCCTCAGGAATTCCACGAATGCGCAAGTGTGAACGACGGGCCCTATTCTCAAAGTCTTCTAAACGCGAGTTTAGGATGAGATTTTCTGCTTTTAAATCCTCTAGTTCATGCAGGTGGGACTGTACATCAATTTCCATGTGATCTACTCTATCTTCTAGGTCAGAAGTGCGCTGACCTAATTCCCTAATTTCCTTTGACAAACTGCTTGTGATGTGGTCTGAAGTTTTCTTAAGTGCCTTCTGAAGCATCTTTTCAAATTGCTTTAATATGTTTGGGTTAATGGTATCTGTGTTGGTGACCTGTACTGGGTCAGTATATTCATAGTCATTATCATTATCTGTGTCATTCTCCACAAGAGCAGCCTGGGACCGCTGTTTCTGCTGTCTTTGTTTAGCAGTTTGTGAGGTGCTTGTGTGAGGAGAAGGGGGAGGTGCCATTTTCAATGCTGCTCTGGGCTGACTGACTTTGAAATTAGATGTTTTCCTGTTCAAGCGGGCACCCCTTCTAAACATAAATATACTATTTTGTCTCACCAGCTGTTCCCACACCTGGTTCCACCGGGAACCGAGCTGAACGGGCGCTTTATTCGGCTGTGGAGTCCTGAGAGTCACGGAGCTTCAGCAGGGCATGTCTGTCTCCGCTGGCGCCGCCCTGCCCCCCCTGATCTCTGTTACATCTCTGCCTGGGTGTGGCAGAAAGGGATACAAACATTTTTAAAAGGTCAGGATAACAACAGTGGATGAAGCAGATAATGCCTATCTCCGGTAAAACGTGGTGAAGTTGATGATACACCACCCAAGATGGTCACTCTGAGTCAGCTGGTTCTTAGATTGTTGTCCAAGGTGCTGGAAAATCTTTGTTCACGGTGAGACTAAAGCCGGCCATAGATAGATTGAATCTTGATGGTTCAGTAACCAGCTGAGATCCGATCCATCTATGGGCAGGCCGGTTGTTCTGAAGTTGATCCATAGATTGACTTCAGTATAATCAGCATGTTGGATTTTTTTGCATGCGATTACTGCCAGTGGCTATAGCTGTTAGCAGTAATCATTGTGTTCTACCGCCAGGGAAAGCTCCCTGTGTCCCCCCTGCTGGCAGAACACAATAATGCTGCAAGAGGCATTCCCCCATCAACACAGACTGACCTGTGGTTGCAGGAAACAAAACTGGGCCATCTATGGCTTGCTTAAGGCTAGGTTCACATTGCTGCGATCCGACTTTAAGCCCTGGTTCACACTGACAATGGGAATGAAATCGTGCGAGTTCAGCTGAACTCGCATGATTTCATTCCTGCATGTCAGTCCCGACTTCGGGGGCAATTTCAGAGACATCTGTGCGGGTTTCTGCACAGATGTCAATGGTAATTGCACCCCAAAATCACCAAAAGTAGTACAGAAACTACTTTTGAGAATCGGTGCGGTGCCGCGAATGCAGCGCCGCACCGATTCGGATGGTGCCATTGCCGAAAATTGCCACCGATTTGGCATGCGATTTGACATGTCAAATCGCATGCCAATTCGCATCAATGTGAACCAGTGCTCAGTGTTAGG
Organism: Rana muscosa; assembly: GCA_029206835.1. Classification (NCBI taxonomy): domain Eukaryota; kingdom Metazoa; phylum Chordata; class Amphibia; order Anura; family Ranidae; genus Rana; species Rana muscosa. The sequence goes on along the minus strand of CM055120.1, from coordinate 363,603,417 downwards.
GATGAGCTTCGAGTTCGAGTCGAACTCATGTTCGACTCGAACATTGCCTGTTCGCCCGTTCGCCGAACAGCGAACAAATTGGGGTGTTCGCGGCAAATTCGAAAAATCTATGGGAGAAATCTAAAGTGCTAATTATAAAGGCTTATATGCAAGTTATTGTCCTAAAAAGTGTTTGGGGACCCGGGTCCTGCCCCAGGGGACATGTATCAATGCAAAAAGAAGTTTTAAAAACGGCCGTTTTTTCGGGAGCAGTGATTTTAATAATGCTTAAAATGAAAAAATAAAAGTGAAATATTCCTTTAAATTTCGTACCTGGGGGGTGTGTATGATATGCATGTAAAGTGGCGCATGTTTCCCGTGCTTAGAACTGTCCCTGCAAAAAGTGTCATTTTTGAAAGAAAAAAATGCATTTAAAACTGACTCGCGGCTATTAATGAATTGTCGGCTCCCGGCAATACATACAAAAGTCATTGATAAAAAAAAAAAAAAAAGCGTGGGGGTTCCCCAGAATTCAATTACCAGGCCCTTCAGGTCTGGAATGGATATTAAGGGGAACCCCGCCGCAAATAAAAAAAAAATTGACGTGGGGTTCCCCCAAATATCCATTCCAGGCCCTTCAGATCTGGCATGGATTTTAAGGGGAACTCCACCCCAAATTAAAAAAAAATGGCGTGGAGTCCCCCTAAAAATCCATACCAGACCCCTTATCCGAGCATGCAACCTGGCCGGCCGCAGGGGAAAAGGGGGGGACGAGAGAGCGGCCCCCCCTCCCTCCTGAACCGTACCAAGCCACATGCCCTCAACATGGGGAGGATGTCCCCATGTTGATGGGGACAAGGGCCTCATCCCCACAACCCTTGCCCGGTGGTTGTGGGGGTCTGCGGGCGGGGGGCTTATCGGAATCTGGAAGACCCCTTTAACAAAGGGGACCCCCAGATCCCGCCCCCCCCCTATGTGAATTGGTAACGGGTACATTGTACCCCTACCATTTCACGAAGAAAGCGTAAAAAAAATGTTTAAAAAAACACACAAACACCTTGAAAAAGTCCTTTATTTAAAAAAATAAATAAATAAACATTCCAGCGGTGAAATCCAGTGTCCCGCGGCGATCCCGATGTCCAGCGCTGTCCTTCATTGGTTGTGCCTGAGCGGACCTGATGGGGAACTCCCTCTCAGTATTTTAAATGTATAGACCCGCCCCTTCTAAAGTTCCCCATCAGGTCCGCTCAGCGGACGAGATGCGGAACATGAGAAGGGGCGGGTCTATACATGTATTGCCAAAGTGAGAGCAGTTCCCCATCAGGTCCGCCTCCTCGGTATGTCAGACCCGCCTACGTCATTGGCTTGAGCGGGGAACTTCCTTCACTATGTAAATTTAAATTTAAATTTACATAGTGAAGGAAGTTCCCCGCTCAAGCCAATGACGTAGGCGGGTCTGACATACCGAGGGGGCGGACCTGATGGGGAACTGCTCTCACTTTGGTAATACATGTATAGACCCGCCCCTTCTCATGTTCCGCATCTCGTCCGCTGAGCGGACCTGATGGGGAACTTTAGAAGGGGCGGGTCTATACATTTAAAATACTGAGAGGGAGTTCCCCATCAGGTCCGCTCAGGCACAACCAATGAAGGACAGCGCTGGACATCGGGATCGCCGCGGGACACTGGATTTCACCGCTGGAATGTTTATTTATTTATTTTTTTAAATAAAGGACTTTTTCAAGGTGTTTGTGTGTTTTTTTAAACATTTTTTTTACGCTTTCTTCGTGAAATGGTAGGGGTACAATGTACCCGTTACCAATTCACATAGGGGGGGGCGGGATCTGGGGGTCCCCTTTGTTAAAGGGGTCTTCCAGATTCCGATAAGCCCCCCGCCCGCAGACCCCCACAACCACCGGGCAAGGGTTGTGGGGATGAGGCCCTTGTCCCCATCAACATGGGGACATCCTCCCCATGTTGAGGGCATGTGGCTTGGTACGGTTCAGGAGGGAGGGGGGGCCGCTCTCTCGTCCCCCCCTTTTCCCCTGCGGCCGGCCAGGTTGCGTGCTCGGATAAGGGGTCTGGTATGGATTTTTAGGGGGACTCCACGCCATTTTTTTTTTAAACTTGGGGTGGAGTTCCCCTTAAAATCCATGCCAGATCTGAAGGGCCTGGTAATTGAATTCTGGGGAACCCCCACGCTTTTTTTTTTTTTTTTTTCTCAATGACTTTTGTATGTATTGCCGGGAGCCGACAATTCATTAATAGCCGCGAGTCAGTTTTAAATGCATTTTTTTTCTTTCAAAAATGACATTTTTTGCAGGGACAGTTCTAAGCACGGGAAACATGCGCCACTTTACATGCATATCATACACACCCCCCAGGTACGAAATTTAAAGGAATATTTCACTTTTATTTTTTCATTTTAAGCATTATTAAAATCACTGCTCCCGAAAAAACGGCCGTTTTTAAAACTTCTTTTTGCATTGATACATGTCCCCTGGGGCAGGACCCCGGTCCCCAAACACTTTTTAGGACAATAACTTGCATATTAGCCTTTATAATTAACACTTTAGATTTCGAACGTTCGAGTCCATTGTATTTAATAGGGTTCTAAAGTTTACACGAACATTTTGTCTGTTCGCAGGTTCTGGTGCGAACCGAACAGGGGGGTGTTCGGCTCATCCCTGCTCAGTGTGATTATGTAGTTCTACTGGGATACAACTTTTATGCAAATTTGAAAAGGATTGTATATTCTTTGGGGCCAAAACCGCACTGGAATCGCACCAAAGTAATACAGGAACTTTTTCCAAAATCGCTGAATGCTGAGTCGCATTGGTGTGAACTGACACCATTGAAAACAATGTTATTTCCCTTTCATGAGATTCTGTGTGACTCAAGTCTCATCTGAAATCACACTAGTCTTGTCACACTTGTAGCATACCCACATCCTGACCATGTAATGTAGCATACCCACATCCTGACCATGTAATGTAGCATGCCCACATCCTGCCCATGTAATGTAGCATGCCCATAGTTTCTCGCCATATTCTGTTGTCTGTCTGCGTCTCTGACAGCTTTCTATAGCATTACAAAAACTGAATATTATGCGATGTTGAGGTTAGGGCGACCACATTTCCAAACTACCATTCAGGGACACCCTCCCTTCCCAAAAATCAGCTTGTGCTGTAACAAATCACAGCACAGTGATTGGACACAAGAGGCGGGATTTATAATTTCTCCAATCACAAGCAGGGGGCGGGATTGCGCTCCTCCTGGCATTCCTGGCCAGGACAAGTACTGTCAGTGATTAAAGCGGTGATGTGGCGGCCTTTTTTGGGGGCATCAGATTGGCCCGGGGGGTGGCTGTGTCCGTTTCATTCCGGGACACTGTATTGTCCTGGAATGAATGTGCCCGGGACAGGCCTGCAAAATGCGGGACTGTCCCGGGTAATCCGGGACACGTGGTCACCCTAGTTGAGGGCCACTCTTGAGGCCCCCTATATCAAGTAATCTGACGTGCTGATGTTACAGAGGTTTAAATATTCAATGCCGTAGGGGGAGAAACCAAAAAGAAAGTAATCATTATCATATTTAGAATAAAAAGTTGCATGAAAAATGTGTTTTTGGAAATTCTTTTAATTTATAGTTTTTTAAAGGTGTAGTCAATTAATGTATTAAATGAACCCTGGATTGTGTCCTGTTTAGTTGCCAGGATTGCAGATTAAAGGATATGTACTGTTCCTTTGCCAAATTTCTCTTCCATGCCTTTATGCCAACATATAAGTGATATGGAAGTGCTGCTGGTTAATTATATGTTGTAGAGGTTTTAATGTGCCCTGTCTCCTTAATACGACGACATCTCCAGTTCAATCTTGTTGCAGTAACATTCCATTGACAGCAGTTAAAATTAAGTGCTATAAACTTGACATTTACAAACTGCAAATTGTTGGGGATTTCATTAAGCACAGTAAAAATGTTTAGCACTGATACCGACACACACGCAATATTGTTGCAGATAATTCTATGAATCCCCCAGCGACTCTGGTCCCAGACTTACCATGACATACAGTAGGCCTCGACCTGGTAGCAGTTGAGGCTGGTGATGCATTATTTCCCTGGTTTTATTTTATTAATTTATTTTGCATAGGTGCCATCAAGGTTATCAAGGGCGATCAAAGGGTAATTGTGTGCCTAGGTTGTGCTTAATTTGACTAGGGGAAGGCAAAGATCCTTGTTCCTGCTTAGCAGAAACACAGGATCAATGGCTTTCCTTCTGACAGAACGACAATCTGCCTGGGGCTGGGGCGTGTCAGATCACGTACTAGGTAAGTGATTCGGCGCAGAGCAGCCACCCTGTCGCAGCAAATGTACAGTGGGCGTTACGCAAGGGGTTAAAGTACACAATCATTATTAAGTCTGGTTTATGCAAGGCCAACATTAGAGGAGTGGGCAAACTGCCTCTTTAAACTCATTAGCATGCTCTAAAGCTAGGTACTTGACTGGGTATAAGGGGAATTGGAAGTGTAGGCCATATTGTTGTCATATGTGCCAGGCCTTTCATTTCTGGCCTCTTTCTGAAATTGCTAGTTTCTTGGATCTGTCTAGCTTTAATACCATTGAGTAACAGACCCAGAACATGGTGTAAATCAGTGCTGGAACCCCTGATCCTTTCAGTTGAGCTAGATGAGTGGCGAAAAATTTGTTAAATCACCAGTAAAAAAAAACAGGGAACTCCTAAAAGGACAGGTCAACAACACCAGCCTTCATAACTGACAAGGTGTACTTTAAAATGGTTGCAAACCTATGATATGAAAAATTAATGAAGCACACCCCTTCTGTAGTATGTCTGCCTCACTCCAAAGCACCATAATTCATTAATTCGTAGCTCCCATCTTTTCAAATGTCCTCTGCGCGGCATTCATCAACAATTTTAATTTTCCTCTCCCATTACAGTTGTTGAGCGGGGGGGGGGGGGGTGCTCTGCCGCGGGACAAGTGTTTTTACTAGCATTCAATTAAACTTGTGGAGCGGGGGGGGTGCCGCGGTAACGAAGCAGCACTTTTGATTCAACACACATCTGAACGAAGCAGCACTTTTGATTCAACACACATCTGATAAGAGTTGTGGAGGGGGAGGGGGGAGGTGTTGCCGCGGGAACGAAGGGTTTTAAACACACAACTGATAACAGTTGTAGAGTGGGGGAGCTACGGCTTACCTCCTCCTCCTGCTGCCTGCACTCTGCCTCCTCTTCTGTGTGGGAATTCTGACTCTATCGCGGGAATGCGGGAGGTAAGTGGCTGTGCGGGATTAACCCGCAGAATCCGTGCAGGTTGGGAGGCATGCATAATTTCTGTCTGCTGTCTCTTTCCTCTGCTATCTGCATGATTCTGTTCCGACAGGTTGTGCCAACTCCAAGTAACCAAGAGGGGTTGTGGAGGGAACTCCAGAACGCATCCTGTGATTGACAGCCTCAGCCGTGCATGTTTACCTATGACACTGTGTAGTGGGGGGGGTGTCCATTCCACTTACTCCACTTACTCTGTGCTGTGCAATGTGCGATGTCAGATGTAAATTCTGTGTAAATTCTGGACTATGAAGGCATATAGAGAAGGGATCCCTGTAGATAAACAGGTACAACTTATGTAGAAGGAATTGTTTAATCTCTGTGTGTAGCGATACCCCCAGCTAAGAGAGCCACTGGTATGATGTTTCGGGCCTGTAACACACCGCTGTCAACCCCCAGCAATTGGCTCTACCCTCCCTTGGCACAGCTAGTAGGGGGTGATAGGATTGTGAGACCTGTAACTTTAGGTCACACAATCCGGCAATCAAGGCACACAGTGATATTGTATAACTGACACTAACCGTTCCCTCAGCAAAGTAATCACACCAACAACTTGTCTGCTTAATCCTGGTACTTTTACTGAACGAAATGGTTAAGCAGATAAACTGTATACATTAGCATATGCAGAGCCCTGCAATAAAAGGTATTCATCAAATAAACCGATATACAATTCTGTACACACACAACTAACGGACCCCGCTTGCAGCTCCCCTCCCTCGTGGGCAAGATGGCGCCCAGCAATGTCTAAACTTAGAAGTCAGGCCTGACTTTTCTATGTGTAAGTTCCGTGGAGATGGATCTTCGCTAGCAAATAGTGGTGCACTTTTGGAGACAAATTGTAATCCACAGGGATAGGTACTTGTAAATTTGAGGAATAAAATAAAGTCACTAATGCTACTCAATGCACTGTCCCTTCGGCGTGCAGATGCAAACTCTAAATGGTGGGTCCCGAACAACAAACACTGGGCCTAGAGATCCTGTACTAATCTATGAGCAGGTGCTCTCTCACCCAACCGGACCAGTCCACGTCCGTATCTTCCGGAGCTGTGTCTCGGTACACAGGTTCCACGACACCCGGGTCTTCGGTCCTCCTGGAAGTAGTAGATGGTTGGCAGGATGAGACGTCCCTCAGGCTCCTCAGTGGAAACGGAAGGCTCTTTGGAAACGCAAGGCCTAAACTTCAGGCCCTGTCAGGAACAACAGACTCAGCACAGAGTTCCACTTGCTGGGCAGGCGATGTCCAAAGAGGCCGAACTACGGCCCGCCCTTCAGTTAAATAGCCCACCCCAGCAGTCCTTGTGCGGGGCAATGCACCCTGGGTATGGTAGTCTCTGGGTTCTTAAAGCAACACCCCGCTACATGTGTATCACCTGAGGCCAGTCACTTCACTGGGTATATGTAAGGGTTTCCAACCACTTTAAAATCCAACCACTTGCTGGATGAGCTCATGTAAGTCTGTGGGAAATCTCTGACACTCAGTTAGGAGGGAACCCCCAGATGGGGACATTATATACTTGAGGCCGGGTCAGGAAAGGGGGGCAAAGGAACTTGTTCCCTGACTCACTGTAAACTGGCTGTAAACAGATAAAAACAGCGTCAGTGTCTAAAGAAATCCAAGTAAGATTGAATTAATAGGGAAGTAATTTATTCATAGAACCTGCATAAACCAGCTACCTGATTTAATTTCAGCTTCTAACAATCTATTAAAGCAAAAATTAGATACATTTACAAATATGGAAGCCACACGCAACTAGCAAGGTGACTCAACAAAATATGGTTCCTACTTTAATATGTCATCACTGTATGGTGGTTGAGGAGCTTCTTAAAGTGACACTAAAGGATCTTTTTTTTTTTTTTTTTAAAATAACAAACATATCATACTTACCTCCACTGTGTAGTTCGTTTTGCACAGAGTGGCTCCGATCCTCCTCTTTGGGGGGCCCATGGCGGCTCTCACGGCTCCTTCCCACAAAATATAACCCCCTCTGGGAAGCTCTCTCCCGAGGGGGTTACCTTGCTGGCACACTCTTGTGTCATACACTCGGCGTCCATAGCCGCCGAGTATATGACTCGGCCCCGCCCCCGATGCCCGCGTCATTGGATTTGATTGACAGCAGCTGGAGCCAATGGCTGCGCTGCTATCAATCTATCCAATGAAGAGCCGAGAAGCCGTGGAGAGAGGGATGCGGGATCACGCCCATGAAAATTCGGGGCTCAGGTAAGTGAAACGTGGGGCTGGGGGGCCGGACACTGCAAAGTGTTTTTTCACCTTAATGCATAGGATGTTCGGGATGGGCTGTGTCAGAGTGGCACGTCTCATCCCCGATCTCCGTGCTGCGTGCCCCTAGGGTTGCCACCTCATTACTTTAAACCCAAACACATATTAATTATACAGGTTCTGTGGCTGATTAAGGTGGTAATAAAATGCATTATCTGCATTTAATTAGCCTCAGAACCTGTGTAATTCATATGTGTTTGGGTTTAAAGCAGTGGTTCTCAACCTTTCTAGTGCCGTGACCCCTTGATAAAATTTCCCAAGTTGTGGGGACCCCTCACAGTAAAATTATTTTTGTAGTGTGGGTTGTTAGCACCCAAGGTAAGACAAGTAATTTGCGCCGCTAATCCATAAACATTTAGCGCTCCCTGAGTCCCTTCTACTCGTACAGTATTAAAAACCCTTATGGTACATTTTAGGATGTACCACTCTTTCTCCTTTCATTCCCTTTTATCTCTCTCTATGCTAATTTCGTGTTTTTTTCCCCTTCTCTCTCTAGCCCTCTTTCTTGTTCTTTCTCTTATACTTTCGCTCCATTTTTCTTTGTTCCTCCCCCTCTTTTCCTCTCCATTCCATGTATTCTTTATTTTTACTCCTTCGCTTACCTCTTTTATGGTGGTGGTGGTGGTGGTGGGGGTGTAATGGGATGAGTGGCAGTGCTGTGCTGGCGGGAGTTGGGATAAGTGGCAGTGCTGGTGGGGGGGTGGGATGAGTGGCAGTTCTGGGGGAAGTTCTGATCAGCCAACTTAGGTGCTCTTGATCAAGTTCATCTGCTGATCTGAAATCTGTAGTGGGGACTTTTAATGGCAACTATAATCACAGGTAGTGTTACTCACTGTGTCAGCAGTGACACCTATGCCGAAATCAGGAGATAGGGTCTCCACCAGCCCCTCCCACTTCACAGTCAGATTACCTCTAGTCTCTGCCTCCCAGCCATGCCGTGAACTGAATGGGCGGCTGCAAAGAGGCTGAGTGGGCTCCAGGAACAGCCCAGCTGGGCAGCCGTGAAAAGGCTGGGAGAGCGTAGCGAGCTTCAGGAACAGCCCAGGATTCGGTGACCCCTGGCAAATTGTCATTCAGCCCCTGAGGGGGTCCCGACCCCCAGGTTGAGAACCACTGGTTTAAAGGGATGAGGTGGCAACCCTAACTAGCGACGGGCACAGAGACAGTCCATGTGACCAGCTGGTAAATAGCCATTTTCATTGGCTCTGTGACCAGCTGTGATTGGACACAGCCAGTCACGTGGTAAAGAGCCATTTTCATTGGCTCTTTACCCTGATTGGGAATGGGCTGTGTCCTGAGGGACACAGCTCATTCCCCGATCGCCGCGTGCCCCAGAGGAAGGGAGTGTTCCTGCTGGCATAATTTTTTATACGCCGGTAGGGACTTGGTTAAAGGTACATAAAGCCCTAGTAGAGGCCCAGGGAGGTTGCAGACAAAACTAAGGTGTCTATTTATAAGAAAATCCACATAGCTATTTATCCAGTGAAACTTCATGCAAAGTCGTGTTTATTCACCAGCATACACTCACTTAGTTTTAGGGTTTTATCACAATATATAAAGCTGTGGCTGTTGTGTGAATCAGGCAAAATCAAATGTTCTTAAAGATATATTAAACCCAAAAACAAAACAAAAACAAAAATATAATATACTGCAGCTTACTAATCCTTAGATGTGGTGGCTTCATTCGTTTTCTTTTTTAGGTTTTTCACTTTATTTCACCCTATGATCTGGCCAGTAACAGACCATCTGTATTAGGGTGTCTCCACTCTGGATGAAGTAGTAAAGAAGACACCTTTAGACAGCTGCAGCATTGTCGGTAGTGTTAAGCCGGCCATAGATGGAGCAATTTTCTTTCCTACAACCACGGTCAGTGTTGATTGAAGAATCCTTCCTGCAGAGCCATTGTGTTCTCCCGGCTGGGATGGGGGAGGGGGGGCAGGTGGAGCTGTCCTCATCGGGAGAACACAGTGATTATTGCTAGCGGTTGTACACAAGTTAATCGATCCACCAACTTAGGAACATTCAGTCTGCCCATACATGGTTCGGATCTCGGCCGGTCCCTGGTGAACCAACCAAGATTTGAACAATCAATGGCCAGCTTTAGACTAGCAGATTTAGATAGACTTGAGTAACACATAGATGATAATCTCCTGCTAACATTTTATAAGAAGTTACAATAAATAGTAAAAAGTCTAAAAAAGAAAACTGATGCAACCACCACATCTAAGAATTGGTAAGCAGTAAGTTTTAAAATTTGTTGTTTTTGGGTTTAAGGCCCGGTTCACACTGATGCGCTGTGAATTTGCTCAGTTTTTTGTCTATTCTGAGGTGCGAATTTTACCGCGATTTTAACGCGCATTTCAGGAGTGGGACATTAAAGTTCAATGGAATCATAGTGTAAAGCCCTGTACACACGATCGGATATCCTATGGATTTTCTTCCGATGGATTCTTTTCATCAGACAAACCGATTGTGTAAGGGACCCATCGGTCATTTTTCCATCGGTTTTAAAAAATAGAACATGTTTTAAATTTTTCCAATGGATAAAAAACCGATCGAAAACTCTGATCGTCTATGGGCAAGTCCATCGGATCAAAAACCCACGCATGCTCAGAATCAAGTCGACGCATGCTCAGAAGCATTAAACTTAATTTTTCTCGGCTCATCTGAGTGTTTTACGTCACCGCGTTTGGAACGGTCGGTTTTTTGACTGATGGTGTGTGGGCAAGACTGATGGAAAACAGTTTCATCGGATATCCGATGGACAAATCCATCGGACTAGAATCCATAGGAAATCTGATTGTGTGTACGGGGCTTAACAAAAAAAAAAAAAAAAGGTGTTAACTTCATGGTTTTTGTGGAGAATCGCGTGGTGAAATTCGCACATATGTGAACCATCATTGCGATTCAAGAACAATTTACACTCAAGTCTATGGAGACTAAATTCGCAACGCAACGCAGTAAAACCGGACAAGACCGTCATCGCATTCGTTGAGGAATCGCAACGCATGTATGTGAACGACCGTCATTGAAAACAATGACTTTAGGGATGACATGCGAATTCAAATCGCACAAGTGTGAACCGGGCCTAATACTACTTTAAGGAATTTTTTTTTCTGGTCAACTGTTCTTAAACTATTGTTTTAAGCTATTTTTGGTTGCAAGCTGTTAAGCTATTGTTTTAGGCTGTTTTCTCTTCTGGTCAAATGTTCTCAGACTATTGTTTTTTGACAATTTTCTCTTCTGGGGGAATGTTTAAACAACTGTTTTATGGTATTTATGGTTAAAGTGGATGTAAACCCAATTCATTAAATTTGAGCTGGGCACATATATCTGCAGTATTTTGTTATCTCATTTCAAATAGCTAAGTCCTGTAGCTCTCTCCTGACCCGTTCCTCTGTTATCAGCCTGATAACTTCTGACAAATTCTCGGACACATCAGATAAAGGCAGCCTGACATTTCTGTCGGGGGAAGTTGCTATAAATAGATTAGCAGGGAGCTGGCCCTGTTATAAAACACCTCTTAAAGTCTCTGCCTATGAGGAGCCTTTCCTCCAATCAGCAATTTTAGCTATCTTGGCTGTATGCCCAGACATCACACTCTGTGTTAAACAGGAAGAGAAAATTTCCAACATGATCTGAACTTTCTAAACAGTATATAAATTTGAAGACAATAGATATACATGTAAAACCTATGTAGGGAGATTGGTTCTGTTCTGAGGCTGTTCACTTCACTGGGTGTATGAAGGGTTTACATCCACTTTAAATATAGTTGGACTATTTTTAACGCTATATTCTCTTCTGGTCAAATGTTCTTTGGCTATTTTCTCTTATGCCGCGTACACACGACCGTTTTTATTGTCATTGAAAAAAACAAAGTTTTTCTCTACGTGATTCTTCTCAAGCCGGCCTTGCCTACACACGATCATTAAAAAAAATGCTAGAGCAAAGCGCGAAATGTACGACGGCACTATAGAGGGGAAGTTGCATTCGGATGGCGCCACCCTTTGGGCTGCTTTTGCTGATCCTTGTGTTAGTAAAGTTTGGAGAGAGACGATTTGCGCTTTTCAGCCTCGTGCTCTTCAGTCCGTTACAGCATGACGAATGTGCTATCTCCATTACGAACGCTAGTTTTACCAGAACGAGCGCTCCCGTCTCATAACTTGCTTCTCAGCATGCGCGTTTTTTTCATGTCGTTAAAGCCTACACACGGCCTTTTTTTCATGACGAGAAAAATGACGATGTGAAAAACAACAAGAAAAATTAGAGCATGTTCCAAATTTTTCATGGCCATTTTTCACGTCGTGAAAAATGCTCTGAAGCCCACACACGATCGATTTTAATGACCATTTAAAAAAATTGCATTTTTCTCATCATGAAAAACGGTTGTGTGTACGAGGAGAGGGGATGTGTGCCTTTCCTCCAATCAGTAATTTTAGCTATCTTGGCTGTATGCCCAGACATCACACTCAGTGTTAAACAGGAAGAGAACATTTCCTAACATGATCTGAACTTTCTAAACAGTATATAAATGAGAAGACAGCAGATATACATGTAAAACTTATGTAGGGAGATTGGTTCTGATCTGAGGCTGTTCACTTCACTGGGTGTATGAAGGGTTTACATCCACTTTGAATATAGTTGGACTATTTTTTACGCTATATTCTCTTCTGGTCAAATGTTCTTTGGCTGTTTTCTCTTAGAATTTAATATTCTTGGGGTATTAGGGAATGTCATATTCACCCTGTGAACGACAACTTAAATATCAAATATGTATATTTGGCACAAATTAAAAACATTTGCATGGGTATTATCTGTGACTTTTATGCCACGTACACACAACCGTTTTTCATGACGAGAAAAATGAAATTTTTTAGATAGGTCGTGAAAAACAGTCGTGTGTATGCTCCATAGCATTTTTCTCGACGAGAAAACTGCCCGAATTTTTTTTACGTCCTTCTTTTTCACGTTGTGAAAAACGGTTGTGTATATGATTTTACAAGGGGAAAAAAAATGCGCATGCTCAGAATCAAGTATGAGATGGGAGCGCTCGTTCTAGTAAAACTAGCATTCGTAATGGAGATAGCACATTCGTCACGCTGTAACGGACTGAAGAGCACGAGGCTGAAAAGCGCGAATCGTCTCTCACCAAACTTTACTAACACGAGATCAGCAAATGCAGCCCAAAGGGTGGCGCCATTCGAATGGAACTTCCCCTTTATAGTGCCGTCGTACGTGTTGTACGTCACCGCGCTTTGATCGAGCGTTTTTTTTCATGAATGTGTGTATGCAAGGCAGGCTCGAGAGGAATCACGACGAGAAAAACGTTGTTTTTTTGCATGACATGAATAAAGCCGTGTACACACGATTGGATTCCCTATGGTTTTTAAACCGATGGACTTTTCCATCGGAAAACCAATGAAGCTGACTTCCATCAGTCTTGCCTACACACCATCAGTCTAAAAGCCGACCGTTCAAAACGCGGTGACGTAAAACACTCCGACGAGCCGAGAAAAATTAAGTTCAATGCTTCTGAGCATGCGTCGACTTGATTCTGAGCATGCGTGGGTTTTTTATCCGATGGAGTTCCCCACAGACGATAGTAATTTGCTATCGGTTTTTTAACCATCGGATAAATTTAAAACATCTTCTATTTTTAAACACCGATGGAAAAAAGACCGATGGGGCCCATACACGATCGGTTTGTCCGATGAAAAAAGTCCATCGTGTGTACACGGCTTAACGGTCGTGTGTACGCGGCATTAGAGGAATTCTAAAACATTTGAACAACTTTTTTTTTTTTTTTTTTTTTATAAATATACTCCCTAAATGTTGGGATTTTCTTTAAACTTGAAGTGACCTGCCCTCCTGTGTGCACCTTTTAGCTGGTTATACATTGTTGAGCTGTTTGGCACCTAAATCATTTTGGAACCAAAATTGTATATAATTGTTCATTTATTTAGTACCAATCACTAGTTTTTGTTATTTCCAAACAATTAATAATTCTGAATTGTACCAGCTAAGGTAGCCTCACCATTGTGTTTCTCTTTGATCTTCAAGTTTGCATTCCGACTTATTAATAAAAGTGGAGGCCACTCCTAAACATAGAAACAATCCTAAGCGCGGGAGCCATAACAAGTAGCTGATTTGATCACCAAAATGCTCCAAATGTCAACTGAAATGTCTACAAGACCCCAAATATTTACCCAGCGCATAGAGGAAGTGTCAAACATGGAAGAACAACTTGAAATAGCATTCCTTAGCTAAAGTCAACAAGACGTTAATTATTACATGTAAGGAGCCTCCCCTTAGGATTATGTGAATAATTTAGACCTTTAATTACACTGTCCAATCACGGCTGTGTCAGAAGCTGGAAGTTTCCGTAACGACAATGGAGCAGATTCATTTAGTGACATTACAGTGCAATGGAAACCCAATCTCTCCATTTATGTTTTCTATCCAATTATTAGCGGTTTTGGGGAAGTTTCCTTTTGCCAAAGGGCAGTAACTCAGACAGTCACTAATAAACAATTCAAAACTTGGTGGTCTTCTCGATTTCTGGGCTCCTCCTGTAAAAATTAGGAGAAATGCGATCTCTTGGACGGAAACAATAGTTCTTTCAGAAAACATGAACAATATTGAGCTTTTCTTCCCGAAGAATGACTGATTTTCGTGTGATTCCTTTGGCAAGCACGATATTATTTTGCTTCTCATACCTTTCACTGTCATACTTGCTCCGGCACTTCCGTTTTGGCATGGCACACACAGCAATACATTTATCTACAAACATGCACCAGCAGACATATGTATAAATACCTTGATTAAAACAAACATTTGCGCTCTAAGATGATGGATGCCAAATTAGAAAAGACTCGTTCTAGAGCTCACAAATGGAATTCGGAGAGGGCAAACACCAAAGGGCTGTATGCAATCTGGATGTGAGTGATGCAAGCATCTCAGGTGGTCTCTTGGAAAATACCTCATTGACCAGTTTCTTAGAAATAGAGCCTGCTAGAGAGTCACATACTTTTGGCGTTTTGGGGTAGACATAAACTGTAAACAGTCTTGAATAAACATTATGCTTCTTATTTTATTCCTTTTTTTTTTTTTTGGAAGCAAAAATAAAAAGAATAAAAAATAATCAGAAACTAGATCGGATCGACACCTTTTTGGTGAGTCGCTGCATACATATTAAAGCGGAACTACGCTGCATCTGAGCACCACAAAACAAAAACAGTATTTAATTAATTTATAATATTCAAAGAAAACTCACTAATCCATCCATGTCCCCATTTTTGATTTTTCTGAGAAATCCATTTGAAAAACACCTCCTAAGCATTTTTGGCCACAGCCATCTTGAGTAAGGGCACATAAGTCCTGTAGCATTTATTTTCTGGAATCAAACTTCCCTTAGCTCAGGCATGCAGGCAGGAGGGTGTGCTTAGCTAAGAAAACCCCTCCTCCCTTCCTGAAGACACCTGCGATATATGACATCATTTCGGCCTTGTCCTGGAAACCAGGAAGTATCTAAACAAATGTAAAAAAAATAAGTTTAAAATAAGTAAATATATTTCTTTCCTGTATTTTTACTAAAACTAGCAGCATATGGATTAAAAATAGTCAATGCTTATTGGGAAAGTGAAGTTCTGCTTTAAAGTAGACGTGCAATTTGTTTAGTTCCGAATTCGTTTTTTAACAAATTCCGACAAATTCGTTAATTTAGAAATATCCGAATTGGCAAAAACCCATTTAACGAATTTTTCTGAATATTCATAAATTTGAAAATTTGTAAATTTGAAAATTCGGAAATTTGAAAATACGTAAATTCGAAAACCAGAAAATTCAAAAATCTGAAATAATAACTAATTATTACTAATTACTAATTATTAAATTATAGGTATTGGAATTTATTTTCAAAATTGGCTGTTAGTGAACGTAACAAATACAAATTTATCGAAAGTCACAAACTATCCAAAATTACGAATGCCGAATATACGAATGGAACGTAACAAATTAATAATAATAAATAACAATAATAAAAAAAAAAACTTTTTATTATTATTATTTTTTTTTTCCGTTCCATTTGTTTAGATGCAGCATTCGTTATTTCGAATAATTCGTAACTTCAGATAAATTCGTATTATTTACGTTTACTAACAGCCAATTTTGAAGGGAAATTCCAATACCTAAAATGTAATAGTTATTATTAGTTAGTTACCGTATATACTTAAGTATAAGCCGAGTTTTTCAGCACATTTTTTGGTGCTGAAAATGCCCCCCCCTCGGCTTATACTCGAGTCACCTTTTTGTGCCTGATCTCCTAGACTTTGGGGACCCGGTACCGGCCGGCTATAAGTCCCCTGGACCCCAAACTTGGCACACATGTAGCCCAACTCTTCCTCTACAAGTGTGCAAAGTTTGTTGCCCGGGGACCTATGGCCGGGGAGCACCGATTTTTCAAACCCGGGCACCCCTTCCCTAGACTCCTATGTTAAACGGTCATTTCTCTGGTGACTTTGGGGACTCGGTACTGGCCGGTCGTAGGTCCCCTGGACCCGACTCTTGGCACACATGTAGCCCCAGTTCTCCTCTATAAGTGTGCAAAGTTTGTTGTTTAGGGGACCTATGCCCGGGGAGCACTGCTTTTTCAAATCCGGGCACCCCTTCTATAGACTCCCATGTTAAATGTCAGTCTAGTCATGGACACAGTGAGGCATGGGCACAGTGAGGAATGGGCACAGTGAGGCATGGACACAGTGAGACACAATGAGGCATGCACATGAACAAAGTGAGGCACAGTGAGGCATGCAGATGGACACCCTAGGCTTATACTCGAGTCAATACGTTTTCCCAGTTTTCTGTGGTAAAATTGGGTGCCTCGGCTTATATTCGGGTCGGCTTATACTCGAGTAAATACGGTAGTTATACTTTCAAATTTTCGGATTTTCAAATTTACGAATTTTCAAATTTACGAATTGTGATCATAATGAATGACCTGAAAAACGAAAAAAACTAATAAAGCGAAAACTAACAAATTTTTCAGCACTCCTTTAACCGCTTGCGGACCAGCCGCCGCAGTTAAACTGCGTTAGGTTGGCTCCGCTGGGCGAACAGTCAGCCTGCCCTCCGGCCCAGGCCACATGGTTCCTGGAACAGAGAGGAGGTGGAGGAATCGAGGTTCTGGGAGCGCCGGGGGGCCGCACTCGCTACTGTCCGCCTCTTCGGTGGTCAGGGAGGGGGTGGAGCTCTTCTCCCTCCTCGGAATTTTACATCCAGCTGCCCCCCTCGCTGGCCACCTTCCCCGAATCCCTGCCGCTGTTTGCTGCCACGCTCCTGCTGCCGCCGAACTGCATAAAGAAACGCCCCCCCCCCCCCCCCCCCCAAAAAAAAAAAAAAAAACTTTTTTTTTTTTTTTTTAAACGGCCCACTGAGCTATCGGCCCACCGGGAAACTCCCAGTAGTCCCTATGGCCAGTCCATCCCCGGTGAACAGCCACTACTTTTTTTTTCATTAAAGTGTGTGTATAGCTAATTATTTTAGTTTCTTTATTTTTCAGTGTACCATTAGGGGAATTTTCCTGCTCTTTCTGTCCCAGAGACAGAAGATGAGAGGTGGCATGTAAAAGGGAATTTGATTCTTAAGCAAGCCATAGATGATGCAATTCTGCCATGGTTTCAAAAAAGAAAATCACTTGATTTCCCCATCAACGCAGTCAGTGATGATGACAGAATCCCTCCTGCAGTGTATTATGTTCTGCTGGCGGAGAGCTTTCCCGGGCAGCTGAACACAATGATTACTGCTGTTATAGCTGCTGGCAGCAATTGCATGCAAAAAATCCAACTGAAGTCCATCAACGGATCAACTTCAGTACAACCAACCTGTCTATAGATGGATCGAATCTTGTCCTGTCCCTGCTGAACTGGCTGAGATTCCATCTATCTATTGGCACCTGAACAAGTATACCAATTGGAGTCAGCCTCTTGGAGTCGATTGTACAGTTTGTACAGCAAAGTTCAGAGAGTGGGAAAAGGTAGCAGCACAAAGAGCCAATTGGTTGTGTGCTGTTTCTTTTTTTCCCTGTCCAGTCACTGGGTGGAGGTGGGGAAGAGACCTGTAAGTAAAACTGCAGCAAAGAAAAATCAGGTCCCTTCCCATGCTAGACAAGGCTGTGTTTTGTGACTGAGCTGTATAAATCTCAGCACTGGATGGACAGAAATACAAATCTATTGCAGGTAAAAGAGCTGTTTCATCTGTGTATTTAGCTGTTTGGATGGAGTTCAGCTTTAGGCCTCATACACAGGTGTACCTATCTGTACACCCATGCGAAGGGTCGTCTTCACCTGTGCGGGATGCACAGGGGTTCTGATCCATGCGTAAGACCTGCATAAATTTTTACGGATGAGATTTATGAAGGTCAGTTCAGCCAGCCGCCTGTCATTAATTTCATCACGCTGCCTGCATTGGTCTATCAGGGGTCTCAAACTGGTGGCCCTCCAGCTGTTGCAGAACTACAATTCCCATGAGGCATTGCAAGGCTAAACAGTTACAAGCATGACACCCATAAGCAGAGGCAAGATGGGACTTGTAGTTCCGCAACAGCTGGAGGGCCGCAGGTTTGAGACCCCTGGTCTACATGGAACACCCTGCATCGCAGAAGATGACCCTTCGTTAGGGTGTATGGATAGGTATGCCCATGCAAATGAAGCCTTAAAATGCTCTTTATAATTCAAAGAAAAATCCGCCATGTGAAACAAACAGCCTTTCCCATATGGAGCCTTAATAATTGAAAATACAGTATCTCTGATCATTTCCCTTTAATGTACATGTGAAATAACATTATACACCTCCGTAAATTGTATTTAATAATGGCAATTAGTTACTTAACATTGATTTATGTTCCCTGGCGCCTTTTCCTCAATTAGAGTAATATGCAGTGTTCAAACATCGACAAGTTCAAAAGTACTGGCCATAAAAGAGAAAAACTCCTTTTGCTTTCAGCAACCTGCACACACCCAAATCATTTGGAAAAGGTTCTAAGATCTGTCTTGGTAAAGAGATAATTCTTCCTCTTTGAAATCTTCAATGTCTGCCGCTCACTGTACCCTATAGGCTTTTCTGTGTGTAACTGTGCTGGAGTATAAATCAGATCAAATAGAACTTGGGGTACTCTGATATGCTGGAATGTCTATCGTTTATCTGTGTCACACCTCTTTCATAAATCAGAATTCTGTGAAAAATGGAAATTTAATGTATTATTGAACAGAAATCAAAATTCATATGCATGAGGTTAAACTGGTAGCTGTGACCACCCAAGAAGTGTATCTCTATCCAAAAAATGGTTTTTGTTTAGGATGTTGTAGGAAATGGTTAGAACCTCTTTTGCCGTCTTTGGCCTCAGTTGAGATATTTTACCCCACTTCCTGTCTGGCTGAGATACGGTGGCATTTTTATTTCTTCACGCTTTATAGCAAGTTTGTTCCTCTCCATCTCGACCTAAACCCCTCCCACCACCCCCAGCCCCGCTACACAAATATCCTTCTTTTTTTTGCATTGACATTTTTTTCATTAGCCACTTGCCGACCTGCTCACGTACATTTACTGCGGCAGGTCGGCTCTCCTCTAAGAACCGACGTACCTGTACGTCGGTCCGTGCAAAGAGGATAGGGGGCGCGTGCCCGTCGTGGGAGCGTGCCCGCGGGACCCACAGACTCAATGTCCGCCGGCGACCTGCGATCGAGGAGTGGCAGAACGGGGATATGCCTTTGTAAACAAGGCGATCCCCCATTCTGCCAGATGAAATGACTGAGATCTACTGTTCCCAGTTCCCAGGAACAGTGATCTCTGTCATGTCCTAGTGAGCCCACACCCCCTACAGTTAGAACACACCCAGGGAACACAGTTAACTCCTTGATCGCCCCCTAGTGTTAACCCCTTCCCTACCAGTGTTATTTTTACATTGATCAGTGCATTTTTATAGCACTGATCAATGTAATATTGTCAATGGTCCTCAAAATTTTTAATTTGGGGTCAGATTTGTCCGCTGCGGTGTCGCAGTCCCGCTAAAAATTGCAGATAGCCGCCATTACTAGTAAAAATAATAAAAAAAAAAATTAAAGTCCGTTGTTTGTAGACGCAATAACTTTTGCGCAAACCAATCAAATACGCCTATTGCGATTTTTTTTTTTTTTTACCAAAAATATGTAGAAGAATATATATCGGCCTAAACTGATGAATAATTTTTTTAATTATTTTTTTGGGGATATGTATTATAGCAAAAAGTAAAAAAACAATTATTTTTTTCCAAATTTTCAGTCTTTTTTTGTTTACAGCGCAAAAAAATAAAAACTGCAGAGGTCATCAAATACCACCAAATGAAAGCTCTATTTATGGGTAAAAAAGGACGTCAAGTTTATTTGTGTACAGCATCGCACGACCGCGCAATTGTCAGTTAAAACTACGCAGTGCCGTATCGCAAAAAATGGCCCGTTCATTAAGGGGGCAAATTCTTCCGGGGGCTGAAGAGGTTAAATAGCTTTCGACCCACCCCCCCCCCCATCCTCCTTGATTGCCTAGGCGAATGATGTCAGGGCCCCAGGTTTCTCCTGGGATATGCATGTCACATATCCCAGGAGGCACCAGGAGCGCTAAACTCATTACATTCACTAAAGGATCAGGAGGGGGGGGGGGGGGGCTAGTGGTGCATCATCAGGAGGCTGTGCTTGAATCCGGAAGAGCTGGCAGCCTCCTGATGATATCACAGGGGGAACATGGTAGTGAGGCATTTGAGCCAACTGCAGAGAAGAGGACCTCACCCAGTCAACACTGGATCATCTGGGTGGGTGAGTATCTGAATTGAAGACAACCCAGCATCATGTAAGCAGGGGAAAATAAATTTAATGGGGGAGGGTGAAGTTCCTCTTTAGTGTCACATGTTTCTATATTAAAGACACTACCAACACTTTTGGTTTATGTTTTTATAATTTTTCAACTGATTATAATCTTTTTTACTTATCACAGCTTATAGCCTGTGCAGCAGACCCCCTAATAGTTACCTGAGCTCCATCGTGATCCAGTGCTGTGCATGAGAGCCTCAGCTCTCAGGGGACACCCTCTCCTCATTGGCTGAGACAGCAGTGGGCAAAATTGCCTCACTGGCTGTGACTGACTTAGCCAATGAGGAGGGAGAGTTCCTGGAGAGTTGAGACAATCGTGCACATCGCTGGAACACGGTGGGGCTCAGGTAAGTATTAGGAGGGGCTGGGAGGTCTAAGAGGGGATGGGGCCGAGCCGCTGCTCTGTATGTGAATGGACACACAGAGCGGTGGCTCGGGAGCTAGCCTGTTTGGGTTCCAACATAGCAGGCTGCTTGCTCTGGGGGAACTCGGCAGGAGGGAGGGGCCAGGATCGGCGGCAGGAGACATGAGAAGAGGAGGATCCAGGCTGCTCTCTGCAAAAACCACTACACAGAGCAGGTAAGTATGACATGTATGACATTTATTTTTATTTTTTTATCTCAAGCCCTTTAATCATCCATAGTTTACAAACATAATTCACAAAATTCCAACAGTGGTGTAGTGGTTAGCACTGTCACCTAGCAGCAAAAAGGGTCGCTGGTTCAAATCCTGACCACGACACCATCTGCCTTGAGTTTGCATGTTCTCCCTGTGCCTGTGTGGGTTTCCTCCGGGTAATCTGGTTTCCTCCCACTCTCTAAAGATATGCTGGTAGGTTAATCGGATCCTGTCAAAATTGGCCCCAGTATGTGTATGAATGTGTGTTAGGGACCTTAGGTTGTAAGCTCCTTGAGGGTAGGGACTGATGTGAATGTGCAATGTATATGTAAAGCGCTGCGTAAATTGATGGCGCTATATAAGTATCTGAAATAAATAAAAAAAAATATTAAGTTCCATACACCAGTTCACAAAACACTGCACAAAATGTTGCTATATAAAGGGGTGTATTTATAAAAAAAAAATTGCATAGCGATTTTTAAAGTGAAAGGGTGTGAACCTTTGTTCTGTGCAAATGGAGCAAAATTAATGCTATTAGGTTATTTCCTGTGCTGGTTTGATTAAAAATATTGCATTTTGCCAGTAGATAGATGGCATTAAGTATCATAGGTAGTGTTGAGCGAACCCGAACTGTAAAGTTCGGGTCCGTACCGAACTTTAGCTTTTTCCCAAACCCGAACCCGGACTTTGCGCAAAAGTCCGGGTTCGGGTTCGGGTTCGGCAATCTAATTACGCATTTAGAAATGCTTCAGGGGCCAGCCAATCACCTTTTGATTAGCTGGTGTGCCCTTAGAGGCCATCATAGCCATGCCTACAAATGGCATGGCTGTGATTGGTCAGTGCAACATGTGACCCAGCTTCTATATAAGCTAGAGGCACACAGCACACACGTCACTCTGCTTCAGAATAGATAGGGAGAGGATCTAGTCTGCTGCTGCTGCTTTTAGGGAGAGATTGAAAAATACATGAGTTAGTCCTGATTCTGGAATCTGAGGGAAAAGATAGAGAGACAGTGTAGTGTAGGGCCAGGTCTTGTTTTTTGCTTTCAGGGAGAGAGATATATTATATAGGAATAGGAGTCCAGATTCAGAGATATAACTCAGCGATCTGCATAGGTTTACCTGTTTGTGTTGCAGTGCACAGTCTTTTTACACTGCTATGAGCCCAGTGTCAGAGAAAATCTAACTTTTATCTGCAAGCTCAGTGCACCAGCACTGCATATATTACGTTGAGAGATACACCGTTTCCATACTGTGGGTGTATTCTGCTCTTGGAAAAAGATCCATTTAGGACAAAAAGAAAAAAGGCACTTTATTGTGCTCTTTTCCAAAAGACCCATTGGGCAAAAAAAAAAAAAAAATCCATTTTATTTTGCTCGTGCAAAAAAAGACCCGTTTAGGGCAAAAAAAAATTAAAAAAAAATTTGCACTTTAATGTACGCTTGCAAAAAGAGCCATTTAGGGCCACAAAAAATATTTTGCAGTGTGTTATACATATGTGGAGGTGTGTGAAATAAACAATTTATATATAGTTTTCTTCTACTGTGCTATACTAAAAAAAAAAACATTTTTTTTGAATAGCATTTTCTGCAGTTCTGTAGCTGTGCGATTCAGCGGTTACGTACTGTGGGTGTATTGTGGTCTTCCAAAAAACGCCATTTAGGGCCACAAAAAATATTTTGCAGTGTGTTATACATATGTGGAGGTGTGTGAAATAAACAATTTATATATAGTTTTCTTCTACTGTGCTATACTAAAAAAAAAACATTTTTTTTGAATAGCATTTTCTGCAGTTCTGTAGCTGTGCGATTCAGCGGTTACGTACTGTGGGTGTATTGTGGTCTTCCAAAAAACGCCATTTAGGGCTACAAAAAATATTTTGCAGTGTGTTATACATATGTGGAGGTGTGTGAAATAAACAATTTATATATAGTTTTCTTCTACTGTGCTATACTAAAAAAAAACATTTTTTTTGAATAGCATTTTCTGCAGTTCTGTAGCTGTGCGATTCAGCGGTTACGTACTGTGGGTGTATTGTGGTCTTCCAAAAAACGCCATTTAGGCCACAAAAAATATTTTGCAGTGTGTTATACATATGTGGAGGTGTGTGAAATAAACAATTTATATATAGTTTTCTTCTACTGTGCTATACTAAAAAAAAAACATTTTTTTTTAATAGCATTTTCTGCAGTTCTGTAGCTGTGCGATTCAGCGGTTACGTACTGTGGGTGTATTGTGGTCTTCCAGAAAACGCCATTTAGGGCCACAAAAAATATTTTGCAGTGTGTTATACATATGTGGAGGTGTGTGAAATAAACAATTTCTAAATAGTTTTCTTCTACTGTGCTATACTAAAAAAACAACATTTTTTTTGAATAGCATTTTCTGCAGTTCTGTAGCTGTGCGATTCAGCGGTTACGTACTGTGGGTGTATTGTGGTCTTCCAAAAAACGCCATTTAGGGCCACAAAAAATATTTTGCAGTGTGTTATACATATGTGGAGGTGTGTGAAATAAACAATTTCTAAATAGTTTTCTTCTACTGTGCTATACTAAAAAAAAAAAAATTTTTTTTAATAGCATTTTCTGCAGTTCTGTAGCTGTGCGATTCAGCGGTTACGTACTGTGGGTGTGTTCTGCTCTTCCAAAAACACCCATTTAGGGCAAGATCCTAAATTTGGAAAATATGAGGAGAAGGTCAAAGGGACGTGGTGGCCCCGGTCGTGGTGCTGCTGGTGGAGCTCCTGTTGCAGGGAGAGGACGTGGTGGATCTGTGCCAGATACACGCTCAAGTGAAACACCTTCCTCAGGTGCGAGTAGGCGACCGAGCCTGCGGCGGTATTTTGTCGCGCCTAATGAGGCTGTACGAATGTTTAGGCCAGGACAAGTACAGGCGATAGTAGATTGGGTTGCTGACAGTGCCTCGGGTTCCTTCACATTGTCTCCCACCCACTCTTCTGATGAAAGATCAGAGTTGGCACCTGAAACCCATGTCCATCAGTCTTTCACCTCACCCCCTTGCAAATCAGCCAAGCAGTCTGAGCCCCAAATCATGCAGCAGTCTCTTCTGCTTTTCTTTTTTCCTCAATAGATTTTTATTGAAAAATTTTCAGGTTAACATACATATGCATACAGAACACATATTTTCAGACCTATCGTACAAAATCGGTCAAATAACATTGGTACAATGGGTCATAACTTATAAGCATCTGAACTCAAAATCATGGTTAGACTTATGTGTGGCGAACATTTTCACATAAACAATGAGGAATGAACTTGTCATCCAAACTATTTGGATTTACCCTCTAACTCTGATTCTTCTAACTCTACCTCTACAGGACCTCAGCCTATACATGAACATTTGTAGCAGGAAAGGTATGCTTACTATAGAGGGGATTAGCGCAAGTGGATCAATAGAATAGTATAAAAGGGGAGGACAAAGGTAAAAAAAAAAAAAGTGGGGGGGGGGCAGGGAAGAACTTCCCCTCTCAGACGCCCCTAAGGGAAATACGACTGTGCCCGCACAGGAACGTCTTTTCCTGCTCCTAGAATTCCCTCTTGCTGACTTAAACATATTAATTTCGATGGAACTATGAAATGTGCCATATTCAGGGATGGAGATCAAAAATCTTTACTCTATTTGGTGATTCAATCCATTCTTTCCATTGTTTCCAAAGTCTGCCTTCTGTTTGTTTTTATGTTGTAGTGTAAGGGTTGTTTCATAGGTATAATGCACATGTGTGGTACACACTACATCTTTCAGTGTAGGGGGGAGTGTATCTTTCCATTTTCTGGTTATGCTGAGTCTTGCTGCTAATAGAATATGTGATAACACATTCCTCGTTGGGTTTGGGTAGCTGTCTATAGATAAGGAAAGTAAGGCTAGAGAAGGTTTCTTTGGCATTTTTGTGAGCGTTACATCTGTAATTAGTCTAAATACTTTGTTCCAAAAGCTTGTCAGTTTTGGGCAATTCCAAAAGGTGTGCAGTAGGCCGCCTGGTCTACCACATTTCCTCCAACATAAGTCTGTTAGAGAAGGATCAAATTTTGAAAGTCTGGCTGGAGTCAGGTACCATCTGTACGTTATTTTGTACGCTAATTCCCAGAGGGTAGAGCAGCTAGTGGATTGATATGTAGCTTTACACGCTCTCTCCCACTCGTAACTCGAAAAAGTATGTCCCAAATCTTTTTCCCATTTAAGTAATGGTGCCGTTTTGAGAAACTTAGTTTTTTGGTTGAATACCTTATAGAATAGGGAGATGCCTTTATTGTGTTTAGAGGATGAGGTGAGGAATAACCATGCCATTTGGGGGATTAGACATGTCCATGAGTTCAGTGAGGTAAGACTCTCTTCTGCTTTTCGATGACTCTGTTAGCAGGGTTTCCCAGGGCCATCCACCTAGCCCTGCCCCAGAAGTGGAAGAGATTGAGTGCACCGATGCCCAACCACTTATGTTTCATGATGAGTACATGGCAGGACCATCCCAGTACGTCTCGGATGATGACGAAACACAGGTGCCAACTGCTGCTGCTTTCGCAATTGTGCAGACAGACAAGGAGGGCAGGGGTGAAGACTGGGTGGAAGATGATGTGGAGGACGATGAGGTCCTCGACCCCACATGGAATCAACGTTATGCAGGTGACCAGTGTAGTTTGGAGGAAGAGGCGGTGGTCGCACAGAGCCACCAGCACAGCAGAAGAGGGAGCAGGGTGCAAAAGCGGAGCGTCCGTCCCCTAGACAGTATGTCTGCTACTGCCCAACGCAGCAAGGGACCGAGCACACCAAAGCCAGGTCCAAGGAGTTCCCTAGCGTGGCAGTTCTTCACACAATGTGCTGATGACAAGACACGAGTGGTTTGCACGCTGTGCAATCAGAGCCTGAAGCAAGGCATAAACGTTCTCAACCTGAGCACAACCTGCATGACCAGGCATCTAAGTGCAAAGCATGAGCTGCAGTGGAGTAGACACCTCAAAAACCAAGAAAGGTCTCTGGCTCCTCCTGCTTCCTCTTCTGCTGCAGTCTCGGCCTCTTCATCCACCTCTGTAGTGACAGTGGCACCTGCCACCCCGCAAACAGAGGATCTGCCAGCAACACTACCACCTGGGTCACCAACCATCTCCACAATGTCCCATGGAAGCGTTCAGCTCTCTATCTCCCAAACATTGGAGCGGAAGAGGAAGTACCCCCCTAGCCACCCGCGATCCCTGGCCCTGAATGCCAGCATTTCAAAACTCCTGGCCTTTGAAATGCTGTCATTCCGTCTGGTGGAGACGCAGAGTTTTAAAAGCCTGATGGGCATTGGCTGTCCCACAGTACGTCGTGCCCAGCCGCCACTACTTTTCCAGGCGAGCCATCCTTCCCTGCACAACCAAGTGGCGGACAAAATCAGGTGTGCACTGCGCAATGCCATCTGTGGCAAGGTCCACCTAACTACGGATGCGTGGACCAGTAAGCACGGTCAGGGACGTTATATCTCCCTAACAGCACACTGGGTAAATGCAGTGGCGGCTGGGCCTGAGGCAGATAGCAGTTTGGCGCATGTCCTTCCACCACCGAGGATTGCAGAGCGCTTCAGTTTGCCTCCTGTTGCTAACTCCTCCTACTCCGCTTCCTCATCCTCTACCGCCTCCTCATCCGGTCAGCGTAACACCTTCACCACCAACTTCAGCACAGCCAGGGGTAAACGACAGCAGGCAGTTTTAAAACTTTCCTGTTTGGGGGAAAAGCCCCACACCGCGCAGGAGTTGTGGAGGGACATGGAACAACAGACCAATGAGTGGTTGCTGTCAGTGAGCCTCAAGCCCGGCCTGGTGGTGTGCGATAATGGGCGAAATCTCGTAGCAGCTCTGGGCCTAGCCGGTTTGACGCACATCCCTTGCCTGGCGCATGTGCTGAACTTGGTGGTCCAGAGGCTCCTTAAAAATTACCCCAATATGCCAGAGCTGCTGCAGAAAGTGCGGGCTGTGTGTGCGCACTTTCGGCGTTCTCACCCTGCTGCTGCTCGCCTGTCAGCGCTGCAGCGTAACTTCGGCCTTCCCGCTCACCGCCTCATATGTGACGTGCTCACAAGGTGGAACTCCACCTTGCACATGCTGGCCAGACTGTGCGAGCAGCAGCAGGCGATAGTGGAGTTTCAGCTGCAGCAATCACGCGTGAGTCGCTCTGCGGAACAGCACCACTTCACCACCAATAACTGGGCCTCCATGCGAGACCTGTGTGCCTTGTTGCGCTGTTTCGAGTACTCCACCAACATGTCCAGTGCCAATGACGCCGTTCTCAGCGTTACTATCCCAGTACTATGCCTCCTTGAAAAAACGCTTCGGGCGATGATGGAAGAGTATGTGGCACAGGAGGATGAGGAGGAGGAGGAGGAAGCGGGATCATTTCAAAGGCTTTCAGGGCAGTCTTTCACAAGTGGCTACGAGGGTGGGTTCCTGCACCAACAAACGCCAGGTACACAATTGTCCGGCAGAAAGGGCACAGTTCTGGAGGATGACGAGGTGGAGGAGGAGATGGAGGAGGAGGAGAAGGAGGAGGAGCCATTTTCACAGCAGGGTGGCACCCAGACCAGCTCGTGGCCATCACTGGTGCGTGGCTGGGGGGATACAGAGGACACAGACGATACACCTCCCACAGAGGACAGCTTTTCTTTGCCTCTGGGCAGCCTGGCACACATGAGCGATTACATGCTGCAGTGTTTCCGCAATGACCGCCGAGTTGCCCACATTTTAACTGGTGCTGATTACTGGGTGGCCACCCTGCTGGATCCCCGTTACAAGGACAACGTACCGTCCTTAATTCCCTCACTGGAGCGGGATCGTAAGATGCGCGAGTACAAGCGCACGCTGGTAGACGCGCTGCTGGTGGCATTCCCACCTGACAGCGGGCGTACGGTGGAAGCACAAGGCGAAGGCAGAGGAGGAGGAAGAGGTCGCCAACGCAGCCGGGGCACCGGCAGCACCTCAGAAGGCAGGGTTAGCATGGCTGAAATGTGGAAAAGCTTTGTCAGCACGCCACAACAACCAGCACCACCAGCTGAGATGGAACGTCTTAGCAGGAGGCAGCATTTCACCAACATGGTTGAGCAGTATGTGTCCACAGGCCTACACGGACTGGATGACGGGTCTGCCCCCTTTAACTTCTGGGTCTCCAAATTGGGCACATGGCCTGAGCTTGCCCTTTATGCCTTGGAGGTGCTGGCCTGCCCTGCAGCCAGTGTATTATCTGAACGTGTATTTAGCACGGCAGGGGGCGTTATCACAGACAAGCGCAGCTGCCTGTCCAGAGCCAATGTGGACAAGCTCACGTTCATTAAAATGAACCAGGCATGGATCCCACAGGACTTGTCCGTACCTTCTGCAGAATAGACATGTATACCGGTGTTGTGACAAAAACTGTCCGGCCATCGGATTGTGTCCGGCCCATACTACGAAGGCGCAGCGCTTGCGCAGTACAGAGGACAAGGAGATTCACAAAATCTCCGAAGATGAACGGCGCCTGCGCTGTGAGTGCAGGTTCAAGCCCCACCATCCAAGTGGACATACGGTAGCACATAGTAACAGGGCCCCTCACGGGCTCGGTTCGATCGCCACGCTTCGGGCACGGCCTCACTTGGCTTGGCTTGATCCCACAGATGGTGTGGCCTTCACCTGAACTCACCACGCAGGCGCCGTTCGTCTTGGGAGATTTTCGAAATCCCCTTGTCCTACATACTGAGCAAGCGCAGTACAGGGTGGACACTATTTGACGGGGGACAGAATTCGACACATCACCGGCCTTACCCAGCCATTGTTGTATTTTTGAACCAGTGTTGGCTACCTCGTCCTCCTCCACCGCCGCTTCCACCTACAAAGCCACATCCACCGCCACCTCAACCTCCTACTCCATATGGACCTCGTCCTCCTAGGTCAAGATTATAATTTTTATTTTATTTTTTTGTAGCGCACAAATCCTTTCCCCCTTACCTGCCTTTATGTTGTTGGCTCCTCGCAGGAGGGAGAAAGGCACACCGCACTACCAGCCCGTACCCTCCTATATAAAGAGGTTGAGCGGTGCACTTGACGGGCCGTGTCCACAGCCGGAGTCAAAACTCCTCCAGAGGATGATTCTCACCTCTAATGTAGGTAGAGGCAAGTCCTTTAATTCCCAGTAAAGTCAATGTCCACACCAGCTGAAATTACAACTCTTATTCTCTCATGGCAAAATAAACTCTACTCGGATAGAAAAGGTTAGAGCAAAGAAACAGGACAGCTTAAGGTGTGGAGGAGGTCCAGGCACAAACGTAGCACATTCACTTCACTGCTTAGGTTTCTCAAACAGTTTTAGGTGCACGGTCTCTGCCACAGACCTTGAGGTTGGTCTCTGCCACAGACCGGGTGTACAAGGCCCCTGCCACGGACCTGGAGAACTTTGGTCTCTGCCACAGACTAGGGTGTATAAGGCCCCTGCCACGGGCCGGGTGAATAAGGCCTCTGATACAGTCAAAATGACCTTGAGCTTCTCCTTCTACGAACCTAGCCCATATGAAGGGGAAGACATCTCTCCAGGGAGTCAACAGACCCTTCCTTCACCGTGACTCCCGCATCGGTCCATCAGAATGATCCTCCCTTCCCTGGAACATGGTCCCCTACACAAGGCGGCACCCTAAGACTCCTCGACCCTTAGCGGACTCCAGACGAAGGCTCTGGACTCCAGGCTTTACTCCCGCACCTAGGCCTCCATACCCAGGGCAGCAGGAACTCCAGGATAGTACCTCACCCCGGGCTAAAGGTACCCGAGATGGAACAGGAACACATGCACCCAGGCCGAAGGCACCTGGGCGTGGACCCCACTGGACATCATCCCCCAGGCCAAAGGTCTGCCCCTTTCATATGCTCTCCCGGCATGCACAGCAGGTTCCCCGCCCCGCTGTACTACTGCCAAGAGGGGACACAAAAGGCACAGCACTGTATCGGCGGTTCAACCCTAGCCTACCATGGCAGCGCCACCTGTAGGCCGCAGGGAACTGCACACCAATACTGTCCCCCGAGGACAAAATGGTCCATGAATCCTACAGAATTAGGGTGTTTGAGCCTATTTACCACTCAAACACTTCCCTTAAATTTAGCACCCCGCTACATTTTTATTTCAAAGTATTTTATTTTCCCACTAGCTTATCCATTAAATTTAATAATTTATTCCAGAAAGGGCGTATTCTGGGGCATTCCCACCATATGTGTGGCATCGTGCCGTTGAGTTTCTGAGGTTCTTAATGACTTCCCGTACCTCTTCTGCTGAAAAGGGGGCCTCCAGCATATTTTTTTATTTTTTGTATGTTATTTTAAGTTATTTCCCTATCCACATTTGTTTGCAGTGCACTTGCCATGCTCTTAACAACATTTTGCTGCCATTTGCAGCCCTCTAGCCCTTTCCATTACTTTTTTAGAGCCTTTTTAGTCCTTAGAAGTCCGGGTCCCCATTGACTTCAATGGGGTTCGGGTTCGGGTCCGGGTTCGGGTTAAAGTTCGGTCCCGAACCCGAACTTTTTTCCGAAGTTCGGCCGAACCCGTCGAACCCGAACATGCAGGTGTCCGCTCAACTCTAATCATAGGACATTCTTATGATATGTAGCTCCATCTGCTGGCCAAATGTGGCGTTTTCCGTTTTATATGAAAAACAATTGACCAGTAGAGTTGAGCGGACACCTGGATGTTCGAGTTCGACGGGTTCGGCCGAACCTCGGAAAAAAGTTCGAGTTCGGGACCGAACTTGACCCCGAACCCGAACCCCATTGAAGTCAATAGGAACCCGAACTTCTGAGGACTATTCGCGCTTTTTTCCCGTGCTTAGAACTGTCCCTGCACAAAGTGTCATTTCTGAAGGAAAAAAAGTCATTTAAAACTCATTCGCGGCTATAATGAATTGTCGGCTCCCGGCAATACATATGCCGCGTACACACGACCGCTTTTCTCGACGAGAAAAACTGCATTTTTTCATTTCGCCGAGAAAAACGATCGTCTGTGGGCTTTATGTCGTTTTTCTCGTCGAGAAAAACGGCATAAAAAACTACGAGAAAAATTAGAACATGTTCTAAATTTTCTCGTCGTTTTTTCCAGCATTTTTTTCCGCGGCAGTTTTCCCATAGGGAAACACTGCCGCGGAGCCCACAGATGGTCGTTTTTCTCGTCAAGAGAAAAAATGACGGGAAAAACGACCGTGTGTAGGGAACCAAGCGGTTCCCTCGTTTTTCCTGTCATTATTCACGGCGGTTTTTTAACCGCCGTGAATAATGATCGTGTGTACGCGGCAATAGAAAAGTCATTGATAAAAATAAAATAAAAAGCGTGGGGGTTCCCCAAATTCAATTACCAGGCCCTTCAGGTCTGGTATGGATATTAAGGGGAACCCTGCCGCAAATTTTAAAAAAAATGCGTGCGGTTCCCCCAAATATCCATACCAGACCCTTCAGGTCTGGTATGGATTTTAGACCAGACCAGACCCTTTATCTGAGCACGCAACCTGGCACGCCGCAGGAAAAGGATGAAAGGGCGCCCCCCCTCCTGAATCGTACCAGGCCACATGCCCTCAACATGGGGAGGATGTCCCCATGTTGATGGGGACAAGGGCCTCATCCCCACAACCCTTGCCCGGTGGTTGTGGGGGTCTGCGGGTGGGGGGCTTATCGGAATCTGGAAGACCCCTTTAACAAAGGGGACCCACAGATCCCGCCCCCCTCCTATGTGAATTGGTAATGGGGTACATTGTACCCCTACCATTTCACAAAGAAAGTGTACAAAATTGTAAAAAAAATACACAGACACCGTTGGGAAAGTCCTTTATTAAAAATAAAAAAATAAAAAATAACAAAAAGCATTCCAGCAATGAAATCCAGCGTCCCGCGGCGATCCCGATGTCCAGCACTGTCCATACGAAACGTCATTGGCTGAGCCTGAGCGGACCTGATGGGGAACTTCCTCCGCAGTGTAATAAATGAATAGACCGGCCCTTCTAAAGTTCCCCATCAGGTCCGCTCAGCCAATGACGTAGGTGTAAGGCTGAGGACCTGATGCGGAACGTGAGAAGGGGCGGGTCTATTCATTTATTATACTCGAGGAAGTTCCCCATCAGGTCCGCTCATCCAATGACGTAGGCGGGGTCTGACATACGAGGGGACGGACCTGATGGGGAACTTCCTCCACAGTGTAATACATGAATAGACCGGCCCCTTCTCACGTTCCGCATCAGGTCCTCAGCCTTACACCTACGTCATTGGCTGAGCGGACCTGATGGGGAACTTTAGGAGGGGTGGGTGTAATCATTTCCTGGGGCCTGCCAGGTTGTGTGCTCGGATAAAGGGTCTGGTCTGGATTTCTGGGGGTACTCCACGCCATTTTTATTTTATTTGGGGTGGAGTTCCCCTTAAAATCCATGCCAGATCTGAAGGGCCTGGTATGGATATTTAGGGGGAACCGCACGCATTTTTTTTTCATTTGCGGCAGGGTTCCCCTTAATATCCATACCAGACCTAAAGGGCCTGGTAATTGAATTTCGGGGGACCCCCACGCTTTTTTTAATTTTTTTATCAATGACTTTTCTATGTATTGCCGGGTGCCGACAATTCATTATAGCTGCGAGTGAGTTTTAAATGACTTTTTTTCCTTCAGAAATGACACTTTGTGCAGGGACAGTTCTAAGCACGGGAAACAAGCGCGACTTTACATGCATATTGCCGAACACCGGACCCGAACCCGAACATACAGTCAATTGTTCGGGTTCGTGTCCGGGACCCAAAAACCCAAAAGTTCGGTACGGACCCGAACTTTACAGTTCGGGTCCGCTCAACCCTATTGACCAGCACAGGAAACAGCCTTATAACATTTGTTTTTTTCCCCATTCACACAGAACGAA
This sequence comes from Rana muscosa, assembly GCA_029206835.1. Taxonomy (NCBI): domain Eukaryota; kingdom Metazoa; phylum Chordata; class Amphibia; order Anura; family Ranidae; genus Rana; species Rana muscosa. The sequence continues at coordinate 363,570,417 of CM055120.1, read as the reverse complement.
TGTACTTGTACTTTCACTGGACTAAATGCCATGGGATTTTTTTATAAATACAACCAAAAGCGGGTCCTTTATTCCCAAGGAAGTCACAGTCAGCTGGAAATAGATGGAGACAGACTCACCAGAAATGTCAAACTCCATAGTTAAAAGAAGGTCAGACAATGCTTGTCAAAAGCACAATGCATTCCATCATGCAAACGTGAAACCAAGGAGAGAGATCCACATAGCATAATACCATTTTTAATAATACAATAAAAGCAGGGATAAAACAAACGTACAATATTCCCAGCCCAGCACTCAGGTAAACATTCAAATCTTTACAGCAATCACTACACCACAGTTTGCATGAATGCCTGTAGGTTGTAACGAGTTGTTACGTGTGTTTCCCTTGGGATAGAAGTATAGCACAACTTTGTGGAGAGTTTTGTGCATTGGTGTATGGAGAGGATTTCCCTGATCTCACACTGACTTTTTAAACACATGTATTCTGTTTTGTTTAATTTTGAATATTAATATACAGTATCTCACAAAAGTGAGTACACCCCTCACATTTTTTGTAAATATTTTTTCTTTTTCGTACATCACGGGACACAGAGCGACTTAGTCATTACTAATGGGTTATATAGATTACCTTCAGGTGCTGGCACTGGCCACTTCCAAACCGGAAGTACCCTCCCCTATATAAGCCCCTCCCATCCGGGAGCACCTCAGTTTTTTGCCAGTGTCTAAGGTGTTGGCCAAAGAGTAACATGTGTTTTCACTGGGCTTGCGTACAGGTTCTTTTGGGCCTTAGTAAGCTGTTCCGGATCCCACCAAAAAAGCTTCATAGCTAAACGGTCGGTACCCGGGCCTTGCAGCGGAAGAGCAAGGTTTTGCCTGTAATGCCTCTCTTAGGAGGGCTGGACCCTGGGATCCAGAGCTCTGGTCATACCCACGACCAAGATGTTGTCTGTGCAGGGTGCTATACAGGTCCAGGGGAGTGGAATCCTTGGGAACCCGGTCCCTGAAGGTTTAATTACAATGCCTGCCGTGATAGGTGAAGTTTGGGCTTCTGTGGACCAAACAGAGTCCTGCGGCGGGGATCAGGTAAGTGGGGGCCCCCAGGAACTTGGTTCTATTGGGGGACCCCCAAGCCTAATTTGTCTTTCTGTCTGTTTCCTAACGGTATTCCCGCTAATATCTGTGTATGCATGTAACTACTGAAAATGTAAAATTTTAATAGTAGTCAAGAAAAAAAAAAAAAAAAGAGGACCGCGGTACCTGTGTTAAACCACTAGAGGCCGCTGTGGTCCATTTTTCTTGTCATGTGGATCTTTGGTTTTCTCAAGTCAAAAGATCCAGGCAGTTGGTAAGTTTCTCTGTGGGAATCCACTTCCTCTGCCCTGTTGCTGCGCTCATCCACCGCACAGGCCCTCCGGCAAAAAGGGCCCTGGCTCCTAGTCCCTGTTTGGTTTCGAAAAGGGCGCCAATGGCGCACGGGCGCGCGCGCGGGCGCGTAAACGCGCCTCCTATGAAAAAAAAGGGGCGGGGCGGGTGGATGACGCTCGATGCGCGCCACGGCGCTTCTGCGCATGTGCAGGCGTCCCAGCTTGTATAAAGACACAGTACAAGTGTCAGCTGGATGCAAACAGAGCTAGCAACAAACAGTGGCACACAGAGGCGGTTGATGCAGGCATCCCCATAGAAAGGCACTTTAGTGGACACCAGCTGGTATATAGCAGCAACTTTGTTAGACTATTACCAGCAAAATTGGTGTATGACGACGGGAATACCTCAGCTTTGTGCTTAAAGGATATGTCGTCCAGACGCTCCGGAAATAGATCTTCCAGGAAGCCAAAGGGGTCTCCATCGGGCTCTGAGGATATTGGGCATGCTTGTACTGCACCAATCTCCCCTGAGAATTCAGAGGTCAGTAGCCGTAGAAACCCCGCAGGAGTGCCTGGTGCTGCGGCTGTCCCCAGTCCACCTGCTCCTGTATATATAACAGAGGAGGTTTTATCCTCAACTCTGGGAGGATTGGAAGAGAGATTAACAGCATTGATCGCTGCTTCCCTGTCACAGGGAAAGCGCGTCCGATCTCCGTCTCCTCCTTCAGAGTGCCTGTTAGTGGAGGAACAGCCCCACACAGGGATCGACCTACCTGAAGGGGATCAGGATGAGGTTGATTCAGTTATGGAGGAATCAACAGTGGAAGAACCTTTCTCAGCATCTCAGGCTGAAAGATTATGGGTTCAGTCTCTGACTAACATGGTCCGATCAGCATTTAAAATGCCTCTGGCGGAACCACCATCCACTACGGTTTCCTCGCTGGGGTCGCTAAAAGCTCCCCAGGCTGTCTGTTCCTTCCCAATCCACCCTTTATTAGAAGGGCTTATTTACCAGGATTGGGAGCATCCTGATAAAATATTTGCTCCCCCCAAGAGATTTCCGGTGCTCTATCCCATGGAGGATAAGTTCATAAAAAAATGGAGGGTCCCTACAGTGGACGCAGCCATCTCTTCTGTGAACAAATCACTGACATGTCCAGTAGATAATGTTCCAATGTTCAAAGACCCAATAGATAAAAAATTGGAGTCTTTACTAAAATCTGCTTTCTCTACAGCAAGCATGGTGACACAACCTGCGGTAGCAGCGATTGGAGTCTGCCAAGCAGTGAAAGATCAGTTGAAACAAGTCTTAAGGGACTTACCAGATCAGCAGGCTCTTGCCCTAGCTGACCTGCCTAGAGCCTTGTGTTTTGCGGTGGACGCCATAAAGGATACAATCCAACAGGCCTCCCGCTTTACGCTGTCTATAGTACATATGCGTAGGCTTCTGTGGCTCAAAAACTGGTCTGCTGAAGCTCCCTGTAAGAAACTGCTGGTTAGCTTCCCATTTCATGGAGAACGCTTATTTGGAGAAGATCTGGACAAATATATCCAGAAAATTTCTGCCGGTAAAAGTTCACTCTTACCGGTTAAGAACAAGAGTAGAAGTCCTTCTTTTAAGAGGCCTACTTCTCCAGTCCCGGGCACATCGGCTGTGAAGCAGTTCCGACGGCCTCCGCGGTCAAATTCAGGGGGCAGAAATCAGGGACAATCACAGGGTAACAAGAAGCCCTGGATCAAGAGAGGTACAAAACCTCCCCCCAAGTCATGAAGCGTTGCCCCCACTCAATCGGGTGGGGGGAAGACTTCAGTTGTTCACAGAGACCTGGCGGGACACCATCAGAGACAGATGGGTGCTCTCCGCAGTAAGTCTGGGATACAAGCTGGAGTTAAAAGGCACTCCTCCTGCCCAATTTATGAGGTCAAACGTGCCAAGAGATCCCCAGAAGAGAGGATCCCTCCTTCTGGCACTAGAACAACTATTGCTCCAAGGTGTAATCATGAAGGTTCCCCTAGAAGAAAGCGGATTCGGGTTTTACTCGAACCTTTTCACAGTCCCCAAACCAAATGGGGACGTGAGGCCCATATTAAATCTAAAAGGGCTAAACAAGTTCCTAAATATCAGGACTTTTCGGATGGAGTCGATCCGATCGGTGGCCACCGCCCTACAAGGGCAGGAATGGTTAGCCTCGATCGACATAAGGGATGCTTATCTGCATATTCCCATCTTTCCGGCCCACCAGAAATTTCTACGCTTTGCAGTAGAAGGGCGCCATTTTCAGTTCAGAGCCTTACCTTTCGGTCTGGCCACAGCACCATGAGTGTTCACAAAAATTCTGGCCCCATTATTGGCCAATCTAAGAACACAAGGTGTAACGATAATGGCATATCTAGACGACCTGCTACTAATAGACCACTCAGTGGAAAAGCTGGAAGTAGCTATTCACAAGACAATCAAGTATCTGGAATATCACGGTTGGATTATCAACCGGGACAAGTCAGCTCTAAGACCAGTCAAAAGTCTGGAATACTTAGGGCTAAGGCTGGATTCAAATCAGAGAAAGATTTTCTTACCTCCAGAGAAGGTGTCGTCTTTAAAAGATTTGACCCACTTAGTGGGTACAAAAAGAAAACCATCCATACGCCTCTGCATGAGGCTGCTGGGAAAAATGGTGGCTTCATTCGAAGCGGTACCCTACGGTCAATTCCATTCAAGGAATTTGCAAAGGGCCATACTGTCAGCCTGGAACAAAAAAGTTCAGGCTTTAGACTTACCAATGTCCCTGTCCCCTTCCGTTCGCAAGAGCCTCCATTGGTGGTTGGTACCCCAGAATCTGGAAAAAGGGAAACCCTTCAGTCCGGTTTCTTGGAAGGTAGTCACTACAGATGCCAGCCTCATAGGCTGGGGGGCAGTACTGGAGCAATGGTCTCTCCAGGGCAAGTGGTCAGAAGCAGAAAAGGCCCTGCCCATCAATCTCTTAGAGATACGAGCAGCCCGGTATGCCCTAGTAGCATGGACATCCAAACTCCAAGGGTCCCCTGTCAGAATTTAATCAGACAATGCCACAGCAGTGGCATATATCAATCACCAGGGTGGCACCAGGAGTCGTGCAGCCCAGAGGGAAGCAAATTGCATCCTGGAGTGGGCAGAAAAATATGTCCCAGCCATATCCGCGGTTTTCATCCCAGGAGTGGAAAATTGGAGAGCGGACTTTTTAAGTCGCCAACAATTATGCCCGGGGGAATGGTCTCTTCACCCCGAGGTTTTCCAGGCAATATGCCAGCGGTGGGGAACACCGGATGTAGATCTGCTAGCATCCAGATTCAACGCAAAGGTGGACAGATTTGTGTCTCGCACAAGGGATCCTCTAGCTTGCGGCTCGGATGCCCTAGTGTTCCCTTGGGATCAGTTCAAGCTGATATATGCATTCCCACCGCCACAATTGTTACCGCGATTACTCCGCAGAATCAGGGTAGAAAAGAAACCAGTGATTCTGGTGGCTCCAGCGTGGCCCCGAAGGGCATGGTATGCGGAGATTGTAAAAATGTCAGTGAGGAGTCCTTGGACCCTCCCACATCATCCGGACCTGCTGTCGCAGGGACCGATATACCACCCTTCCTTACCAGCCCTAGGTTTGACGGCCTGGCTATTGAAGCCCACATTCTGAAAAAGAGAGGGCTCTCTAATTCTGTGGTATCTACCATGATCAATGCCAGGAAGCCGGTATCCAGGCAGATCTATTATAGGATCTGGAAAGCGTACATTACGTGGTGTGAGGCCAAGAAATGGCATCCACGTAAGTACGTGATAGGGAGGATTTTGGACTTCCTACAGTGGGCTGTAGATAGGAAGCTGGCCTTGAGTACTATCAAGGGTCAGATTTCGGCCTTGTCAATATTTTTTCAAAGGCCCTTGGCTTCGCATTCACTAGTCAAAGCTTTCATACAAGGAGTGATGCGTATTAGCCCTCCGGTTAGTATTCCCATATGTCCTTGGGACTTAAACCTGGTTCTGTCGGTTCTACAGAAACAACCGTTTGAACCATTGCAACACATTTCCTTGGTTCTTCTCACCAGGAAATTGATTTTCTTAGTAGCCGTTTGTTCGGCTAAAAGAGTATCGGAATTAGCCGCCTTGTCCTGTAAGGAGCCATATCTGGTTGTCCATAAGGACAGAGTAGTATTACGTCCTCATCCAGCCTTTCTTCCCAAGGTGGTATTGAGGTTTCATTTGAACCAAGATGTGGTTCTTCCTTCTTTTTTCCCCAAACCTAGCTCGGTAGAGGAAAAGTTATTACATTCTTTGGATGTAGTAAGAGCAGTTAAAGCTTATCTAAAAGCCACTGCTCAGATTCGCAGAACGGATACTTTATTTATTCTGCCGGAAGGCCCTAAAAAGGGTCAGGCAGCATCAAAATCTACTTTAGCCAAGTGGATTCGACAGGTCATAATACAAGCCTATGGCTTGAGAAAGAGACCGCCTCCGTTCAAAGTTAGGGCGCACTCCACAAGAGCAGTTGGAACTTCATGGGCAGTGCATCACCAGGCCTCCCTGGCTCAAGTATGTAAGGCCGCAACATGGTCTTCGGTACACACGTTTACTAGATTCTACCAGGTAGACGTTAGAAGTCAGGAGGATGTCGCCTTTGGGCGCAGTGTGTTGCAGGCCGCAAAAGATCCTCATGCCTGATGGCGCCCAGCTTATGTATCCCTCCCCTCATTTGGCATTGCTTTGGGACGTCCCATTAGTAATGACTAAGTCGCTCTGTGTCCCGTGATGTACGAAAAAGAAAAAGGGATTTTTATAACAGCTTACCTGTAAAATCCTTTTCTTGGAGTACATCACGGGACACAGAGCTCCCACCCCTCTTTTTGGGACACTTATTGCTTGGCTACAAAACTGAGGTGCTCCCGGATGGGAGGGGCTTATATAGGGGAGGGTACTTCCGGTTTGGAAGTGGCCAGTGCCAGCACCTGAAGGTAATCTATATAACCCATTAGTAATGACTAAGTCGCTCTGTGTCCCGTGATGTACTCCAAGAAAAGGATTTTACAGGTAAGCTGTTATAAAAATCCCTTTATTATATCTTTTCATGTGACAACACTGAAGAAATTACACTTTGCTACTTTGTAAAGTAGTGAGTGTACAGCGTGTATAACAGTGGGGTTTTATTACTAAAGGCAAATCCACTTTGCACTACAAGTGCACTTGGAAGTGCAGTCGCTGTAGATCTGAGGGGGACATGCAGGGAAAATAAAAAACTGCATTTAAGCTTGCACATGATTGGATGATAAAATCAGTAGAGCTTCCCCTCATTTCAAATCTTCCCCTCAGATCTAAAGCGACTGCACTTCCAAGGGCACTTTCAAGGGCACTTGCAGTGCAAAGTGGATTTGCCTTTAGTAAATGAACCCCAATGTAAATTTGCTGTCCCCTCAAAATAACTCAACACACAGCCATTAATATTTAAACCGCTGGCAACAAAAGTGAGTACACCCCTAAGTGAAAATTTCCAAATTGGGCCCAATTAGCCATTTTCCCTCCCCGGTGTCATGTGACTCGTTAGTGTTACAAGGTCTCAGGTGTGAATGGGGAGCAGGTGTGTTTAATTTGGTGTTATCGCTCTCACTCTCTCATACTGTTTACTGGAAGTTCAACATGGCACCTCATGGCAAAGAACTCTCTGAGGATCTGAAAAAAATAATTGTTGCTCTACATTAAGATGGCCTAGGCTATAAAAAGAAGATTGCCAAGACCCTGAAATTGAGCTGCAGGACAGTGGCCAAGACCATTGTAGCAAAGTGTAATTTCTTCAGTGTTGTCATATGAAAAGATAGAATAAAATAATACTGTATGAATGATAATATTATATGAATAGAATAATAATAATATTTAATATATAAATATATGCAGTTTACCTGTAATTAGATGTGATGGCTGCATTTGTTTTATTTTTTCAGTTGTTGGTCCTTTATTTTCACCTTATGATCCTACCAGTAACAGTTTCTGTCTTAGGATGGCAACACTATATATTAGGCAAGACAAGAATTTTGGCCGGATCATCATGTACTTTCTGCCCTTCTCAAACAAATATAACAAAATGTCTGCCTACCCTGTAATTCCCCTTTTTTTGGACATGGTATCCCTTTTTTTTTTCTTATTTGGGGCTTGTGTACAGTTGGGTGATATACGCTGGAGAGAACCCACTGCAGTGTGCTTCATAATTATCAATACACACAGAAATCATTGTCAACAGATTTTTATTCTTTTTCTTCGAATGTATTGCATTAACACAGTGTGTAGAATGTTCCGCTAATCATGCTGAGAACGTCTACCATCAAATCAGATGATCGCAATTCAATGTGACAGTAAGATGACAGCATGAGATTGTTCTCCTTCTTCTGGTCATCATACTGAACATTCCTTCATCACTGAAATGTTGAACATTTGTACATGAAAGAATGAAAATTGAAGACATTTGGGTTTTTTCCCTGTGTAATCTAAAATTCTTGGATGTGCCGTTTGCATTGTTTAGGGGTATAAGAAGATTTATATGCCCTTATTAAAACTGAGCGAGTCTCTTTAACACTTTAGTGTTCACCAGAAACTGGGTGAGGCAGTCATTGGCTTTGATGGCAGGTCAGCTTTTTAGCTGTAGTTGTTCTGGCTTTAAGGGGAACCCCCCCCCCCACCCATGGTGTGCACCCCAAACCGGCCCCTTGTAAATGAAGAGGTCGGTGCTGGTGCGCCGATCCATGCGCTATCATGGATGGGATGGGTGTCACCCCTCTGGTGGGTGTCACCCAGTCCGCACCCTCATAGCGATGTCACTGATGACAGGAAGAGCGGGGATGTTTACAACAAAGACAGTGAAGACCTGGCAGAGATTCTAGCCCTTCCCAGCTGCATCGCAAGCAAACATTTTGGAGTTCATTGTGATAAAGCTATGTGCTAAGGGACTTCCAGTGGTGGCGTCACTTCCGCCATTTAGAACGTATGCTGGCTTCAGATCATTCGGCAATTCCTGAAAAGTATCCGCAGGTCATTCCGGGTGCCAGGGGAGGCACCTTATTATATGAATGTACACATTTTTATTGTTTCTGGGGCTTAACATTAATAAAACATACCATGCTATAATATTTCCCTGATCTTTTTTATAATACATGGGAATTGAGCACTTTATCTCGATGGTGTCCTGGGAGGATTAGTGATCAGAATTTAGAGGAAATTGATACTTATCTGGTGACCTATGTGTTACAAGTGCTACTCCCGCCGCTGAGTGTGATCCCTGGTGGAGGAAAGTGGAAGCACAATGTTTGACCAATCCAGAGACGCACGGAGCACTTTTCTTTTTAGATGGACTTTGGCACTTTATTTCAGAAGCACTGCTTTAAAATACGATGCATTTTTTTATTCTATTTTTGCGTGTGGTATTTGGACTTATTGCACTTTATGTGACCTTACTTTGTTATTCATATAGATTACACAAGTGTTAACACTTCATGATTATATGTATTGGTATTTATGTATTTTTCACCTATTGACTGTATTAAGAGGGTTTTTTAGCGCAGCTCAGCTTTTTTACACGTATAGTTGTACACCAAGTTGGATATTCTTTAGCACTTGGTTTTATCAGCAGCTTTAGGGTTAAAGGTGGAAGTTTTTATTCATGCAGTTTGCTTTTAGATTCAAGAAGAGTTTTTCAGAGCATGGGTGTTTTTAAAGCAAATTCAAAATAACATTAGATGAAAGAAAGCTGGCAGATCGATCTTCCGCAATAAATACATTTAGTAAACCAGGTGTGGTATAAAATAATAAGGAGCTTATGCTTTTCGGCGTGTAGCCTTAATCATAGCCATCAAGGCTGTGACTAAGGCTACATGCCGAAACGCGTAAGCCCTAAATTATTTTGTAACACACCTGGATTAATAAATATATTTATTGCGGAAGATCGAGCTGCCAGCTTTCTTTAATCTAATGTTTGCTCGGGTGATAGGAGGACACTACAAGCTAGTGCACCGACTGCTCACCACCTCGAGGAATTAGTGCCGGTTCACACAGGGGCAGCACGACTTGCCGCGCGACTTGGCAAGGCGATCTGCACACGACTTCAGAGGCGACTTGCAAAATGACTTCTGTATTGAAGTCAATGGAAGTCGCCCTGAAGTCGTCCCAAAGTCGTAAGGAACCTTTTTCTAAGACTTGAGTCGCTCCTATTAGAACGGTTCCATTGTACCGAACAGAGCGCGACTTGTCAGGCGGCTAAGTCGCCTGACGAGTCGCCCCTGTTTAAACTGACACCTACTATGGGTGTTTTCTGCTATATTTAAAATTCAAAATAACGCCTCCTTACCACCTGTCAAACACCCTCTGAAAAGCAAACAAGCCCTAACTGAGTGTTGTCACCCTAGGATAAAAAATGTGTATCTGGTAGAATCACCAGGTGAAAAAGAGCAAAACAATAAGAAAACTAGTGCATCCAAGGACTGGTGAGCTGAAGTATATATTTTTGAAATGCAGTAGCAAGCAGAGGCAATAAAAATGAACTTTACACTTTACAATACTAAAGTCAACTTGGTGTTTTTCTTTTTAATAATAAGCTTCCTAAATCCAGAATCCTCCTCATTGGCTCAGACACAGCAGTGGTCAATCACAGCCAATGAGGAGGGAGCAGGGATCTGGAGCAAGCCCGCACAAGTTCCTCCAGAGCAAGTGGCACCCCCAGAGGAGGGGAGGAGCCAGGAGTGCCGCTGGGGGACCTGAGAAGAGGAGGATCGGAGGATCAGAGAAGGTGAACGTGTTTCTCATTTTTAAAAAGAAATTGAGCATTTATAATTACTTTAAGATCTTAGGTCAACCCATCAAATATAATGCTTTGTAATATGTAGCACTCTCTCCACAAGTATTCCTACTAATTTCATTATTATTTTTTTCACCAGACTGGACAGTTTTTTGGAGAAGTAGAAGGTGCTGTGATGAATAAATTGCTAACAATGGGCTCCTTTAAAAGGTATGCATTGACATCATTTTATGAAAAAAATGGATAGGATGTTCCGAGTTAAAGAGATTCTCTTTTGTACATCTGGTAGATATTCAATTCTTTTGTACATTTTTTTTTTTTTTTTAGGTACTTATATATAAATACAGTGCGTATGTGTACACACACCAAATATATTCAAAGCAATGAAAACTGTTGTGTTTTAATCTGTTTCTTTTACATTGTGATTTTTACAAATGTGGAATGAGCTAACTAATCATATCAGGTATTCTTTAATTGAGCTGGCAGCGCTTGGACCAGGTCAAATGGGTAGCATTTAAGAGAAAATACAACTATAATTCCTAGGAATTCTGTGAAAAATTGCAAAATTTGAAAATGTGTATTTTAGAAGATCTGCATCCAATAATGTAATTGCTTACAGATTCATTATTGAAGTTCAAACAGCTACATTTGACTTGGCCAATGCTCCAAGTCTGCAGTATTTACTAAGAATTGATTACCAGACAGTTCTTTCATTAGTTGGGTGGGTAAAGTAAAATTTGGGAATACATTATGACCACCCACCTAATATCGAGCAAGCCGCCGAAACAGCCTGACCCATTGCGGCATGGAGTACACTAGACCTTTGGAGGTATGCTGTGGAATCTGGTATCATGCCGTCAGTACAGATCCTTTAAGTCCCGTAAGTAGCGAGGTGGGGCCTCCGTGGATCAGCCTTGTTTTTCCAGCACATCCCACAGATGCTTGTATAGAGTGTGATCTGGAGAATTTGAAGGCCAAGTGAACACCTTAAATTCAGTGTATGCAGAAGATGCAAATGATGGGAGAATATGTATCACATTAACGCAATCGTGTTATTATCATAGGTAGGAAGCAAGCCCCTACCTATAAAGAAGAGAGGGAATACTTACCTTTACCTCCACTCAAGCTGGTGAACTATATTCTGTTGGTGATAAAGGGTCCACCATAGTCTGCTGGGAAACCGATACATCTGGAGTGTGGATCTGTTGGATGCCCTGCAGCTCTAAGGCCCCTTTCACACGGGACGGATCAGTAATGATCCGCCCCGTGAACCTCCGCTTGCTCAGCGGGGATCGTTCCGTTGATCCCTGCTGAGCCGGCGGATAACAGGGCGGTACCCGCACACTGTGCAGGGACCGCCCAGTTAGATCTCCGCTCTCCCCTATGGGGGGATCGGATGAACACGGACCGTCTGTCCGTGTTCATCCGATCCGCTCCACAGACGGATAGAAAAATAGGAATTTTTCTATCCAGAAAAACGGAGCATTGCGGACATGGAGGAGATCGGGTGTCAGCGGATGTTTCATGTGTGAAAGGGGCCTTACTGGCTCCTCCTGTGGATCTCCACATCCCATACTATCTCCTATAATTAGGGAAGGTCAGTAGGAGGTCCCAGGAGACTGACAATCCCAGATGGGTCTGTTTCCCAGAGTGAAGCTAATTGGGCAAAAAGTGGGAAAGGTAATTATTCCCTCTCTGGCTTCATACAATTTACTTATAAAGCAAGGTTATATTGAGATAAATATGTTGGCTGTTATTTCTGACCTCCCTCTAAAAATGGTAGCTACCTGACTTTAATCCTGTAAAGTGTTAGATCACCTATTCACTGAAAGTAAAAAGGTGAACTATCACCCTACGCCCTCCCCCGTTTCCTGCTGCACTTACATGGGTGATTAGCTGTCACTGTCCATGAAGCCAGTGACGGGGATTTGAAACCCCCACTCATTTTCCTCTGGGATGGATTAGAGCAATTCCAATTGGTCAAAGTGGTTACGTGCCAGCATGTCACCAATCAGTATCACTCTGATCCATCCTAGAAGCCTTAAATAATGATGGGGGAGAAGTACAGGATTTTAAATTATCAGACTGCTGCACCTTCTTCATGGGCAGTGACAGATAATCACCCACAGAGGTTAGTACAGCAGGCTGGCTTACACACTGGCTGAATGCCGGACAGTTTTTATTGAACCAGCCGATGTCGGCCAGCATTCGGCTCGTGTGTACGGGGCTTTGTTTTACTTTTCATCTTCTTTGAAAGGTTGAACTTAAAGTGTTACTAAATCTACATCATTAAAATCAGTCTGTAAAATTAGTAAAGCATGCTTGTTATACTCATTGTGGAACCAAAGTGGTTAATCCTCTGCATTGTGTAATACGGCTGTTTGATCCTGTCTTCTCTGATCCTCCCCTTCTTTTACTGACCCAATCCATCTGCTGATAGAACAGAGCCTTGTGGGCACTCTCCACATGCTCAGTTTGGTGTGTATTGCAAGATAATATTTATTTTTATTTTTTGGGGAGAGTACGTGTGATCACCACAGGGCCAATCAGAACTGTGCAGAGAGAAAGTCAGGGGTTATGTAGCCTCATAGGACAGTCAGTGGAGAATAAAACCCCCTTCTACAAACTTTAAAGGATAAGTTCACTTTTTTTTTTTTTATAAACGCACATTTTTTGCAGGTAAAAGACTGTGCATTTATTCTTTTTTTGGAGCCAGTAAAGCATTGTGCCAGCAATCAGCAGATGGTGCCATAAAGGTCTCCAGCAGATCTGCCAGTGTATCTGTATGCCTGTACATCCCATGTGGGCAAGCAGATACAATCTGACAAGAAGAGAGAATAGACTACCATGGCGCTCCACAGCGCCGTGGTAGTTCTCATTGAAAACTACAAGCCGACAGCCGCCAAGGCTGCTGGACCTTGTAGTTATCCATTCACAGGTCACTGTAAATGAGTGAAGCACCCGGGCCGGGCTCTGCCCCCTTTTTTTAAATTGTGCAGCTAACGGGGGGGGGATCCCCACTAGCTGTCAGATCGGGGAATCCGGGGGGGGGGGGTTGGAGCCGGGGCTGGTCTGTTCGTAACATGTTACATGTACATGTTCCACCCTGAATATGGAGTAACATGTAACATGTTACGAAAGGGTGACCTTATCCTTCCACCAGTGCTGTCCAAGCACTGATAGAAGTCACAAGACTGGTATATACTGCTGATAAAAAATATATTTAGCAGTTTATATTTACTAAAATAATTGCATTTCTATGTTCTGTGTACTGTGGGAGACCAGATATAGTGAATGCAGGGTCCTGGGTTTAGTAACAACACTTTAACTCATTACAGTATCCTAATACTAATATTATACTATATTATATATACAGTACATCACCGATATATATCAATATAATGATTCTAGATACATCACAGAAGATCCAGAGTTCAGCAGAGAATAGTAATCTCACAGTAATGTCAGGCACTCAGACTAGGGTTGCCACTTTTTCTTCAAGCCAAACCCGAAACACTTTAGCGGCGCAAAGCAAAAAAAAAAAGTTTTTTATTATACACTATACGATTGTAACAGACCTGGGACACCTTTGGGCACTCCAAAATGAATAGTAATGTGGAACGCATAGTGCCCCCTCACCCTTCTGTCAGGCCATGTTCCGAGGCTCATTCCTGTCTGAATAATGTGTCCGGGTTTCAGGCGGACTGAAACCCAGACACATGATTCAAAACCTGGACTGTCCAGGTGAATCCCGGACAGCTGGCAACCCTAACTCAGACCCAAATTGTCAATCTAGCACATCTGCACTAAGGGCTGGCATAGAGTGAGTATGCGTTGGGTAATGGGGATCCTGTGGGAGGCTCAGACATATTTAGAGCTTTTACATGCTTTTTTAATCTCTATATGGAGTTGCCACTTGTGTCCATACCCACACATAACTCCTCTACCAGATTTGGCAGACTGGTCATGTTTACAGAAATTTTCTAGTGAATTTTTTGATGTTACTCTATGGAGACTGCAGCTATGTTTTAGGGTGGAGGCTTTTGGATCCCTGTATGACCCTGAGAGCTAGGTTGGCAAGAGAGTAAAGTCTTTGTTGGGCTTCCCAAACCAAACATCTCAAATCAAGGGGCCAGAAAACGCAGACCTCAACAAACTGCAAGGGGGCTCCTTAAGAATGGTGACACCAGCCCAGAACATCTCCTGGTCACTAAGTAAAGAGGAGTTGGTCATGGGACTGACAAAGCAACTACTAGCTCTAGTAAAATAAAAAAAAAAGAAGAAGCAGATAGTGACAAGGTAAAGAAGCATTTATTTTACACGCAAAGCTGTGGTTTAGCAAGAAGGTGGTCAAAAATGTGGCCAGGCCTGTGGTTCTAGAGGCCTGGAAGCCCCCTACCACCACTAACCTTCAGTCCTGCTTCTAGAGTCTAGACCAGGGGTCCTCAAACTTTTTAAACAGGGGGCCAGTTCACGGTCCCTCAGACTGTTGGGGGGCCGGACTAGTTTGAAAAAAATATACACGAATCCCCCATCACAGACTCCTCTTCCCATCACAGACTCCTCTTCCCATCACAGATCCCTCTTCCCATCACAGATCCCTCTTCCCATCACAGATCCCTCTTCCCATCACAGATCCCTCTTCCCATCACAGATCCCTCTTCCCATTACAGACTCCTCTCCCATCACAGATCCCTCTTCCCATCACAGATCCCTCTTCCCATCGCAGATCCCTCTTCCCATCACAGACTCCTCTTCCCATCACAGACTCCTCTTCCCATCACAGACTCCTCTTCCCATCACAGACTCCTCTTCCCATCACAGATCCCTCTTCCCATCACAGATCCCTCTTCCCATCACAGATCCCTCTTCCCATCACAGACTCCTCTTCCCATCACAGACTCCTCTTCCCATCACAGACTCCTCTTCCCATCACATATCCCTCTTCCCATCACAGATCCCTCTTCCCATCACAGATCCCTCTTCCCATCACAGACTCTTCCCATCACAGACTCTTCCCATCACAGATCCCTCCATCAGACTCCTCTCCATCACAGAGCCCCCTAATCACAAAGTTCCCCATCACAGATCCCTCCCACCATAGACGCCCCCATTACAGATCCCCCAATCATAAAGCCCCATCACAGATCCCCCCCAATCACAGAGCCCCCATCACAGATCCCTCCAGCGATATCACAGCACTTCCCCATCACAGCACTCCCCCCTCCCCTACCTTATTCACACAAGACGCGATGCGCGGCAGGTCCGGACAAAGCGCGGGACTTTTCAAGTGAAAGGCAGATGATTGATTGCTGGGACCGCCCCGCTGCCTAGTAACCAATTACCCGCTTCTTAACTTGAAAAGTCCCGCCCTTTGTCTGGACCTGCCATGCATCGTGTCTTGTGTGAATAAGTTAGGGGAGGGGGGAGTGCTGTGGAGGGGAAGTGCTGCAATCTTATTAAAGGGGCAGTACGTGCCGCAGGCCGGCTAAATCGCCTTGGCTGACCGTATGCGGCCCGCGGGCCGTAGTTTGAGGACCCCTGGTCTAGACAATAGTTATAACCAATCAGAGTTTCCAAGAAGCAGCTAAACCTAGAAATGCTCTGTTTATGCTACTCCATACTTTTATGTCACTATTAGACAGTCCTAATGCTTGTCTGTATTTTTTTGGAGATTCCACCAATGTACAAGGAAAAAGCACTTTTGTTACAAAATTATATACAGTATCCACCTTTCATCTATTATTTCAGTATAGATATCACCAGCTAAAAATTAATTCAAACACTGCAAATATTATATCCATGTGGCATGTCCAGGCTTCTAACATAATAGCACATCAAAAGCAGGGAAAGACTTTGTAGTCTGGTAATTACTCAAATTTCCTCTTCCCCTGTCAAAAGGCATTTAAGATTTCACACAATGTACAGTGTAAACATTGCTTTGTACAGTAAATGCAAAGCAATAAAGGTGCCGTCTTTGCACCAGTGATCTCAGCAATAAAATATTTTCCAGGGGGATATGCCTTTTATTCTACAATATGTCAGTTCAAACCTAGAAGGATTCTTTAAATATCTTGTAGAAGTGACTTTCACAAAAAAAAAATGATAGACTTAATGTAAAAAGTTGTAAGGTGGAGCTGACATCAAGGTTGCCAATCTTTTAGTTTGAGCTTCACAATTATCTATGATTACATAATATTACTTATCCTTATGAGTGGCTGATATGTCAAGTCTTCATAGATGTTGGTGGGTTTAGGAATAGAAGCACATTGTTAAAGTACAGTACAGTGGAACCTCGGACTGCGAGTAACGCGGTTAACTAGCGTTTTGTAATACGAGCACTGTATTTAAAAAAAACGTAACTCGGTTTGCGAGTGTTGTCTCGCAAAACGAGCACGATTCAGGCCAAAGTGGTGTGCAGTACCGCGTTTGGCCTGAGGTAAGGGGGCGCCGGAGCCGAGCAGAGCGTCGCCGATCTCAGCTGATCGGCGCCGTTCGGAAATGCACGGAAAGGCCCGAGGACAGCACAGCTGACCTCGGCAAACCTCTGGCCGCATGCGGTATTGCACGCCATTGAAGTCAATGCGGAACAAATTATTTTCGTTTCCATTGACTTCAATGGGGAAACTCGCTTTGATATGCGAGGATTTTGGATTACGAGCATTCTCCTGGAACGGATTATGCTCGTAATCCGAGGTTCCACTGTATACTTTAAGTTGATTAGATGTTTTTCAGATCTGCTTTTTTGATTCCCCAGGTCCACCGTTTAGTGTGTTTTCTTGCACTTACCTCCATGAGGTCCCCCACAACCGGTGTTTTCTCTACAGGACATACCTTCTCATCAGTTCCCTGGCAATCATTTGTGTGCAGCCTGTACCATACAACAACTCCTCAAAATCTTTTTGCTTTATGAGCCTGAGCGCCATTCTCTTCAAATGGAAAGCCTGTCCGCAGCTTGAGGAGACGTGTATGGACTTTCCATTGAGGTAAAAGGCTTTCAAGCAATGAATGCACTAAAGACAAGTTGAGGGACTCAGAAGATTCGAAAAGTCGCAGGCCACTCAGTTAAGATGCCTGGGAGTTGCATTTCTGATAATAATAGCCTATTGCAAAAAGCTTGGGAAGTTGAGGTGGTCCTTGGAAGAGTAAATGCACTGGAAATGCACTTATAGGTGGACCTGGGCAGTCAAGTAAAAATGTCTTAAAACAGGTACTCAGTGGCTTTTAAGTACTGTTTACTCCTCTGCTACTCTTTAATCAGTTGTCCACTGCCCGCCGTCATATGACAGCGGGAAGCAGACTCTCTTGTTCTGGGCGGACGTCCCAAGCCACTAGGGGGCTCGCGCGCGCCCGCCGCGTCACTGGGGACCCGATGCGCGTGCCTGGTGGCCGCGATGGCCCAGTAACTGAGCAGGACCATGGATCTGTGTGTATAAACACACAGATCCACGTCCTGTCAGGGAGAGGAGACCGATGGTGTGTCCCTTGTACATAGAGACAACCATCGGTCACCTCCCCCAGGCAGTCTCCTCCCCCCACAGTAAGAATCACTCCCAGGGAACACATTTAACCCCTTGATCGCCCCCTAGTGTTAACCCCTTCCCTGCCAGTCATATTTATACAGCAATCAATGCATTTTTATAGCAGTGATCGCTGTATAAATGTGAATGGTCCCAAAAATGTGTCAAAAGTGTCCGATGCGTCCATCGCAATATCGCAGTCACGATAAAAATCGCAGATCGCCGCCATTACTAGTAAAAAAAAATAAAAATAAAAATGCTATAAATCTATCCCCTATATTGTAGCTACTATAACTTTTGCGCAAACCAATCAATATACGCTTATTGCGATTTTTTTTTTTTGCCAAAAATATGTAGAAGAATACGTATCGGCCTAAACTGAGGAAAAAATTTGTTTAAAAAATAAATAAAAAATGTATATTTATTTTAGCAAAAAGTAAAAAATATTGTGTTTTTTTCAAACATGTCACTCTTCTTTTGTTTATAGCGCAAAAAATAAAAACCGCAGAGATAATCAAATACCATCAAAAGAAAGCTCTATTTGTGAGGAAAAAATTAGAAAAATTTCATGTGGGTACAGTGTTGCATGACCGCGCAATTGTCATTCAAAATGTGACAGCGCTGAAAGCTGAAAAATGGCCTGGGCAGGAAGGGGGTGAAAGTGCACTGTATTGAAGTGGTTAAATGCAAGCTAACAGTGGAAACCCCCTTTGTAATTAAATTCTGCAGTCTAAACTGTCATTGCAAACAAAATACAGACATTCAAAAAGATATGTGTGTATACACAGGCATCACATGAAACCTGCATTTTATTCATATTGCCAATTCAGTTTGCTGAATCTAATGTAAGATGACAGCTGAATCCTATACAATGTCCTATTTTGTAAGGTTAGATCTGTGGAATTATTAGAGAGACCATAGATTAAGGTGACCAGATTTTTTAAATGAAATCCGGGGACATTTTTTTTTTTAGTAGTAGTAATGGTGGCAATCAGCGACTCGTTGCTGGACTGCGATATTGCGGCGGACAAATCGGACACTAAGTGACACTTTGTGGGAGCCAGTGACACTAATACAGTGATCACCAGTGCTAAAAATATGCACTGTCAGTGTAGTAATGACACTGGCTGGGAAGGGGATAACATCTAGGGCAATCAAGGGGTTAAATGTGTGCCTAATAAGTGTTTTTTCCCTGTGGGGGAGGTGCTTTTACTAAGGGAAGGCATAGATCCCAGTACCTGCTTTGCAGGAACACAGGATCAATGTCTTACATACTGACAGAACGCCGATCTGCCTTGTTTACATAGTCAGACCACCGTTCTGCCTGTGTACATAACGATTAGCAGGTACCGATGGACAGCGAGTCCGTCGGAGCCGATGACTGGCTCCCATACCCAGAAATGCAGGATCACTGCAGCCCCTGTTCAAATCAAATCCGGGGACAAAACCGGGGACAGTGTCCTCAATCCAGGGACTTTCCCCCGAAACCGGGGACTGTCCCCGGAAACCGGGGATGTCTGGTCACCCTACCACCCTACCATAGATAGATTAACAGCTTGAAGTAATGCTCACAATTTTGCACATTCCTTAACATTTTTGGACCATTTATTACCATCTAGGAGGAAAAAAGTGTCAAGGAAAGGCTGAGGGACCTGATTGTTGCCTTTGCTATGGTTTTTCCAGACTGGTAAAAATACTATGCATGTACCTCTGTCTTTGTAGGACAAGGAAGGGGTGTTGGCAGAACATGTAGAAGCCATTGCTGACCTCTGCTTACTGGTTGCTGAAGAGTCAAACTGAACCAGTGGCTTCAAACATGTGAATCATTTTATGGCTTAAAGCCGTATTAAACCCAAAACTACAATTTTTATGTAATGCAGCTTACTAATTTTAGTTGTGGTGGCTGCATTCGTTTTCTTTTATAGGCTTTCCCTCTATTTTCACCTGGTGAACTGGCCAGTAATACACCTCCTGTATGAGAGTGCCTTTTAAATAATTATAGCAGCATTTTTTCCTTTTGAGTTAATGGTTTTACATAAATAAATAAAAGGTGATTATTATAAGCACCCCATCAGTGGTAAGTGGTTTGTTTTGAGCCTATACCTGCTACATCTGCAGGACAGCTTGTCCTGTTGAAAAACAACAGCCATACTGGCCAGATCCCCAGGTGAAAATAAAAGAAAAAGAATGCAGCCATATCATCTAAGAATTGGTGAACTGTAATATAACAAATGTTTGCTTTTAGCTTTAGTACCGCTTTACGTTTGTAGATCGGACTTCGCTGTCAGTCTCTTTGTTCAGACTTACTGGCCAGATCACCAGGTGAAAACAAATGAAGGAAAAACTAAAAAGTAAACAAATGCAGCCATCACATCTAAGAATTGGTAGAGTTATGCCGCGTACACAACGTACACACGATCATTATTCACGGCGGTTAAAAATCCGCCGTGAATAATGACAGGAAAAACAAGGGAACCGCTTCGGTTCCAAGGGTTCCCTACACACGGTCGTTTTTCCCGTCATTTTTTCTCTTGACGAGAAAAACGACCGTCTGTGGGCTCCGTGGCAGTGTCTCCCTATGGGAAAACTGCCGCGGAAAAAAATGATGGAAAAAACGATGAGAAAATTTAGAACATGTTCTAATTTTTCTCGTCGTTTTTTCTGCCGTTTTTCTCAACGAGAAAAATGACATAAAGCCCACAGACGATCGTTTTTCTCGGCGAAAAAAAAATGCCGTTTTTCTCGTCGAGAAAAGCGGTCGTGTGTACGCGGCATAAGTTTGTAGATCGGTATGCTTGATTCAGGTCAGTGACTCAAAGTATTGAAGCTAGAGACATCCAGGTACATAGCATTCTCAGGAGGTGAGAAATGGCAGCCTCCAAATTTATTTCAATAAAGTTTTTTTTATATTAAATCTAGTATCTATCATGTCTTGGAGGTTCCAAGCTGAAAGTCTTCCAGATAGTTTTTAAAGGGTAATTCCTGCTATATAGGTACACTATAATGGTCTGGGTCATTTTTATTTAAGTTTTTTTAGTTTGTACTTTGTTGTTTTATGTCTGTTTTTTGTTTTTTCTTTATTTGTTTTGCTTTATGTTTATATCCAATCCTTGTTTAACAAATAAAACACTTTACACTTTAAAATAAAAAGTCATCCACTTCTGTGTTAAATTTCAACTTGAGCTTTTGAGGTTTGTAAACAACTGTGTTGAAACAAAAGGGCGAATAGTAGCCTGTAAATGTTTGAATAGAATCTTTAAAGTGGAATTCAAGCCTAACAATAACTATTGTTATAAATGTTCTCTCCCTCACCTCCTACTTGTCCTGTCTACCTTGTGTAAAAAGATCTGTATACTTACCTTTTTTTAAGTCCACCACGGTCCAATCATGTGATCCTGCAGCTCCAGCTCCCCCATGTCATGGAGCACTAAACAGCTGGAAATTCCGAGAGCAGTGACGTCACCCATAGGCTCTCCTTATAGTCCAACCGTTTCCGCTACTCTCTCCTCTCCCCTGCAGCTGCCATTCATTGGCACAGAGAACACATGACCGAACCAGAGCAGACTGAAAAAAGGTAAGTATATAGATCTTTTTTACACAGGGTAGGCAGTATAGGTAGAAGGGGGAGAATAATAAAAAAAAAATAGTTAGTTAGGCTTGAATTCCACTTTAGGTACCACCTGCTGGCTCAAAAACAAGAATGCAAAAATTTATATGCAGTATTTCATATCTACCTGATATAAAAATAGACAAAAATGTTTTTATACACTTTAAAGTGTTACTAAACCCACAACAGTAAAATCAGTCTGTATATGCAGCATAGCATGCTTGTTATACTTACAGTGGAACTTAAGGGGTTAATCCTCTGCATTGTGTGAAAAGTATGTTTTATGCTGTATGCACAGATCCTACCCCCCCCCCCCCCCCCCGCACTGTCTATTTGGGGAAGGCCAGCTAACACAGGCAGAGTAGCCAACCTGCACATGCTCAGTTGTGTCTTTTATGCTAGTGAGAGCATTTACTTGTTCTCAGAGCTAGCCAGGTCACATGATATTGACATCCCACATGTGGGCGTGTATACAGGCTGCAGTGGAAATCTCCTCCTACCTGAACTCTGAGAACTGGAGAAACCATGCAGTTTATCATGTAACCGTGGAATACAGATCATCCAAAAAGATGTAAATAGAGTGGCAGTATTTTAATGTAAAAAGATGATTTATAAGGTGTGGGCACTGTGAGAGGGCGGATGAACTACTTTCATATTACTGGGTTTGGTAACACTTTAAGCTTTTTTTTTTTACTGTTAAAAAAATCAGTTTACAAAAATAATTAATAGATGAAAACAGAAAAGCCAAACTTTCAGTGCTGAAAACTTTAAAAAAAAAAACTGCTTTAGGACAACGTTGATAATGACATATCACGAGTCTCTGCGCAGTGATTAAAATAAGATGTTGGATATGTCATTACGCCCTAGGCATGGTATCTGTAGCAGGGGGAAAAAAAAAGTCTGCCAATTTTAAAAAAAGCTGGAGGGAACAGCATCAGACGTGGACTGCCCCCTTTAATGGGTTTATATTTAGTTCTAAAAGAAAACAGACAATTACAATGTTCCTCTGCTATAATCAGCAGGAAGGGATACAGGTAGCCACAAAGCACTCCTTAAAAAAACAAAATGACATCAAGGTAGTTTGAAAAAATAACACTTTGCAGCTATTTCATGTTGATAAAAGGAACTGATGTAATTGTTTCCTGAAATAATTTGTGTTTAACTACTTGAAAAATGTAACATTATGCGTTATTATTCTGTCACAATCTTCCGCGTTATTAGGCTACTCTTAGGTGCCCGTCTAATAGATTGCATTCAGTGTGCTCAAAGAGAAATTCCAAGGGAAGATGGGAAAGCAGTCAGAAAATACTGAAACTGTAGTTCACCTGAATTTTTCTGGTGGTACAATAATGGTAAAAAAAAATTAACAAAATTCATAGAAAACTTTTTATAATTTTCTTCCCTTAACCACTTAAGCCCCAGACCATTTTGTAGCTAAAGGATTAGGCCACTTTTTGTGATTCGGCACTGCGTCGCTTTAACTGACAATTGCGCGGTCGTGCGACGTGGCTCCCAAACAAAATTGACGTCCCTTTTTTTCCCACAAATATAGCTTTCTTTTGGTGGTATTTGATCACCTCTGCGTTTTTGATTTTTTGCGCTATAAACAAAAATAGAGCGTCAATTTTGAAAAAAATTCAATATTTTTTACTTTTTGCTATAATAAATATCCCCAAAAAATATATAAAAAAACGTTTTTTTTCCTCAGTTTAGGCCGATACGTATTCTTCTACATATTTTTGGTAAAAAAAAATTGCGATAAGCGTTTGATTGGTTTGCGCAAAAGTTATAGCGTCTACAAAATAGGGGATAGTTTTATGGCATTTTTATTAATATTTTTTTTTTACTAGTAATGGTGGTGATCAGCAATTTTTATCGTGACTGTGACATTATGGCAGAAACATATGACACTTTTAACACTATTTTGGAACCATTGTAATTTTTACAGCGAACAGTGCTATAAAAATGCACTGATTACTGTGAAAATTACACTGGCAGTGAAGGGATTAACCTGTAGGGGGCGCTGAAGGGGATAAGTGTGACCTAATGTGTGATTCTTACTGTGTGGGGGCGTGGCTTGGCATGTGACGTCACTGATAGTCGTTCCCTATGACCGGGAACAGACAATCAGTGACAGTCTCACTAGGAAGCACGGGGAGAAGTTTGTTTACACTCACCTCTCCCCGTTCTTCAGCTCTGTGACCTGATCGCGGGACAACGGCGGCAATTGGGTCCGCGGGTCCCGCGGGCACGGTCACAGAGCTCAGGACCGGGTCGCGAGCACGCAGCCGGCGGCGTGCGCGACCAAGGCTGGGCTTTTTAAAGAGGACCTGTACGTGCTTGTGCCCAGCCGTGCCATTCAGCTGACGTATATGTACAGGCGTCGGTCCTTAAGTGGTTAAAACATCATATCAAACCCCAAACAGTGAACACTGCAGGTTTTTACAAATTAGACTTCTTTTTTCTATTTCAAAATGTTTATTCATTTTCCAAAAGACAAGGAATACAGAGAAAAAGATATACTGAACATAGTCTTGTCAGGAACAACACAAATAGTCAATCATATAGTTATACACCATTCGTTGTCCTATGCGTAACAAGGGGAAGCCTATTAGACACTTCTATACCACTCACTATAAAACATCTGACATCAACCCCCCCCCCTCTCTTTTTAGGAACAAATTTGCTATAAAACTCCACGAGGAAGCGGCCTGATCTCAGAAATCTATGGTCATATGGTGTGTACAGATCCACAAGAAATACTACCATACATACAGAAATGGGAAACAGACTTTAAGTTATCAATATCCTCAGATGATTGGGATGATTGTATAACAAATTTACATAAATGCACAAGTTCCCTTACAGTTCGTGAAACTATTTACTAGATGGTACTTCACACCCACCAAATTACACGCTATATACCCATCAGTCTCTCCCACATGTTAGAGGATGCCCCTCTCAGGGTTCCTTTCTTCATATCTTTTGGGAATGTGAGAAAGTATCCCATATTTGGTAGACATGTACAATTTGTTTAGTTCCAAATTCATTTTTTTTAACAAATTTTGAGACATTTGTTGATTCGGAAACATCCGAATTAACGAAAACCCGTTTAACAAATTTTAACGAATATTCGAAAATTAGTAATTTTGAAATTTGAAAATCCGAAAACCCGAAAATTTCGAAAAATCTGAAATAATAACTAATTATAGGTTTTGGAATTTTCTTTCAAATTTGGCTGTTATAAGCTCTGCCCTAAAACAGTACACAACCACCAGTGATTGGTAAAATATGATCAATTGTTATCTGCTACTGTAGTTACCCTATGTGATATTTGTGTACCTCTTTATTTAGAATAACTCTATACGACTACCAAGCCATGTGCAGAACAAATAAGGAGAGCAGTGACAGCGCTCACAGTTTATTGGATGTAAGTATTACTGATTTTTGTAACAATTTTGTTACATGTTGACAATATGTAATATCAAAAAAACTGATCACTTTGCACTATGCAACTGAGTTGTTTTTTTAACGCTTTTAACAATTTTGTTGAATAAAATATAACAAGGTTGTTTTTTTATATAATAACTGGTTGCATTCTTATATACAAATTGGATACCATTAAAATCCCAATTCTCATGCCATGAGAAAAAAATATTTTTACAAAATGAGATGTTGATGTTAAAACCACTTTAGACCTCATGTATAACTGTGTCTGCCATGCAACCCTGGAAACATGTCATGTCTTTGTCTAATTGGTTCATATGGGCTTTAGAAACCATTATTCATAAGGACACCTGAGGATTGGAAACATTTGGTCTAGGGGACAAGTACAACCAACTATCCCTTTTACGGGAGAAACAGACTTCTGTGGGCTAAAGAAAGTGTACTACCTAAAGTTGGCCAGGCAGTGATTGGTGGGTGTGATGATGAGGTTTTTTTCATATAAAGGTTTAATTACATGTTTGATTCTGACACGCCTTTCCAGAGTTTCCTTAGCAGCTCTGGACATTTGGCCATATGACATCTCAGAGCCACAAGAATGAATATGGTGCTGGGACATTTTGCTTTGTCAGACATTGTGATTGCAGGTCTAAAGGAGGAAGAGGCAGCTATATAATGCCCACAATGTGTCACTGTCTGACTTCAGGTTCTATGCTGATCAATGTCTGAATGGTGAAGTATCTCCAATTAGAGGCCACCATCCCAACATATCTTGTTAACATTGGCTTGGGGCAAATACCCACCTGCCCTCCCAGCAAGTTTCCCCCTCGTTCCCTGCATCAGTGCAGAATCTGGTGCAGCTGTGCATGATAGGCAATCAACTACTAACTTCAGCTTGCTCAATTAAGCATTGACAAAAAAAATTTAATCTGAAAGCTGATTGGCTACTATGCAGAACTTCACCAGATTTTGCACTGTCAAGTTTTATTAAATCAAGCCCATTGTGTCTATGCCAACAGTCCGTTGTCGGCTGTTGAATACTGCAAACTGATAGCTAGTACTATGGGGTATAGTGGATAAATCAATCCTGTACACACAAACTGAAAAATAAGGAAAATTATACTATGTATAGAGTTAGGCCGGCCATAGACAATTTGAATCTTGGCCGGTTGAGCAGCAACTGTGTGTGGACAGGCTGAATGTACCCAATCACTCGATCAACTTGAGTACAACTAGCCTGCCGGATTCACTTGCAATAATTGCTAGCGGCTGCTATAGCCGCCAGCAATAATCACTTCCCCTGGCCCACCCTGCCCCCCCCCCCCTGGGAGCAGATATTGACTCGGCAGGAGGGTTTTCCTGGTCACCACTACCTGTGGTTGCATGAAAAAAATTGCACTATAGCCTGCCTAAGTTTCAAATTGCATTGTCCTATATAATCCATTTTTTTTATAAGGGGAAAAAAGCAAGAGACTGGCAATAGGATTTCCTCTTCATTTTTTATTTAGGTTTTGCTAAAAAAACGATACAGAGGTCAAGCAAACTATGCAAGCACCTATTGCTGGGCAACGGCACCGTCAGAATTGGTGCGACGGCAACTTTGCAGCGCTGCAGCAATTCCCAAAAGTAGTTCCTGCACTACTTTTGGCGACTTCAGGGGCAATTTCAATAGACATCTGTGCATGAACCCGTACAGATGTCTCTAAAATCGCCCCCAAAGTCGGACTGAAGTGCCGGTTTGAGTTCAGCTGATTTCGCATGATTTCAAACCCGCATTCAGTGTGAACCTAGGCTTAGTTTCCTTCTGGCAGTTCATTCAGTGGACAGCCCATCTCACTGGCTTATCCACAAGCAAGGGTGATCTTGGTAACCAGCCTAATTTTCCAAAGGTGCATTCTCCTCAATTATAGCAAGTCTGGTAGCAGATGTAAGGGGACACCTCTTGGAGGGACGCCCGTAGTAGTTAATAAAAGTCATCAGGATTTGTTTTGTAATGTTAAAGATGTTTTCACTCATCCAGACATCTTCCTTAGTTATAAATAGTGTTGGGAACATTCCTGATACTCATTTGAACTGAAGAAACCACTTGAATAAGTGGTGAAACTCCATTCCATTTCAGATCATGTCCAGATCAATTAGCTATACCATGACCTAAACAAATGGAAAAAAAAAAGACGCTTGACGGGAACACCGACCCTTTATTTAAAGGTTTGATTTTTCTCACATCAAACAGCAACATTGAGAAACTCAAGTCGACCTAATTTTTTTTCTAATTCGTTCACAGCCTTACCATGCCTTCTTTGCTGCAGTAAAATGGATAATGACAGAGCTTATCCTGTAAGTGTTCATTTACCATCACAAAGTATTTCCTTTCTGCATGTTGTAACCTTGTTTAGTACATCACACTCATTAATAAATAACCAACAATTTAGAATTCAAGTGCATCACTGAATGTGTATGTCTTCAGTGGACAGATTGGAGGAACTGCTGTTATTGTGGTTTCACTTGTGTGGTGGGTAATGGACGTCTGCTGTCTGGGTGGGCCCACGTGAATACATCAAACATCTCGATGAGTCATTGTGTTACTTGGTGATTTCATGTTCTGTGAAATAGTTCCTCAGATGCTCATGTCAGGATTAGGACAAGTTGTCAGGTGTTAGTGAGATGTCGGCAGATCATATCCCTGTTTCCAATTACACAGTCCATATAATGTGATATATGATCCCATAAGTCCCCGAACACCTCGTTTTTTTTTTCTATATAAGGAGCAAGTGTTCCATTTTGGTCAGGTGAAAGAGGCTCTAGCTTGTATTTTATGTACACTGTTAGACAAACCCATGTCAAAGCACGTTGGTCACTCAAAGTTATCCTTTAAAATCAAATGGTTCAACCTTTTCAGCCAACTATATCAATCTTTGTTAATATTTTACCCCAGAGGTACTTTTAAGGTCTCCCGAAACCCATGCAGAAAACATTTTATTGGGGGTCAGGCGGAAAAATGACACTTACATTGGCAGCAAGTGTAAAGAATGCCCCTTTTACAGTGATGTTCACTATGCCAACTTACAGACTGCTAAAAAAGATCATTGGTGACTTGCAGCTGGCTCTGCCAAATGGCAACTGACTCAGAACTATGCAGGCACCATGACCAGTGTATTCGAGATATCCCCAACTCTCTCCTACCCCCCTTACCCTTTTTTAACCCCTCCTTTAACACACCCCTTTCTTACCCCTTTTATCAATAATAGACCACACCGGAGTTGGAGTATAACTGGCCATAACAGCCTTTTTTATTAACAAAATAAAATAAATAACTCCAAATATTAATTAACTTTTAATTAAATAACTTTCCATTAACATATTTCAACATTTTTAAACCAGAGTTTCCTAACTCCCAGTTTGTTGGTCTATGACGGCACCTCAAACTTTTTCACTCTCCACCACTACACTGCGGTACCATAATATAACTACACCAGGCCTCCAGCCGTATCCACAGCTCGGAGACAACCCCCTCCCGCAGTGCAACCATAACCGTATTCCAGCAGACACCGTACCACTGGAATCCATCAGAGGGGCACATATCACCGATGAGCCCCCCACCACTTCCATGACATCTGTTTTCTGCTACCGTCAAAGACCAAAGACACCACCTTTTCCCTTTAGCTGCTATGACGACCCAAATCCATGCTTCCTGCAAGAGAAGAAAAACAAACACACAACACAACAGGGAGGGTGGGAAAAGCTTCCTCTCTCTGTCTAAACTCCTCCAAGTGAACCCTGCCGGTCCCACCCCCTTCCTTTATACCGCTCCTCCCCTTTAGGTAATTTTAACCTCTAGCCTCCTCCCCTCTGGCATTTTACAGATTAACCCTTTTGTTGCCTCTCCTCTTCCCCTAGTCATGCCCGGCCCTTCATTACTCTGCATTTCTTGTCTTTCCATTCCGGGCCTCCCTACATATGGAAGGTCATTGGTCAATCAAAAACAGCTCAAGGAATACATAGCAAAGTCTGGAGGAACCTTAGGGTTGGTTGAGAATGGCTAGATTATTTGATTTTATCTGACTGCACTGCCTTCTGAATATCAAAGAATCTATTTCTCTTCTCTATTGGAAATGTGCCCTAGAAATTCCAATATCAATGTATATGAAAGAAAAATCTAAGTGTGGTGTTGCAATTAGCAATCAAGGACATGGTATTCTAAATAAAAATATCACTGGCAACATTGTTTACCATATAATGATATAGCACTGATATATTATACAAAGTATATACAGTAAGTCCAGTTGTATAATTCCCTAAAAAAAAAAAATCATGTATAACAATACAGTACATTGTAGATGGTACCTGTACTAAGGGTGTAGATTATATAAACATGCATAACAAGCACAAAGAAATATTGAAAAAAGTATTAGAGTTACATTTTTGCATCCAACAGAGTATTTCACGTTTCCATGGTAAATTGAGTTTATCAAGTTCAACTTGTACCCTTAGTACCCCAAAGTCACAGTTGATCCAGAGGAAGGCAAAACTCTTATGAAGTTTGGTCCGATTTGCTCCTGCAGGGAAAGAAATTCATATTTCTTGATAGGATTAAAGGAACAGGGCATTACCTTTAATTTGTTTGTTTTTTTGCCACTAATCCAGAATGGTGGGTGGAAGCTGATGCTTTAATATTGTTCAAGAATTACTTAGAGCAAAGTAACAGATTCTCTTTAACCTCTTCAGCCCCAGACCATTTTGTTGCTAAAGGACCAGGCCCCTTTTTGCGATTCGGCACTGCGTCGCTTTAACTGACAATTGCGCGGTCGTGCGACCTGGCTCCCAAACAAAATTGATGTCCTTTTTTCTTACAAATAGAGCTTTCTTTTGGTGGTATTTGATCACTTCTGTGGTTTTTATTTTTTGCACTATAAACAAAAATAGAGCGACAATTTTGAAAAAAATTACATATTTTTTACTTTTTGCTATAATAAATATCCCCAAAAAATATATATAAAAAAACATTTTTTTCCGCAGTTTAGGCCAATATGTATTCTTCTACATATTTTTGGTAAAAAAAATTGCAATAAGCGTATAGTGATTGGTTTGCGCAAAAGTTATAGCGTCTACAAAATAGGGGATAGTTTTATGGCATTATTATTAATTATTTTTTTACTACTAATGGCGGCGATCTGCGATTTTTATCGTGACTGCGACATTATGGCGGACACATCGGACACTTTTGACACATTTTTGGGACCATTGTCATTTTTACAGCGATCAGTGCTATAAATATGCACTGATTACTGTGAAAATGACACTGGCAGTGAAGGGGTTAACCTCTAGGTGGCGCTGTGGGGGTTAAGTGTGCCTTAGTGAGTGATTCTTACTGTAGGGGGGTGTGACGTCACTGATCATCATTCCCTATGACAGGGAACAGACAATCACTGACATGCCACTAGGAAGAACGGGGAAAGGTTTGTTTACACTTACCTCTCCCCGTTCTTCAGCTCTGTGACCCGATCGCGGGACACCGGTGGCGATCCGGGTCGGTCATGGTGCTTCTGACCGAGTCGCAAACGGCTGGGATCCTTAAGGGGACATACCTATATGCCCTTGTGCCCAGCCGTGCCATTCTATCGACCTATATCGTCGTGCGGCGGTCCTTAAGTGGTTAAAGTGTATGTTACCAACATTTCATATTGCTGATACGTGTCTGTTGTGCCATGTACCTGCATTAAAAAGTACCCTGTTCTCTTTGCATTGCTTCCTTTGTGTGAAATACATAGTTACATAGTTAATCTGGTTGAAAAAAAGACACAAGTTCATCCAGTTCGACTAACATAAATACACAAAATCGAAAAACCTCCATATACACTAACTTGTATCCACAGTTGATCCAGAGGAGGGACAAAAACAAACAAACAATAAAGCATTATCCAATTTGCCCCAGAGAGGGGGGGGATTCCTTCCTGATCCCGAAGAGGCAATAAGATATTCCCTGGATCAACTTTACCTATAAATTATATTATCCAGTTATATTATGTGCATTTAGGAAAGAATTCAAGCCTTTTTCACTGCTCTTATTGTGAATAAGCCTTTCTGTATTTGGAGATTAAATCTCTTTTCCTCCGGACATAAAGAGTGCCCCCCTTGTCCTCTGTGATGACCTTAATCTGAATAACTCTACACCAAGTTCACTATATGGACCTCTTACTGTATGTATCTATACATTTTGACCATAATCTCCTCTTCTGAAGAGAGAATACATTTAGTTGAGCTAATCTTGGAAACACAGCTTACCTGTACTCCAATTAAAGGAACACTTTTTAATCAGAGTATGGCATCAAGTCAATTCAACACCTGGGATATTGATCTGGTCAGTTAAGGCCCTTTTCACACGGGACGGATCCGTGAGGATCCGCCCCGTGAACCTCCGCTTGCTAAGCGGGATCGCTCCGCTGACCCCCGCTGAGCCGGAGGATGACAGGGCGGACCCCGCACACTGTGCAGGGACCGCCCTGTCAGATCTCCGCTCTCCCCTATGGGGGGATCGGATGAACACGGACCGTCTGTCCGTGTTCATCCAATCCGCTCTGCAGACGGATAGAATAATAGGATTTTCCTCCGTCTGCAGAATCGGGGGATTGCGGACATGGAGGAGATCGATGTTCATCCGCTGACACCCGCGATCTCATAGGGACCAATGTATGTCCCTTTTTCATCCTTAAACGGATGGATGAAAAAGCGGACATATGGTCCGTATGTGTGAAAGGGGCCTAAGTAGCAAAGGGGGTTGTTAATAAGTTTCAGCTGCTTTGGTGTAAATGAAATGAACAAGAGATAGCGATGGTGAAGCCCTCAGGAGATACACTTGCCATGCTCAAACTTTAATTAAACAATACTTTTGGTGGACCGACACTTTCACATATTGTAGACCTCACTGATTATATTATTTAAAAAGTGCATAATTCACATATTTAGTAACTGTATGTGTATGAAGGTACAATTTACCTCATATCATATATATTCAAACAAGCACTATAAATTACACTCATTAAAAGTAATTCATTATTATTGTGGTGTGGACCACACATATCCAAGAATTCATAAAGGTACCTTCTGGAATAAGACACATAGGCCTTGATTCGTACACTGCTATAGTATTTTAAACATCTTAATGTGTGCATAAGGCATGCTAAAGTGGCTTCTCATCCAATGTTATTTCCTTTTAGCACACCTTAGTATTAGGGATGAGCCGAACACCCCCGGGTTCGGTTCGCACCAGAACCTTCGAACGGACCGAAAGTTCGCGCGAATTTTCGAACCCTATTCGTTATAATGGACGCGAACGTTCAAAATCAAAATTGCTAATTACAACGGCCAATATGCATGTTAATGTTATAAAACAGGTTTGGGGACCCGGGTCCTGCCCCAGGGGACATATATCAATGCAAAAATAAATTTTAAAAACTAAAGTTTTTTCGGGAGCAGTCATTTTAATGATGCATAAAGTGAAAAAAAAAAAAGTGAAATTTTCCTTTAAATATGGTACCTGGGGGGTGTCTAAAGTATGCCTGTGAAGTGGCATGTGTTTCCCGTGTTTAGAACTGTCCTTGCACAAAATGACATTTGTAAAGGAAAAAAAGAAGCCATTTAAAACCACTTGCGGCTTTAATGTCATGTCTTGTCCTGGCCGCCATATGGCTGAAAATCCTTGAGAAAAATGGCATGGCTACCCCATCACCCCCCCCCCCACCCCAGCCCCTTTGGGTCTTGTATGGATACTAAGGGGGACCCCGCACCCAAAATAAAACCCTATACCTACAACCCTATATACTCTGAACAGCAGTATATAGGTGGTGCAAACAAGACATGGACTGTAGGTTTGTTCTTAAGTAGAATCTGAACAGGTACATTATGAAGTGTAGCTACATCCCAAAAAAATCAATTTTTAAGCTTTTTGGAGAACATAGGGAGGGGTTATCACCCCTGTAACATTTGCTGTCTTTGCACATCTGTTCAGAACATGTCACCTCACTTTCCGTCCCAATGACAAATGTTTTTGGAAAAGTGGGGTTTTAATTGAAACAAGGATTGGTGATAAAGCATCAGTAGAGAGGAGATACCTTTTTCCCAAATTAAATCTAACAGGATAGAATTTTCCTTCCTAGGGGTAGATTTCCTCTCACTTCCTGTTTTCTCTTGCCGTTTGCAAGTAGGAGTCGTTTGTAAGTTGGATTTTTGAAAGTAGGGGCCTGCCGTATATACTCTGCAGAAATTTGCCCTATTAGATGTTGGTGTAGCCACAAGACTGGTGGGCACAGGAATGGGCCCTGCTGTGAGTTAATAGATCAAGATTTGTACTTGCATGCACCTGTTGAACCGGGCAGAAAAATTGGGCCTTTGGTGGTGGTGGTGGGGGTGGTGGACGGTGTTGCCACAAGACTGTAAGCCCTCACAGTTACTCTTGGTGGGTGCAGGAATGGGCCCTGCTGTGAGTTATTAGATCAAGATTTGTAATTGCATGCACCTGTTGAACAGGGCAGAAAAATTGGGCCTTTGGTGGTGGTGGTGGTGGTGGACGGTGTTGCCACAAGACTGTAGGCCCTCATAGTTACTCTTGGTGGGCGCAGGAATGGGCCCTGCTGTGAACTATTAGATCAAGATTTGTAATTACACGCCCCTGTTAAACAGGGGCTGAAAAATTGTGCCTTAGGCATTGGTGCTGGTGCCACAACACTGCAACCCCTCACAGATACTGTACTTGGAGCACAGCAGTCACACCTGTTGCGAAGCATCTTTTTAAAAAATTGTAATTACACGCCCCTGTTATACAGGGGCTGAAAAATTGTGCCTTAGGCACTGGTGCTGGTGCCACAACACTGCAACCCCTCACAGATACTGTACTCTGAGCACAGCAATGAGACCTGTTGCAAAGCATTGCCTAAAAATTGTAATTACACGCCCCAACAGGGGCTGAAAAATTGTGCCTTAGGCACTGGTGCTGGTGCCACAACACTGCAATCCCTCACAGATACTGTACTCTGAGCACAGCAGTCACACCTGTTGCGAAGCATCTTTTTAAAAAATTGTAATTACACGCCCCTGTTATACAGGGGCTGAAAAATTGTGCCTTAGGCACTGGTGCTGGTGCCACAACACTGCAACCCCTCACAGATACTGTACTCTGAGCACAGCAATGAGACCTGTTGCAAAGCATTGCCTAAAAATTGTAATTACACGCCCCAACAGGGGCTGAAAAATTGTGCCTTAGGCACTGGTGCTGGTGCCACAACACTGCAACCCCTCACAGATACTGTACTCTGAGCACAGCAGTCACACCTGTTGCGAAGCATCTTTTTAAAAAATTGTAATTACACGCCCCTGTTATACAGGGGCTGAAAAATTGTGCCTTAGGCACTGGTGTGGTGGCATGGATCATTGAGGAGGAGGAAGAGGATAGTCAGTGAACATAACAGGACAGTCACTCAGCATCAGCATAGGCAGTCTTGAAGGGATGTGACATTATAAATTATTCCGTTATATCCGCTTCAGGTGTCTGGTAGCTGGTGGTGATCCAAGACTGATTCATTTTTATGAAGGTCAGTCGATCAACCGAGTCGGTGGACAGGCGCACCCTATGATCGGTGACAAATCCTCCAGCAGCACTGAATGTGCGTTCGGAAAGAACGCTGGATGCAGGACAGGCCAGTAGCTCAATTGCATACTGTGCAAGCTCTGGCCAGTGATCCATCCTCAGGACCCAGTAAGCCAGAGGATTTTCGGTGGGAAAGGTGTCCAAGTCTGACCTTGCCCCTAGGTATTCCTGCACCATGTATATCAGACGCTGGCGATGGTTGCTGGAACCGATCATACCTTGGGGCTGCGGACTAAAAAATTGTCTGAACGCATCGGTCAGACGTCCACCTTCCCCACCGCTCCTTCTGCTACTGACCGAAGCCTCAGCAACTCGTCGTCCAGGACCAGGAGTTTGTAACCTCCCAGTTTCTGGGAACGCGTTGCACAGACCTTTCTGCAAGGCCTCCCTGAGATGTCTCATCCTCTGCTCCCTCTGCGATGGCAAGATAAGGTCCGCAACCTTACCCTTGTACCGTGGATCAAGGAGAGTGGCCAGCCAGTAATGGTCACTCTCCTTGATCCGAAGAACACGAGGATCCTTCCGCAGGCTTTGCAGGATCAGGGAGGCCATGCAGCGTAGGTTAGCTGAGGCATTCGGTCCGGAGTCTTCTGGGTCACTGAGGATGACATGATCGCCAGCCACCTCCTCCCAGCCACGTACAAGTCCACTGGTTTGTTGGGACTGTACATCATCCCTAAAAGACTGCTGCTGCTGATGCTGAGTGCCAGGCTCCACCTCCATGCTCACACAATCCTCCTCCTCCTCCTCCTCCTCCTCCTCTTCCTGTGTGATGGGTGGGACAGAAGGAACATTGTCTGGATAAAGGGGGCCTTGAGAGACAAGGAAGTCCTCCTCTTCCTGCCTCTGTTCTGCCTCAAGTGCCCTGTCCATTATCCCACGCAGCGTATGCTCCAACAGGTGGACAAGAGGTACAGTGACACTGATGCATGCACTGTCACTGCTCACCATCCTCGTGGCCTCCTCAAATGGTGAGAGGACAGTGCATGCATCCCTGATCATGCTCCACTGGCGTGGGGAAAAAAAGCCAAGCTCCCCTGACCCTGTCCTGGTGCCGTAGTCGCAAAGGTACTCATTGATGGCCCTCTGCTGCGTGTGCAGTCGCTGCAGCATGGCCAACGTTGAGTTCCACCTGGTGGGCATGTCACATATTAGGCGGTTCTTGGGCAGGTTCAGCTCCTTTTGCAGCTCAGTCAGCCGAGCACTGGCATTATAAGATCGGCGGAAATGCACACAGACTTTCCTGGCCTGCCTCAGGACATCCTGTAAGCCTGGGAACCTGCCCAAGAACCGCTGCACCACCAGGTTGAGGACGTGAGCCATACAGGGCACATGGGTGAGCTGCCCCTGTCGCAGGGCGGAGAGGAGGTTGGTGCCATTATCAGAAACGACCATTCCTGGCTTAAGCTGGCGTGGCGTCAACCACCTCTCGGCCTGCCCCTGCAGAGCTGCCAGAACCTCTGGCCCAGTGTGGCTCCTGTCCCCCAAACACACCAGCGCAAGCACGGCATGGCATCTTTTTGCCTGCGTACTCGCGTAGCCCCTTGTACGCCTACGGAGCACCGCTGGTTCCGAGGACAGAGCACTCGAAGAGGACATGGAGGAAGAAGAAGAGGAGGGGGTGGAGGAGAGAGGTGTGTCACAACCAGTAGTAGCATTTTGGAGGCGTGGTGGCGGAACAACCTCCAACACTACTGCACCTTGTCCTGCATCCCTCCCAGCTACCAATAGAGTGACCCAATGGGCCGTGAAAGAAAGATAACGTCCCTGTCCATGCCTGCTGGACCATGAGTCAGCGGTAATATGCACCTTACCGCTGACCGCCCTGTCCAGCGAGGCATGGACATTGCCTTCCACATGCCAGTAGAGAGACGGAATCGCCTTCCGTGAGAAAAAGTGGCGTTTGGGAACCTGCCACTGAGGAACCGCACATTGAACAAACTCACGGAAGGGGGCCGAGTCTATCAACTGAAAAGGCAGCAGTTGAAGTGCTAGCAATTTAGCCAAGCTAGCATTCAACCGCTGGGCATGTGGATGGCTGGGAGTATACTTCTTTCGACGGTCCAGCAGCTGGGGCAGGGAAATTTGCCTGCTACAATCGGACGTCGGTGTACTGCAAGTACTTGGTTGTGACACACCTAATTCTACACCTTCAGTCCTCTCAGAGCAGCTTTCAGAGAGGACTGAAGATATAGTGGGGATGGAGATCCCAGCTGATGAGGAGCAAGGAGAGGTCCGCTTTGTTCTTTGGTGTGGGTCTTTTATGTGTGCTTGCCAACGAGCTG
Organism: Rana muscosa; assembly: GCA_029206835.1. Taxonomy (NCBI): domain Eukaryota; kingdom Metazoa; phylum Chordata; class Amphibia; order Anura; family Ranidae; genus Rana; species Rana muscosa. The sequence continues at coordinate 363,533,756 of CM055120.1, read as the reverse complement.
CATGGCAGGTCGACATATGTCTGCTCATGCTTGTGGTGCCCAAGCGGCTGATGTTTTGGCCACGCGAGATACGCTTGAGACAAATATTGCAAATAGCAGTGGTGCGATCTGATGCACTCGTCTCAAAAAAGGCCCACACCAAAGAACTTTTGTGATAACGTGCAGAGGCAGCGCCCTGCACAGGCGGAGCTCTGCGGTGTGGTACAGTTGCTGTGCTGGCCTCTAGCTGGCCTCCAGGGGGCATCCTGCCTCGTTGGACATGTGACGCTGCATCCTCCTCCTCCTCCTCCTCTCTCCCTTCAGGCACCCACGTGGAGTCAGTGACCTCATCATCCCCTCCCTCTTCACCACTAGAGCAAACCTGGCAGTAAGCTGCAGCTGGTGGAACACTACTGCCAGATTGCTATCCTTCAGCATCCCCTCTCTCTGCGCGCACACTACTGACTTCCTCAAGCTGGGTATCATCATCCGAGCCTTCGAATCGTTGGGCATCCTCCTGGAGCATGTACCCAACACTGTGCTCAAACAGTTCGGGGGACTCCTCAGGAGGACATGGTGGGTCTAGGGAAGGGGTGGCTGATGATGCCATTGAGTACGCGTTGGCAGCTGCTCTGCCAGTACCCTGAGCCTGGGTGAGAGAGGATGAGGAGGATGAGGAGGGCTTGGTCATCCATTCTACCAAGCCTTCGGCATGATGCGGCTCCACATGTCCAGCTGCCGAAAACAAAGACAAGCGTGTCCCATGGCCACGTGCTGATGACGATGCACGACCACGTCCACGGCCAGCACTGTTGTCTCTAGAAACAGAGCCTGCCTGCCCTGTGTTCTTGCCTCGGCACGCTCTGCCTCTCGTTGGCGGTCTTCCAGCCATTGTAGTCGGTAGTGTATATAGTATAAAAAATAGAACTCCTATGTGTGCTCACAACACACTGTAGGTCCTATGGGTGCTGACACTAACACACTATAGGTACTATGTGTGCTGCTGACAAGAAAATATAGGAGCTCTGTTTGCTGCCACTAACACACTAGAAGTCCTATGGGTGCTGCTGAGAAGAAAATATAGGAGCTCTGTTTGCTGCCACTAACACACTAGAAGTCCTATGGGTGCTGCTGAGAAGAAAATATAGGAGCTCTGTGTGATGCCACTAACACACTAGAAGTCCTATGGGTGCTGCTGAGATGAAAATATAGGAACTCTGTGTGATGCCACTAACACATTAGAAGTCCTATGGGTGCTGCTGAGAAGAAAATATAGGAGCTCTGTTTGCTGCCACTAACACACTAGAAGTCCTATGGGTGCTGCTGAGAAGAAAATATAGGAGCTCTGTTTGCTGCCACTAACACACTAGAAGTCCTATGGGTGCTGCTGAGAAGAAAATATAGGAGCTCTGTGTGATGCCACTAACACACTAGAAGTCCTATGGGTGCTGCTGAGAAGAAAATATAGGAGCTCTGTTTGCTGCCACTAACACACTAGAAGTCCTATGGGTGCTGCTGAGAAGAAAATATAGGAGCTCTGTGTGATGCCACTAACACACTAGAAGTCCTATGGGTGCTGCTGAGAAGAAAATATAGGAGCTCTGTTTGCTGCCACTAACACACTAGAAGTCCTATGGGTGCTGCTGAGAAGAAAATATAGGAGCTCTGTGTGATGCCACTAACACACTAGAAGTCCTATGGGTGCTGCTGAGAAGAAAATATAGGAGCTCTGTTTGCTGCCACTAACACACTAGAAGTCCTATGGGTGCTGCTGAGAAGAAAATATAGGAGCTCTGTTTGCTGCCACTAACACACTAGAAGTCCTATGGGTGCTGCTGAGAAGAAAATATAGGAGCTCTGTGTGATGCCACTAACACACTAGAAGTCCTATGGGTGCTGCTGAGAAGAAAATATAGGAGCTCTGTTTGCTGCCACTAACACACTAGAAGTCCTATGGGTGCTGCTGAGAAGAAAATATAGGAGCTCTGTTTGCTGCCACTAACACACTAGAAGTCCTATGGGTGCTGCTGAGAAGAAAATATAGGAGCTCTGTTTGCTGCCACTAACACACTAGAAGTCCTATGGGTGCTGCTGAGAAGAAAATATAGGAGCTCTGTGTGATGCCACTAACACACTAGAAGTCCTATGGGTGCTGCTGAGAAGAAAATATAGGAGCTCTGTTTGCTGCCACTAACACACTAGAAGTCCTATGGGTGCTGCTGAGAAGAAAATATAGGAGCTCTGTGTGATGCCACTAACACACTAGAAGTCCTATGGGTGCTGCTGAGAAGAAAATATAGGAGCTCTGTGTGATGCCACTAACACACTAGAAGTCCTATGGGTGCTGCTGAGAAGAAAATATAGGAGCTCTGTTTGCTGCCACTAACACACTAGAAGTCCTATGGGTGCTGCTGAGAAGAAAATATAGGAGCTCTGTGTGATGCCACTAACACACTAGAAGTCCTATGGGTGCTGCTGAGAAGAAAATATAGGAGCTCTGTTTGCTGCCACTAACACACTAGAAGTCCTATGGGTGCTGCTGAGAAGAAAATATAGGAGCTCTGTTTGCTGCCACTAACACACTAGAAGTCCTATGGGTGCTGCTGAGAAGAAAATATAGGAGCTCTGTGTGATGCCACTAACACACTAGAAGTCCTATGGGTGCTGCTGAGAAGAAAATATAGGAGCTCTGTTTGCTGCCACTAACACACTAGAAGTCCTATGGGTGCTGCTGAGAAGAAAATATAGGAGCTCTGTTTGCTGCCACTAACACACTAGAAGTCCTATGGGTGCTGCTGAGAAGAAAATATAGGAGCTCTGTGTGATGCCACTAACACACTAGAAGTCCTATGGGTGCTGCTGAGAAGAAAATATAGGAGCTCTGTTTGCTGCCACTAACACACTAGAAGTCCTATGGGTGCTGCTGAGAAGAAAATATAGGAGCTCTGTTTGCTGCCACTAACACACTAGAAGTCCTATGGGTGCTGCTGAGAAGAAAATATAGGAGCTCTGTTTGCTGCCACTAACACACTAGAAGTCCTATGGGTGCTGCTGAGAAGAAAATATAGGAGCTCTGTGTGATGCCACTAACACACTAGAAGTCCTATGGGTGCTGCTGAGAAGAAAATATAGGAGCTCTGTTTGCTGCCACTAACACACTAGAAGTCCTATGGGTGCTGCTGAGAAGAAAATATAGGAGCTCTGTTTGCTGCCACTAACACACTAGAAGTCCTATGGGTGCTGCTGAGAAGAAAATATAGGAGCTCTGTTTGCTGCCACTAACACACTAGAAGTCCTATGGGTGCTGCTGAGAAGAAAATATAGGAGCTCTGTGTGATGCCACTAACACACTAGAAGTCCTATGGGTGCTGCTGAGAAGAAAATATAGGAGCTCTGTTTGCTGCCACTAACACACTAGAAGTCCTATGGGTGCTGCTGAGAAGAAAATATAGGAGCTCTGTTTGCTGCCACTAACACACTAGAAGTCCTATGGGTGCTGCTGAGAAGAAAATATAGGAGCTCTGTGTGATGCCACTAACACACTAGAAGTCCTATGGGTGCTGCTGAGAAGAAAATATAGGAGCTCTGTGTGATGCCACTAACACACTAGAAGTCCTATGGGTGCTGCTGAGAAGAAAATATAGGAGCTCTGTTTGCTGCCACTAACACACTAGAAGTCCTATGGGTGCTGCTGAGAAGAAAATATAGGAGCTCTGTTTGCTGCCACCAACTAGTGATGAGCCGAACACCCCCGGGTTCGGTTCGCACCAGAACCCGCGAACGGACCGGAAGTTCGAACGAACATTAGAACCCTATTAAATACAATGGATGCGAACGTTCGAATTCTAAAGTGCTAATTATAACAACTATTATGCATGTTATTGTCCTAAAAAGGGTTTGGGAACCCGGGTTCTGCACCAGGGGACATGTATCAATGCAAAAAGAAGTTTTAAAAACGGTCGTTTTTCGGGAGCAGTCATTTTAATGATGCATAAAGTGAAAAAAAAAAAGTCAAATATTCCTTTAAATATCGTACCTGGGGGGTGTCTAAAGTATGCCTGTGAAGTGCCACGTGTTTCCCGTGTTTAGAACTGTCCCTGCACAAAATGACACTTCTAAAGGAAAAAAAAGCCATTTAAAACTGCTTGCGGCTTTAATGTAATGTCTGGTCCCGGTAATATGGATGAAATTCTTTAAGAAAAATGGCATAGCTACCCCATGACCCCCCCCCCCCCTACCCCAGCCCATTACCAGCCCCTTTGGGTCTTGTATGGATATTAAGGGGAACCCCGCACATAAAATAAAAAAGGCCCTATATACTCTGAACAGCCGTATACAGGCGGTGCATACAAGACAGGGACTGTAGGTTTGTTCTTATGTAGAATCTGTTTGTAATTTTGAACAGGTACATTGTTGAAGTGTAGCTCCAGCCCAAAAATCTATTTTTAAACTTTTTGGAAAACATAGGTAAGGGTTATCACCCCTGTAACATTTGTTTTGCTGTCTGTGCCCCTGTTCAGAACATTTCACCTCACTTTCCGTCCCAATGACAACTGTTTTTGAAATGTGGTGTTTTTCTTGAAACAAGGATTGCTGATAAAGCATCAGTACAGAGGAGACACCTTTCTCCCATATTTATTCTTACAGGAGAGAATTTTCCTTCCTAGTGGTAGATTTCCTCTCACTTCCTGTTGTCTTCTTGCGTTTGCAAGTAGGAGTCGTTTGTAAGTTGGATGTTTGAAAGTAGGGACCTGCCGTATATACTCTGCAGAAATAGGCCCCTTAGTTGTTGGTGTTGGCACAACACTGTAAGCACTCACAGTTACTCTTGGTTGGTGCTGGAACGCCCTGCTGTCAACTCTTATATCAGGAATTTTAATTACATATAATTGTTGAACAGTGGTAGTAAAAATTGGGCCTTTGATGGTGGTGCTGGTGCCACAACACTGTAAGCCCTGACAGTTACTCTTGGTGGGTGCAGCAATGGGCCCTGCTGTGAATTATTAGATCAAGAATTGTAATTACATGCCCCTGTTGAACAGGGGCTGAAAAATTGGGCCTTAGGCACTGGTGGCACAACACTGCAACCCCTCACAGATACTGTACTTGGAGCACAGCAATGAGCCCTGTTGCAAAGTATTGCTTCAAAAATTGTAATGACACGCCCCTGTTAAACAGGGGCTGAAAAATTGGGCCTTAGGCACTGGTGGCACAACACTGCAACTCCTCACAGATACTGTACTTGGAGCACAGCAATGAGCCCTGTTGCAAAGTATTGCTTCAAAAATTGTAATTACACGCCCCTGTTAAACAGGGGCTGAAAAATTGGGCGTTAGGCACTGGTGGCGGCACCCATAAACAAAAATGATCTTCCAAGCTATCATCATCAATCGTATCATTGAGGACTCGGAGGAGGAGGATAGCCAGTCAACATAACAGCACAGGCACTCAGCATCAGCATCAGTCTTGAAGGGATGTGACATTTTAAAATCAATTAGTCTGTTATATCAGCATCAGGTGTGTGGTAGCTGGTGGTGATCCAAGACTGGTTCATCTTGATGAAAGTCAGTCGATCAACCGAGTCGGTGGACAGGCGCACCCTGTGATCCGTGACAAATCCTCCAGCAGCACTGAATGTGCGTTCCGAAAGAACGCTGGATGCAGGACAGGCCAGTAGCTCAATTGCATACTGTGCAAGCTCTGGCCAGTGATCCATCCTCAAGACCCAGTAAGCCAGAGGATTTTCGGTGGGGAAGGTGTCCAAGTCTGACCTTGCCCCTAGATATTCCTGCACCATGTTTATCAGACGCTGGCGATGGTTGCTGGAACCAATCATACTTTGGGGCTGCGGACTAAAGAATTGTCTGAACGCATCGGTCAGACGGCCACCTTCCCCACCGCTCCTTCTTTGACTGGCCGAAGCCTCAGCAACTCGTTGTCCAGGACCAGGAGTTTGCAACCTCCCAGTCTCTGGGAACGCGTTGCACAGACCTTTCTGCAAGGCCTCCCGGAGTTGTCTCATCCTCTGCTCCCTCTGCGACGGTAACATAAGGTCCGCAACCTTACCCTTGTACCGTGGATCAAGGAGAGTGGCCAGCCAGTAATGGTCCCTCTCCTTGATCCGAAGAATACGAGGATCCTTCCGCAGACTTTGCAGGATCAGGGAGGCCATGCAGCGTAGGTTTGCTGAGGCATTCGCTCCGGAGTCCTCTGGGTCACTAAGGACGACATGATCCGCAGCCACCTCCTCCCAGCCACGTACAAGTCCACTGGTTTCTTGGGACTGTAAATCATCCCTAAAAGACTGCTGCTGATGATGCTGAGTGCCAGCCTCCACCTCCATGCTGACACAATCCTCCTCCTCCTCCTCCTCCTCCTCCTCTTCCTGTGCGATGGGTGGGACAGAAGGAACACTGTCTGGGTAAAGGGGGCCTTGAGAGGCAAGGAAGTCCTCCTCTTCCTGCCTCTGTTCTGCCTCAAGTGCCCTGTCCATTATTCCACGCAGCGTGTGCTCCAACAGGTGGACAAGAGGTACAGTGTCACTGATGCATGCACTGTCACTGCTCACCATCCTCGTGGCCTCCTCAAATGGTGCCAGGACAGTGCATGCATCCCTGATCATGCCCCACTGGCGTGGAGAAAAAAAACCAAGCTCCCCTGACCCTGTCCTGGTGCCGTAGTCGCACAGGTACTCATTGATGGCCCTCTGCTGCGTGTGCAGCCGCTGCAGCATGGCCAACGTTGAGTTCCACCTGGTGGGCATGTCACATATAAGGCGGTTCTTGGGCAGGTTCAACTCCTTTTGCAGCTCAGCCAGGCGAGCACTGGCATTATAAGATCTGCGGAAATGCACACAGACTTTCCTGGCCTGCCTCAGGACATCCTGTAAGCCCGGGTACCTGCCCAAGAACCGCTGCACCACCAGGTTAAGGACGTGAGCCACACAGGGCACATGGGTCAGTTGTCCCTGTCGGAGGGCGGAGAGGAGGTTGGTGCCATTGTCGCAAACCACCATTCCTGGCTTAAGCTGGCGTGGCGTCAACCACCTCTCGGCCTGGCCCTGCAGAGCAGACAGGACCTCTGCCCCAGTGTGGCTTCTGTCCCCCAAACACACCAGCGCAAGCACGGCATGGCATCTTTTTGCCTGCGTACTTGCGTAGCCCCGTGAACGGCTACGGAGCACCGCTGGTTCATAGGACAAACCACAGGAAGAGGCCATGGAGGAAGAAGAAGAGGAGGGGGTGGAGGAGAGAGGTGTGTCACAACCAGTAGTAGCATTTTGGAGGCGTGGCGGTGGGACAACCTCCAACACTACTGCACCTTGTCCTGAATCCTTCCCAGCTGCCAAAAGAGTGACCCAATGGGCCGTGAAAGAAAGGTAACGTCCCTGTCCATGCCTGCTGGACCATGAGTCAGCGGTAATATGCACCTTACCGCTGACCGCCCTGTCCAGCGAGGCCAAGACATTGCCTTCCACATGCCGGTAGAGAGCCGGAATAGCCTTCCGTGAGAAAAAGTGGCGTTTGGGAACCTGCCACTGAGGAACCGCACATTGCACAAACTCACGGAAGGGGGCCGAGTCTACCAACTGAAAAGGCAGCAGTTGAAGCGCTAGCAATTTAGCCAAGCTAGCATTCAACCGCTGGGCATGTGGATGGCTGGGAGTGAACTTCTTTCGACGGTCCAGCAGCTGGGGCAGGGAAATTTGCCTGCTAGAATCGGACGTCGGTGTACTGCTAGCAGAGTGGGCGCAAGTACTTGGCTGTGACACACCTAATTCTACACCTTCATTCCTCTCAGTGCATGTTTCAGAGAGGACTGAAGTTATAGTGGGGTTGGAGATCCCAGCTGATGCGGTGCAAGGAGAGGTCCGCTTTGTTCTTTGGTGTGGGTCTTTGAGGTAGGCTTGCCAACGAGCTGCATGGCAGGTCAACATATGTCTGGTCAGGCATGTGGTACCCAAGCGGCTGATGTTTTGGCCACGCGATATACGCTTGAGACATATGTTGCAAACAGCAGCTGTGCGATCTGATGCACTAGCCTCAAAAAAGGCCCACACCAAAGAACTTTTTGAATGACGGGCAGAGGCAGCGCCCTGCACAGGCGGAGCTCTGCGGTGTGATTCCGTCGGTGTACTGCCCTTACGCTGGCCACCAAAGGGCATCCTGCCTCGTTGGAGATGTGCCTCCTCCTCATCCTCCTCCTCCTCCTCTCTCCTATTAGGCACCCACGTGGAGTCATTGACCTCATCATCCCCTCCCTCCTCATCACTGGAGCCAATCTGGCAGTATGCTGCAGCTGCTGGAACATGACTGCCAGATTGGTGTCCTTCTTGAGCATCCCCTCTGTCTGCTCTCACGCTACTGCCTTCCTCTAGCTGGGTTTCATCATCAGACCCTTCGAAACGCTGGGCATCCTCCTGGAGCATGTACCCAACACTGTGCTGAAACAGTTCGGGGGACTCCTCAGGAGGAGGACATGGTGGGTCTAGGGAAGGAGTGACTGATGATTTGTCTGACATTGATACCAGGGAAGACGACGCTTTGGCAGCTGCTTTTCCAGTACCCTGAGCCTGGGTGAGAGAGGATGAGGAGGAGGAGGAGGGCTTGGTCATCCACTCTACCAAGTCTTCGGCATGATGTGGCTCAACATGTCCAGCTGCCGAAAAGAAGGACAAGCGTGTCCCATGGCCATGTGCTGATGACAATGCACCGCGTCCACGACCAGCACTGTTGCCCCCAGACACAGAGCCTGCTTGCCCTCTTTTATTGCCTCCTGACTGTCTGCCTCTCCTTGTTTGCCTTCCAGACATTCTAATAGATGGCCTGCAGGGAGATGGGAAAAAAGCAATAAGGGCTACCTTCAGGTGTCCTTCTCTGTCCCTGGAAACAAGGACTTGCAGAGTGAAAGAAAAAAAACACTCTCCCTACCTACAGTTTTCTGTCCCTAGAAAAAATGTTTTTTTTAATCACAATATAGCACAAGGAAAATTAACTCACTGTCCTTACAGGTCCCTGGAAACAAGGACTTGCAGAGTGAAAGAAAAAAAACACTCTCCCTACCTACAGTTTTCTGTCCCTAGAAAAAAATGTTTTTTTTAATCACAATATAGCAAAAGGACAATTCACTCACTGTCCTTCCAGGTCCCTGGAAACAAGGACTTGCAGAGTGAAAGAAACTGACACTGTCCCTACCTAGAGTTTTCTGTCCCTGGAATAAATGTTTTTTTCAGCACAATATAGCACAAGGACAATTAACTCACTGTCCTTACAGGTCCCTGGAAACAAGGACTTGCAGAGTGAAAGAAAAAAAATACTCTCCCTACCTACAGTTTTCTGTCCCTAGAAAAAAATGTTTTTTTTAATCACAATATAGCAAAAGGACAATTCACTCACTGTCCTTCCAGGTCCCTGGAAACAAGGACTTGCAGAGTGAAAGAAACTGACACTGTCCCTACCTAGAGTTTTCTGTCCCTAGAATAAATGTTTTTTTTAATCACAATATAGCACAAGGAAAATTAACTCACTGTCCTTACAGGTCCCTGGAAACAAGGACTTGCAGAGTGAAAGAAAAAAAACACTCTCCCTACCTACAGTTTTCTGTCCCTAGAAAAAAATGTTTTTTTTAATCACAATATAGCAAAAGGACAATTCACTCACTGTCCTTCCAGGTCCCTGGAAACAAGGACTTGCAGAGTGAAAGAAACTGACACTGTCCCTACCTAGAGTTTTCTGTCCCTGGAATAAATGTTTTTTTCAGCACAATATAGCACAAGGACAATTAACTCACTGTCCTTACAGGTCCCTGGAAACAAGGACTTGCAGAGTGAAAGAAAAAAAATACTCTCCCTACCTACAGTTTTCTGTCCCTAGAAAAAAATGTTTTTTTTAATCACAATATAGCAAAAGGACAATTCACTCACTGTCCTTCCAGGTCCCTGGAAACAAGGACTTGCAGAGTGAAAGAAACTGACACTGTCCCTACCTAGAGTTTTCTGTCCCTGGAATAAATGTTTTTTTCAGCACAATATAGCACAAGGACAATTAACTCACTGTCCTTACAGGTCCCTGGAAACAAGGACTTGCAGAGTGAAAGAAAAAAAATACTCTCCCTACCTACAGTTTTCTGTCCCTAGAAAAAAATGTTTTTTTTAATCACAATATAGCAAAAGGACAATTCACTCACTGTCCTTCCAGGTCCCTGGAAACAAGGACTTGCAGAGTGAAAGAAACTGACACTGTCCCTACCTAGAGTTTTCTGTCCCTAGAATAAATGTTTTTTTTAATCACAATATAGCAAAAGGACAATTCACTCACTGTCCTTCCAGGTCCCTGGAAACAAGGACTTGCAGAGTGAAAGAAACTGACACTGTCCCTACCTAGAGTTTTCTGTCCCTAGAATAAATGTTTTTTTTAATCACAATATAGCACAAGGAAAATTAACTCACTGTCCTTACAGGTCCCTGGAAACAAGGACTTGCAGAGTGAAAGAAAAAAAATACTCTCCCTACCTACAGTTTTCTGTCCCTAGAAAAAAATGTTTTTTTTAATCACAATATAGCAAAAGGACAATTCACTCACTGTCCTTCCAGGTCCCTGGAAACAAGGACTTGCAGAGTGAAAGAAACTGACACTGTCCCTACCTAGAGTTTTCTGTCCCTGGAATAAATGTTTTTTTCAGCACAATATAGCACAAGGACAATTAACTCACTGTCCTTACAGGTCCCTGGAAACAAGGACTTGCAGAGTGAAAGAAAAAAAATACTCTCCCTACCTACAGTTTTCTGTCCCTAGAAAAAAATGTTTTTTTTAATCACAATATAGCAAAAGGACAATTCACTCACTGTCCTTCCAGGTCCCTGGAAACAAGGACTTGCAGAGTGAAAGAAACTGACACTGTCCCTACCTAGAGTTTTCTGTCCCTGGAATAAATGTTTTTTTCAGCACAATATAGCACAAGGACAATTAACTCACTGTCCTTACAGGTCCCTGGAAACAAGGACTTGCAGAGTGAAAGAAAAAAAATACTCTCCCTACCTACAGTTTTCTGTCCCTAGAAAAAAATGTTTTTTTTAATCACAATATAGCAAAAGGACAATTCACTCACTGTCCTTCCAGGTCCCTGGAAACAAGGACTTGCAGAGTGAAAGAAACTGACACTGTCCCTACCTAGAGTTTTCTGTCCCTAGAATAAATGTTTTTTTTAATCACAATATAGCACAAGGAAAATTAACTCACTGTCCTTACAGGTCCCTGGAAACAAGGACTTGCAGAGTGAAAGAAAAAAAACACTCTCCCTACCTACAGTTTTCTGTCCCTAGAAAAAAATGTTTTTTTTTATCACAATATAGCAAAAGGACAATTCACTCACTGTCCTTCCAGGTCCCTGGAAACAAGGACTTGCAGAGTGAAAGAAACTGACACTGTCCCTACCTAGAGTTTTCTGTCCCTGGAATAAATGTTTTTTTCAGCACAATATAGCACAAGGACAATTAACTCACTGTCCTTACAGGTCCCTGGAAACAAGGACTTGCAGAGTGAAAGAAAAAAAATACTCTCCCTACCTACAGTTTTCTGTCCCTAGAAAAAAATGTTTTTTTTAATCACAATATAGCAAAAGGACAATTCACTCACTGTCCTTCCAGGTCCCTGGAAACAAGGACTTGCAGAGTGAAAGAAACTGACACTGTCCCTACCTAGAGTTTTCTGTCCCTAGAATAAATGTTTTTTTTAATCACAATATAGCAAAAGGACAATTCACTCACTGTCCTTCCAGGTCCCTGGAAACAAGGACTTGCAGAGTGAAAGAAACTGACACTGTCCCTACCTAGAGTTTTCTGTCCCTAGAATAAATGTTTTTTTTAATCACAATATAGCACAAGGAAAATTAACTCACTGTCCTTACAGGTCCCTGGAAACAAGGACTTGCAGAGTGAAAGAAAAAAAACACTCTCCCTACCTACAGTTTTCTGTCCCTAGAAAAAAATGTTTTTTTTAATCACAATATAGCAAAAGGACAATTCACTCACTGTCCTTCCAGGTCCCTGGAAACAAGGACTTGCAGAGTGAAAGAAACTGACACTGTCCCTACCTAGAGTTTTCTGTCCCTAGAATAAATGTTTTTTTTAATCACAATATAGCACAAGGAAAATTAACTCACTGTCCTTACAGGTCCCTGGAAACAAGGACTTGCAGAGTGAAAGAAAAAAAACACTCTCCCTACCTACAGTTTTCTGTCCCTAGAAAAAAATGTTTTTTTTTATCACAATATAGCAAAAGGACAATTCACTCACTGTCCTTCCAGGTCCCTGGAAACAAGGACTTGCAGAGTGAAAGAAACTGACACTGTCCCTACCTAGAGTTTTCTGTCCCTGGAATAAATGTTTTTTTCAGCACAATATAGCACAAGGACAATTAACTCACTGTCCTTACAGGTCCCTGGAAACAAGGACTTGCAGAGTGAAAGAAAAAAAATACTCTCCCTACCTACAGTTTTCTGTCCCTAGAAAAAAATGTTTTTTTTAATCACAATATAGCAAAAGGACAATTCACTCACTGTCCTTCCAGGTCCCTGGAAACAAGGACTTGCAGAGTGAAAGAAACTGACACTGTCCCTACCTAGAGTTTTCTGTCCCTAGAATAAATGTTTTTTTTAATCACAATATAGCACAAGGAAAATTAACTCACTGTCCTTACAGGTCCCTGGAAACAAGGACTTGCAGAGTGAAAGAAAAAAAATACTCTCCCTACCTACAGTTTTCTGTCCCTAGAAAAAAATGTTTTTTTTAATCACAATATAGCAAAAGGACAATTCACTCACTGTCCTTCCAGGTCCCTGGAAACAAGGACTTGCAGAGTGAAAGAAACTGACACTGTCCCTACCTAGAGTTTTCTGTCCCTGGAATAAATGTTTTTTTTCAGCACAATATAGCACAAGGACAATTAACTCACTGTCCTTACAGGTCCCTGGAAACAAGGACTTGCAGAGTGAAAGAAAAAAAATACTCTCCCTACCTACAGTTTTCTGTCCCTAGAAAAAAATGTTTTTTTTAATCACAATATAGCAAAAGGACAATTCACTCACTGTCCTTCCAGGTCCCTGGAAACAAGGACTTGCAGAGTGAAAGAAACTGACACTGTCCCTACCTAGAGTTTTCTGTCCCTAGAATAAATGTTTTTTTTAATCACAATATAGCAAAAGGACAATTCACTCACTGTCCTTCCAGGTCCCTGGAAACAAGGACTTGCAGAGTGAAAGAAACTGACACTGTCCCTACCTAGAGTTTTCTGTCCCTAGAATAAATGTTTTTTTTAATCACAATATAGCACAAGGAAAATTAACTCACTGTCCTTACAGGTCCCTGGAAACAAGGACTTGCAGAGTGAAAGAAAAAAAACACTCTCCCTACCTACAGTTTTCTGTCCCTAGAAAAAAATGTTTTTTTTAATCACAATATAGCAAAAGGACAATTCACTCACTGTCCTTCCAGGTCCCTGGAAACAAGGACTTGCAGAGTGAAAGAAACTGACACTGTCCCTACCTAGAGTTTTCTGTCCCTGGAATAAATGTTTTTTTCAGCACAATATAGCACAAGGACAATTAACTCACTGTCCTTACAGGTCCCTGGAAACAAGGACTTGCAGAGTGAAAGAAAAAAAATACTCTCCCTACCTACAGTTTTCTGTCCCTAGAAAAAAATGTTTTTTTTAATCACAATATAGCAAAAGGACAATTCACTCACTGTCCTTCCAGGTCCCTGGAAACAAGGACTTGCAGAGTGAAAGAAACTGACACTGTCCCTACCTAGAGTTTTCTGTCCCTAGAATAAATGTTTTTTTTAATCACAATATAGCAAAAGGACAATTCACTCACTGTCCTTCCAGGTCCCTGGAAACAAGGACTTGCAGAGTGAAAGAAACTGACACTGTCCCTACCTAGAGTTTTCTGTCCCTAGAATAAATGTTTTTTTTAATCACAATATAGCAAAAGGACAATTCACTCACTGTCCTTCCAGGTCCCTGGAAACAAGGACTTGCAGAGTGAAAGAAACTGACACTGTCCCTACCTAGAGTTTTCTGTCCCTAGAATAAATGTTTTTTTTAATCACAATATAGCAAAAGGACAATTCACTCACTGTCCTTCCAGGTCCCTGGAAACAAGGACTTGCAGAGTGAAAGAAACTGACACTGTCCCTACCTAGAGTTTTCTGTCCCTAGAATAAATGTTTTTTTTTAAGCACACTATAGCAGAAGCACAAAACACACTGACACTCTCCCTACCTATCCTTCTCTTTCCCTAAACTAAAGGAGTCCAGGTTAAGCAAGAAAGAAATAACAGTCACTGTCCCTGCCTATGCTACTCTATCCCTGCTCCGGAACACACTACACTAGGCCGCCGTGCTGGCGGCCTTTTATAGTGTGGGGCGTGTACTAAACACCCTCAGCAATAATTGGCCACAGGCATCCTGCCTGTGGCCAATCATTGCTCTCCTCGCTGCCGGCGCTGTGATTGGCCAAGCATGCGGGGTCACAGTGCATGCTTGGCCAATCACAGCGCCTGGATGACACTGCGATGGCGTAGTGCATTGTGGGCCGTTCGCGTCACTCGAATTTGGCGCGAACGGCCCAAATCGTTCGATCTTCGTCGAACGATCGAACAGCCAATGTTCGAGTCGAACGTATGTTCGACTCGAACACGAAGCTCATCCCTACCACCAACACACTAGAAGTCCTATGGGTGCTGCTGAGAAGAAAATATAGGAGCTCTGTGTGATGCCACTAACACACTAGAAGTCCTATGGGTGCTGCTGAGAAGAAAATATAGGAGCTCTGTTTGCTGCCACTAACACACTAGAAGTCCTATGGGTGCTGCTGAGAAGAAAATATAGGAGCTCTGTTTGCTGCCACTAACACACTAGAAGTCCTATGGGTGCTGCTGAGAAGAAAATATAGGAGCTCTGTGTGATGCCACTAACACACTAGAAGTCCTATGGGTGCTGCTGAGAAGAAAATATAGGAGCTCTGTTTGCTGCCACTAACACACTAGAAGTCCTATGGGTGCTGCTGAGTGGAAAATATAGGAGCTCTGTTTGCTGCCACTAACACACTAGAAGTCCTATGGGTGCTGCTGAGAAGAAAATATAGGAGCTCTGTGTGATGCCACTAACACACTAGAAGTCCTATGGGTGCTGCTGAGAAGAAAATATAGGAGCTCTGTGTGATGCCACTAACACACTAGAAGTCCTATGGGTGCTGCTGAGAAGAAAATATAGGAGCTCTGTTTGCTGCCACTAACACACTAGAAGTCCTATGGGTGCTGTTGGGGTGCAATGCTGTGCTAACAGCACTGCGGTTGGTACTACTGCAATACTGTACTAACAGTAAGCACGCACCAGACTAATCCCCAGCAGCAGCTAATAACACACTAACTGTGCAATCAGCAGCAATGAACGATCAATGACTTAGGTAGCAATGGTTTAGCAAAGAAATAGCCAATGGTTTAGCAAAGAAGAGCAAATCTTTCAGTATCAAGCAAAGACAGAATCAGCAGACTAATCTCTCCTAAAGCCGGAACTCATGTGACCGGGGCCGATGGCGTGGCGGCCTTTTAAATGGTGGGGCGTGTACTAAAGCCCCTGAGCTGTAATTGGCTACAGGCGTCCTGCCTGTAGCCAATTATTGCTCTCCGAGTTTCGGGCGCTGTGATTGGCCAAGCATGCGGGGTCACAGTGCATGCTTGGCCAATCATCAGCCAGCAATGCACTGCGCCGGCCGCGCCGGCCGCAATGCATTGCGGGGCCGCTCGCATCACACGAATGTGATGCGAACGGCCCAAATAGTTCTGGGCTCGACGAGCGAGCGAACGCCCGATGCTCGATTCGAACATGGGTTCGAATCGAGCACCGGGCCCATCCCTACTTAGTATTTAGCAGCTTGATGAATTAGGGGCATAGATGTCTGTAACACGTAATATAAACTTAATCACCTTTCTCTTTGTTGCTCTACAGGTTTCTTGTAGAATTTAATCTATGCAGTTGGTGGAATTCAGGACATTCTGTGAAAGGTGAGCAATGCAGATCCATTTACTATCAGCATCCGATGCAATGACACACTGCTAAAGAATAAGGTTTATATCAATTTGTTCAAATGTTTATTCACGTAAATTCGATTAAACCCAGTATAGCACAGTCTTTGGGGGTTATTTACGAAAGGCAAATCCACCTTGCACTACAAGTGCAAACTACAAGTGCAAAGTGCACTTGAAATTGCACTTGTAAGAGCAGTCGCTGTAAATCTTAGGGGTAGATCTGAAATGAGGGGAAGCTCTGCTGATTTTATTATCCAATCATCTGCAGTCTAAAATGCTGTTTTTTATTTTCCTTGCATGTCCCCCTCGGATCTACAGCGACTGCACTTCCAAGTGCAATTTCAAGTGCACTTTGCACTTGTAGTTTGCACTTGTAGTGCAAAGTGGATTTGCTTTTAGTAAATAACCCCCACTTTGTTATTAAATAAAAATGCAAGGGTCTGATTTCTTAAAGGTTCATTTACTGCCAGATTGTTGTTTTACTGCCTCTGTGCAGTAAAATGTCAGTACATAACTTAAAGCATATCTTAACCCAAAAATTTAAATGTAATGCATTGCAGCTTATCAGTGCTTAGGTGTGCCGGCTGCATTAGGTTATATTTTTTATTGTATCGTCCAAAGAATACTGTACAAAAGGTTAAACAGTGTAAAACCATACCACGTTTCACAAAGCACACATAAACCAAGATATACATGGAGTGCAACATGGGCTATTTTATGTAAGAAATGCAGAAGTCAGTTATGGATTAATGGTAATTGGGAAGAGCCGAATAGAATGACCCTTATAGAGGAACCGCATCACTTATGAAGACAAAACATTAAACATAATGGGTATGTGGACAGGGCTGACTCGCCTAGTGCATACGAGGCATTTTTGCTCTCTCTCACTCTTCTCCTCCCTTCAGACTCTCTGGTGTATGCGTTTGCTAATGCTCGGGACCAGGCAGGGTCGCGTTTATGTGGCATCGACATTATGATGGCACACCTACTTATAAGCGAGCTATACACCCTGGTGTCTCTGTATCATACGAAAATAAAAAGAACAAGGGCGCACCAGCCTAGTGTATTATTGTTAGGATATTTCATAGGCGTGCGCACAGGGTGTGCTAGGTGTGCCCAGGCACACCCTAATCACCCTGTGCAGCACAGAATCCCTCTACTGCCCTGGCTCCCATCCCCCCCCCCCCCGCCGCGCTGCCAGCTTCCCTCCTCTTCTATCCGCTGTTGCTGCTGGGATGTTTTAGGAGTGGGGAAGGGGCCAGTAAATATGTATTTTACCGGCCCCTTCCCTTTCTGAATGTAGATCGTGAGTGATTGGTAGTGTGTGTTTGGGCTTTGGGGTGCACACCCTAATGCAATAGGCTACGCACACCTATGGGATATTTTATTTAATTAAAACAACGTAAAGGCTACTCACAAAGGTAGTAGAAAGGTACGCTGTGAACAAGTAGTTCCATAAGTGGCTGCAACATGTAGAACCCAAACCACACTCCGACCGATCATGAAGGACGTGATAGGAGACAATCCTGCTGACGCGTTTCGAAGCAAAAAGCTTCTTCATCAGAGCCAAGCAGTGTGTAGCCCTCATACCTACTCTTTAAGTAGGCATACATGCATGTGAACCGCCAATCGAGCAAGGAAGGGACCTCCCAGGGAAGTGGTGACGCCTCCCACTTAGGTGGGTGGTCTTGCAAGGGCAATACGTGACACCCACTGGGTGGGGCCAGATGGCGGACCCAAACCACAGCAAACGACAGATGGCCATAATAGTTCACTAGTTGGGGGATCCCATAAAGATCATTAGAGTGGACTAGTAACAGCAATACCTCCAGAAGTAGCGCTGATACAGCTGAATTAGTGGAAGTACATGTGTCATACTGGATGCACAAATGTGAAAGAATTAGTGCCACTTACTTGCTGCATGGTGTCTATAGCCGGCGGCGACCCTCCCACACAGGCTAAGGGAGCGGCGATAACGATGGTAGTGATGGGGGAGTGTTAGTGTAAGCTGGCCATGCGTGGAGCGCAAGCAGATTCATCTGCACTCCACGCTACCGGAAATGCGGGCCCTACGTCATCAGCTAGGCGTCCGCCGTCGCCCGATGATGACACTCAGGTTACATTAGACGGCTGCCATTTTGGAGTGGAACAAAAATAGTAGAGGCTAAAGCGGGACATATAGGTGACACCACGGTCACCATGCATACTGAGCCTATACCCAGCAAATCGCGAGACAGATGCCAAATGTTAATGATCATTAAGCATGCTAACTGTCGGAAGAGTCCCATAAACAGCCCGCAAAGGCATACACATGCACATATGCCGAGATGAGGGCACTGAAGAGTAAAGCAGTGCATCTGCAGACATACCCGTATTTTTCGCACCATAAGACGCACTTTTTCCCCCCTAAAAAATGTGGGAAAATGTCCCTGCGTCTTATGGAGCGAATACTGACCCCCCCCCCCCCCATCGCCGCGTCAGAATACCAGTGCTCGGCTTCTCTGTGAAGCAGAGAGAAAGGGAGTGAGGCGGATCCTGGCAGGGACATACCAAGGGGGAGCGGAGGGGAGACGGCCGGGTGTCAAAACATGTCAGTGTCAGTAGCGCTGCTATGGGGGTGCGCTCCGCACCCAAATCGGGTGACACCCGCCAGAGGCGACATTATCTTGAAAGCGGCGAGAACCCTGGCTGTTTTTTTTTTCGCCGGAACCCCCCCCCCCCGGCGCCATGGTCTGGTCCAGTCTCACTTCCTGCTCCTTCCCCCGGCAGCTGCTGCTGTTGTAAACTATGTTCCCAGTCCTCCTTCCTAGCTGCTGCCCATGTACATCTGAGGTTGAGAGCCAGCCAGCCAGAGGGGGTTGTGAATTGTAATGACAGTGTCCTCCACTGCCTGAGGTGAGCTGAGCTGGTGATAAGGGGGTGGGAGGTGTGGGCTGGCATGATATCCACTGCCCAGTCACATGAGCTGTTGTGATAGAAGAGGCTGAAGGGGTGTTTGTGTCTGCCCTGCCACTCTGAGCTGATCTGGGAAGGGGGGGAGGTTGCTGTGTCCACCACCCAGGAATAATGTAGCTGAGCTGATTTGATAGGGGGGGGGGTGGTATTGCTGTGTGTCCACCACCCACCTATAGTAGTAGTATAATATAAAATATTTTAGTACACCATTTGGTTCAGAATATTTTTTTCTTGTTTTCCTCCTCTAAAACCTAGGTGCGTCTTATGGTCAGGTGCGTCTTATGGAGCGAAAAATACGGTAAACCATATACGTACTGCAGCAACACAGCTGTCACTCATAGTATCACAGCAGAATTAAAATTGAAGTTAAAATTAAAACTAGCAGTTTACATCATAATAACAGCTGTGGATGTACCCACACCCAGAAAGGGAGGTAGAAGCAAAAAGGTTCTACATCTAATGGTGCAAGCAGGGTATACATAAATATATATATATATATATATATATATATATATATATATATATATATATATATATATATATATATATATGTACAAGTAAAACATATAAAGGCACATGTATGTGAATACATAAAGAGATAATAATAATAAAATCAGAGCAAACTAATTACATTAATTCAATGCTGGACATGCCTATAGAAATACTTGCATATAGAGGAAACACATATTTAAAAAAAAAAACATATTTTAGACCTTGCGGGTATATATACACTAAAAGCACCACAAATTAATAAATGTTATGTGATGTATGTAGAACAAGAATACTAATAAAGACCTATGATGTCATAAAAACCCAATAGAAGGTATAATTAAAATTGAACTTAAAAAATACTAGTGTGGCAATTTAGACCAGAGAAATATGTAAGCTACAGGATGGGAGGAGGGGAAAGGGGAGAAAGAAGGAAATGGGGGGGTGAAAGGGGGAAAGGAAACGGGAGAAGGGAGAGGACGGGGAGACCAAAAAACCCTAGCCTAGGCATGGAGCGAGGCCACATGGTGCCCCATTAAAGGGGGAAGAGACGAGAGAAATTAATAAATAAAGAGATAACCATATTATAATATTAATTAATTAATTTGAGCTAATTTTGTGAATTTCGGGGTCTTCATTTAGCCCCCCAGGGGTGAGGCTGCCTAGGGTGAAGATCCAGTAGGCTTCGCGTTTGCAGAGCCTCTGGTGCCTCCTACCTCTATCCAAGTCTCCTCCAATGGACTCAATACCAAAAACCCTCATACCAGATGGATCGCCCTGATGCACTTCCTGGAAATGTCTAGGGACCGGGTATTTGACCCTGGTATTAGTAATGTCACACTTGTGTTCGCCTATGCGCACTCTCATAGGGCGAGAAGTGCGACCTACATAGAGGTGTCCACAAGGACAAATAATACCTTAGACAACAAATTCCGTCCCACAGTTGATGAACTGCTTCAGCCGGTGAACCTTGCCATCTCTGCCAACTACTGACTTCTTTCTCTGTCACATGGACCTACAGGTGCCACAATTTTTAACACTACATTTGTAGCTTCCCTTCTGATCAAAGATGGTTGACCAAGCATTGATAGTTTTACTAATAGGCTTTTTTACCCTGCTTGGAGCACAGGGCCGGCCCTACCATGGGACCCAATGGGCCCATGGTCCCAGGCGGCATTTACAGAGGGGCGTCAGCCGGCAGTGACAAGGCAGCATGAAGGGATACAGCCGCAGAGTTTCCATAGCGACCCGGCCCCTGCTCCAGGGGGGGGGGGTGGTGCGGGCTCCCTCTCACATTAGATTCAATGTCAATGCATCTGTGTGGGCGGCAGGCATCACCTCGGATACCAGACTGTGACAGGCAGACCACTGCCCTCCCCTTCACACAGGTGAGATGGGGCTGCTTAATGGAGGAGGCGGGTCATGTACTGCGTGGAATGACAGGCAGTACTGCGGTGAATGTTCTGCCTTCCTGGTTCACAGACCCGCCTTCTCCACACTGCCTCCGAACTCTGTGTCCTCCCTGTTTCTGCTCCTCTGGCTCAGAAACAGTTTGGTCCTACCCCCTCCCCCCTTGTCTCCTCCCCTCACCTCTCCATTCAAATCAGACGCTGCTTGTGTCTTTTCACCTCCCTCTTCGCTTACAACCGCCTCTCCCACACCTGTCCTCAGTCATGGCGGGGCCCGCTGGGGGATTAAAATGCTCTCTAGCTGGAGCTAAAGAAGTGTGACTAGGTAAGAGTGGAATGGGGGCGGGCGGAAGTGGGAATGTTAGAACATTCTGCAGTGCGGGACACAGGGCTGGTTGATCTTCTACACACTGAGGGAGACTGAAACTTCTCCTGACTCCCCCTGTACTGGGAACATCCTATATTTGGGGTTGTGACAGAAGCCAGCATGGGGGAGGGGTGAGTCCTGGACATGCTGGGTCTTATAGTGTACAGGCAGTAGGGGGCCCCCTGTGTTCATTCAGAGACCTAAAACCAAAGCCCCCCCAGCAGGGCTAATAAAAAAAATATGGTAAAAAAAAAACACTGACACCATCCACTGCCCCACTGACACCGTCCACTGCCCCACTGACGCTGTCCACTGCCCCACTGACGCCGTCCACTGCCCCACTGACGCCGTCCACTGCCCCACTGACGCCGTCCACTGCCCCACTGACGCCGTCCATTGCCCCACTGACGCCGTCCACTGCCCCACTGACGCCGTCCACTGCCCCACTGACACCATCCACTGACACCGTCCACTGCCCCACTCTGCATTTTTTATTTTTTTGCGCTATAAACAAGAAAAAAACGAACATTTTGAAAAAAATAAGTATTTTTTACTTTTTGCTATAATAAATATCCCCCAAAAAACTGTCTTCATCAGTTTAGGCCAATATGTATTCTTGGTTAAAAAATAAATAAAAAATAAAACGCAATAAGCGTGTATTGATTGGTTTGCGCAATAGCGTCCACAAAATAGGGAATAGATTTTGGTGGGCGGGATTATTTTTTTTGGGGGGTGGGGGGCAGCATTTCATTCTTGGGCCCAGGCAGCACAATGTCTTGGGCCAGCCCTGTTGGAGCAACCATACTTCTCAGATCACGAGGCCTTATAAATACTATATTATGTTTAACAGGAAGGTACTCCTTCAACACTGGATCGTGTTTTAGTTTACCCCAATTTTTCTTCAAGATGTTTTGTATCTCTAAATCCCCGTACATTCGGTCTGACTTTTAGCCAACAAACTTCATTTTGAGCAAGTTGGACCAACAATCCGACCGTGTGTACGCTCCATCGGACATTTTTTTTTATTTTTTTTTGTTTTCATCGGACAAAAGTTCGGTCTGCAAACGGACAAACTTTTGCCCAACAAAAGTCCGATCTAGCAAAGTCCGACCGTGTGTACAGAAAACCATCGGACTTTTGTCCGATGGACAAAACAAATAATGTTAAAATCAACCAACAATAGCAGAAGTTGACCAAAGGGTGGCGGTAAAGAGCAGAAAAGAGCAGAAAAACCACGTGATGTTGGAAAAAGTTTTGGGAAAGTTTGCAGAAAAGTCCTGTGGTGTGTATGCTATGGGTGTTCCCGACCAACTCCGTTCGGACAAAAATCCACGGAAAAGTCCGATGGAAGTCCGGCCGTGTGTACGAGGCTAAAAGCCTTGTTAGTATACTGAGTGGAAAAACGGGCTTGCTCCAAGCAGGGTAAAAAAGCCTGCACCATTAGATGTAGAACCTTTTTGCTTCTACCTCCCTTTCTGGGTGTGGGTACATCCACAGCTGTTATTATGATGCAAACTGCTAGTTTTAATTTTAACTTCAATTTTAGTTCTGCTGTGATACTCTGAGTGACAGTGGTGTTGCTGCAGTACGTATATGGTTTATGTCTGCAGATGCACTGCTTTACTCCTCAGTGCCCTCATCTAGGCATATGTGCATGTGTATGCCTTTGTGGGCTGTTTATGGGACTCTTCCGACAGTTAGCATGCTTAATGA
Source organism: Rana muscosa (assembly GCA_029206835.1). Lineage (NCBI taxonomy): Eukaryota > Metazoa > Chordata > Amphibia > Anura > Ranidae > Rana > Rana muscosa. The sequence continues at coordinate 363,510,758 of CM055120.1, read as the reverse complement.
TCATTAACATTTGGCATCTGTCTCGCGATTTGCTGGGTATAGGCTCAGTATGCATGGTGACCGTGGTGTCACCTATATGTCCCGCTTTAGCCTCTACTGTTTTTGTTCCACTCCAAAATGGCTGCCGTCTAATGTAACCTGAGTGTCATCATCGGGCAACGGCGGACGCCTAGCTGATGACGTAGGGCCCGCATTTCCGGTAGCGTAGAGCGCAGATGAATCTGCTTGCGCTCCACGCACGGGCAGCTTACACTAACACTCCCCCATCACTACCATCGTTATCGCCGCTGCCTTAGCCTGTGTGGGAGGGTCGCCGCCGGCTATAAACACCATGCAGCAAGTAAGTGGCACTAATTCTTTTACAATTGTGCATCCAGTATGACACATGTACTTCCACTAATTCAGCTGTATCAGCGCTACTTCTGGAGGTATTGCTGTTACTAGTTCACTCTAATGATCTTTATGGGATCCCCCAACTAGTGAACTATTATGGCCATATATCTAGAGTCTATAAAAACCATGTCAAATCCATGGGTGGGATAATGACAGTTTTCTACAGCAGCGCTAAAAGGGTCAACACATTCCCATGACCACTCTTTCTTATTTTCAGTTCATAAGAGTACATATAATATGAAGAAACTGATAAGCAATGATAGAAATCCTCAGGTGTCTTCTAAAATCACTGAAAAAAATCCACTTCTAATCAATTTCTTGTTTCCCCTTTCACGTGGGTACTCACCACAAGGTGGCTTTTCAAAGGCACCTAACAGATCCCATCAACTGATCATCCGATCGTCCAGATCTCGATTCTGCTTTCTCACTCAGACACCTCCGGAGATCATCCGATATCCACCACTGTCAGTGTTCTCCAGACCTGCTCTGGGTCTCAGCTGTGATAATTAGTGATGATCAGTTCTCAGCTCCCAGGAAGTCACACTCACTACAATTACCAGATCAGATTGTCTTGGCTTTAGCACCCTATTATGGGCGTCTGTCGTTTGCTGTGGTTTGGGTCCGCCATCTGGCCCCACCCAGTGGGTGTCACGTATTGCCCTTGCAAGACCACCCACCTATATGGGAGGCGTCGCCACACCCCCTGGGAGGTCCCTTCCTTGCTCGATTGGCTGTTCACATGCATGTATGCCTACTTAAAGGGTAGCTATGAGGGCTACACACTGCTTGGCTCTGATGAAGAAGCTTTGCGCTTCGAAACGCTCTCCTATCACGTTCTTTATGATCGGTCGGAGTGTGGTTTGGGTTCTACATGTTGCAGCCACTTATGGAACTACTTGTTCACAGCGTACCTTTCTACTACCTTTTGTGAGTAGCCTATATGTTGTTTTAAATAAATAAAATATCCTAACGATAATACACTAGGCTGGTGCGCCCTTGTTCTTTCTCTTTTCGTTTGTTACCAGGATGCCCCTATCCATAAAGGGCAGCAAAGCCAGTGCCATTGTTATAAACTATTGATTGCTTGACGATCAACTTGTGCGCAGGAGTGTTTGTTTTTCTGTTATCAAATGTCTCTGTATCATAACCTGAAGCTGTCATACAGGTGCCTCCCAGTCTCACAATACATACACCTGCTCAGAATGCAACATTTTGAAGTAGACACCACAGAGCAGGGGCGGCCCATCCATTAAGGGCGCACGGGGCCTCGTCTGCTGTGCATGCCGGGAGAGGGTATATAAGGGGCAGATGCCATTTTTAGGAAGGAGTGCCCGGGGAGGAGTGCCCGCGGAGAGGAGTACCCGGGGGGGTGTGCCTCTTGGGGGGGTGTGGACTGGCCGGAGAGTCTCAGGCACCTTTGGCCTGAGGCTGTGACGTTCCAGGTAGGCCAAGTACCATTGACTGGGTCTACAATCAGCACATTGGAGTCCCAGGGTGCCCGGGTGAGGGTACCCGCTCTGACCGAGAGGAAGCCAGGGGAGGATCGGTCCCACAGGGGAGACGAGTGATAGTAGGTTGCTGTCTCGGGAAAGGCCTGGTGACCTGTCAGAGGGAAGGATTCCTTGCTCAACAAAGTTAACCCTGTAGAGTGCCCATTGGCATTGTCTGTTCTCTGAATCCTACAGAAGGTTAAGGGAAGTTCTGGATTCAGGAATAACAGGATTCTGCTGCTATAGAGGATCTCCTGAACCCGTCCCGGGAGGGGACAAAGAGATAGTACTGTTCGAGCTCCACTCCGGCTGCTAGTCTATGAGAGGGATCTATCCGGGTGAGCTAAACCCATTCGGGATCGAGTGGCTACGAGTGAGTCGGGTGTTGTGTGCCTGAATCTACCTCCTATCTTTGCTAGCTTCTTTCTCCCTTCAATTTCCCGTTAACTGAAACAAAAGGAAAATAAACTCTTTATTGGAGATAAAGTCGTGTGGACATTGGCCTTCTTGGGGAAGAATATAGACTTTTCCCTATAATCTAGGGACAAGAACCAGTGGAAAGAGGTAACTCGTTGCAGGACCCAAATCTGTAAACACCGCCTGACCTCTGATAAGGAGGACACGGGCTTGTGGCATGGTGTGTCCTGCCCCCGCAGGTGAAGGTAAGCGGGGACCAAAGGATGGGTGTGCTACATATGATTAATAGATAGATTCATGCTATGCATGAATCTATCCATGGCCGCCGCGGCCACCCCCTATTCATGCATCCAGCCCCTTTCAGGACGCCATGTATTACAGCGGCGGTTGTGTTTTTTTTTTAAGCACCTGATTAGAGCCATAGGCTCTAATAGGCTTCAAAATAAGATGGACTCGTGGCGCAGAGCATTGAGCTCGGAGCCCACCCAGGTGTGTTAGAAAAGTAAATGAATATTGGCAAATGAATATTTGCTTTTCTAACACTGAATCACCTCTCCGCCAATCAGGTCTGATACCAGTTTCCCGATTGGCTGAAAGATCAGGCAATCCTATTGGATGCCTAGGAAGAGGAGGAGGGGGATGCACGGTGGAAGCCGCTGTGATCCACACCACAGAAGGAGGAACAAAGCTACAGGACACGCTGCCCGCTTCCTACACGGACTGCACTATATACTCTGAACTGTATTATATATACTACACTGACTGCACTAAATACTCTGAACTGTATTATATATACTACACTAACTGCTCTATATACTCTGAACTGTATTATATATACTACACTGATTGACTGCACACTACACTACCTCCCTAATCTCCATTCAGTCACTATATACGGCCGCCGAGTAAGCAGCAGCCTTATATAGTGTGGGTATGGACTTAGACACCCTGCCTTTGGCCAATCATGACTCTCACAGCACATGGCACTGTGATTGGCCAAATCATGCAGGTTAGGTGCATGTTTTTGCCAATCAGCAGCCATCAATGCACTGTGATCTCACAGTGCATTATGGTGCGCTCCGCGGCAGGGGAACTTGCCGCAAGCACCCCATATGTTTGTTCTTACATTCGACTCGAACATCGAGCCCATACCTACCAATGACCATTGCTAAGTTTTAAATATATTTTCTAGTGCGCATACTATAGAGAAAGTTTGTTATATGTACGTTTTACTCCCCAAAAGGGTTCCCAAAAGGACGTTTTACATCCCAAAAGGGTTTGCAATTCTGTTAAACATGTCTCGTAACTCACATACCCCTGCCACACTGCATTGCCAGGACACCTTTATTTCATGGTTCACCTTTCCAGGTCTCCAGCCTGCTTAGAGCATTAGCATAAATTCATAATGAATCAATGAATACGTTGTCACCTTTATCCAATGATCAGGGACCAAGGTGACCCAAGAAGCCATAGGGGCCTATTTCAAACAGGTTTGCATTTCCATGCAAGTATATGGGCATGTAAAATCCACTTGAAGTGGCTCACATTCAGGTCAGAAGAAGGAAAACTACAGGTTTAAAGTGGATGTAAACTCTCACATACTGTATACCCAGTGAAGTGAACAGCCTCAGGTGAAACACAGAGATGAAACCAATCTCCCTACATAAGTTTTACATGTATATCTGCTGTCTTCAGCTTTATATATTCTTTAGAAAGTGAACATTGTGTTAGAGATTTTCTCTTCCTGTTCAGCACAGGGAGTGGATTCTTGGCAAACAGCCAAGACAACTGATTGGAGGAAAGGCACACACCCCCACTCCACATAGGCAAAGGAAAGAAGATACTTTTGGAGCTGTGCTGTGACAACACAAGCTCTCTGCTAATCTATTTATAGCAACCTTCCCCGACACAAATTTCAGGTTGGCTTTTATCTTGGTTTATGGAGAACTTGTCAAAAGTTACCATGCTGATAAGAGAGCAACTAAACAGCAGAAACACATGGATCTTAGTGCTTTGGAGAGAGATAATTAAACACTACAGATATATGTGCTTAGGTCAAATTTCATGAATCAGGTGTACATCCACTTTAATGTACCTATCAATTATGAATTATCTCAGAAGTTTCTCACACTGATGTCAAACTGATGCCATTGACACAAGCTCAAAGCCCATTGTCACTGGCCCTATAGCTGTCCCAGGATGCAGCAGAATGATCTTCCTGGTTGTGATGTGTGCCTGAGATAAAAGTCCAGCTTTGGCTGTGATGATGTCAACGAGAGGGGCAACAGCAAGACTGGCAAGAAGAGCAACTTCAGGGGACTGATCATTAAAACTAGAACAAGCAAGGATGAAGACAACATGATTCTAAATTGGCGTAAGTAGTGCTCTATTTTGTCTCATTCCCTAGACCAGTTATGGTTGCAAGGACAACAAAACCACCCTTCTCGCCAGTCTTGTTGCCTCCTCTCTTGCTGGGGTCATGATGACCACAGGTCATCCTGCATTGATGATGTAGGAGTATCGATCCAAATTCCAGCACTGGTGAGAAGAGGACTGAAGCGCCAGCTGCCTCAGGACCACAGGTTAACCTATTTATGAATTTTGTTACTTCTCATAGATCTGCTTTAAGTTATTTTACAGTTAAAGTTCGTAGCAATTGGAATGCTCTTAAAGAATTCAATGCCCATTTCTAACACAATGTTTCTACACAATTAGGAGAAAGGAACATGTGCAATTAATAAGTTTGTGAATAAAATATAGGGAGAAGAATGGCAGACCACCCCACTAGAAAACAGGAGTTTGTGTGGTCCAATGTAGAACCAGCTGTCTAGCTGGAGTCCCTGAGGCCAACTGTTCTACAATAAAGTTTATTTTGTCATACCTCCTCCATCAGAGTGGCTGTGATTTCCATAATAAATGGAAATATACTTTGTCTGGATATGTTGATAGAGAAAAATACATGTTTGTTCTTCTAAGTGAAAACCAACCTTCACTAATTCCTTTTTCTCCATCTCGGAGTTGCTACATAGGTATAAGGCCAAGGATTCGAAAAAGTCAGTTCTTGAGCAATAAATATAGAACAGATGGACAGGAAAAATTAAACAGAAAAGCAAGTTAGAAAGCCTTAAAAGCAAAAATGTGATGATTATGTAAGATGCACCTGCATTCCTAAGAATCAGATATTACCTTCAAAGTGGAATGTCCCTATATGTGGATCTCACTGTGGAACTAATGCTTTGACTTATTAAAATGTACCTCTATCCAAATCTTTGTTTTACATTTTTGGTAGAGTGGGGAAGGGTAAGATGCTATGTCGGGTCGTTTTATTACTTTTGTTTTCACTGGGAACATTTTAGCTTACTACCTGCCCCTGTGGCACCAAGGGTATTGCTGTGGGCAAAACTTCCTATGTCCCATCTCTCAAGAGCATTCTCTGTGTATGCCTATGGAGAATAAACTAGGAGGCAAAACAAGCGATATTAGACATCAATAAAAACTTGCCAAAAGACTCTTCCCCAAGAGCTGTGCAAAGTCATATTTTTTTTTAAAGCAGCCATAGCCTCAGTAGTGGAGCCTGTACCCTGCCAGTAAGCTGTAAGAATGGACTCTTGCTCTCTGTGTGGAAGAAATGGGGGTGAATTCACTAAGAGTTAAATACCGGCACCTAAAATGCAGTAAAATACTGCATGCGGTAAATCAGTTTTGAAATGTCAATTCACTAAGAATTTAGTGTTAAATACCGAATGCGGTATTTGTTTGATTTAGCAGTTATTACCGTATTATTTAACGCGTATCATTATACTGCATTGAGCTGGTTGCTAAGGAGCGGGCTGAGATTTGTCAAAAAACAGCCTGGGGTCCGCCCCCCACAATAGCTGGTTGCTAAGGAGCTAGCCGGGAAGATAGCCACCGCGTCCTTAACAACCAATGACTCATCAGTTTTCAGCGGGTTCCCCACTGGCAGCTGAATGTAAAAAAAAGCCAACAATTACAAATGTTGAAAAGAACAGCATGGCCCCCCCCCAATGCATACCAGGCCCTTCGGGTCCGATATGGATTTTAAGGGGAACCCTACCCCCAGCACACACCAGTCCATGATGTCACAAGGGGGTGGGACCAACAGGTGACATAGCCAGGTGGCCCCGCCCCTTACCTATATAAGAAATGTCAGACGTTGGAGCATGCAGTAGGCCAGCCTTCATTGACAGTGGGAGCGTCTTTGTTTTCTTTTCTTTTTCGGGTCTGGGGGGCGGCGGGTCGCATAATTGACGATGGATTTACATTGGGGGGGCACTATTTTTTTATTTTTTAATAAAGGAATTGTCAAAACTGTCTGTGTGTTTTTATTACTTTGTGACACTTTTTGGGGGAATGGGTACCAGATACTCGTTCACATGGGGGGGGGGGGGCAGAATCTGGAGGCCCCCTTCTTAATCATAATCACATAATCGTTATTTTTTTAATTTTTTCGTGAATTTGACTTAACTTGCCGCATTCAATATATTATGCAAATGAGCAGCATGATACCCTTTTTGCATGCGGTAAAGCTTAGTGAATTGACCCCATGGTCTCTGTGCAGAGACATGACATGCTCCCTACTGAGCCAGAGCTCTCTGACCAGCAGGAGGCGTGAATTTTGCTGATGCAGAGCTATAGATCTGACATAGCAGGGGGAGTGTTTGACTTCTGCAAAGAACCTACTGCTTCCACACAACAAGGAGGCAGTAAGTGAAAGAGCAAAATTAGAACTTGGTGTTGGTCAGGCACTCAGAAAGTATCGAAGCCATCAGAGCATGACAGCCAGGCGACTAGCATTGGGTCTACAATACCAGCCTCCATATTTTGGCCCATTACAGGTCTCCTTTAAACAAAATTTAGATGGTAATACAACTAAATGCATTTCTTGCGGTGGCTGCATGTGAGCCCTCAAAATTAGGTTGGGTAACCCTGTGTGAGGTGGTAGTATGCATTGATAGTATGATATGCCATATTATTTTATAACCTGGTGCTTGGGTAATCTCTGCAGACACAGAACAAAAATCTTATCAAAGGAGCACAGGGTGGCAGAGGCAAGAAGTTGATTATAATATAAGCCCCACCATTTTTATTCCTTGATATATCATGGGCTTATTTTTTTCTTCTCATTCTTGTGAAATCTGACATTGACATTTTCTTTCAGCTCAAAGGCTGAAGCAGACCCTGGAGCCCTGCGACACAGAGTATCCAGCATTTGTATCTGAACGCACCATAAAGGAGACTACAGGCACCATAGCCTGTGATGACTGCTTCAAGTAAGCCTTTTACCGAGAATACCCTTAAAAGCCATACATTATATTATATATTTTTTTTTAATCAATAACACACCATCCCTTCTCATTACACAAGCCATTCCAAGGTCTGATTTAAATAATGTCTTCACTTAGGCGGTGATGTCACTCATTCCACTTCTAAATCTTCTACTTTTGTGCAGTTAGATGGAACAGCAAAAACCATGTACAGTGAATGTGGTCAACCTTGCGGTCTCGTAATATCAAAAAACCTTTTCAACATACACATGTCATCTGGACAGAAAATTGCAGAAAATCCAAATGGTTACTTATACTAACATCATTCCAGAATGTCAGGGTGATTGCAATGAAATAGATACGGATCAATCAACTTTCTTGTTAATCCGATGTATTCAGAGTCCTTAACTTACCTCGGTGCCCTTCTGCCCATTGGCTGCCTCCCATCGTACATTAAACATATGCTTATTACATACATAGAGACATCCTCTCTTGACCCCGTGGGCTCTCACAGGCTACTTCACTTTCTTTCCCGGTAACTCTAAGCCACTTAAGCAGATTGTATACAACTGCTTGATTCACTTCCTCTGTACTGTATGTTTCAATAAGCTACCTTTGTTAACTTGACACTGCACCATCTGGTGACCCACCTGAAAATCCTGCCAAGGCAGCATCACCCATAAAATGGTCTTTTATGGAGGTGTTTGGCTTTAAAGTGGGAGGCTCAAAAAACACGTTCGTAGTTTTTCTGGTCTACTCACCCATTTTCACTGTTTATAAGAGGTTTATGTTATGGAGTTGTGTTTGTTCAAGTTTTTAGACTCTCAAGTTGATTTATTTTGACTGTCCTTTTATGAAAATCAAAATGATTTAACCTCTTTCTACACCTGGTTGTCTGTCTCTTACATGCCACCTTTTGGTGACATTTTTTAATAAGACCACAAAAAGAACAAATCTAAAGTATGAAATGTAGTAACCCAATGAGTTTTATATTTTCTGAAGTCAGAAGTAGCATCAAAATATAGGATTGATCACCAGGTACCCCATCCCAGGCATTACAAAAGAAGTGGTTTACAAAGAGACTGGACTTTTAGGCCTGGTTCACACCTTTGCATTTTTTGGTGCTTTTTGCAGAAACGCACTGCAGTTCACTTAACACGGTTTCCTATAGGACACGTTCACATCTATGTTTTTTTTCAGTCGCTGCATTTTTGGAAAGCGTCTGGGACTTTTTTTAAATTCAAAACAGTGCTTTTTTGTTTCAATAGACTTCAATGGATAAGCTACAGAAAAGCATGTCGTGTGTTTTTGACGTGATTTTACCACAATTTTGCCGTAATTCGCATTTTGTATTTTTTAATCCACCCAGCAACAAATTAGCCAGAAAAAAAAGCATAGAAAATGCAAAACTCATCCAAAAAACGTGCAAAAACGTGTGTGCAAAAATGCACCACAAAAAAGCACTGCAGAAACGGATCAAAAGCAAACTGTATAGGTGCGAACCGAGCCTTAAGGTGCTAAATGGAAACAAAAAATTTGTTTGAAAACACTATTCCAAAACATGATAGTAAAAATGCATCACATGGAAGAACGACAAGGTGTGCAAGACTAAGTGCAGCAGGTAAAGTCAAATAGGGGTTTATTAAGAACATCAGCCAAATGGCTACTCAGCTCACATGATGTAAGATAAAACAAGCATGTAACAAAAAGTCTGTGGACAGTCGGGGGAGTCACAGCGGGCATCAGCGGTATTGCGGCAGGGTGGATGAATAACCCAGCCAAGGCCCGGAAAAAAAAAAAAAAGATTTTTTTGTTATAAAATTTTGCAAACAGGTAATTATTCTCCCTTACTGATAGGATGCACTGATAGCTGGCACTGATGGATGGACACTGATGAGGCGGCACTGGTGTGCACTGATCAGGAGACACTGATGAGGAGGCACTGATGAGGCTAGACTGATATGTGGCACTGATGGGCACTAATAGGTAGCACTGAGGGCACTGATTGGTGGCACTGATAGGTGGCACTGATGAGCAGCACTGATGGGCACTGATAGGTGGCACTGGAGGGCACTGATTAGCGGCACTGGAGGGCACTGATTAGTAGCACGGGCGATCACTAAGGGGGCCGATGTCCCTCAAACAGAAGCCGGAAAATTAGCTGTTATTGGCTAACAGCTGATCACGTGGTAAAGGGCCCGCTGTGATTGGCCCTTTACCCTGTTCTGTGATCAGCCGAGTCCCAAATACTCGTCGATCACAGAGCGCGGCGCACAGGCGGTGCGAGAATGGGAGGACCTCCATGTACGCCCTCCTGGCATTTTAAGCCCATGCTGTAGCCGTCTTTCGGCTATAGCGCGGGTGCAAATTGGTTAATAGGCTCAATAAAAAGGGGAGGGAACTCCTAAGTTTGAGACTCAACCATTGATCGCTGGCAGTAGACAGTATTCCCTTGTTGCAGTATTGTTTACTAAGCTTTGCTGTGTTGTGAAAATCTGACTCTTTAACCACATGACCTCCGGAATGTTTTACTCCTCTCATGACCAGGGCTTTTTTTTTGCTATTCAGCACTGCTTTTCTTTAACTGCCAATTGGTCATGCAACACTGTATGCAAATGAAATATCATTTTACACAAATAGAACTTTCTTTTGGTGGTATTTGATCACCACTGGGTTTTCTATTTTTTATTAAACAAAAAAAAGACAGAAAATTTGGGAAAAAAATATTTTTTACTTTCTATTATAAAACATATCCAAAAAAAATAAAATAAAAAAAAAATCTTCATAACTTTAGGCCAAAATATATTTTTCTACATGTCTTTGGTAAAAAATGGTTGTAAATCCTTACATACACTCAGTGACGTGACGGGCCTAACAGATAAAACAAATCCTCCTACATAAGTTGTGCCTGTTTATCTGCAGTCTACTCTTCTCTACATCCATTCAAAGTGCTGAATTTATAAGCTTGTCTGACAGTTTAGAAAAAAAGAGGACTGAGAGCTGAAGTTACAATCTGCAGAGCTCAGGGAGGAGAGGTCTGAGAGTCGATTGGAGGAAAGAGACACACCCCCTTTATACAGCTCACAGGAACAGAGCTGAGGCTGTCAATCAGCTGGAGCTCCCTCCCCTCTCATCTTTTTTCTCTTGGCGTCAGGAAAACTTGTCAGAAGTGATTCATGCTGATAACAGAGGAACAAATCATCAGACAGAAATTACACTTAAGCCTCGTACACACGGCCGGTTTTCTCTGCAAGAAAGCTGCTGGGAGAGCTTGTTGCCGAGAAAAACGTTCGTGTGTATGGTTTCTCGTCGGGAAAACTGCCGGGAATCTCGATGAGAAAAATAGAGAACCGTGCGTGTGTACGGAGCTTGTATGCTTACCTGTCCCCAGGTAAGCCCACGCATGCTCGATGAGACTTTGACGCATGCACGGTAGCTTACAAAGGTAGTGTAGGGTGTAGCAAGATGGCGGCGATAGCATCGAATGTGACGAGCGCATGCTCGTCGTAGTCGATGACGTCACCGCGTTCTTGCCATTCAAAAGAACTCCGGTTCTTTTGAATGGCCGTGTGTACACTCGGCGAGCAAGGCAAGCTTGCCGTGAATCTCGTCGGGAAAACCAACATTTTGTTTCCCGACGAGATTCCCGCCCGTGTGTACGAGGCTTGAGTGCTTTTAATTGAGAAAAGTACACTCTATAGAAGGATAATTGGTTTGTGTGAAAGTTATTGTCTCTACAAACAATGGTATATATACTGGAGTTTACACATCTATAATGCTATACTGGCACCTGTAATCTCCTCCAGCTTTTTATTTATGATTGGGACTGAGCATGGGGGATGCTTCTTCTGATGGCACATGTGTAGTAATTCTAGAGGAAGCTCCAACAGTGCACACATTAGACTGACCCCTGCAGTTTCTCTAAACCTCTTTGCCTTACTTTACCTATTGAGCATCACTACTGGGGATTACATTGGGCTTGCTTATAGTCTCCACCTGCTGACTGACCATAATAAAATTCACAGTACTTAGTGGGTTTGCGTCAATAAAAGCTCACTAAATACTATGAAACAAAGAGTTGGGTGCTACAACCTAAATGTTCACAGAAATCCTTCTGAGCAGGCGTCTGCGTGATCCACAGTCACACAGCTGTAGGCCTAGTCATCCAAGTAAACGATCCGCAACTCCATACATTGCTTTTAAAAATCTTCCATTTATTAATTCTCCATAGAACGCATAATTTTAGAACAGCAGTTAACGTGTTTCAGCCTGGTTGGCCTTATACATAACATTATGAATTAAGCCACCCCCTGCCTGCCACCTTCTACCTGCTGGTCCTATCTGGGCTCTACCATCCCTCTGGGGAGCTCGTTGAAGACCAGAAGGTCCCCAGCGAGCTCTTTGGTATCGAAAACTAGAAGCGCAAAGCATTTTTGCCACTTCTGATTTCCCCGGATGTAAACAGCTCCATTTTTGAATATTGAAAGCATCTGATCACAATGATTTAGGTATAATCAAATGCGTTTAAGGGAAGTAGAGACATCTGGGGGCTAATAGACCCCAGATCTCTCCACAAAGAGTACCTGTTTACATTCCATGTGGCAGCAATAAAAGGGATCAAAACATATTTTTTTTTTTTTAAAAGAAACAGTGTAAAAATAAAAAGTAACACAATAAAATAAATATAAAAAAAATTAAAATAAAATTTAAAGCTCCCTCGTGAGCAAAGGCGAACGCATATGTTGGTCACACACACATACGTAAATGGCAATCACACCACACATGAGCGAGAGCGGCCCATTCATTAGGGGCACACGGGTGCCGCCCCCCTCATCCATGCGTCCCGCCCCTTGATTTACATACAGGGTGCCGGTCTCATGGATTCCAATGGTGGGGGGGGTGTTTTTTAAAGCACACGATTAGAGCCAGAGGCTCTAATAGGCTTCAAAAAAGGGTGGACTCAGTGCGCAGAGCACTGCGCCCCCAAACCCACCCAGTTGTGTGTGACAATAGCGAATGAATATTCGCTATCGCCACACTGACCCTCCTCCTGGCCAATCAGGAAGCGGCCTTGAGACCCATCACTCGATTGGCTGAAAGGACAGGCGATCCTATTGGACGCCTAGGAGGAGGAGGGAGGAGCCGCACAATGGAAGCCACCAAAGCTGAGGAGAAGAGGACACAGGAGTCACTGCCCGCAACCCGCCCGCTGCCCACCGCCGAGGAGGCGAGGACACAAGAGCCACGCTGGCCGCCGCCGAAGCAAAGACGGAGAGGACACAGGAGCAGCTCCCCGCAACCTGCCCGCTGCCTGAAGCCGAGAAGGAGCGGACACAGGACCCGCTGCCCATAGGAGCCTGCAACTCGGTCGACACCTAGATGGGGTGAGTGCCGACAAGGGGGGGGGGTGTGTACTGCCGAGACTGACCAACGGGGGGGTGGGTGGTTGTTTTCTGCCCCCCCCCCACCAAAAAAAAATAAGACCTTTTCTGTAACTCTAAAAATCAAAAAAATTACCACAGGTAGGCTGGGCACGGCAGAAGAGACTCAGGGCGGAGCTACAGAAAGTGACATCATCCCAGTGAGTAAACCTGGAAGTGGCCTGGGACACCCGGAAGTGTCAGGGGTGAAGGCTGAGCTTGCACCATGAATGGTGGAGCCAGCTCGTAACAGTAATTAAGTGGTACAGTCTGGGTGCATGGCATAATACAGATTACAATAGGAAAATCAATATATCGATTGATTTTAATGGCACAATTTTAATAAAAGGTTTTACCCTATATAAAGTTTTTTTTCCCTGTGGTATGTGGTATATATATTGGGGCCCTGGATATGGGTTCACTGAGGGAACAAAGTGCTGATTGATCCACTGAGTTTAGGTGGTAACGGATATTCCGGTGAGTTTTAGTGTTGGGGTTGGCACGTTGGTGGAGTGACATGTTGAAGAAACATGTTGTGGAAGGTTTTACACAAGCATTGGAAAATAACACAAAGTACTTTATTTATGTATTCGCTGTGGATAATTTAGTATTGGAAGCACTTTATATTTACTATGGACACTTTATTAATAAAAGCACTTTATATTAATTGCACTTTATGTTTGATGCATTTTACAATATCAAATTGTGGTATCTTATGTCTGTGGGATATATGTAAGAAGTGCAGGTTATATGTAAGTGCAGGTATATGTTATATGTAAAGGAGGTAATATAAAAGTTTATGCCACATACATAAGCGCTGTGTATCTATAGAATACATTTTTGAACACTTTTGGTGCTAAACACAGCAGCTCGGGATTTATACATTGGCGCAGGGGTATATGATATATAAAAGATGGCCAAAGACTGAACTCGGAAGAAGACTGGGTGAAATTGAAAGCACCAGTTATGGAGGGCAAGGTGGACATCACAACAGTAGAGGGGGCCTCTTTATTAGTTAAGTGTACCATAATGTGCAAATATGCTGTGCATGATTGCACATTATTGCAAAAACTTTTTTTTTTTTGGTGGTTTAAATGCAGACAAAAAAAGTAACAACATTTAAAAAAAAAAAAATTCTACTTTAATCAGTTTTAGTTTTAAAAAAATATGTTACTGTAGAGAAAAGTATAAATATTATTCTGTTATATGTCCCATTAAAAATTACACTTATATTTTTGATTCTATTACAAAGCATTGCAAAGATATTTACAAATGATTTATTTATTTTTTTCAATTTTGCATTTTTTCCTAAATGTGACACTAAAATAAATTAATAAACAAAATGAAAAAAGGCAAAAAGGTAATAATAAAATAAGTTGAAAACGAGAAAATAAAATCAGCATGAAAAAAGTTAAGGGTGGAGTACCCTACCCTTAACTTTTTTCATGCTGTTTTTTTTTTTTCTTATTTTCAACTCATTTTAATATGCCCTTTTTGCCTTTTTTCATTTTGTTTATTAAGAAAGAAAATTTATTTGGACATTTTGTTTATTAAAAAAGAAATTAATTTGGACAGATTAAGGTAAACTAAGGGAATAAGTGTGAACAAATTTTACTTGCAGATTAATGAAAAGCATGCACACACAAAAAGTAAATAGAAAGGTAACAACGTTACTTTGTATCTCTTTATTTCACATCTGAACAGTGTTTATATACACTGTGTCAGACAGTCTTTGTTTTTACAGGAGCACCCATTACAGCTGTTGTATTCACACAGCAACTCGACAATAAGGCTTTACAGGCAAGAAGTGCAAGAAGGACAGGACACACTACACACAACCTGTGTACTTCAATTACCGTATATACTTGAGTATAAGCCGAGTTTTTCAGCACATATTTTTGTGCTGAAAATGCCCCCCTCGGCTCATACTCGGGTCTGTGTCCATCTTCAACTTTGTGCACCTGATCCTGGCCAGCCGTAGGTCCCCTGGACCCCAAACTTTGCACACATGTAGCCCCTCTACAAGTGTACAAAGTTTGTTGTCCGGGAGACTTATGGTCGGGGAGCATCGATTTTTCAAACTGGGCACCCCTTCCCTAGACTCCCATGTTAAAACGTCAGTCTAGTCACACAGCCCCGGAGATCAGGTAGGGAGATTGGGCACAGTGAGGCATGCACATGGACACAGTGAGGCATGCAGATGGACACCCTAGGCTTATACTCGAGTCAATACGTTTTCCTATTTTTTTGCGGTAAAATTAGGTGCCTCGGCTTATATTCGGGTCGGCTTATACTCAAGTATATACGGTACATTTTTTGGGTGTGTAGTATGCACAAAGTCCAACTAGTTTATCATCCAATAATATGCTAGAAAAACAATTTTTTTTAATTCCCTCCGATATCATAAAAATCACCTTATGTACTAAGCTAACTGAACACACACTTTGCACAGGGAACTACCTCTACTCCAACCCGTTGCAGTGGAAAATGTATAGAAAATGGCTATATGAGTGATTTTTGTGATCTTTTCAGTTTTATACAATCACATTCTGTAATAGATAAGAGCAGCTTGTAAACCAGCTTGTATCCAATTACCTTAGTTTTATTACATATGTTTCTGTTTTGGCATGAATCAGATATGACACATTTACTTCCAGTTAATCCCTCTGACAGTTAAACAGTTAAGCCCCATACACACTATCAGTTTTCTTGCAGGTTTTTCTCTTCAGGTTTACCAAAACTATGTAGTGCAAGGGCCTGCCTGATTGCATACGAATTGAAACTCTTAAGGTTTGACCTCATATTAGATGGTTTTGGTAAACCTGAAGAGAAAAACCTGCAAGAAAACTGATAGTGTGTATGGGGCTTTATAGTACAGGACATACGATTGCCAGCTCATCATGAGTTGGTACCTTGACATTTTGTTGCGCAATAGTACAGGACCAAAATCATTAGCCTTTCCTTGACGTATACTCTCATGTTCTTGGCCACAGCAGGCCTAATATACAGTATGTAACGATAGAGGTTCTAAACATTATTAACCACTTCAATATAGGGCACTTTTTTGCACTATAAACAAAAAAAGACCGCCAATTTTTTTAAAAAACACAATATTCTTTACCTTTTGCTTTAATAATCATCCCAAATTTATTTAAAAAAAAAAAATTCTCCAGTTTAGGCCGATATGTATTCTTCTACATATTTTTGGTAAAAAAATTGCAATACGTGTATGTTGATTGGTTTGCGCAAAAGTTATAGCGCCTACAAAATAGGTTATTGATTTATGGCATTTTTATTATTATTTTTTTTTTACTAGTAATGGCGGTGATCTGCGATTTTTATCATGACTACGGTGAACAGATTGGACACTTTTGACACTTTTTTGAAACCATTGACATTTATACAGCAATCAGTGCTATAAATAGCCACTAATTACTGTATAAATGTCACTGGCAGGGAATGGGTTAACACTAGGGGGCGATCAAGGGGTTAAATGTGTTCCCTGACTGTGTGTTCTAACTGTGGGGGGTTGGGACTGACTAGGGGAGGAGACCGATCAGTGTTCCTATATACTAGGAACACACTATCTGTCTCCTCTCCCCTGACAGGATGTGGATCTGTGTGTTTGCACACACAGATCCACGCTCCTGCTCTGTCACGAGTGATCGTGGGTGCCCGGTGGACATCGCGGCCGCTCGGCACGTGCATTGGCTCCTTAGAGAAGCGGCGCGCGCGCCCCCCTATGCCGGCGGGAAGCCAAGGACGTCATATGACGCCTGCCCGGGATGTGAGAGCCACCTTGCGGACATCATATGACTATGGGCGGGATGGGAAGTGGTAAAGAAGCATTTATGAGTGGCGTTAGGAGTATATATCCCATCATGCCTTATGGACCCTCTTATTGTCCCCATGCTGGTAATTCAAGATAATTTATATAATAAAGATAAAGATAATTTCAAGATTTTTGGTCTTTATAAATTGACTTGTCTAAAAACAGAACTGTCTTTGCAGCTTATGTCAATCAATTCTGCTCCCACTTTCTTTTTCTGGTGCAGGCATAGGTAGCTATGAACAACACATACAGTTCTCTAGGCCTAGTAATAATTAAAGTGAATCTCCAGCCAAAGTGTTTCAGACGAATTTAAACACCTGTTTGCTATATATGTCACTGCTGGATAGATTCCCCTAGGTAGAAAGTTTAAGGAAATCCAAAAAGTTAAGAGTTGTCACCAAAGCCGGAGATGGGTTTAAATCCTCCAATAAAGACACTTGTTCTTGTGACCACTTTCCAAGCTCGGTTTTTATCTCACTTCCTGTGTCTTCAGGACAGGAAGTGAGGAAAAACTGACTCAAAGGTAAAAAGAAATGAAAAACATGACAGTGGTTATTACCCGTTCCCATTCCATCCAAAAGTTTTGGATGGATTTCCACTTTAAGGTTTAATACCCAATTCACTCACAGTCCATTTATCAACGACTTTCTTCTGCATTTCCACTTAGGCCTCGTACACACGGCCGAGATTCTCGTCGAAAAAAACATGTCGTTTTTTTCGACGAGATTTTTGGACAAGAAACTTGTCCCGGCCGAGTGTACACACGCTTGATTCAAAGAACCCGCGGTTCTTTGAATGGAGCGTACGCGGTGACGTCATCGACTACGACGAGCATGCGCTCGTCACATTCGATGCTGTCGCCGCCATCTTGGTATACCCTACGTATGCCTAGGAAGCTACCGCGCATGCGTCAAATTCATTTCGAACATGCGCGGGCTTCCGGGAGGACAGGTAAGTGTACACACACTCACTTTTCTCGTCGAGAAACATGCCGACAAGAATCTCGACGAGAAAATAGAGAGCAGGATCTCTATTTTCTCGTCGAGATTCTTGTCGCTTTTCTTGACGAGAAACCATACACACGAACGAATTTCTCGGCAAAAAATCTCTGCCAGCAAGTTTCTTGCTGGTTTTTGCCGAGAAACTCGTTCGTGTGTACGAGGCTTCACCCTTTAATTTTTTAATGAGGCCAACTAGAGGAAGCTCACAGGGATTGGCTGTTTGGTTGCTGTGAACCTCCTATGCAGTCATGTAATGGGTACAATTTGGATTACTGTGGCCTAGGAGAAGATGAGACTGGGGATAGTGGCCTATTCTTCTCCAGAATTTGTCTTCTTAGGTAAAGTACATCATTAAATTACCTTTTTTGGACCTGCACAGCTTAGAGAAAATATTACAGCATTATACATAAAGCTTTTAGTTATTCTTGAATTATCATAAGCATTCAATATTAAATAAGTTGTAAAGTAAATGGAAAAAACTGGTGTTCCCCATTCAAGTGTCACATATGTGTATGACAGCCTGTTATTAAATCATTTTTGTGGGAAACCACAACCAAGAACAGTGTTAGCGATTTCCTTTGAGAAATGTGCTTACCGCCACTATGGACCTGATTATATGACCAAAACAAACATTCTATATTAAACAATGTGGCTTACATAGGAAAACGGAGAAGAGGCATTGTTCGTGAAAAAACAGTGAAGTTCTAGTATTTTTTTTCTCACCTACACTACAGGAGCTTGGATGTTATGACCAATACATAGAAATATAGAATAGAACACAGATTCAAGGCAGATAAATGTCAAGGGGACCATTCATTTTGCCTATTTTGAATAACATTTCTTTTTAATATTTCATTTTTTTTTTAAAACCTTTTTGTCAGAGAATACGGTAGATCTTATTGTGGATTGATTCACTGCTCCTGTTGGAAAACTGTGCCAAGCATCCACTACCCTTTTGGTAAAATAATACTGTCTAACATTACTCTTATGCTGCGTACACACGATCGGAAATTCCATCAAGAAAAGTCCGATGTGAGCTTTTTATCGGAAATTCAGACCGTGTAGGCTCCATCTGACTTTTTCTGTCGGAATTTCCGCCAACAAAAGATTGAGAGCAGGTTCTCTATTTTTCAGATGGAAAAAGTTTCTATTGGAAAATCCAATCTTCTGTATGCAATTCCGACGCGCAGAAAAAACACGCATGCTCAGAATCAAGCAGAAGAGCCGAACTGCCTATTGAACTTCATTGATCTCGGCTCGTCGTACATCTGTACATCACCGTGTTCTTGACGGTTGGAATTTCCGACAAGATTTGTGTGACCGTGTGTATGCAACAAAAGTTTGAGTCAACATTCCGTCAGAAAAAATTCACGGTTTTCTTGTCGGAATTTCCGATCGTGTGTACGCGGCATTAAACTTTGCTTGTGCTAGTTTGAGACTATGCCTCTGCATTCTTTTCATAGCTTTATACTGAGAATAGTTCCATTCTGTACTTTATTCACACTCTGGGTAACTGTACTCTTGTGGAAACAAGAATATAGTAAAAAAAAAAAAAAAAATTATATAGTACATACAATTACTACACAAGTCATAATGTTAATTTAAAGTGATATTAAAGTATATATATTTTTTTAAATAACAAACATGTTTTACTTACCTGTTTTGTGAAACGGTTTTGCACAGATCCACCCCGATCCTCCTCTTCTCTGGTCCCCTGCCGGTGCTCCTGGCCCCTCCCCCCGATGAGTGCCCCCAGAGCAAGCAGGTGGCAATGGGGGCACCCGAGCAGGCTTGCTCCTGAGCCGCTGCTCTGTGTGTCCATTCACACACAGAGCCATGGCTCAGCCCCACCCCTATCTCTTATCATTGGCTTACTGGCTGTGATTGACGGCAGTGGGAGCCAATGCCTCAGCCAATGAGAATGGAGAGGGGGCAGGGTTGAGCCGTGTGTGAATTGACAAGCAGAGCAGAGGCTTTTGTGCACATCGTTAGATCGCTATGGGGCTCAGGTAAGTATTGGGGGGGGGGGGGCTGCTGCACAGAGAAGGTAAAAAACCTTGAGCCTTTAGAACCACTTTGCATTTTGCAAGTTTGCACTAAAAGTCAGATTTTAGGCATCCTCTGCATTTAATTTTTTTTAAATTTTGATGAGATTCCCTCTAAGGGTTAAATATTTTTAAAGGGATGCAGACACTGCAACTTTTCTCATCAGAACACTGCAAGTGCACCAGCTGATTATAATGAACCAGACCCTCCTACTTAGAATTAGTCTGCAATAGACTTGAATTTGAAGCCCACCTAAAGCCAAAATGTTTTTTGTTTTCAGTTTCTGACAGATTTGGAAAGTATCTAAAACCTCTAAAAGGGCCCTTTAACACAGGCCCAGTCGGGACCCGAACGTACCCTCCAGTCTCCTCTATGGAGCAGCGGTTGTCAACGAACATGTGTGACCTCCGATCCAATCCTGTCTGCTAAAAACCGAGGGATGGGGATCTGTTCCCCATCCATCTTGCAGATCGGATTGGATGGCAGTCGGGTGTAAACAGACAGGTGGTTAATTTACATCCAACTGCCCATAGAGGAGAGTGGGCTGTGTTTTTGTCCGTTCTGCATAAGCGGAGCAAACACGGACCATGGGACAGAATCCCTGTTGAGCAGGCAGACTCCTATGGAGCCCTATGTGTAAGCTGGCAGCACTTCCTTTTCATCCTATGCAGAGCTGGGGCTCCTCCCCCTGCCAACGGATTGGTGCAGATACTTTCTGGAAACTTCAGCGCCCGCCTCTTCTCCTTCGCGGCGCGGCAAAACTTTTATGAAGTCAGTTTTAACCCTTGCAGCACTAGCGTAGAATGAGACATGACAGAGCTTAATACTTTGCATACATAGAAGGTACCCCTCTTTTCTATCTCAAAAAGTTGAGATGTATAATGTGGAACGTATTTCTTGCTTGCTAGAGAACATTATTTTTTATCAAGTTGTTATGGGTTGTTATTGGTAAAATTCCACTTTAAAGCTGTGTTCCGCCCCAAAAAAGAACATTACACATACTGCAGCTGCTGGCTTTTAATAATAGGACACTTATCTGTCCCGGAGTCTGCAGCTGATGTTTCTATCAGCTGTCGAGTGCTGCCGCCACCATTCCGGGTAAGGGAACCCGGCAGTGTAGCCTTTCGGCTTCACGCCGGGAACCCTACTGCACATGCGCGAGGCCTGCCCCTCTCTCCTACTGGCCCGGTGGCCAGGGGAGGAGGGGGGAGCCCTGTGGTGACGTCACGGGCCGTGGCCCGGACTCCCGGAAATGGGTATCCTGTCCCACCACCCTCCCCCCGAAAGGTGCCAATTGTGGCACCGGAGGGGGGAAGGAGTCAGATGATCGGAAGTTCCACTTTTGGATGGAACTCCGCTTTAAGAACAAAGACAGGTAGCACTCTGCTACAAAGTTTTTTAAATCCTTTGGGTTTTTATTCAGTTATTCTATAATTTGATCAAATAGGAATAGCCCAGCACCAAAACAGATAAACTTTTTTTTGTTTGTTTTGGATTGAATGTGAATAAATTAGAGCCCTGTCATGTTTTTTTATTGCTGTGTCCCCCACTGGGAAGATATACCCTTACTTTTGGACTTTGATCGTTGCCTCTAGTGGAGAAGGTGATGGGAAAAGCCATATTTTTTAAGCTGAGGAACTCGAGTCGAGGAGAAATCTTCCAATGGGGACACCTGATTTGTAGACATGTGCACACTGAAATATTTAATTTCGGAATTTCGTTTTCGTCCGAAAAATCAAATCATTTAGTTACTTACGAAATTCATTTTTATTTATTTTGTTTCGTTAAAAAATGCATTCGTTCGAAAATCCGAATTAATTAAGGTTGAATCTGTCATTGAAGGCTCATGGTGTCTGTCGAATGCTCTAAGAAGATTCGACGAAGCAGCTAAACTGTACGACGCCGCAATCGTACATTTCCGGTCGAATGCTCCGCCCACAAGCTAGAGTAGAATTCTAATGTTGTATGACTATTAATAATTATATTTATTAATTATTATTACTAGTCAGCCAACATTAGAATTCTTCTATAGCCTATGGGCGGAGCATTTGACCATAAATGTCCGCTCGTGACGATCGTATGTTTTTAGCTGCTTTGTCGAATCCTAATGTCTCTATAATGTCGATTTTTTTTTTCTCTATGTCAAATCTTTTTCTCTCTATGTCGAATCTTCATGTCTCTATAATGTTGAATCTTTTCTCTCAATGTCAAATAATCTTGGACTAATAGAGTTAGATTAAGCACATTCAACCGCAGATTCGATAGACACAGATCGCTATTGTCACCGTCATGTCGAATCTTCTATCTATATCGAACTGTTGTCGCAACAAAACAAAAATAAAGCATTTTTTATGCCGGATCTTTCGGACTTCGGACTCTGCACATTCGTTATCGTTTGTTAAAACGAATACGAAAATCCCTGAAATTCGGCCAAAAATGCATTCGGACGAAAACGAATGCACATGTCTACTAATTTGTTCACAGCTGCTTAAGAGAAGAACTCCCCTTATTTTGTAGAGAATTCCATTCATTTTCTGTTGTATCTCCAGGACAGGTTGGGAAAGGACAAACAGATACAAAATCTTGCAGAGGTCATAACCATTTCATGTTCTATCCAAAGCCAAAACAGTTTTTAAAAGCTTTGATTGCTTTCGGTGTTACCATCATGGACATTTTTTTGTTCGTTTTTAAATTCTGTCTGGGTCCCCATAGAACAGGGATATGCAATTAGCGGACCTCCAGCTGTTGCAAAACTACAAGTCCCATCATGCCTCTGCCTCTGGGTGTCATGCTTGCTGTTGTCAGAGTCTCGCTATGCCTCATGGGACTTGTAGTTTGGCAACAGCTGGAGGTCCGCTAATTGCATATCCCTGCCATAGAACATATTTCTCTTCCACTTCTGATGCCACTAACTGAAGAGGAAGTACACGGCAATAAAATTCTAAACCTTGCCCACTTTACTAGAGAAATGTGCTTTTTAGCTGCCTGTGTCCCTGTTGGGTATTTCCCCTCATTTCCTGTTTTATCTGACACTCATCAAAGAGACAAGAAGTGAGAAGAAAAATCAGGGGTTTTAACATGTCTTTGCTATATCCAAAAAAAAGTTCTGGCTGCAGTTGGCGTAGTTTGTGTAGCTTTTCAGCTGATACCAAGATAGTGAAGCCCAGCTTTGTGGATGTGGTCTCTGTGCTGTCCTGTCCAAGTGTTGCATGAAAATATTAAAAACTGTTCAACCTCTGTGCTTGAGCATCATTTCTGGGACTAGAGCTATCCTAATTCGACGTGACATGAGCAGATTTAAGACCTCAGGTTCTGAGGGTAATTTTAGGTCACGGAATCTCAATTCAAAATAACCACATAATGCAGCATTTGGTCTACAACCCATTGGAAGCTGAGTCAAGTGCAAATTATAGCATTTGAAGGCGACTAAGATCTTTTTTTTTTTTATTTGTAAAGAAAACATTTGTGTCTTTCAGAGTGCAATCCAAACTGATCTCAAGGCATCCATTATTTTGCAAATACTCCCAACACAGGAAGCCATAAACTACACCCATGATAAACCTCTAATGAGTGCAAAATAATGGCTCTTAAATGCCTTTCGTGGGCATTAACAATCGCCATATTGTCTTTCACACAAACGCAAACAAGCATCTCTTCAAAAGTTGGATCCCATCAAAAGCTTGAATAAATGGAGATGTTTGTGGACTGTGATACCGATTTGGTCTACCTTTGACCATGTACCAGCAAAATTCTTTTTTTCATACTTGAGATTATAGCTTTAATCTGCTACGTCTCTATTTTAAGTCTACTTGGGCAGCAACCACCAAACCTCACACTTCTTTGGGTATACAAACTGAGTTTATTTCTATTAGGCCAAGTATGCCTCGTGCAATTTCTTAATTACTGATTGATGTTCCCTACAATTTACTACAAATAAAAGCCGTAATTTGTGAATAACTCTTTTTAAAGGACCTTCTCTCAAGTCACTATATAAAAACTAGCCTCTGTTTAAAAATGAAAGCATAATAGTGCCTTTTCTGGAAAATGTAAAGGACACTTTTGGACAAAACTGATTTTTCTATTGCAGGTGGCATAGTTGTGCTGAATCAGCCCTAATTATGTATATTTGTTTTTCTAACAAGTCATTATGTTTTTTATAGACAAATTATAGGCAGATATATACTAACCACTTCAGCCCCAAGCCGGTTTTTCTGACTCTGTGTTTACTAGTTAAAAACAAGTTTTTTTGCTAGAAAATTACTTAGAACCCCCAAACATTATATATATTTTTTTTCTAACGCTCTAGAGAATAAAATGGCGGTCATTGCAATACTTTTTGTCACACCGTATTTGTGCAGTGGTCTTACAAGCGCACTTTTTTGGGAAAAAATTCATTTTGTGAATTAAAAAATAAGACAACAGTAAAGTTAGCCCAATTTTCTTTATATTGTAAAAGATAATGTTATGCCGAGTAAATTGATACCCAACATGTCACGCTTCAAAATTGTACTGCTCGTGGAATGGCGTCAAACTTTTACCCTCCATAGGCGACGTTTAAAAAATTCTAAAGGCTGCATGTTTTTAGTTACAGAGAAGGTTTAGGGCTAGAATTAATGCTTTCGCTCTAACGATCGTGGTGATACCTCACATGTGTGGTTTGGTTTGAACACCGTTTTCATATGCGGGCGCTGCTCACGTATGCGTTTGCTTCTGCGTGCGAGCTCGGCGGGACTGGGCTCTTTAACCACTTAAGCCCCGGACCATTTGGTAGCTAAAGGACCAGAGGTGAATTCAGAATTTTGCACTGCGCTGCTTTAACTGTAAATTGTGCGGACATGCAATGTTGTACCCAAACAAAATTTGCGTCCTTTTCTTCCCACAAATAGAGCTTTCTTTTAATGGTATTTGATTGCCTCTGCGATTTTTATTTTTTGCGATATAAACGGAAAAAGACCGAAAATTTTGAAAAGAAATTATATTTTCTACTTTTTGTTGTAAGAAAAATCGAATAAACTCAATTGTAGTCATACATTTAGGCCAAAATGTATTCAGCCACATGTTTTTAGTAAAAAAAATGTCAATAAGCGTATATTTATTGGTTTGCGCAAAAGTTATAGAGTTTACAAACTAGGGTACATTTTCTGAAATTTACACAGCTTTAAATTTATGACTGCCTATCTCATTTCTTGAGGTGCTAAAATGACAGGGCAGTACAAAACCCCCCCAAATGACCCCATTTTGGAAAGTAGACACCCCAAGGAAATTGCTGAGAGGCATGTTGAGCCCATTGAATTTTTTTTTTTTGTCCCAAGTGATTGAATAATGACTAAAAAAAAAAAAATTACAAAAAGTTGTCACTAAATGATATATTGCTCACACATGCCATGGTTATATGTGGAATTTCACCCCAAAATACATTTTGCTGCTTCTCCTGAGTACAGGGATACCACATGTGTGGGACTTTTTGGGAGCCTAGCCGCGTACGGGACCCCGGAAACCAAGCACCGCCTTCAGGATTTCTAAGGGCGCAAATTTTTGATTTCACTCCTCACTACCTATCACAGTTTCGAAGGCCATAAAATGCCAAAATAGCACAAAACCCCCCCAAATGACCCCATTTTAGAAAGTAGACACCCCAAGGAAATTGCTGAGAGGCCTGTTGAGCCCATTGAATATATATTTTTTTGTCCCAAGTGATTGAATAATGACAAAATAAAAAATAAAAAATTACAAAAAGTTGTCACTAAATGATATATTGCTCACACATGCCATGGTTATATGTGGAATTACACCCCAAAATACATTTTTCTGCTTCTCCTGAGTACGGGGATACCACATGTGTGGGACTTTTTAGGAGCCTAGCCGCGTACGGGACCCCGAAAACCAAGCACCGCCTTCAGGATTTCTAGGCATAAATTTTTGATTTCACTCCTCACTACCTATCACAGTTTCGAAGGCCATAAAATGCCAAAATCGCACAAAACCCCCCCAAATGACCCCATTTTGGAATATAGACACCCCAAGCTATTTGCTGAGAGGACTGGTGAGTATTTTACAGCTCTCATTTGTTTTTGAAAATGAAGAAAGAAAATATATATATATATTTTTTTTTTTTCAATTTTCAAAACTTTGTGACAAAAAGCGAGATCTGCAAAATACTCACAATACCTCTCAGCAAATATCTTGGGGTGTCTACTTTCCAAAATGGGGTCATTTGGGGGGGTTTGTGCTATCTGGGCATTCCATGGCCTCCGAAACTGTGATAGGCAGTGAGAAGTGAAATCAAAAATTTACACCCTTAGAAAGCCTGAAGGCGGTGCTTGGTTTTTGGGGTCCCGTACGTGGCTAGGCTCCCAAAAAGTCTCACACATGTGATATCCCCGTACTCAGGAGAAGCAACAGAATGTATTTTTGGGTGTAATTCCACATATGCCCATGGCATGTTTGAGCAATATATCATTTAGTGACAACTTTGTGCAAAAAAAAAAAAAAAAAAAATTGTCGTATTTCCGCAACTTGTGTCAACATATAAAATGTTCCATGGACTCGACATGCCTCTCAGTATATAGCTTGGGGTGTCTACTTTCCAAAATGGGGTCATTTGGGGGGGTTTTGAACTGTTCTGGCATTTTATACACAACATTAGGAAGCTTACATCCACTCTTCTAACCACTTGAAGACAAAGCCCTTTTTGACACTTTTTGTTTACATGAAAAAAAATTTTTTTTGCAAGAAAATTATGTTGAAACCCCAAACATTATATATATTTTTAAAGCAAAGGCCCTACAGATTAAAACGGTGGGTGTTGCATTTTTTTTTTCTACACAGTATTTGCGCAGCGTTTTTTCAAACGCATTTTTTGGGTTAAAAAATACACTTTTTTAATTTTAATGCACTAAAACACACTATATTGCCCAAATGTTTGATGAAATAAAAAAGATGATCTTGGGCCGAGTACATAGATACCAAACACGACATGCTTTAAAATTTCGCACAAACGCGCATTGGCGACAAACTACATACATTTTTAAAAGCCTTTAAAAGCCTTTACAGGTTACCCCAGTAGATTTACAGAGGAGGTCTACTGCTAAAATGATTGCCCTCGATCTGACCTTCGCGGTGATACCTCACATGCATGGTGCAATTGCTGTTTACATATGACGCCAGACTGACGCTTGCGTTCGCCATTGGGCAAGAGCAGGGTAGGACAGGGGTGCTTTTTTTTTTTCTTTTTTTTTCTTATTAATTTTGCTTTTTTATTTTATTTTTAAATTGTTCCTTCCAAGTATTTTTTTTTTTTTTATCATTTGTATTGTTATCTCAGGGAATGTAAATATCCCCTATGATAGCAATAGGTAGTTACAGGCACTCTTTTTTTTAAAAAACTGGGGTCTTCTAGACCCTAGATTTTTCCTCTGCCCTCAAAGCATCTGACCACACCAAGATCGGTGTGAAAGAAATGCTTTCCCAATTTCCCAATGGCACTTTTTATATCCGGGGGGGGGGCATTCCCTCCCGCTGCTTGTAAAAGCAGTCCAGAGGCTAATTAGCCGCTAGGATTGCTTTTACATGAAAGCCGGCCGCAGGCTGAAAAGAATGATACCAAGATGATACCTAAACCCGCAGGCATCATTCTGGTATAAACATTCAAAGTCCAGCAACATACCAGTACGTTGCTGGTCCTTGTTGGACATGTATTGTAATCTTTTTTTTTCATGCAGCCAGTTGGCTGAACGAAAAAAGAGATTGATCGGTGGGTATGCCCACCATTAGAATACCGCCCTTCATCCACCCACTTCCAATGATGGGCATACACGCACCATTTATATATGCCGAAGCATGGGGGCATCCTCCCGCAAAAAAGTTATGCCGCACACACATGGTCGGACTTTTCCACGGGCAAGCCTCCGTCGGAATTTCGACCGTATGTACGCGGCATTAGGAGCAAAATCGCTCCTCCACCCCTGCTGCCCCAATGCTTCGGCATATTTGCTTTTTTTTTTAACTGTGGTGGTGAAATCACCTCCTACAGCACTGGAGTCGCAGGGATCAGGCCTGTCTCTGCGAACGCTACAGTTATGTGTGTTTTTGTTTTGTAAGTGACAGTGATCGATCGATACTGCACTTGGGTGGCCTGGGCTGGACGGAGGGGCAAAACGCAGGTGCCAGCAGGTATCTGGGCTGATCCCGCTAACACTGCGTTTTTGGGAACCCTAAACTGCTGGGGACGCTAGTATAGATCTGATCAGATCAGATATTGATCTGTTCAGATACTATACCACTAAGGGGGGTGTATACTTCACGCGTGGGTGTTAGCGTTACTGGCACTAACCTGACGCTGCCTGGGGTGTGACTCAGACCCTCTCTGACGCTAAAACCTAATTGATATCACCCGCCGGGCGATCAGGGGGTTAAACCTTTATTGGGTTATATACACGGCGGGTGCCCTGACACTATAAAAAGCAAACTAACTAACCAGCGTCACCCGTAACACTTATATGGTGATCACTGGTGAAAGGGTTAACTAGGGGCAATCAGGGGGTTAAAACTTTTATTAGATAATATATGGGGGTACCTGACACTATAAAAGCCTGCGGCGAACCTAAAAAAAATTACCAGCTACCGATCTGCATCACCGACACTAAGACAGCGTTTAGAAAAACGATCGCTTAGCGACAGTGGTGATGGGGGTGAAAGGGTTACCTGGGGGGCGATCAAGGGGGTTAAACCTTTATTAGATAATATATTGGGGTACCTGACGCTATAAAAACATGCGGCGAACCTAAAAAACATTACTGGCTACCGATCTGCATCACCGACACTAAGACAGCGTTTAGAAAAATGATCGCTTAGCGACAGTGGTGATAGGGGGTGAAAGGGTTACCTGGGGGGCGATCAAGGGGGTTAAACCTTTATTAGATAATATATTGGGGTACCTGACGCTATAAAAACATGCGGCAAACCTAAAAAAAATTACCAGCTACCGATCTGCATCACCGACACTAAGACAGCGTTTAGAAAAACGATTGCTTAGCGACAGTGGTGATGGGGGTGAAAGGGTTACCTGGGGGGCGATCAAGGGGGTTAAACCTTTATTAGATAATATATTGGGGTACCTGACGCTATAAAAACATGCGGTGAACCTAAAAACAATTACTGGCTACCGATCTGCATCACCGACACTAAGACAGCGTTTAGAAAAACAATTGCTTAGCGACAGTGGTGATAGGGGGTGAAAAGGTTACCTGGGGGGCGATCAAGGGGGTTAAACCTTTATTAGATAATATATTGGGGTACCTGACGCTATAAAAACCTGCGGCGAAGCTAAAAAAAATTACCGGCTACCGATCTGCATCACAGACACTAAGACAGCGTTTAGAAAAACGATCGCTTAGTGACAGTGGTGATAGGGGGTGAAAGGGTTACCTGGGGGGCGATCAAGGGGGTTAAACCTTTATTAGATAATATATTGGGGTACCTGACGCTATAAAAACATGCGGCAAACCTAAAAAAAATTACTGGCTGCCGATCGGCATCACTGACGCTAAGACAGCGATCAGAAAAATGATCGCTTAGCGACAGTGGTGATAGGGGGTGAAAGGGTTATCTGGGGGGTGATCAGGGGGTTAAACCTTTATTAGGGGGGGTTAGGGGGCTACACTGGACCTAAGACTAAACTTTGGTGACACTTTTACAGTCACAAATGTCACTGATTGCAGTGATCACTAAATAAATGGTCACTGCAATCAGTGACACTGTGACTGGGGGCTGGGGGATGATCTGGGGGGTGATCTGGGGTGTCTGGGGGGGCCTGGGGGGGGCGATTTATGTCCCTATGTGTCCTGGTGTCAGTGTAGTGTTGTTTGCACTGACCTGATGTCTTCTCTTGTACGGCGCTCGGTACATGTGAGCGCCGCACCAGAGATGACATCACTTCCTCCTGCTCCCTCTGTCTGACACAGACAGAGGGGGCATTTCCATTCGCCGGGAGCGATCGCGAGGGGGTGGCCAGAAACGAATGGCTGCCCCCTCATCCCGGAACGCTCCCGGACACTTAGCCACCGCTCACTGTATAGGAGGGGGGTCCGATTGGACCCCCCAACTATACAAAGGCAATCACGTATGCTCTACGTGATTGTGCCTGTCGGTGCCATTCTGCCGACGTATATATACAGTGAGCGGTCGTTAAGTGGTTAAAAAAAAATCTAAATTCTTATTTATTTTACTTGATTTTATTTATTTAAAAAAAAAATGGGGTCACTTTTATTCCTATTACAAGGAATGTAAACATTCCTTGTAATATAAAAAAGCATGACAGGTCCTCTTAAACATTTTTTGGCTATACAAATATTTTAAAGAGTAACTCCACTTTTGCTGAGAAAAAAACATTCCTTCTGAGTGATCTGTGTACATTTCCAAGGATTTCAATAAACTGTTGCAGATTCCTACCTTTTGTTATTCTGAAGAAATAGCTGTTTGCATGCGTCCATGTGGAAAGTGAATCTAATGGAAGTGGTATCATATGTCAGGGTCTGTATCCCTTTAGATATGATTTCTTATTGGGAGTATCTCAATTACATTTTTGTTGCAGGGGATGCCTGAAATCTAACTTCTATCTTAGTGCAGACTTCTGGGAAAATCAGTGAGCCAATCACACAAGCAGGAAATTATGTTTTTGGTGGGTGTTCTTTACACCATCTGTGTACAGAACACCTCCAGGTAGCCATATTGCTGTAGCGGCCTCCTCACTCCCCTCTCTACATCAGCTCGTCTTTCTCTTGTCTAGGGGTACCTCAGAGGGGAGAGAGCGGGGTCACCACGCCAAGCCTTCACCACAGATGTCTGTGCGGTGTAAGCAAAGTTCTTTCTCTACCTTCGGGTCAGTGTTGTGCACATGAGATTACCTTGAACAATGTCCACCAGAAAAGAGCCCCACACCATTAAAGTCCAACACTCCTTTATTCTTCTCGAGTGAACAGCACAATCAGTTAGACTCCCTTAAAGAACAGAACAAACAAGGAGGTGTGGATGCGAGTAGGCCCAGACACAATGAACTCTCCACTTTCCTTGATGAAAGTGGGCTGAGGTCTCCCAGCGAGGGGGAATTTCCTTCCAGGCGGTCTCCGGTGAGAGACTCACCCGTCACTGGCAATCTGCTGCACCCGGTCTTCAAGTGAGTATCTCCCCTCGGTCCATTACGCCTTCCGGATTCGGGTACCCAATCCCTGGGTTCCCTAGGACCTCCTTCCCTCTCGGAACTCAGTGTTGGGCACTGAGCTCCAGACCTCCATCCGAGTACCTCACCCCAGGCTAAAGGTGCCTGGGATGGAACACGACCTCCGGACATCCTCTAGGCCTAGGCCGCCTAGAGGACCGACACGAACCACCGCCCTCAGGCTGAAGGTGCCTGGGACTCGACCCCGTGACAAATATGGCCGGCCCCCTTCATACCCTCTCCCAGCAAGCACGGCGGGTTCCCCGCCCCACCATACTGCTGCCGAGGGAGGACAAAAAGGAGGCACGGCACACAGCAATGGTTCAACCCCAGCCCAGGGCGACAGCGCCACCTGCTGGACCGCAAGGAACTGCACACTGCTGGTGTCTCTGCCAGTTTTAAATAGAGGGAAAAGTGTATACCCGCTACATTGCATTTTACAGAAAATTACAGAGCTGCAGATTAAAAAGGAAAGGTAATTTTTATTAACACTCAATTACAATATGAATTTAGCAATTGTATACACTATATTATTTATTTATTGTATTTGCAATTTTTTTCCCACAAAAGTAAAGTTATGCTTTAAATACAGTATATTTTTAAAACCTCAGTTTGTCTTTATTTTAGCGTCCCTCAATTCCATGTACAGCAGGAGTCAGGCTGAGTGAGGAAGTTAGAGCACTGTAATCTTATCAGGTTTTACTGCTGTGCTTGAAACTGGCTGATAGTTGGGGTGAGTACAAGGTTGACCTCATGAACCTGTTGCTGCTTCATCACTATCAAGTCACAGGTATAGGGTGGTCCTTGACCTACCTGCCTTGTATTGCTTTACATGCAATAGAACAGAAGTTTTGTTAGACAAGGATGTCTGAATTAAAAAAAAAAACTGTCTGAAAAGAAATAAAGCTTTGTGGCTAGTAAGATATTGCACAGTTACTGTATGTATTTTAACTGTGAACTTTTTGCCCATACTTCCACTCTAAATAGGTAACTAAGGCTACTTACTCCTATCCATTTTGATAGTATTTAGTATTTGTAATTTGGATGCTTTGTGTTTTAAAGTGTATGTAAACGCTAAACCTTTTTTTTATTTTTTTACGTTTTTAATAGCATATCGAGGGGTTAAAATCTGATTATTATTTACTGTCTGTGTCCTGCTTGAGAGATTTTCCACTACTTCCTGTCCTGGAGACCCAACAGGAAATTCAAGGAAATCTCCTAAACTGAACAGAATTCAACGGAACAAGGGTCCCACTTGGAGAATCTTTTTTCACCTCTTGCTTTGATACAAACTCAAAATTGTTGGGTTTACCATCAATCTCTGTATCAATGGCCACCAGAAAAAATATAGGGGTGAATCTCCTCTTGGAAACAAAGACAGAAATAAAAATCTGAAAAAAAGATCTAACCCTTCCCTATCAAAAAAGAAAAAATGCCTTTTCATAAACTTTAAAGCCCCGTACACACGATAAGTTTGACTAATGAAAACCGTCCGATGGATGGTTTTCATCAGACCAACCGATCGTGTATGGTAACCATCGGTCTTTTTTCCATCGGTTGTAAAAAATAGAACTTGTTTTAAAATTTTCCGATGGATAAAAAACCGATGGGAATTTCCGATCGTCTATGGGCAAGTCCATCGGTTAAAAAACCCACGCATGCTCAGAATCAAGTCGACGCATGCTTAGAAGCATTAAACTTAATTTTTCTCGGCTCATCTGAGTGTTTTACGTCACCGCGTTTGGAACGGTCGGTTTTTTGACTGATGGTGTGTGGCCAAGACTGATGAAAAACAGTTTCATCGGATTTCCGATGGACAAATCCATCGGACGAAAATCCATAGGTTATCCGATCGTGTGTACGTGGCTAAAATCAATGTAGCCCGGGGGTC
Source organism: Rana muscosa (assembly GCA_029206835.1). Taxonomy (NCBI): domain Eukaryota; kingdom Metazoa; phylum Chordata; class Amphibia; order Anura; family Ranidae; genus Rana; species Rana muscosa. Next base: position 363,477,768 of record CM055120.1, on the reverse strand, counting down.
TCCAAACTTTCTAAACAAAGGGACAGTTCACTGTCCTTCAGGCTTTAGAGGGGCCGGACTGTGGCTATTGAGAGTAGGAATGGTGCCGATGTCAATGGTTAAAAAAAAACATCTTTGGTGTCAATGGAAAGAATTGTGACTCATCGTTGGTGTCATTGGGCCCCATTGTTGATGTCATTGGGAGGAATTGTGCTTCATTGTTAGTGTCATTGAGAAGAGTTTTGCCCCTTTATTGGTTTCCCTCCTCCCCCTCCTTTGATGGCCACTGAGCCGCTCCGCCCCTGGGCTCATTGTGCAGTGACAGGCAGCTCGGGAGATGCGGCTGTCCTGGAAGGAGGGGATCCCCACACTGCTTCGTCCTCCCCTCCAGCATGACAGACGTCCCAGTCTTCTGCTCCTCTCTCCCTGCTCGTGTACTGCTGCATCTGTGAAAGGGATGTGGGGGCGGGAAGATTAAGGAGCCGACAGCCACATTGAGAGAAGCCGCTGACTGAGAGCCCCCAGGGACCATTTATGTGAGAGCACTGTGACTAGACCCTGCCCCCTCTTTCTCCCTGACGCCCCTCCTTCTCCATGACCCCCCTCTCTCTCTCCCTGACCCCCCTCTCTCTCTCCCTGACCCCCCTCTCTCTCTCCCGGACCCCCTCTCTCTCTCCCTGACCCCCTTCTCTCTCCCTGACCCCTCTCTCTCTCTCCCTGACCCCCCCTCTCTCTCTCCCTAACCCCCCTCTCTCTCCCCATCACCCCTCCTCTCCCTGACCCCCTGATTGCACTCTCTCCCCCTGCTCCCTCTTCCTCCCTGCGCTCTCTCTCTCCGTCTGCTCTCTCTTCCCATCCCCTCTCTCTCCCTGCTCTCTCTCTCCGCCCTATCGTGCTCCCTGCTCTCTCTCCACCCCTCTCTCCCTCCCTGCTCTCTCTCTACTCTATCTCTCTCTCTCAGCCCCTGCTCTCTCTCAGCCCCCTCTGTCTCTCCCTGCTCTGTCTCCGCCCCTCTGTCTCTCCCTGCTCTCTCTCTGCTCTCTCTCCGCCCCTCTCTCTCTGCCCCCTCTCTCTTTCTCTCTCTCCGCCCCCTGTCTCTCCCTGCTCTCTCTCCGCCCCTCTCGCTCTCCCTGCTCTCTCTCTGCCCCCTCTCTCTCTGCTCTCTCTCTTTCCCCTCTCTCTCTATCTGCCCTCTCTCACTCTCTCTCTCTCCGCCCCCTCTCTCTCTCTGCCCCCTCTCTCTCCGCCCCCTCTCTCTCCGCCCTCTCTCTCCATGCTCTCTCTCTGCCCCCTCTGTCTCCGCCCCCTCTGTCTCCACCCCCTCTCTCTCCGCCCCCTCTGTCTCCACCCCCTCTGTCCCCGCCCCCTCTGTCTCTGCCCCCTCTCTCTCTGCCCCCCTCTCTCTCTGCCCCCTCTCTCTCGCTCTGCCCCCTCTCTCTCTGCCCCCGCTCTCTCTCCGCCCCTTCTCTCCCTACTCTATTTTACTCCTCTCTCTCTCTCTCTGCCCCCTCTCTCTCTCCCTGCGCTCTCTCTCCACCCCATCTATCCTTCTCCATCTCTCTCTCCGCCCCCTCTCTCTCGCTCGCTCTCCCTGCCCTCTCTTTCTCTGTCCTCTTCCTCCATTTAACATTGGCAGAGGTACTTACAATGATCATTTTCTATTTATTCAAAAAACACCTTTATCCCAAAAGGAAAAAAATAATGTTTGCTGATTATAAAGTGTGAGCTGGAGAATGGCTACAATGTATTTAATTTACTTAAATCTTTTAGTACATTTAACACCCACCACCTCCCTGCCCCTCAGACTGCTGTCCAAAGGTGTCTCTGTTGCACATTCATCCAGAGTGGGGGCACGCTAATACAGTCGGTGTGTTACTGACCAGATCACCAGGGAAAAACAGAAAATAAAAAGCCTAAAAATAAAATGAATGCAGCCACCACATATAAGTATTTGTAAGCTGTAAATTGTATTCCTCCCAATTTACAGCAGATTCTGCCCTGGGGAATGTTGGGGGTCAGGCCCGGGGGGGGGGCAGTACTAAAGCAATGTAAGGGGCCCCAAAATTTCTGATGGCTGCCCTGGGGGAATTATGTCCCATTGTGGGTATCAGTAGCTGAAAGGGCCGAATAAAAGCAAGCAAAGGCCTGCATCTGGCCCCACGGGCCACAGTTTGGAGACCATTAATGTAGACTGTGGAGTAGATCAGATTTTTATGCCGGGAAGGTTATGTAGACAGTTTGAAAGAGTTTAGATCCAGGTCACATTGACCTGTTTGTCTAATATGCCTTTGTGGAGCTAGATTCTTAGTCTGATTCTTCTCAGAGGTAGGGTGTGCCTTGTTGAAAACAGAGGTGTTGGAGGGCAAAAGATAAAAAAAAAAGAGCAGCACGAGAAAAGCAGAATTTATTCAACAGTAATTGCTTTAATGTTGCTAGGACTTGGGCTTGACATAATAGTACACTTTCTGTACTTTTATTTGGCTTTATGTGATGTATTTGGCCAGAGTTTTATTTTTTTGCAGTTTTCACAATGTTTTCATGAGCCGACTGGCTTCTAATTGGCTGAAATAAAACCTTCGTTATAAAGAATGCAAAGGCTCAACATTCGGAATCTTTTATATTCACTCTTGACTATAGTCCAAAAATCCGGCAGGCTTTTTGGGCAACAGGTTCAGTATAATCAGAAATACAGCACTGGTCTTATTAAGCTGACTGAATCCAAAATGAGCACCATTAACATAAATATGTCACTGTGTTTAAAGGCTTGGCTGCTTTCATTAATATATTTGACAGGTTATATACTATTCTTTATTAAATTAGTCTGTGATTCCATTAATCTTTACAAAACTGGTGGAATTAAAAATATTGGGTCTGGCTATCTTACAAATACGTTGTTTAAAAAAAATTATTTTTGCCTTTGCACTGTCCTGAAGTATTTCATGTTAAATATAGAGGTACGACGTGTAACCTGCTATTGTAGAAGCTAAAAAAATCTTGCTAATTTGTATTCACACTGGTGCTGTAAATATGCTGGTTGGAGTGAGGAGGGTAGAGGAAGAAGGATCTATATGTTTGACTGCGGTCCTGGTATTTCGACACTGTACATAGTTCATCAACCCCACATTCCTCGGGAAGTGCAGAACTGCTATATCATATCTTGTACAGCTAGTCGAGCCCCGTTAGGTTGTCTGGGTCTGCTGATGGGAAACTGATGGTGGACAGTTTGGGGCTGCTGCTTTACATCAAATGATGTAAAATTGGCAACAAGTGTAGTCAAATCTTGAAGAGTAACTACCATGTAAAACAAAAAATCTACCAGTAACACTAAATAAAGCTGGCCATAGACAGCTCAAATTTGGGATTATTCCTGCCCTGCAAAAGTCAGTCTATAAACAAAAGTTAATTTAAAAATTGAATGGGCTAAGTGGAAAATTATTGGTCAAACATTGACTGTAACCTGTCAGATACAGTCACTTTTCAACAGTGCCATTGCATTCAGGCATTCGTGGGTGCTGTGGCTGCCTGAATACGATAGCAAGCAGTGGGGCTGAACAAGAGAAAATTGAGCAGTGTATAGCTACCTTAAAAACTGAATTACAAAAACTACATATTGTAGGCAGTCCCAGCCACTCAGTTCCAAGGCTTACCATTCCCACTCCACCAACCAATGGGTACTACCAGTAGTGTATTTAGGTTTTGTGCTGCCCTAGGCCTGACTAAACTCGTGCACCCCCTAATTGAAATATGACCCACCCCTTTCTGTCAAGGCCACATCCCTTGCTGTTTAAGGCCCACCCTTCCCTTACTCTATCCCCCCCAAAAAAACAGTGTTGCCCATAGTTCTACTTTAGGCTCAAATTTCTGATAATTTTATGGAGAGGACTAAGAAGATATAACCATGCCAATGGTGCAGCAGAAAACATATAGCACAGTGAGGAAGGTTTGTGGTCCAGGATGATAGGACAATCAAAATTAAAAGCTCCGCCCCCCCCCCACAGTTGCGGAATGCTGGCCGCCCGCATACCGGAAGCAGTGCGGCCTTTTTTTTGGGGGTGCCTCTCTGCCCAGTCCGCCCCATAAGTCTGGTGCTACACTAACAGTGTAGCGCAAGCCGGCGGGGACTCTTTCCATGCTGCCCCCCTTCAACATGCTGCCCTAGGCCTGGGCCTTGTTGGCCTAGGCCAGGATAAATTGCTGGGTACTACTGACTTCAGGCATCTGTGTAAAAGCTTTTACACTAGACTATATATGGTCTTTCAGTTCTACTCAGGAGCTAATGGCTGATGGTTCTCTGTACAATCAAGGTTGCCATGGGTCGGAACGATTCCAGTAAGCCCTGGTTCACACTGGTGCGATTTGACATGCAATTTGACATGTCAAATCGCATGTCAAATCGGCGGCATTTGCCGGCAATTACCGGCAATGGCACTATCCTAATCGGTGCGACGCTGCACCGATTTCAAAAAGTCGTTTCTGTACTACTTTTTGCGATTTCGGGCCCTGATTTACATTGACATCTGTGCAGAAACCTGCACAGATGTCTCTGCAATCGCGGCCGAAATCGGGACAGACAGGCGGGAGTGAAATTGTGCGAGTTCAGCTGAACTCGCACAGCTTCATTCCCACAGCTCAGTGTGAACCTGGGCTAAATGTGGATTGTAAGGTCAGAGAAGAACAGAAATAACAGAAATAACAGACAGTCTCTGTTGTGCTCTCACTTTAGAAAAGTGGCGGCTGGTGTTTTGTTTTTTTCTGGGGGGGAAGCAAACAATTCACCCGCCACTACCACACGGTCAGTCACGAATGGCAGCCCCCAACCCCCCACACGGCCGGCCGGGTCAGGGGGTTCATGGGCGGCAACCCCCTCAGTTGGTGAGTCAGTTGGGGCCCCGCACTAACCCCATCTCGCGGGCAGCGTGGCTTCTCTCCGGGCTGCAGGCTGCTTGTTTGCTGCTTGGTTCCCCTGCGTGCGTCTTCTCCCTCCTCTCCTCCATACGCCATACGTCTCGGTAGGAGATTCAGTGTTACAATAGCGAATATTAATTCGCTATTTTTAATGTAATGTCTGCCTTTATTTTGTTAAGTATTGCGCAAACTGTTGGCGCTATATAAATCCTGTATAGTAATAATATAATATTGTAACACAACTGGGTGGGCTTGAAACGCAATGCTCTGCGCCCCGAGCCCACCCTTTTTTGAAGCCTATTAGAGCTTCTGGCTCTAATCACATGCTTCAACAAAAACACCCCCCTCATTGGAATCAATGCATCCGGCGCCCCTGCATGTAGATCAGGGGGCCGGACCCATGGATGGGGGGGTGGCGCCCATGCGCCCCTAGTGGACGGGCCACCACTGCTTTAGAACACTCAAAATGCTCTGTAGATCTTGTGCTATAGGTGCACTCTGTATTAATTACTTGTAAAAAAAATGTTTTGTAAGGACATGTGCTTTCAAATAATACTTGGTGATCCTTCCATGAAGGTTCTTGTTCAGGCACTTCCTGCTAAGGGGTAACACTCTCTCCTGTCTGTGGCTCTTTAGTTTTGAGTAGAGTAGTGAAAAGTTAAAACCCTTATCAGAATATGTTTTTGCAGTCTCTCTGGGAAAATATACTTTTACACCCTGTTCTGCAGAAACATCTGGGCATTTCTTATCCTAGACAGTTGTCATCAGAACATTTGTCCCAGTTGGAAAAATTACCACTCACCTTTTACCCTGCATTCCTAATCATTTTCTGTCTTGGTGACAATGTTCATCAGAACAGATAGAGAGGGTAAACCTCCCCAGGTGAGACACAGACAACAATAAAAAAACATGAAACATGACAGGGGCTCTAACCCCTAATACCCCCCCCCCCCCCAAAAAAAAAGATATGCCTTTGAATACACTTTAAAGTGGATTCTGGGCACAGAGATTTTTTTTACTTCTGATGTATAATAGAGTGTACATCTTCTTGGTTGTAATAAATGTCTGGATCGCTTCACAGTACTTAAAAATCAATACTTGTATATAGATATGAAAGCTGCGGGTCTCATAGACTGCAGTGCTATTATCGTTTTTCCACTTCCCCGGTTTTATCATTCACAGAATGTAGTGTATTCTTAAATCATTCAAAGAATCCATGGCGTTCTGTTAATGACCAAGAAGAGATGGGGGGAGGGGGGCGAAAAATGACACAACCACTTGTTGGTCATGGTGGGAAATAGCGTACGATCAACTTAATTTAACTTATTAAAGATATGTATTTGTAAGTAGGTCCTCTTCATGTGTGGGCTAGCACCCCAAGTTGGCTGAAGCCAAATCACTACACCAGGCCCCACACCGGAAGGCTAACATCTTCTTACCAGCCAGTGACACCTGGCACTGACTCCAAAGCTATTTTGAGGGAAGTAGCATTAAACACTGAGTTTCCTCTACCAATCTCTATAACACACACTACACTTTGCACTCAGCTGCAGCTCAAAGGCATGGAGGGAAACTGCTGTATAATTTGGGAGTCTTCGCACACTTATGGCCCAAGCCTAGTCTATAGGAGAGTTCTGCTACGTGGCAGGCCCTAGACTTGGAGTCCCTGTCACTAGACAGGAAGACCATCAATCCATCCCTCTGACAGAAAAACCAGCACTGACCAACCACAAGCTCCTCTACTGAAATGGCTGCTCCTCTTTCCTTAGTACTTGTCACGCTCGATTACCCAGAAGGTTAACACAAGACTTGTACTAGGATATCACTCATTAGTTATTCCCAAAAAACAGACCAGATGATTCATCTAACCAGTAACCCTGTTTACTGAGTACAGATGAGATAATACAACTTCTTCCATACGTTTCCCTACAATAATCACAATGCAGTGGAACAGGCATTAGGTACATGGTATTCCTCTTTAACATATGGCAGAGTCTTTAGGGATGTACTGTAGTGTCTCGAACCTCTTACTTGCAACATTTCCCATGTAATGGTAGTTCGCTCACTCCAGTCCCATTCAAGGCCCCAGGGGGTGACTCTCTTCAGTACATCACTACATCATTCCGTGTATGGTCCCTCACCATCCCATGACCAACTCCCATGACCAATATTCCAACTATGGGAACCTGAGCAGGCCAAACAGCAGAAACAGCACATCAAGTTAACACCAATGATACCAGCAATATTATATATATGCAGTGCATCTTAAAATAATTAGAACCTGCCTATACACTGCAGTTTATGTGACCTGAACTCCCACTTGAGCTGTACTATCTAGTAAAAAGAAAAGTATTAATTTTAAAGTACTGTGAGGCGATCCAAACATTTTTTTAAAGCTGAGCAGCAATAGCAATAGCATTCCTTCATACATCAGAAGTTACAAAAACCTCTGTGCCTGGAGTTCCACTTTAAGGACAAAATTAAATGGCTGCTGAGGCAGAGTTATGTTTGTTATCTGTTCAGACAGATGTAATGGGCAGTCATTTTCAAAGCTCACTTTAATTACTTTTATACACCTAATAAATAAAGGACAGCTCTCCAAGGCAAACACCTATGCTACATTACACACTATCTGACATATATACAACTGTGATGATATTGTTCTTTATTCTATTATATGCCAGGTTGACCTGCTTATCTCTCACGTGTTAGAAACTTAGACTTGAAAAGACTTGCAGGTAAAAGACAGACTAAACAGTATTAAATGTGGGTTGCAGGTTGATTCTTTTAGATTGCTTTCAGCATAAATGTCAGCACTTAGGCAAGAACCCACTCCGCTCTAATTAGTTTTTCATGACAGATCCATGTTAAGTTTATAAACATCAAGCGCAAATGACTATTACATGATCCAGTGTATTTATATAGTATGTCAGCTGTATTATATAGTTTCCACAAAGAGCTGGTCAGTGAATACTTAGCCTTTATCCTGAGCACTTTCATGTGAGCTCTTATTTAGAATGCCAACGTTCATTTATGTTGCCAGTAAATTCCAGTCTGCCCATGTCCGTCTGTCTAGTTGTCAACTTGAATTTGTTTTTGGTGCACTCCGTCTGGGCAAACTGAATGCTGAAGAATATTTATAAAACAAGAAATGTGGTATTGGTCATAGCAACCAATCAGATTCCAGCTGTCATTTTTCTAGTGTAGGTTATGTAAGGTGTGGTAACACTGCACTGTTTACCAATGCTTTCATTCATAGAGGTGTAATGGAATGGTGCCTCTTCTTGGTTGTAATAGATGCCTGGTTCGCTTCACAGTACTTCAAAGTCAAGATTGAAAAGGAAAACTTGATGTGCTGTATTTATAGGAGTGACAAGCTCAGTACTTGAGTTTTTTTGTCCAGCAATGCTCTAGTACAGTGTTTCTCAACCTTTTGTCAGTCAAGACACCCTTTAAAATGATGTACAATCTCAAGGCACCACTTTCTAAAATGTAAGAAATTAAACTAATAGTTTTACGTAACATAGCAACATCCACACATGCAGGACACCCAACGTAACTTATTCTTCCAAAGGATATATACCTTTGCACACTGGTACTGACTAATATTGCAATGTTTCTCTCCCTCACTCCGCCAATGTGACCCCATTGCTAATGGAGAGGGACAGGAGAAGGACAAACAAAGATGACGCACAGGCACCCAACGTCCTCCTTATCAATTGATGACATCATTAGTAGTTAGAACACTGATGGGTGGAAGGTTGTAATTGTGCACAATGAAAACCTGTGACTTTGTGTAACTAAAAGGCAGTCTTGGTCCACCTGCTGGCTTGTATACAATTATTGGGCAATTCTTATGCCCCGTACACACGACCGGTTTTCCTGTAAGAAAAAGTCTGATGAGAGCTTTTGGTCAGGAATCCCGACCGTGTGTATGCTCCATCAGACTTTTTCCAACAGGAAAACTGGCAGAAAAAAATAGAGAGCAGGTTCCCTATTTTCCCATCGGAAAAAATTCCTAGCGGAAAAAACATTCGTCTGTATGCTTTTCCAACGGGAAAAAAAACACCCATGCTCGAAAACAATTCGACGCATGCTCGAAAGCGTAGAACTTAATTTTGTCGGATCGTCTAATGCCGCGTACACACGGCCATTTTAAATGAAATTTTTTTTTTGGTCGAAAAAAACGACCGTGTGTGGGCTCCCCGGCAGTGTTTGCCTATGGAAAACTGCAGCGGAAAAAAACGACGGGAATCACGACGAGAAAATTTAGAGCAAGTTCTAATTTTTCTCATCGTGATTAATGCCGTTTTTCCCGTCGAGAAAAACAACAAAAAGCCCACAGACGATCGTTTTTCTCGTCCAAAGGAAAAAATGTAATTTTTCTCGACGGGAAAAATGATCGTGTGTACGCGGCATTAGTCTTTTACGTCACCGCGTTCTTGGCAGTCAAAAGTTCACCGGACTTTTGTGTGACCGTGTGTATGCAAGGCAGGCTTGAGAGGAATTCCGTCGGGAAAACCATAGTTTTTTTTTCCGACGGTAAAACAGCTCGTGTATACATGGCATTAGGCATTTTGTCAAGGCATCCCTGAAGAAGCCTGAAGGCACCCCAGGGTGCCTGGACACTCTGGTTGAAAAAGGCTGCTCTAGTATACCAGTCCACCCTAGACCCCTGTCCCAGTCTTGTGATCTGGGAACCCTTTTGGCGTATCTGTCTGCACTGCAGAAGTATTTCCAAACACACCTGCTGTAGGCTTCTTTCTGTCTCTCTCATGCAGAAAGCCTTGTGTTTCAAAGTGTCAGTACTAAGACATTCTTCACATCTACCAACCAGATTCAAATCTACCTGGAAAGTTGAGATTTAAATGGTTCTAAGTGGAGCAGTTATTTAGGAGGTTGTAGGTTTTTGGTAAACAGACCCGCATATCACACAGTTAAATAACCTTTTGCAATCTGGCTGCAGTGTATTAAACTGAGCTCAAATCAAGGTCTTTTGACTGGTTAGTATTAGTAGCTCATTGATCAATGTGCCTTGTTGTCTGGAAATTTAATTTCTGACCTTTCCTGTTGCAAATGCTAGTTCCTTGATGTTCATGCTGATACAATTTAGATACTTTTTGAATCACAGTCCATAAACAAGCAGGCATTAGGAATTCTGCCTTCTTTCATAGATTTATTGATCTGTATGTCTGTTTCAAGTCCTTGGCTCTAAACGTATTGAAGCCAAATACAGCCAGGAAGCTTATATAATAGTGCTTTGGCCCAACCCTCTCATCCCATGTACGTCCTTATTTGCCACTGGGACTGACCATCAAACTTAGTGTGCCAACAGACAGTTGCAGGATTTTGGAGAGATCACGCCAATTGCATCAATACTCTGGCTCCAATTTCCCCCCTCCAACGCAGAAAACCCCACAGGTTTCTGCAACTGAAAGTACTTGATCTACACTGCTGTGTTTTGGGAGAACATGAGTTTTCATTGGTTAAAATAGAAAATAATTAAAAAATATGAATAACCAAAAGTTGTTTTTTTAGAAACACTGGTTACCTATATCTTCAGCTCTTTGGCTACTTGTACCTTACTCGCTCCTAAACATATACATCTAGGGATATTGCTTACTAAGGAGGCAAAGTGAGAATATTCTTTCATGAGCTGTGTTTTCCTGTAAACTAAGCTCACTTAGAAGGAGGTAGTAAAGTTCCTCGTTTTCCCTCCATATGCAGTGGTGACTTCTATCAAAGCTCATGTCTTTTGCCAAAACACTTTAGTCTCTCATCAATATGTCTACCTTTTTCGAGCAAACAGAACTCTTGATCCTTGCTGGTTTGTCAGGACATATGACCTCTTTGCATCCTAATGTCTTTGATCTGGAGACATAGAATTACTTCACCTGACCTTGCTCTGGTTAATTCCTCACTTCCAGGGGAGAATCCTTTTTGATCACCATCATAGCCAGAACTAAGAGTTTCCTCTAGTAGCTGCTTTCTCCTCAGAAGACAAGCATAACCTGTTTATTGTCATCTGCCTTCAAGTTCCTAGCTACTATAGATCATCAGGTGTACATCTCTCGAATATCCCCTCTGTCTCATCATTCCACCCTAAACTCTCAACATTACACATTCTTTTATGGCTTTAGGATTGAATTCAGTCTTTCACATGCGAAATTTGAACATTACTTAGTATCTTCATTTGTTCGGCAGATGTCCAGAGCAGTCTGAAGTGTTAGTATTCATTCACCCCCAAGAGTATCTGTCAATTACACGGTGTACTCATAGGTTTTACACAAGAGGGTCTCCAGCTACGGAAATAGTCTACAAGCAGCTGAGGATTGGCCTAACCACAAGAGAAAAGATAACTGGAATTCAGTCTTCTGCAGACTATTATATCCTTCTAGATCCATCCACCAAGCATTGGTAGGCTACAGAATGTCTCAAAAACCTATAGCAAAAAGAAACATAACATTTAATAAAATGTGTTGATTATATCACTGTCCAGGACTTACAATATCACATATGTCAGTAGTTGCTGGACCTTATTTAACCATTGCCATGTTATTCCCCCACCTTGGCGAACTGCACAACTGCCATATTCCACCCAAATATGCCTTTCAAAAGCATGGCTACATAACCCCTATTTGAGATTTAAGAGACTTGCTTTAATTTTCCCCCTCTTTCTTTCCCCAGCAGCCAAAAAACCTTGCTGCTGGAATATTTGAAATTTTTTGGTTATATTATATATGAACAATGACTGGTAGCAATTACTAAGATACATTCTGCCAACACTAGCATGTTATATCAAACGAAAAGCCTCTTTAAATTAAGCAATGTATAATTGTATGCTTATTTAGAGAATTTTTCGGGCAGCGATTTGCTAAGCCTTTCTGTAAGCCATTGCATTTATTTCATTCAGACGTCTTGGCAAAGTGTGTCAGCTTATTTAAAATGTGTAAATAAACAGGCAGCTTACTAAAGCATGAAATATCCCAGTTTTGCATATGTAGCTGATTTACTTTAGAAATCAGAAACAACTTCCTTTGTAAAAGTAAGAGCGGCACCTTCTGTTTCAGTGGTCCTAATGTGGAATAGTGGTTTTTAATTTTCTTTATAAATTTGTGGTCCTTATGTGGATTTCCACTTCATGTTACTATACACGCAACTATCATCTGAAGTGCTTGTTTTCCTGATCCATGTGCCATTAATTTTCGTACATATTTTGTTTTCAGTTTACTTAAAGTGGAAGTATAGACTAAATATAAGTCTTTTTAAAAGATTTGCCTCCCCCTCCTCCTACAAGTGATGCACATAATTAAAAAAAAAAAGAGCTTTGTAAATATGTTTTCTTTAATCCAATTCGATGCCATCATGTGATCCAAAAGAAGTGGTAAATCTTAAACTGTTTAATTTTATATTATGAAAAATGCTAATTAAAGGTTGGAAACCAAAGCATTCTCCTGTTGTAACAGGTTAAGTATGATACAGAGATGGGTGGGTGGACAACTAGTACTTGTGGAGTGGTGGATCTCCAAGTTGTATAATGAAAGGAAGAAGCCAAGCTCCAGAGGGTCCATTGGAAAAATAAGAGGAGAGGCAGGAGAGCCCTTGTAGTGTAGACACGGCCGGGATTCCCGGCCAAAGCTCCATGGCAGTTTTCCTGCCGGGTCCTCGGCTTTCCCCTCGGTTTTCACGCCGGATTTTTTACCGCCGTGAAAACCGAGCGTGTGTACAGGGCTTTAAGTCTTGGCGTCTGTTCATTCTGACTTTGTCTCTTGATAAGAGCACTTCAGCAATCTGCAGCATATGCCATGTAGTTAACAGTTGAACAATTTTTTGCTAGGGCTCCAAACTAATCCTTACATCATTTAATTTGCTACAGGCATTGGTAGCATGTAGCGTGATTTGAATTGGTAAGCTGATTTCTTAGGCTAGGTACAGATGGACTTCAATTTGGCTGGTTCAGCAGTAAACGGCTGAATTTCAATGTGTGATTAACCCTCCCTGTTTGACAGAAGTCGATCGCTAGCTCTACTTCTGTTAATCAATCACACTGGAATACTTTCACTGATCAGTGGCTGCCACCAATTGACTGCAGCCGGTGATCAGTGTATGCTGACAGCATCACAACGAAAGGGTGTGTATTTCTTCCCATTCAGTTCTGAAATGTAGACACATCTGCCACACAGAACAGCCTTTTTAAACTTTGCTGCAGTTAGGCTACATTCACATGGCCACTCAGTGGCAGTAAGGGGTGGCTAGTCACTGAGTGGTCACAGGCTGTTGTAAACACTGCTTACCTACCCTGTATATGAGACGCAGAAGCTGTTAGTGGTGGCTGTCAGATTTTTACTCTTTTAAGGGCCAGTGCTGCAGCTGTGCGCATGTTCCAGCTCATCTGGAAGGTGAAAGGCAAATAGAGCCACCGACTTACTCCAGGTGCAAGACAGTGTGCGATCAAGGTCAGCATTTCCACAGAGTTTTGGCTGCACATAAACTGGCTGCAGCTAATTGGCCAGTTTGTATGCCCTTCATAGAACAGAGTGTTTCTGCATCCAGAGGTAGTGTTTAGCACCCCTGGCCACTTGTGTGTATGTAGCCTCTTTTATACCCCCTGCCGTGTGACTGGACAGTGAAAGGAAGAGCAGCACACTGGTTAACTCATCTCACTGTCACTCTCTCCTCCTATCAGCATGCACATTACACTCAGGGCCAATGCTACCACTAGGCAAACTAGGCAGCCATCTAGGGCGCCCTGCTACTTAGGGTGCCCGGCCACTGATTTTCCTACTTTCTTCTCTCTGCAGCAAGAAACTAAGTCTCAGCATCAGCAGGCAGCTGGAGCTCCATTCACACATAGTGTCAGAGGCGCAGCGGTGGCGGAGAACTGTGTCTGTATCCCGACTCCCAAATGAATGGAGGCAAGCAAACATTCATTGATGGGCACTGGTAGGCTGCATTTGATGGCCACTGGTGAGGCTGCATTATGGCCGCTGGTGAGGCTGCATTTGATGGCCGCTGGTGAGGCTGCATTTGATGGCCGCTGGTGAGGCTGCATTTGATGGCCACTGGTGAGGCTGCATTTGATGGCCGCTGGTGAGGCTGCATTTGATGGCCGCTGGTGAAGCTGCATTTGATGGGTGCTGGTAATGCTGCATTTGATGGGCACTGGTAGGCTGCATTAATGAGCATTGTGAGGCTGCATTGATGGGTGCTGGTGAGGCTGCATTTGATGGGCATTTCATTAAACAGGTGGGGTATACATGGGCAGGGCAAAAACGGTGGAGTCAGGGTTGAAGCCAAGGGGGGCGTCAAAATGAGGTTTCACCTAGGGTGTCAAAAATCCTTGCACCAGCCCTGATTACACTGCAGCCCACCCAACTGGCTATTTGTGCTGCTTCTTTTTCTCTCTATCTCTGAGCTCTGCCATGCAGCAGACTGCAAGAACCTGATACCAGGTCAGATCCAGGTGCTTATACTGCTTGCATTTACAAAAAAATATTTATTGATGTAATAATATACTGTAGATCTGTGATAATTTGTGTCTTTTTATAACTGCCTTGAGTTCAGCTTTAAGTGTGTTGGTATCGGAATAACACTTTTTCCAGTAAGAGACTATTTTAGCTTCATGGCTTCAGTCACCCAGTGCAAATATATGCATTTTCTGATGTAACATAAAAAGTTTGGTGTCCTGAATTATTACGTTTACTGACTGCCTGGTCTAGGGAATGTAATCTCAGCAGAGCTGGATGGGAAATTATCATGTCACACTAGCAAACACATGAAAATGACAGACTTTGTCATGTTAAAAAAACATTTTGGCTTTCCTCCAGTGATCCCACAACTAAAATTATGGACGTAGGTGAAAAACTTTACTGTCTGCGAGGAGACGTTGCCACTGTTTGGCAAAGATCGTGGTTCTAAAGTGATCACGGAAATAACCTTTTCATTATTTATGAAGTCAAATAAGACTGTTAAAATTTTCATTCCTAGATTATTTTTCACAGAACCCTTGATATTACATTTATGATGTACGTGTTCCTGTTGAGGCTGGCAGAGATCCTTCTATGGAAAATGCAAAAATAATAGCCGGGAATCTCATTAATACTTGCACAACAGTGTATATTAAAGTTCATTACTAACCACTTTGGTTATACAATACTTATCCTATTTCTACAAGATACCTTCTTACGAAAAGACAGAGTCACTTGAGTTTAACTGTCTGTAAAACATGAGGATAGAATTCAGCTGTTACATGGAAATCACCAATGTAAGGAGAAACTGCACAGTTACACTTTAGTCAAACCTGATAATTAAAGTAGAATAAATATATATTTTATTAGTTAAATACTTTATATTTTTGATTTAAAAAAAAAGGAATATATACACTATATTGTTAAAAGTATTGGGACACCTGCCTTTACACGCACATAAAATTTAATGGCATTTAGTCTAAGTCCTTAGGGTTCAATATTGAGTTGGCCAACCCTTTGCAGCTATAACAGGAACTTGACTGGCCTGCACAGAGTCCTGACCTCAACCCAATAGAACACCCTTGGGATGAATTAGAGAGTGAGACTGTGACTGTGAACCAGGCCTTCTCGTCCAACATCAGTGCCTGACCTTACAAATGCGCTTCTGAAAGAATGGTAAAACATTCCCATAGACACACTCCTAAACATTGTGGACAGCCTTCCCAAAAGTGTTTAAGCTGTTATGGCTGCAAAGGGTGGGCCAACTCAATATTGAACCTTACGACTGGGATGCCGTTAAAGCTCATGTCTGTGTAAAGGCAGGTGTCCCAATACTTTTGACAATATAGTGTATATTTTTTATTATGTCAAATTGCACCTGTAAAAATGCTACAATACTCACCTAATTCCTACGCTGCCCCCCACAGATGTACAGATGTACTGCTCCAAGATTAAACCCATTTTTGCCTTTATAGGTTGAACGATACCCCTCTTCCTGTGATCAACAGTACTCCTGGACTGAGTGTCATTCACTGTTCATTACAGTACATGAGTGCCGCTTAGTCCAGGAGGAGGGATGCCCTCCACCACCATCCAGGGAAAAGAATTACCTAACAAAGCCTATTACCCACACACACTACCCAAATCTAGAGAACAGACTAGATATATACTTTAAGGGTTGCCCCAGTCTATTCTTTTGTGAGAAAAGCCATGCCTAGTCCTGCAAGCCCCACCACTTTGTGGCTTCAAAAATTTAGAATGTCCTACTAAAAACAACTGGCAATAGTCTGAATGGGTCCTTAACCACTTGCCGACCGCCGCACGCCGATATACGTCTGCAGAATGGCACGGGCAGGCAAATGGGCGTACCTGTACGTCCCTTTGAATTTGGCGCCCGCTGCCTGAGGCGCATGCGCGCCCGCCGCGTGCCTCGTGAGTGCGCCCACGGGTCCCGGGAACTCGATGTTCCTGGGCAGCCCGCGATTGCGGTCGGCAAAGGCAGAACAGGGAGATGTCAGGGATCTACTGTTTCATGTGATCGGGAACAGTGATCGCTGACGTAACACTGGTAGCTCCCCCCCCTAACAGTTAGAATCACTCGCTAGGACACACTTGACCCCTTCACTGCCAGTGTCATTTTACAGTAATCAGTGCATTTTTATAGCACTGATCGCTGTATAAATGACAATGGTCCCAAAAATGTGTCAAAAGTGTCCGATGAGTCCGCTATAAAGTCGCGGTCATGATAAAAATCGCAGATCGCCGTCATTACTAGTAAAAAAAAATAATAATACAAATGCCATAAAACTACCCCCTATTTTGTAGACGCTATAACTTTTGCGCAAACCAATCAATAAACGCTTATTGCGATTTTTTTTTACCAAAAATATGTAGAAGAATACGTATCGGCCTAAACTGAGGAAAAAATTTGCCTTTTAAAAAAAAAATTGGGGATATTTATTATAGCAAAAAGTATAAAATATATATTTTTTCAAAATTGTCGCTCTTTTTTTGTTTATAGCGCAAAAAATCAAAACCGCAGAGGTGATCAAATACCACCAAAAGAAAGCTCTACTTGTAGAAAAAAAAGGAAGTCAGGTTTTTTTTGGAGCCACGTCGCACGACTGCGCAATTGTCAGTTAAAGCGACGCAGTGCCGAATCGCAAAAAGTGGCCCGGTCATTTGGCAGCCAAATGGTCCGGGGCTGAAGTGGTTAAAAAGTAACTACCTTTTGTTATTCTGAAGGAATAGCTGTTTGTTTCTCTGTGTCCATATGGAACGTGAATGTAATGATAGTGATTTTATAATCCTCAATCAGCAGCTGCACCTGCAGGGTTGTAATAAGGAAAGTGGCGGGGTCTGCATTCCTTTAGACATCATTCTTCATTTTGGAGTGTCTCACCAAAAATGACATGTTTGTTGCAAGGACTGCCCAAAATATTACAAACCAAAATATATCCCAGCACACTTATCAACCAATTGTCTGTACAGTTGAAGGGACACATGGGATGCCTATGCTGCCATTGTGCTCTTGCTGGGCGTCAGGTAATGTCCCTCTGCCTTTACGGAGGGGTGGGCTCCCTCCAGGCACACCTCCCCTTTATCTATCCATTCCTATATGTGCTCCTACAATGGAGGCTCTGGAAATGTAGAGTTAGGACCACGGAATATACAGAGGTCCCTTGGTGTGGGCACTGTGGCTTACGCATATATTTGCATGTGCAAACCAAACCCTCTGTTTTTAATGTAAGCTGTTAGACAGGGCAATTTGGTTGTTCTGCAGGCTGGCTGGTAAGTGAGCTGGGAAATCTTTTTGTTTGTGATGTGCATTGCCCTTCCATGTGCACCTTGCTGCAAACGCCAGTTAAATATTGCTTGTAGTTTAGTGCAGACTTCTGGGAAAATCAGTAAGCCAATCACACAAGCAGGAAATGACATATCTGGGGGGGAGGGGGGGGCGTTCTGTACACCATCTGTGTACAGAACACCTCCAGGTAGCTGTATTACAGAAAATACAGCGCTGCAGATTGGAAGGAAAAAGTAAATGTTTAATAACATTCAATTACAACATGACTTGTTATATAATAATATGTACCAGCGCAAAACTGAAAATAATACTGTTTAAGAAGGACTGCGTGTCTTACAGCTACAAAGGCTTGATAATAATAACCAGGGCTTTTTTTCTCAGACAATAGGTGCAGGAACTCCCCTTTTCTGAGTCACTTGTTTTCTCCGCCCCTACCCACCTCCGAGCAACGTCCCTTGGCTCCATCCCCTACCCACCGCCCAGTATCGCCCCTTTTAGACAATACAGAACCAAGTATCATTTTGTGGTGCTAAGTAATTTGTATGGAATTTGGTAATGATATCAAGAAAAGTAGTAAAATAGATCCCCTTCAGCCAGCAACAATAGATCCCCCTAACAATGTACCACCCACAACAAAATTTCCCCTCCAGCAACAATAGACTCCCGGCAGCATCAACAGATCTCCGCACAGCCAGCATTAATAGACTCTCTGGAAGCCATCAACAATAGACCCCTCCCCCAATAGTAGTGTAGCGGGGTCTTTAAATTTAGTTGGAGTACACCTGGGGGTAGTGTGACCCAGGTGTGTAATTGTGAAGGTTCTGGACCCTTTTTGTAATTCGTGGGGGATTGGGTGGTGTATTATTCTCCTTGGTCTGTGGGTGGCGGGGTACCTACAGGCTCAAGGTAGAATCACTGCCGCAGTGCTACCCTTTTTGTCCCTTTCCGGAGATGGTACGGCTGGGGCGGGGAACCCGCCGTGGTGTTGAAGGGAGGAGATAAAAGGGGGAGACGCCCTCGCCACGAGGTCTTCGAGGATTTTCTCTTCACGCACCCAGGCACCTTAGGCCTGGGTGCGGGCGGTTAAAGGTTCCGGCCCAGGTGCCCTAGGCCTGACCGGAATGAAGTTGGGGTCCATCCCAGGCACCTTCAGCCTGGGGTGAGGTACTATATCGTAGGCCTGGGGCCCAGTAACTTCGACTGGGTCCCGCGAGGGCGAAGTGATCCGAGGGTGCCGCCTTGCGAGGGGACCCGCATCTGAGGTGAGGAGGCCGGGGAGGTCACCCGTCCGGAGATTCCAGAGCAGCATCAACCCGGGGATGGATGGGCCTCTGGTAACTCCCTTAGAGGGACATCTTCCCCTGATAGGGGCCACAACGCAGCGAAGGTACTCCCATCTATGTTCTATGGAGTTGCTGGTAGAGACTCACAAGTTCTATGTTCTGTGCTAAGCAAAGCTGCTATAACCCCCGGTGAAACCACAGGGGTTTAGATTGAAATCAGGATAGTGCCTCGGCCTGCTCATCCCACCGTTTGCATTATGTTATGGGTCGCACTTAATCGGCTGTGAAAGAACTGTTTGTTGTGGAAGTATAATAAACAAGTGTTGGACCCTGCATCGGTGTATGGGCTCTGGTTAATGGGAGCAAGGGAGGTTTCAGCATAGCAGGACTGAGCTTCATAACTAACACACATTGGCCCGAGGAATGTACTGATACTGGCCTTCACCTCACCCACAGCTATGGGGAGGACATGGGCCGTAGCGCATCTCACCCTGTCATGTGACATACCCCTAGAAAAAGGAGATGGGGTGAGGCCGCTACAGTAGATATCCTTCAGCAACAACTGACCCCCCAGCAACAATAGGTCCTCCACCAGCAACACTAGACCTCCTCAGCAACAATAGACCCCCGTGCAAAAATAGATCCCCCCAGCTAGAATAGATTCGCCAGCAGTGAGCATCAATACCATGCAGCACACCCCAGCACCCCTTGCCATTACATACAGTCAGTCCAGGAGGTGCCGGGAACTTCGTTCCCCTGCGTTCCCGCTGAAAAAAAGCCCTGATAATAACAAAAATCAAAGACAGAAACTGCGCTCTTCAGAATCACTATTTATACCAAATCTATAAAGTGCTAAAACTAAAATTCAAGTAAATAATGAATACATAAACAATAAATTGTGATGATCAATAAAGTGCTATGTGATGTCCTAAAAAAAAAGTGCTAAGTGCGATTTAAGAAAGGAAAGTTACCACTCCAGGCGAATGTGCTCAGCAAACAATGGATTCTCAGGAAGACCGTGGGTGCTGGCAATGCACGTAGCAAATGGAAGGAATAGATTAATAATGGACAGCCGCACTCCAGAAAACCTTGATGGTTGCCTTTATTATAAAATTGGATAGGATGCACTACAAATCACTGCAAAACCGGGACAACAGCTGACATGTTTCGCACTACAACCTAGTGCTTATTCATGTATAATGAATAAGCACTAGGTTGTAGTGCGAAACATGTCAGCTTTTGTCCCAGTTTTGCAGTGATTTGTAGTGCATCTTATCCAATTTTATAATAAAGGCAACCATCAAGGTTTTCTGGAGTGTGGCTGTCCATTAATCATCCATTCCTTCTAAGTGCGATTTACATGTAAAAGTCCTTATAGAAAAGTCTGTAGAGTCCTCAGTAAATTGTTTGCTTTGACATCAAGTGCTTGCTATGATGTATAATAAGGTTCTTGCTGTGATATAATACCAAAATAGTGACTTGATGATAAACAAAATCTACAAATCCGTGCTTTCAAGTGACAACACTCCGAACTTACCAGAAATATTTGACCTATTTTCTCAAAGAAGGTCAAAAAAAAATTCAGGTAAGTGTGTCCCCAATTGAAATTGAAATCACTCATCCAACGGTATCCAGGATAATTTTGGGCAATAGAGGATCAACACCCCACCATAAGATATTCCTCTATCTTTAAACGGTTCTTACATGGCCTCATTGGCAAGGGGAAAACATAACAGATATCCTCATGGTGTAGTATTATAAACTATTATTCCACAGTATTAAAATTTACACTTATGCCGCGTACACACGATCGGACATTCCAACAAGAATAGTCCGATGTGAGCTTTTGGACGGAAATTCCGACCGTGTGTATGCTCCATCGGACTTCTGCTGTCAGAATTTCCACCAACAAAAGAATGGGAGCTGGTTCTCAAATTTTCTGACGGAAAAAATTCCTATCGGAAAATCCGATCGTCTGTAGCAATTCCGATGTGCAAAATTCCGACGCATGCTCGGAAACAATTCGATGCATGCTCGGAAGCATTGAACTTCATTTTCTCGGCTCGTCGTAGTGTTGTACGTCACCGTGTTCTTGGCGGTCGAAAGTTCAGAGAACTTTTGTGTGACCGTGTGTATGCAAGCCAAGCTTGAGCGGAATTCCGTCAGAAAAACCATCCATGGTTGACGGAAAATCCGATCGTGTGTACGCGCCATTACATGACAACAGTAAAAACGAGCATCAAATAAGGAAATGAGGAACGCCGGTTTGCGTTCCATAGACCAGAAGTGATGTGTGCCAGGAAAGTCCCACCCTTGGGTGAGTGGATACTGATTTATGATTGATTTCAATTCCAATTGGGGACACACTTACCTGAGGTGTTTTTTTTGACCTTCTTTGACAAAAGAGGTCAAATATTACCAGAAAGTACAGAGTGTTTTCGCTTGGGAGCACTATTTGTGGATTTTGTTTATCACCAAGTCACCATTTTGATATATCACAGCAAGCACTTTATTATACATTATAGCAAGCACTTCATTAAACATCACAGCAAGCACTTTATTGAGGGCTCTACGGACTTATACATATGAATTGAACTTGGCACTTTTTTAGGACATCACATTGCACTTTATCGGTCATCATAATTATTGTTTATGTATTTCATTATTTACTTGAATTTAAAGTTTAGCACTTTATAGATTTGGTATTCATAGTTATTATGAAGAGCACGGTTTCTGTCTTTGATTTTTATCACAACATGACTTGTGTAGCAATTGTATTTGCTAAATTAATTTTTTTATTTTTTATTTATTTTTTTCCCTCGAAAGTGAAGTTACCCTTTAAGGTACTCACAAACATTAGATCAAAGTTAGCCAACCGACCTATTGTTGGTCGACTTGAGCTGAGCTGGGTGATGATCCAGAAAAGGCAACAAAATACCTGCTTGGTTGTGCACTAGTGCATTCCTCCTTAGGGAAGACTCTGGGCCAAGAGATGTTGTGAGACATTGAGGCACAATACAACCATTCTCTAATGCAGTGTTGCCAACCTACCGGATTGAAATTTACTGACACAACACTCAAAATTTACTGGCACAGGCGAGTTTTTACTGGAATTTCCAAAAGTTACACAATTACAGTTTTAAGTGCAAATTAGGGTGTTTAGGCTCCAAACAAATACAATATGCAATTAGCAATATGATTTAAAGTAGATATTAAGGCAAAAAACATATTTCTTATT
Organism: Rana muscosa; assembly: GCA_029206835.1. Taxonomy (NCBI): domain Eukaryota; kingdom Metazoa; phylum Chordata; class Amphibia; order Anura; family Ranidae; genus Rana; species Rana muscosa. Next base: position 363,455,589 of record CM055120.1, on the reverse strand, counting down.
TTATTTTTGATATAGTAAGTAGCTCAGGGAAAGGACTATGGAGGGCAAGAAATTAGAATGGGCCGGCACACACACACATAAAATTTACTCTCACAGTGACACTGACAGCAGTGTGCAGCAGCACAGATGATGATGACATCTCACCGACACGTCACGTCCCCTCCTGAGTCACAATGACAGTCTCTCTCCAAGCCAAGTGGTCCCTTCAGTCCACTCCAGTCTAAATAGCACTGACGATCCCGCTCTCAGCCTGCCTTACTCCCATATCGCAGACCCGCACATGAGGCTCTGGCTGCTTTGCTTGGCTCCATTGCACCATGACGTCACACGACATGCTCAGGTACCGCCTCTCCAAGAGCTGCCTGATCACACTTTAGCAGGCACTTGGATGGTTTCAGCCGGCTCCGGACGAAGCCGAGCGTCAAAGCCATATTTTTTACTCGCAACCTTTTAATTTTACTGGCATTTACTGGCAGGAGAAAATTGCTTGTTTTTTACTGACTGCCAGTCAAAATACTGATGGTTGCTAACACTGTGCTAATGGCAAGTTTTAGCCTTTTCTCCTGGTATCCTGCAATAATCATGTTACACTCTTTGGTCACATGACTATCACTAGTGGAATCCAGGCTCAGCATTCTTTAAAGCAGGGGTCTCCAAATTTTCTAAACAAAGGGCCAGTTTACTGTCCTTCAGACTTTAGGAGGGCCGGACTAGGGCCATTGGGAGTAGAAAATGTCGAGTGGGAGTAAACAATACCATTCCTTTGGTGTCAGTGGGAGGACTAGTGCCCCATTGTTGGTGTCAATAGAAGGAATTGTACCCTTTTGACAGTCTAAGTTGGATGAATAGTGCCCCATTGGTGGTTTCAGCAATAAAAATGATTCGCCATTGTTGGTGTCAGTGGATGGAATAGTGCCCCAAGGGCCGGATAAAGGCAAGAAAAAGGCTGCATCCGGCCCCAGGGCCGCAGTTTGGAGACCCCTGCTTTAAAGGATAGCTAAGTATTTATTTCCCCTTTCACTATGTATACGTACATATTTTTGGGCTATACAGAGTGTCTCAAAAAGTCGCCACACATAGGGGAAAAAAGGGAAATTTAAGCTAAATGTACTTCTATTTACACAATATTAATTACAAAATGTTATGAAATATTAATAATAATTTAATAATAACTAAAAATATAATATGACTTTGATAATGTTTCCTATGTATGTATACTTATAGGACACCATGTATTATAATCCACTTCCCATCTGAAACCAGGGAATAAGATTGAATTTATATTAAATTCATATGAATCTTCAGTTTGCCTTTTTCCATACTGAAGAATAAAAACTACAAATCAGCTTATTCCCAGCACTAATTGGCAGCCTCAAGAGGGCAGCAGAATTGCTTTATTCCTGATTTTTTTTTCTGTTAACTTCATTTATTGAAACATGTATAATGTAATGTTTGCAAGACAATTATACTGTACAGGTATAAGGGAAATAATATGAAAGATATTTCCAAATAAAGCCTCCTTTATACAGGTTTTTCTTTATAACAGGAAGTTGAATGTCACCTACATTTACAATGTATGTGGATAATGAATGTTGCAGACATTGCAGCGAGCAATAAAAGCTTTTATCTGAGAGTAGGTGTCAGATGTTTAGACTGGGTGCCTTGTTCATGTAATTAATAAAGTGGATCAATGATGTGTTATACTTTCAGATGTGTTATTATGTGGATGCCTTTTCACATGACCTTGTTACATTCTCTTCTTTACACATAACTTTGTGTGTATATACTGTGAGGGCCACAAGAGCACAATCCAAGGGTCCATGTTTAATCCAGTCTGTACCATCTGTGATGGCAGAACCCTCATTACCATCCATCTGGAAGATGGTATTCCGCAATGTGTTTGAGATAAGTAATCTCTATGATATTATTAGCAACAGCTATGTGTAATAAACCAAATAACGTGCACCCCTTCATCATCACAGAGGAAGCCATTGTATACAAAATGAAGAAATACATAAACTTTCCTAAACCCTGTAGCCACCAGAGCTAAAACACAACTGTATCAAAAACTAACTTTTTTTCATTTTAGGTTGAGTTCCAAAATATTGGAACCTTTATCAGGTTTTTATGGCTTTTTATGTCCCCAAAAGCTGGGGTGATTAACCCTTTCTTCTTATCTTGATGACCATTGTCACTGGAACAGAAAGTGATAGAAATTCACTATTTTGAAGCAAGACCTTCAGTTGGGGCAATTGTCCCAGCATAACTAGAGAACTGATCACGGTGTGCTCTCCTGCTTAGTGTGGTTAGTTTTTAATAGGAAATCAAGGGGACTAGCAGGAACACCAGGGATTTTACATAAAGGAAGCAATGCAAAGAGAACAGGATACTTGCTACAGCAGGCACATATGAGGAAAATTAAGTGTCGGGGTAACAAACGCTTTAGGCTGGGTTCACACTTGTGTGGTGCGAATTCCAGCTCTCCTATCTCTGCAAAAAGATAAGAGAACTGTTCAGCAGATCATGTCCGTTTTAGCTGCGAATTTGGTGACCTGGGAGAGAGGAGGGGAAGGGGGGAAGTGTAGTGAGGAGAAGGAGAGAAATCCTGATGAGAACTGAACACATCTGCGAATCAGATGCGTGCCCATAGAAGATAATGGCCCTGAATTCGCACCTGAGCCGCACCGCAATGCCTAGAAAACGCACACGTTTTTTGGGCAATGCGCAGTGCGAATGCATCGCACATATGTGAACCAGCCTCATTAAAATTAATGTATTTTATAATGTTATGCGAATTGGATGCGGTTTAAGCCGCAACCAATTTGCATAGGTGTGAACGGGGCCCAAAGGTTTAACTAAGGTTAATGTGGAAGTAAACCCTCCTATCATTTTCAGGCAAGGAAGCTGCCATCTTGGCCTCTGTTTAATCTTCAACTGCCATGATGCTGCACATGCGATCAGTCATGACACCAGCCATTGGATGGTTTGACAGTTTGGTGGAGAGCACAACCAATGTGACAGTTAGCATTCCCGGCATGCCGGGAATGTAACTGCTTTTTGAAACGGTTAAATCGATGGGTTTACTTCCGCTTTAAGATTTTACTGGTCTGAAAGACATGCAGACACCCTAATGTGCATGTACCCTTGAATATCTTCCAGAGCGCCCCATGAGCTTGAATATCTAGAGATTATTAAATGTATGAGCTGATCTACACCCCCTCATATTCTCATTGGTTACTGAAGGTGCTCATCAAATTTCAGGACCAATAGTGTGTATAGTAGGTAGGACGAGCCAGGACACCCATCAACTTTACATACTCAGAATTTGATTATTAAAGCACCTTCAGGTTTTTATTTCAAAGCAAAACATCACAGCTATTGCCAGCCATAGCCAGATCATCTATAGCAAGTTTCTCAGCCAAGGACATTGGCCCCAGGGTTATGTCCTATTATTCATGTGGTTCTTCTGATTTTTAATTGGAACTAGAATAACCATTTACATTATATAAATAGTAGACCAAAGACAGAATATGTTTCATTAGATGCATTTCTTTCTAATATAACTGATTTCTCAGGAATATATCAGTATATTTCCAGTGGGTGGGCAATAAAAATACATATCATGCTTGGAAAGTTTATAATATTAAGAGATTTTAAGGTCTTGCACTTATATTTTCATGCTTCCAGGCTCAATGGTCTGGAAATGCCTAAAATCTCTCAAAAATAAATTGGTCAACTACTTAAGTGATTGGCTCTAAAAACATCCAAAATAAGATCAGATAAGAAAATTGTGATATTCATGCTATTACAAATTCCTTTTGATAGCATTCCAAAATAATGCATTTTATCCTGAGATATAAAATAGGCCTTGTTAGCTGGCTTTCTCATTTAGTAGCACGTAATCAAGTTCTTGGGTGATTTTTTAGCAGCAGCAGTATAAAGTGGTTAGCAGCGCATAGATTTCAAATATTAAATGTGTCTAGAGAGTTAGTCCACTCAGCCTTTACTGACTTTGGAAGAAGTTCACATTTAGGTTTCCAGGGCAGATCTCAGATTAGTTTATATACGAATGTTTAAAAGAAAAAAAAAATGGAATGTGGTGAAACTTGTTAGCGCTGATGGAAAAAGAATGAAACTGAGGCGGTGGTTTTCTCATTGTGCTGCCACAGCGTGCCCTGGCTACACACAGAACAGTAACAAAAAAATCATAAAAATAATGTACAACTAAGTTGAACATAGACGTAAAAATAACAGAATGTAATTACAAAGCGTCCAGTGTTGCGGGATGATCATAGCTTAGAAGTCGTGTCTGGTTTCATCCTTAGAGACTTGGGTTCAAGCAAATCCAAGCTTAGGTTAATGCAATATGAATTTGTCGGTCACATTAAAACCAAGCGGACATGTGCCTACATTGGAAACATACTGCATTGTTTGGCCCCTCGTAGTATGTTTGTGCAAGCCCAAAATTCAACCATTGAGTATTGAAGGTCACATAGATGTTGTGTTTGGAAGCCATACCAATATTTCTGCGTAAGTTTTGCTGTTACGGACAAAGGGAAAAAAGCTACAATATCTTCTTAAAATGATAGGAAATAATACAAATTCATCCTTAAAGAGACACTTTTAAAAAAAATTATAGGCAGAGCACAGTACATACTTTTGCTTATGGACATTGAATATGGTGTTTAATTTAAAAAAAAAATTGGTTTATATAGTAAACTCATCTGTCGGAATGAGTTCCATGTTGATATAGTTTTAACTTTACAATTACATAAATATGAAAATACATAAACTGCTTATATGAAAAAATACTACCATTGTGGAGTATAAGATGTTGTAATAATGATGGTGGAGTCTATTGTTCAGGGTTAAGAATGGTGAAAGTAATATGGGTTATATGACAGTACCATTGTTAAGGAGTGGTGAGGGTAATACGTGTTTGTTTTTTTCCAAAGTTAAAGGGGTTGTAAAGGTAAACGTTTTTTCACCTTAATGCATCCTATGCATTAAGGTGAAAAAACATCCGACAATACCGCCCCCCCCCGAGCCCCCATTTTACTTACCTGAGCCCTCCAAAGTCCCGCGATCGACCCGTCATCCTCCTCGTTTCTGAGCCTGGCCGTTGATTGGATACACTGGATGGATTGAAAGCAGCGCAGCCATAGGCTCATGCTGCTATCAATCACATCCAATGACGCGGCTTGCTGGGGGGGCGGGGCCGAGTGATACAGTGAGCAGCTATAGCCGCCGGCTGTATCACTGGAGCGCGCCCGCAATCGCTCACCACCATGCGAGCTCGCTCGCATATAGGTGGTGAGTTCTTGCGGGGAGGAGCTGAGACAGCCGCCGAGGGACCCCAGAAGACCAGGTTCGGGACCACTCTGTGCAAAACGAGCTGCACAGGGGAGGTAATTATAACATGTTTGTTATTTAAAAAAAAAAAATCCTTTACATACCCGTTAAGGTTAAGAATAGTGAGGGTGAAATTAATTTTGTGACAGTTCACTAGGTGAAAAGTGGGAAAGCATGTGAAAGCAATGACGTTATGTTGTAGGAGGATGGATATGGGAAAGAAGGAATATGTGAAAGTGGGAGGTGGTTGAAAAATGGAAGGAAGTGGAGTGGTGAGGAGAGGAAGAGGGAGGAGAAGAATAAGGGAAAAAATGTGGGTCAGAAAAATAGGGGTAGGAGGAGGGCCTGGGGTGGGGGGGTTGCTAGCAGTCCCAGAATGGTGGGGCTAAAGTAATGATGATGTTTGTTTGTTTCCATATGTCTGGAATGCAAGATCTTGCTACATTAAGATGGTGTGAAGTAAGTGAATTTGTGTATTTGCTCCTTAAAGTCATATTAAACCCTTACATAAGCCCACTGAACTGACTAGCCTCAGGTTATATAGTTACATAGTAGGTGAGGTTTAAAAAAGACACAAGTCCATCAAGTCCAACCTATGTGATACACAGAGATGAATTTAATCCTTCTACATAAGTTGTACCTGTATATCTGCAGCGCTCTCTTCTCCGGAGCCATTCAAAGTTCACAGATCAAAGGCTATTTCTCAGCTTGCAGAAGACAGGGGGTGGGGATCACACACTGCACAGCACAGAGCAGAAAATTGAGTGCAATATGTGACCTGAGTGGAGGGAATGGACACACACCCCTCTGCGCAGTCTCACTGGGAATCATGCACAGCTGAAGCTGTAAATCGCCTTCTTTGTGCTGGAGGGGGGCAAGCCATCTCCTAGGTTGGCCTTGTGTCAGGAAAACTGTCCGAACTGATTCACACAGATAGCAGGGGAAGGAGAGAGTAGACAAGGGATGATACACCCAAAATCCCAAAGTGTTTAAAGTGGTTGTAAACGCCTGAAATTAAAAAGGAACAAAGCATATCCATGTGAGATACAGTGGCTGCAAATACACTGCTGCTACTTCCAATTTGACAGCCTTACTAGTGTGGGTGCATGGCCCCAATACGCAGACCGTGTGCATTCAGGGCCACGCATGTGCACCCACACAAATGTATGTCAGAGGTAAAACATTGAATTGACAAGCAAATTGGATACATCTGCTACTATGGCTTAATCAAGACTTATTTATATGGGCACTGTCCTTATTAGACACCATAGGGTGAACCTTGGAAAGATAAGTGAACATTTGTTGGAAAGTTCCACATGATCAACATAGTGCAGTGATCGTGCAGATCAAGGCTGGATTAATACTTCTTGCCCCCTAGGCGTAAGGTTTCCAATTCAATCCAATCCAGTCAACTGGCTATCCTTAGTAACCCACTAACAAGGTTGGACATCTTAAGGCTATAAAGCACTGGAATGGCCTTACAGTTGCCTTATTGCTGGTTTAAAAAAATATTATGTATATATGTATAAATCACTGCAATGTGCATTACAATTGTAGTGCATTCATAGTTGTTGAATTTAATAAGAATGCTCCTACCTGAATCTGGTGACACCCTCAAAATCCCATGACACAGTGAGACAGAATATTTTAAGTAATACTGAGCTTTGGTCAGCGGTGAAAAATTACTGAAATCAAATCAAAAAAATGTTTAGTGCAAAATAGAGCAACAAGTAAATGATTAAAGAGGAAGTAAAGGCAAATTTTTTATAAAAAAAAAAAAAAAAACCTGCAAAAGAAAGGCTAGTATGCATAGCATACTAGCTCATTAGGAATGACTTACCTAAGATCGAAGCCCCCCGCAGCGGTCCTCGGTCACCTCCGCCACCGCCGCCATCTTGCCTCGATGTCCCGTCACTGCCGTCAGTGTATCCCCGCTCCGGCGCTGTGATTAGCCGGAGCGGCGATGATGTCACACGCATGCGCGCTCGGGCCGGCAAGATTTCATTCAGAAAACCGGCAATGATGTCGGCCCGCTATTGCGCATGCGTGTGACGTCATCGGTGTTGTTTTTTAATAGTAAATACCTCCTTAACTGTGTAGGTTAAGGAGATATTTCTTGCACCTACAGGTAAGCCTTAATCTAGGCTTACCTGCAGGTGCAAGTTGTCTGAGTGGGTTTACAACCACTTTAAATGTGAAATTACAGTATTGGTATTGCAACATCAGTAATGTGATATCGCATTTCACTTCTCCCGATCAGACTAAGCTAATCATGGGAGTTTTGAACTTGTCCATTGTGCCCTGTACAAGTGTGAAGTAATGGGTCCTTCTCAAGGTTAAAAAGTAGCAAGGGGTGCCCTGACCCTTTAAGATACTCCACTTTGCAGCAAGCCTCTGCCCATTTAGCTTACTTTATCCAGCTGACACTTCTGTAAAGCCAAAGACTATATTAATATTTAGCAATCACAATCTTGCGTGGCAAAAAAATTATGTAACTTCAGAGATTCAGAGAGAAAGTCTAGTACAGGCATACCCCACTTTTAAGTACACAATGGGTTTTATTTACTAAAGCTGGGAAGCGCAAAATCAGGCTCACTTCTGCATAAAAACCAATGAGCTTCCAGGTTTTATTACCAGGCTTAATTGAACAAGCTGGGGTTAGAAGCTCATTGGTTTCTATGCAGAAATGAGCCTGATTTTGCGCTTTCCAGCTTTAGTAAATAAAACCCATTGTGTACTTAAAAGTGGGGTATGCCTGTATGGCGCTAATATAGTCAGCTCTAGACAGGAAACAAGTGGAATCAGTTCAGCTTCTCTGAGATGTCCTCTCGGCACTGTACAAGCTGTAATCTGACTAGAACATTCCACCAAAAATTTTATCTGAAAACCCTCTCAACTGCCCTTTCCCGGATGATTATTTCAGACCTTCTTCCTCTCAGACTGCCCTGCAGAATATCCCTCCCTTTGATATCACTCATTCTACAAGCTGACCCACGTATCCCTCTTTTTAGTAGCTGTCTCTAAGAAAAATTGCGGTGGTCATTTTGGGCTAGTCTAAAGTCATTTGAACTCCATTATTGGCAAACTGCTTAGGAACTGATTTGTCTCTAATGTAGGGTGACCAGACATCCCCAGTTTCTGGGGACAGTCCCCAGATTGAGGACACTGTCCCCGAACCAAGTCTGTCCCCGGTCTTGTCCCCGGATTGGAGTTGAACAGGGGCTGGGGCAATTTCAAAGACAGTCAGTGCAGAAAAAAAAAAAGTCTGAATTGCACACCACCGATCTGCTGCTTAGGGGGTGTATTTTTTTCCATTATCTGTGCCCCTTTCTGATAAACATGTGCTGGTTGGAACGAAGGGAATATTTCTTCAGTTTCGGGTGCATGCCCATTCAGCTCCGCTTGCATGTTCTTCTGCCTTGGCTCAAGTCCCGGCCAGCCGCCGGCCTGCTTGCTTATTTCCTTTCCTTCCCTGGCAGAGTGATCTTCCTCCGCTCCCCACCCAGCAGTAGCCGGGGCCCGCCCGGAGAGTGAGACTTGAGAGGCGGGCAGCGGCGGTGACGGGCAGAGAGAGGCAGCTGAGCTCAGCTGACGGTGTCCAGCAGCAGGAACAGAGGGGAAGCCAGTACCTTCAAGGCTTCAACACAGGAGTGCTTTGGGGGTGTCTGTGAATAGACTACATTGCACTTTTTCTGTCTCTCTGGCATATTCGTCATAAGTTAACAAAATCAGTACCCAGCAGCCATGTTATGTGACACACTGTGACAGAGCCAGCCAGAGCCATGATGGAGTGCCTGCTGCCTGTGAGTTATCATAATGCTGAGGATCTTAACCAGTTGTCGATCGCCCGATAGCAGATTTACTGCTACAGGGCGGTCGTGCTGTGAAGGATCACGTCCACCGGTACCCGCTGATTGTTATGTACACAGGCAGAACGGTGGTCTGCCTATGTAAACAAGGCAGATCACCGTTCTGTCAGTATGGGAGACATTGATCCTGATCCCCTCACAGTGAGAAAACACTTGTTAGGCACACATTTAGCCCTTTGATTGCCCTGGTTGTTATCCCCTTCCCAGCCAGTGTCATTAGTACAGTGACAGTGCATATTTTTACCACTGATTACTGTATTAGTGTCACTGGTTCCAACAAAGTGTCAAAAGTGTCACTTCATGTCCGATTTGTGCACCACAATATCGCAGTCCCGCTATGAGTCACTGATTGCTGCCATTACTAGTAAAAAAAAAATATGTCCCTGGTTTTTATTTGAAAAATCTGGTCACCTTACTCTAATGGCAGAGAATCTGTGTAAAATGATAAACAACTGAGCCACTTAAAGTGGAGCTCCACCCTAAAGTGGAACTTCCGCTGATCGGAACCCTCCCCCCCTCCGATGTCACATTTGACACCTTTCAGGGGGGAGGGGGTGCAGATACCTGTCTAAGACATGTATTTGCACCCACTTCCGGGAGTCCTCTCTGCGGGAAATCAGCGGGAAGCGCGTCACTTCCCGCAGAATACCCGTTGTGTTCTGGGAGACACTCGGCTCCCAGAACACAGGGGACCATTCAGAACGGCGCAGCGCGACTCGCGCATGCGCCGTAGGGAACCGGGCATGAAGCCGCAAGGCTTCACTTCCTGGTTCCCTCACCGAGGATGGCGGTGGGGGCAGCAGAGTGACGAGCGATTGCTCGTCCTCTGCTGCGGACGTCGCTGGACTCCAGGACAGGTAAGTGTCCATATGTTAAAAGTCAGCAGCTGCAGTATTTGTAGCTGCTGGCTTTTAATTTTTTTTTTTTCAGTGGCACCTCCGCTTTAACATCATGTCACCAGTCATGTGACTGATCTCCAATCATAGAGCTCTTCCTGCAGCATTATGCAGAGGGAACGCCATGGGTCACTACAGGCTTCACACCACAGACTGTATTTTTGAATAGCTCATAAAATGTACTGTAGGTGTAGCATGGAGCATCGCTCCCAACTGTCTCTTATTCCCTGTTCCTTTTTTTAGAAACAAATCCACCTGCCCCTCCGTATTCCTCAGATGTGCTTCTTTTTGCTCTGAATAGAGGTATGTATAAATAAATCTACCATTAAACTGCCATAATTCATCTACCCTTCAGAATAGTTTTTTTTTTAAATGCCAATATTAAAGGGGTTCTAAAGGAAGGTTTTTATCGTAATGCATTCTATGCATTAAGATAAAAAACCTTCAGTGTGTAGCAGCCTCCCTCAGCCCCCCTAATACTTACCTGAGCCCAATCTCGATCCAGAGATGCACGAGAACCTCGGCTGCTCGTGACTCTACCTTGTGATTGGCTGAGACACAGCAGCAGGAGCCATTGACTCCCGCTGCTGTCAATCAAAGTCAATGAGCCAATGAGAAGAGAGAGGAGGCAGTGGGCTAAATAGACACACAGAGCAGCAACTTGGCTCGGGTGCCCCCATAGCAAGCTGCTTGCTGTGGGGGCACTCGACAGGAGGGAGGGGCCAGGCAAAGGCAAAGGACCCGAGAAGAAAAGGATCTGGGCTGCTCTGTGAAAAACCACTGCACAGAGCAGGTAGGTATAACATGTTTGTTATTTTTATACAAAAAAACAAGACTTTGAGATTACTTTAAGGTAAAGTAATGATAAAAAAAATCTCAGTGGGGTTAAGTGACCATGTATGGGCTTTAATTTGCCACAGTCATAACAAGGGTGTTGTAGTTGCCTAAAAGGGTGCCCTTTTACCATCTTAGAAGGTTCAGAGGTGTGGTGTTGTACTGTATAAATATTGTGCTGGGGCCCAACTAAGAGGGCATAGAAGTATCCTTGCTCTACTATAGAAAGGCCCTAATAACTGAAAATTATAGTGATGAAAACTGTTGACGTTCTCAGCAGTTTGGATTTATATGTAAAGACCCAAAGGGGTTGATTTACTAAAAACGGAGAGTGCAAAATCTGGTGCAGTTGTACATGGTAGTCAATCAGCTTCTAATTTCAGCTTGTTCAATCAAGCCTTGACAAAAAACCTGGAAGCTGATTGGTTTCTATGCAGAGCTGCACCAAATTTTGCACTCTCCAGTTTTAGTAAATCAACCCCAAGGTGACTGAACAGTAATTACCTGGGACAGTATTCCACCAACATAAAGTGGCATCATAGTGTGCAGGGACAGCATAAATGAGCACTAGCAGCCATGGCATGAAGGCTGGACTTTTATTTTACATGAAAAGGTGCCACTGGCAATCAATTCTTTTTATGTCATTAAATGTGTGCCACCTCAGACCATCTTGTCAACTAGGTATATGCCATGGCCTATGTTGGCTATGCATAAATCCAGCTCTGGTGCAGATGAATGATGCATTTTGCAATTTGTAGAACTTGATGCTGCCACCACCGTGTTTCACAGTGGGGATGGTGTGTTCAGGGTGATGTGCAGTGTTCGTTTTCTGCCACACATAGAGTTTTGCTTTTAGGCCAAAAAGTTCAATTTGGTCTCATCTGACCAGAGCACCTTCTTCAACATGTTTGCTGTGTCCCCACGTGGCTTCTTGCAAACAGGACTTATGGTGTTCTTTCAACAATGGCTTTCTTCTTGCCACTCTTCCATAAAGGCCAGATTTGTGGAGTGCACGACTAATAGTTGACCATTTGACAGCTCCTCCACAGTTACCATGGCCTGTCAGTTTAGGTGGACGGCCATGTCTTGGTAGGTTTGCAATTTACTCTTTCCATTTCTGGATGATGGATTGAACAGTGCTCCGTGAGATGTTCAAAGCTTGGGATATTTTTTTAAAACCTATCCCTGCTTTAAACGTCTCCACAACTTTACCCCTGACCTGTCTAGTGTGTTCCTTGGCCTTCATGATGTTGTTTGTTCACTAAGTTTCTCTAACCAACCTCTGTGGGCTTCATAGAATAGCTGTATTTATAACGAGATTACTCTATTTACTAATTAGGTGACTTCTGAAGGCAATTGGTTCTACTAGATTTGAGTTAGGGGTATCAGAGTAAAGGGGGCTGAATACAAATGCACGTGTAGCACTTACCCCCATTTAAGGGACCGGCTGGTTTTGTTTTGGGTCTGCAGCAATTACCTCTCTAGAGTGGAACCCTTCAGCTCCGTTGTCTAGGCAAAAACAATCTCTTGTAATAAGGCCAATGTCCACACAGGAATAAAACCTAATCAGCAAGGCTTTATTCTTTTTCTTTGAGTCAACTTGAAGAGAGAGAGAGTAGGAAGTTGAAAGAAGTAGGGGAAGGTTCAGGCATGCAACACTTAAGGTTCAGTGTCTATATTCGTCGCCACTCAAGCCTGAATGGGTATTACTCACCCAGATAGTCCCTATGAGAGCGGTCCTAGCAGCCGGGATGGAGCACGGATATCAGAGATGATGAATCCCTCTTTAGGCGAGTTTCCAGGCCTCTCCCCGAGATAGCAGTACCGTCGCTAATCCCCTGGGACTGATCCTCCCTGGAGTCCTTTCCTCAAGATGGGCCCTTCCTACAAGCGGGCGGCCTGGGATTCTTCTCTGAAGCATAGGCCCTTGCCAGCAGAGCTGGGCCCACGATGCAGCAACAGGGCCTCGAGCTGAAGGTGCCCAAGGCCTAAACACACTCACGCACCTCTTGCCATGCAGGCCACGAGGCACACTCACTGGCCTATAGGTCCCCCCTTGCGCCTTGGGGTCCCCCTGGAATTGCCTCACACCTAATGGCGTCTGCCCCTTATGTACCCTCTGCCAGCATGCACAGCGGGTCGACCACGCCCACTGCACAGCTGCCGAGAAGGGACACCAAGGTGCTGTCATACCCCCCCCGTAGTTTAACCTATGCCGGCGGTGACAGTGCACCTACAGGCAACGGAGAACACTACTGCCAGGCAGTATCACACCCAGAGCAGAGCAATATTGAATCATTGATTTGGTCTGAGCTCAACTACCGGCTCAGACTACCCCTAAATTTTCACATAGCGCCCCCAAATATTGGGGGGGGGGCGCTACACACGACACACTTACACACTTTTCACATATTTATTTGTAAAAATAAAATAAAACTATCTATCATTTTCCTTCTACTTCATAATTATGTGCCACATTGTGTTGGTCTATCACATAAAATCCCAATAAAATAAATTTTGGTTATAACATGATAAAATGTGGAAATTTTCAAGGGGTATGAATACTTTTTCAAGGCACTGTATTATAAACGAAATGTAGATATAGGCTGTGTAAATAGAACATTGCGTAGGTTTATAACACATCTACCACTAGATGTTGGCCCGTCGGATGAAGCAAGAAAAATATCCCGTTCAAAACAAATGTATTAATAATACTCTTGTTTGATAAGAAAATACTTTGTTACAGACTTTCTGTTATTGACATGCATTAAATATGTGTGTTAAAGGTCAGTAAGATGTTTGAAGTATCTTATCTCCAAACATGTTATTATAATAATTTTATGGATGCAGTCAACAAATACCTTTCAAAAAAAGAGGGGCTGGTAAATGTCAAGCTCTGGCTGAGTAGGCCAAACCTTTTTTTTTTTTTTTTAATTGAGTAGTTTGGATTTATTTATAACGCTGTGAGGTATTTTCAAGGCAATGAATTGCCTGGAAAAAAAAAGAAATTATTTTTCTTTCCCTTGAATGGCCTCTTCTCACCCACATCGAAATCCACAAAACCATACATGCTGCAGCACAGTGATGTCAGCTTGGCTCAGCCGTAGCTGCTGGGTATAATGCTATAACATATACTTCTCTCTGTCATATAAACTCACCTATGTGTTTTCCTTACTAGAGGAGTTTGTCTTAAGAGTTTCAAACACAATTTATAATCAAACGTGAATAAATGTAATGTATGTAAGGACTGCGCAAATTGTACTTTTTAAAAGGAAACTTAACCACTTCAGCCCCAGGGGATTTGGCTGCCAAACGACCAGAGCACTTTCTGCAATTCGGCACTGCGTTGCTTTAACTGGAAATTGCGCGGTCATGCGACGTGGCTCCCAAACAAAATTGACGTTCTTTTTTTTTCCCCACAAATAGAGCTTTCTTTTGGTGGTATTTGATCACCTCTGCGGTTTTTATTTTTTGCGCTATAAACAAAAATAGAGCAACAATTTTGAAAAAAAGCAATATTTCTTACTTTTTGCTATAATAAATATCCCCAAAAGATATATAAAAATTCAATTTTTTTCCTCAGTTTAGGTCGATATGTATTCTTCTACATTTTGGTAAAAAAAAATCGCAATAAGCGTTTATTGATTGGTTTGCGCAAAAGTTATAGCGTCTACAAAATAGGGGATAGTTTTATGGCATTTTTATAATTTATTTTTTACTAGTAATGGCGGCAATCAGCGATTTTTATCGTGACTGCGACATTATGGCAGACACATCGGACACTTGAAGCTATTTTGGGACCATTGTCATTTATACAGAGATCAGTGCTATAAAAATGCACTGATTACTGTGTAAATGACACTGGCAGGAAAGGGGTTAACCACTAGGGGGCGAGGAAGGGGTAAAGAGTGTCCTAGGGAGTGATTCTAACGGCGTGGGGGCTGGGCTAACTGTGACACAACACTGATCACTGCTCCCGATGACAGGGAGCAGAAGGTCAGTATCCTGTCAAAAAGCAGAACAGGGAGATGCCTTGTTTACACAGGCATCCCCCCGTTCTGCAGGTCCGTGACACGATCGCTGCGACACCGGCGAACATCGAGTCCGCGGATCCCACGAGCACAGTCACGGAGCTCACGGCAGGGGCACGCGCCCCCCACATGGCGGCAAATTTAAAGGGACGTACATGTACGCCCATTTGCCTGCCTGTGCCATTCTGCCGACGTAAATGTTTGTGCGGCAGTCGGCAAGTGGTTAAAAAAAAAAAAGTATTATCTATTATCATTGGAGCGATACAGAGAAGATTAGCATGGCCCTTGCGCAAGGATAACACGCAAATTCATGAAGCGTTCCATATTAAAAAATAAATTAAAAAATGATCCCTGGCTGTCAAGCTGAGCCAATAAATTTAAGTGACCCTGTCACTACAGGACATGTGAGCCAGCAGAAGGAACCATTGGTGAGCAAGTATTTTTTTCCCCCCGAAAAGGCTGGGAAGCAGCGAAGCGTCGATAATTTAAAAACATGGGCTACTGGAAAGTATGAAAGTGCAGAAGGGTTCCTTTTTACAGGGCTAGCCTTTTTTAAAGCGGAGTTCCACCCAAAAGTGAAAGCTCTGCTTATCTGCTTCCTCTGTTTTTGACAGGTACCTGTCTTCACTTCCGGGAGACTGCGCCGCGGCAACGTCCTTAAGAAGTTCGCCCCCTCTTCCTTCCTCCGCTGCTGGGCCAGTTAGAAAGCGCAGCGTGCATGCGCAATAGGGAATCGGCTGTGAAGCCGAAAGGCTGCACTGCTGGTTTCCCTTACCACGAATAGCAGCGGCAGGACCCGAGAGCCGATTTCAAAATCCGCTGGGGTGCCGACATCACGGGATCCCTGGACAAGTAATTGTCCATGTATTAAGTCAGCAGCTACAGTATTTGTGGCTGCTGACTTTAAAAAAAAAATTGTGGGGGGGTGGGATGCGGGCAGAACTGAGCTTTAAAGTGTTAATAAACCCACAACAGTAAAATCAGTCTGTATATGCAATTAAGCATGCTTGTTATACTCACTGTGGAACCTAAGGGGTTAATCCTCTGCATTGTAATCTTGTCTTCTCTGATCCTCACCTTCTTCCACAGTCCCCAAACCATCTGCTTATAGAGCCTTGGGGGCAAGCTGCACATGCTCAGTTAGGTGTGTATTGCTAGAGAGTTTTTTTTTTTTGGGAGAGTGCATGTGATCAGTAAAGGGCCAATCAGCACTGTCCAGACAGAGGGTCAGGGGTCCTGCAGCCTCATAGAACAATCAGGGGAGAACTTGGACAAATATAACTATGTATATACCATACCTGGCTGATGCCCCTGGAAGCTAGAAATTACTGACGTAGATACCACTACTCCAGTGATTTCCACTCATTTCTGGGCCCCGTGCTGATTGGCTGGCCTGATGAATTGTGGGTGGCATTGAGAGAACGCTTTGCATGCTCTAAATACATGCAACAAAGCATTCCCTGATTGGGCGAGGTAGAGAGGTGAATTCCACATGTAATCATGTTGATTGACAGCTCAGTTCCTTTGAAGTGTATCTAAACACAAGAACACAATGGGTGTTATTTACTGAAACTAAAGAGTGCAAAATCTGGCGCAGCTCTGCATGGAAACCAATCAGCTTCCAGGTTTTATTGCTAAAGCTTAACAAAACAAGCTGAAGTTAGAAGCTGACTGGCTACTATGCACAGCTGCACTAGATTCTGACTGCTCCAGCTTTAGTAAATCAACCCCACTGTGGTATATTGCAACCTATTGGTGGTTACATTTGGTAGTTGCTTTTCTTTTCTTTTTTTAGGATTTTTTCATTTTTTTCTGATATGATTACTTGATGATCCTGCCAGCAACACACTGCCTGTCCTGGGATGACAAGGCTTACTCAGTGTACTATATCTATGAAGGAGGAGCTGTATTGCTACCTTAAGACAGGAAGTGGACTACAGAATACCTTTGCCTCTCCTCAAATCCATGACAAAAGGAGGCAGAAGTTCTGTAGTTCACAGAGATGTCTTATAATAACACAGAGTGCAGGGGACAGCATTGCACTGGATTTCTGTTAGGATCAACAGGCAATTTTTTGCATTTATAGAACAGACAAAACAAAATGCTTTCAACTGTAAACTTACCAGACCAAAATAGAGCAAATAAGAGACATTTCAGTGTTAGAGAGTATTAGAGCTTCTATTAAGTCTTGGCCCATGAAGGTGCATGCGTATAGACCCCTCCATCACCGTACACCCAATATTAAAGTGTAAACTTTCTTTCTTTTGAGTTGAGAGGTATCTTGATATAGCGCGGTCTTACCCCGACGCGCTTACAAACACATACTAGGGCCAATTTTATAGACAGGATCTGATTAACCTACCAGCATGTCTTTGGAGTGTGGGAGGAAACCGGAGTACCCGGAGGAAACCCACACAGGCACAGGGAGAACATGCAAACTCCAGGCAGATGGTGTCGTGGTCAGGATTTGAACCAGCGACCCTATTGTTGCTAGGTGAAAGTGCTAACCACTACACCACTGTGCTGCCCAGTGTTTATAGTGTGTGTTTGCCACATAATCCAAAGCACCTAATTATTGCCTCATTGTTGGTGTCAGTGAGAGGAATAGTGCCCTATCTTTGGTGTCAGTGGGAGGAATAGTGCCCCATTGTTAGTGTCAGTGGGAGAAATAGTGCCCCATCATTGGTGACAGTGCTAAAATTATTGCCCCGTTGTTGGTGTCAGTTGGAGTATTTGTGCCCAAAGGGCTGGATCTGGGTATACGAAAGGCTGCATTCGACCCCCAGGCCGCAGTTTGGAGACCACCAGTCTATGCGATTGACATAGCCAGGTCTAGTCCCCTTGACTCCTGGGATATCATTGTCATAAATCCCAGGAGTCATCGGGCCTTGTTTATCTCGTGAGGTGTTCTGGAGGAGGGCCAGATGAGTGCGGAGATGTGCGAAGACAGAAATGGTCTTGAACCACTGTGCCTTTTAGTTTGCAAGTGTGGCGCCTGCAGCAATACTAGGCATGCATGGCGAGAGCGACCATACTGCTCATGCGCGAGATTTAGCAATGTGGGGCAGCGAAGCAGCTGGATTACCAGAAAGCGAACGAGCACTGGCTTCAGCTGCCCTCAGTTAAAATGGCCGCAGTGACATTACAGGGTGAGTGCAGTTCTAGGCTAATTTTTTTATTTGAAAAAAGGCAGATTTTGCTAAATGAAATGGGTAAATCAGATAATCGCCATTTTTACAGGCTGTATGTATTTGTTCCTAAATGTATCAATCTTAACTGAAGTTCCTCTTGAAGTAGCATGAATACTAGTTAAAATAGTTTTATACATCAATAGCAAAAACTGTTACAACGTTTTTTTTTTTTTTTCCTATTATTTAGCTTCTCTATTCGACAAATAGCTTACACTTAATTTTTAGGAGTTGTAGCAAATAATAAATGGCTGCAGCGATGTTCTGCGTCTCAGAGTCGGCAGGTACATTTGTTTGTGATTTAAATCTGTTTACCAAGTGCCACTTGAGCCTGCCAAATCAATCTAATAAAACGACTGTGAAAGCTCAAAATTTGCAAATTGCAACACGCAGTGCCAGAAAAATAAGCACACGAGGATTGCTATCACTTATTCAAATTGAAAAGCCTCCGGGCTGGGATTTTCTTCTTATTTATTTATTTCTGTAACCTTCTGCATCTAACGCTTGCTTTTTGGCTTCCAGTGCAGAATTTGCAGGTGGGTAAAGCAGACATTAATATAAAATACTAAACGCAATCAGCCATTATTGCATTGTTTCCTGTTTATTTATCCAGCAATGGTTCTTGTCTGAGTTACTGGCTTGGAGGAAAAGCAATTACTTTTCTTTATCATGATCATCTTTTATTTTATAACTGTTGTTCTGTATTACTTATAGAGTTACTCACAGGGTTTAATAATGTAGTGCAAAAAATGATGGTAATTCATGTCAACTAATCACAGAGCAACTTTTATCGGCTTAGAGTTTTAGAATTAGTTACCGTAATTGCTGTTTGGTTGCATTTACATATTCTTATTTCTTTAATTAATGTGATATAACAAATGTAAATTATTGTTTTTTACACTGTTATATATAGAAAAATATTTCACTTAATGTGACACTAAACTGTGGTTAAAAAAAAAAATTATGTTCAAGTGTGTATTCTTAAACTGGTTCTAAAGCTATTTTGTACCTTAATGCATTCCCTGGGTTAAGGTAAAAATGTTCCAGTAGCAGTATTGCCCCCTCACCCCTCTAAATACATTCCTGGGTCCTCACTCGATCCAGAACTGTGCCTGCCTATAGCAGCTCTCTCCTTGCTCTCTCAGGACACAGAGGCAGCAGCTGGAGCCATTGGCTCCAGCTGCTGTCAATCAAATCCTGTGAGCAAAGAGTGGGGGTGTGGCCGAGATGCACTGTATGTATCTATGGACTCACACAGCCCAGCTCAGGAGCAAGCTTGCCTAGACCCCAGAAGAGGAGGTTGAGGACCACTGTGTGCAATTGCACAAAGCATGTAAGTATATCATGTTTGTTATTTTAAGAAAAGAAAGTCTTTATATCGCTTTAACTCAAAAAAGTCCCTTCTATTGTTTCTCAAGCTCCTCCAAATTTCCAAATTCCTTTTATTTTTTGCTGCTGTGATCGTACTTTCTTTTAAAGGGTGGCTACAGTCGTTCTGAATGGTCTGACTGCAGACATTATACGTTGCAAGAAGGCAGACAAACACAGTAAGAAACAATTTCATGAAAAATAGATTGCAAGGGATTAAACCACTTGCCATCCGCGGGGCAGGGCGATGCGGCTCTCGTTCTGGGTGGACTTTATATGACGGCTTCCCAGAACGGCCACTCTCGCACGGCCGTGGGGGCACGCAGCAAGGTGATTGTGGCCGCACCGTGTTGCTAGGACACGGCGCAAACATGATCTATGTAAATAGACGCTGCCGTGGCTCTTTAACCATGTGATCAGCTGTGTGCAATCACAGCCGGTCACATGTAAACACGGAGATTCCGGTAATCGGCGCTCCTTGCCTCACACTGACAGAGTGTGAGGAGAGGAGAGCCGATCAGTGGCATCTCTTTGCAGAGGACATCTAGGAATGGAATCAGGGCACTGATCATCAGTGCCCTGATTAAAATAAAGCACCCACAGTGACAGCAATCAGTGCCCACCAGTGCCAGCAATCAGTGCCCACCACTGCCAGCAATCATTGCCAACCAGTGCCAGCAATCAGTGCCCACAAGTGCCAGCAATCAGTGGCCATTAGTAAATCTCATCAGTATTGGCTATCAGTGCTGCCCATCAATGCCCACCACTGCTGCCCATTAATGCCCATCAGTGCCACCCATCAGTGCCTATCAGTGCCGCCTATCTGTGCCGCCTATCTGTGCCCACCAGTGCCGCCTATCAGTGCCCACCAGTGCCGCCTATCAGTGCCCACCAGTGCCATCCATTGCCACCTATCAGTGCCCATAAGTGCGGCATATTCATGCCTCCTCATCAGTGCCACCTAATCAGTGCCCATAAGTGTCGCCTCATCAGTGCCCATAAGTGCCACCTCATCAGTGCACATCAGTGCAGCCTATCAGTGCCCCCTCATCAGCGCCCCTCAGTGAAGGAGAAAAATTACTTATTTACAAAATTTACGGACAAAAACTATGAAAAAGTTTTTTTTTTTTTCTAAATTTTTGGTCTTTTTCTTTTTTTCAAAATTTTTGGTCTTTTTTTTTTTTTTTAAAATTAAAAAGCCAGAAGTGATTAAATACCACCAAAAAAAAGCTCTATTTGTGTGAAGAAAATGATAAAACGTTCACATAGTTACAGTGTAGCATGACCGCGCGATTGTCATTCAAAGTGCGACAGCGCTGAAAGCTGAAAAATGGCCTGGGCAGGAAGGGGGTAAGTGCCCTGTATTGAGGTGGTTAAGTAGTGGATGATTTTTTAGAAAATAGCATTGTCCACCCCTTAATAGAGAGGGCCTATTACCCCCAGCCAAATTTCTGCATAGCCAACTAAGCCATGGTTTAGGGTAGCAGATGGGCACCAGCAGCCAGCCACACCTCATTTAGCTACCTGTAAGTAACCAATCCATCCAGATCCCCACCATTTCTTCCCTGCACAGATTGTGTATTTGTCTTCTTGTGACTGGTTCTAGGTGTACAGACGGCAAATTGTCTCCTTCGCCTTCTCATCACCAAGCTTTGGCTTTGTGGCCTAATTTTATCAGTGAGATGCTAAAAGGCTAGACAGATAACTAGGCTAGAAGGTGAACAGCACAATACTATAATGTTGCGTACACACGATCACTTTTCTCGTTTGGAAAAATTAAATTTTTTCTCTTGGACGAGAAAAACGGCCGTGTGTAAGCATTCCAGCATTTTTCCAGACGAAAAAAACGTCAAGAATCACGACGAGAAAAATTAGAACACGCTCTAATTTTTCTCGTCGCGAATCGCGGCATTTTTTTCCGCTGCAGTTTTCCCATAGGGAAACACTGCTAGGGAGCCTACACACGGCCGGTTTTCTCGACCAAGAGAAAACCTGTCATGAAAACCGGCCGTGTGTAGGGGACCAAGCTGGTCCTTGTTTTTCCCCGTCGGGTTTCACGGCGGTGTTTTCACCGCCGTGAAACTTGATCGTGTGTATACGGCATTACTCTAAAGGAACAGGAAATATAAACCCAACCCTGGTCACCTCAGCGGTCCTGCTTGGCATTTAGGTAGATGCATCAGAAGTTAGGCTAGCTATCAAGGATGCCTTAGTACGAACATCCTCCCTCTAACACAACAGGCATGATGGCCATTTATTCCAAGGATGACCACAAGCAGTATGGCAGCACCTGATGCTGGAATTAAGAAACATGGGGTTGTATTTGTATAATAATTCTCAGGTTACATACTCATAAAGAATTAGTTACAAGGAAGACTGTACAAGACACATCCTCACCATCCACCCAATTTTTCATATGCTTTATTCATACAGTATATACATATAACTAAGTATGAAATATCTATACGTGCTGTATATTTACCCTGCAATTCTTTTTTTGTTTGTTTTAGGTCATTTGTGATCCAGCAGATACCTAGCAGTAATCTCTTTATGGTTGTAGTGGACAACGTCTGCAGTTGCAGTTCCGTCGCCCCAATTACTATGACTCCTATTGAAATTAGATATATCCTTTAAAACCAATATACTGAAGAACCTGTATAGTTTGCCTACTGGTATCACTCTAAGCTGAAGTTTGGACCCTCCAGTCATGTAATAAAGCAAATTAGCTTTTGTTTGCTTTAATTAGTGCTGAGCTAGGTCCAGTGATGGACATAACTGGGCTTGTGTATAATAGGATAAACAAAAAACATCTGCAATCTATTCATTTATAACGATGGCTCAACCAGCCCTTGAGAAATTTAGACAACAAAACCAGTTGAGCTGCTCCAGAACTGACATAATTTCATAAAGTTTTAAAATGTTTTTACTAAACTGTGAAAGCTGTGCACATAAATGGCAAGCATTTTTGGTTGATCTTGCCCCCAATACTGGTCTGCCATGCCTTTCTCTGTACTATGTCTTGGTGTGGAGACAGCCATCTTGGTAAAGGAGCAGAGCTTTATTTCCTAGTGTCAGAGCTGCACCCTTGATGACTGGTTGGTCTAATATTCAAGAAGCAACTGGGGAATTGCAAAAAGTCCAGATCCACAGAATGAATGATGCAGAGAGACCAATCCTAGAGGGATCCTTACTCTACAGATCCTCAGGTACATCTTTCTCTCCAGCATAAAGAACTGTGAGCATCACAGTAGTGATATCACCAAATCTCACTCCACATCTCATGAGACTAGTGGTCAGAGGCACAGTGCTTTAGATGATCTTGCACTAAAGATATCCAGCTGTGGAGCTGCAGATACAGAGTGCTTGGATAAAGGAAAGTACGCTGCAATTTCTGAGGAGGAATTCAGGGCAAATTTTTTTTTTTTTGGGTACTGTTTAAAAACACTTAACATTTTTAGATGTTCCCTATAGTGTAGCAAATCCACACTTTCTGACTAAAGGCAAGCTATAAATTGATTTAAAAGAGAAGTATGGCCAAAGCTTTTTTGGTCGAACTTCTCTTTAGGGTCACCGGAGTGCACTTACTTTTCTACTTTTGTGACCCAAAGTCAGTGCATAGTGGGCTACTGCCCTCTCTAAGCTGACAGGGTAGAACTGTGCCAGGTTTGAGAAGGATCTCAAAAGTACTGATTGATGTCTGGCTTTGCCTTTCGGTACACGGCTGAGAACCAGAACTACCTATGTCTGCCCCCACCCCAGTCTGATGCTTCAGAGAGCACTGGAGGAGCAGACAGCAGTGACTGAAAGCTGGGCAGTCCTTGGTCATGTGACCACTCGATTCTTGGTCTTAGATCCGGCGTGGGATAGCTGCATTCCAACACTGATGCTGCAGCATGGCGGTGAGTATAAAGGCTGCTACATGGCACTCTAAGAATGAGAATTGATAGGAGCCAGTGGACAACAGAGAGCTATGACAGTTAAGGCCCATACACACGATTGGACTTTTCGACAACAACGGTTCGGCGGAAAATCCGACCGTCTGTATCCTCCATCGGACAATTGTTTTCGGTTTTTCAAATGTTCGCTGTGCATGCTCTCAAACTTTCCGACAAAAAATGTCCGATGGAGGATAATCCGATTGTGTGTACACAAGTCCATCAGACTAAAATCCAAAGTACAAACACGCATGCTCAGAACCAATGCTAAACATCAGACAACAATAGCAGCAGTTGCCCAAAGGGTGGCGGTAAAGAGCTGAAAAACCACGTGATTTGGTGAATGTTGGCTGAAAATGTTCTGCCGTGTGTATGCAGAACAAGTTCACGGCCAACGCCCTTCGGACCAAAATCCACGGAAAAGTTTGATGGGAGTCCGATCGTGTGTATGAGGCTTTAGTGTGCATGCAGAACCAGGATCCAGTAAGCAGCCTATGACAGCTAGAATGTAAAAAATCAAGAGGACAATTAAAAGTGTGCATTGACCTACACTGGTTTAATCTGTCATGTGAGTGGAAGTCTCTTTCGTTTTGATGGGAGAGTTTAGCCTGAAGTGATGCAGCATATATGTTTGAACAAATTCTTATCTTTTGTATGTATAGCAACAGCAAGTCATGCCTTCACCTTGGTCCTATGGCTGGCCAATGTAATTGTATTGATAATGATAATGTTGGCGGGGGCCCATAGCATTTCTATACGTTTTGTTTATATAGGTTTCTCTCCTTAACATCAATATACATAATGAATCCCTGAAATGTGAACGTTTAAAATCTCAGAAGATACGGAGACGCCCTGAATCTTGTCATGGATTTCATCCAGAAGTAAGTCACATCTGCTTATATTGTATATACAGTATAGACAATAATATATACATATATATATATATGTATATATATATATACAGTATATATATATATATATATATATATATACACAGTATATATGTTAGAAGGCCAGTATGCTGGCCTGAATTTATGGGAGGAGCCCGGGGGGCTATTTAACCAGTCCACTCACCTGCAGTCTTCGTTGGTTTCCTGTGAGTGATAATGGATCTCACTGGGCCGACTCTTACCAGCTCACCTCATGTTTGTGAGTCCTGGCGTTTCGATCGCAGGGCATTTCGGCGTCTTCGTTCGTGGTCTTCGTCGGCGGTTCCCGCTCACTATCGCAGGTACTTTTCGAATCTTTTGCGTCAGGTACAATCTTGCAATTAGTAATGCTTCCTGTCCTGCATTCCTTTCTTTAAAAGTCTGCTTCTGAGTTATTGTCTGTCCCATACATACGATTCATTTATAAATCCAAACCTCCGAGTCGCTTTCGGTCATTGTCCGATATCACTCGCCGTAGGTTTCACTGGACGTAAAGATTCACTGTCCATAAGGTTGCCGTCTCTTCCAGTTGGGAAAAAAAAAAAAAAGGGAGACTCTAATTAGTCCCACCTGCTGCCTCTCTGCACTGGTTAGCCTGGGGGGAGGGGTGATTGATTGGTGTTCAGTTTTAGAGTGAAGGGCGGCATACACTATACAACCAATTCGTATTACATTAATTCTATACTCCTCACTATCGATTCGTATCGGATTCCTTTCGTATATTTACGAACTGATTCGGGTCACATACGTTGCATACTTTCCATCGTTGCCATTTGTTGTTTGCCTTCATGCCGTGTGTTTTAGTTCCCGCAGCGGAACTTGCGTATCGTTTGTACACGTTTTTTCCTCTCACTCGTTTACCAAAACCAAAGTAATTTTTTTGTGCGTCATGCATGGCGCAACACCACACTTTTTGGATGTCTTGGACACCCACCATGCTTTTCGTATATCAAGTTTTCAAACTGTCACAGGTAGGATTCGTGCAATTTCTTTGCTTCACGCACTGTTTGCCAGGTAAACCATGTCATCAAAACCCCGCTGTGGAACTTGCGAGTCATTAGTCAAGTCTCCATATGCAGCCTTATTTCAGCCTCGTGCAAGACCACAGTCTTGTCGTGCAATTCGTGAACACAAACGCAGAGCTGTTTATCAGTTTAGTTTTGTGCTTTTTTTTTTTTTTTTCCCTCTTTCTTGTTGTTTCACGCCAAGTAGTAGGCTTATGTCACTTAGAATGCACTGTCTAGCATTACAGTTATTTTACTTTGCATTACCCTCCGGTCGAATCTAGTCGCATCAGCGACTCACTGGTTCGTCCCCGCTAGTTTGCCATCTCATTCCACTGATAGTAATTTCACTTGTCTCATCTCGCACACCCTTCTCTCTCCTCATAAAACCCTGCACATAGCTACTGATTTGTCTTGCATCGATAGTGATTTCCTCTGCATCATTCTGATATGAATCCAAGTCGCATCCACAATGCACCGATTCGTCCCGGCGGGCCCTAGTTGCTGGCCTCATTTTAGTACATGCTCCAGAGTTCGCTCCTTGTCAGCCGCACATGCGGCGCACCGTCTCATGCCTAGATCATGGGAGAATTCTGTCATTCACGTCACCATCACGCATCTGAGTTGAATCCATGCGCATTCTTATGTGCAGGTTCGTCCCATACATGTCCCAGTTGCTGGCCTCATTTCAGTACATGCTCCAGAGTTTGCTTGCTGATAGTCGCACAGCGCAGCACGATTCATGCCTCTGTCATGGAAAATTTCTGTCCCTCATGTCACAGCCACGCATCTGATTTGAATCCACGTGCATTTTCGTGTGCAGGTTCGCCAAGCGTGCCCCAATTGCTGGCCTCATCTCAGAACATGTCCCAGAGCCTGGTCGTTGTCAGTCGCATCTGCGGCGCACCGATTCATGCCTCTGTCATGGGACATTTTTGTCACTCATTGCACTGTAACACATCTGATTTTAATCCACGTGCATCCTTGGGTGCAGCTTCGTCTCAAGCGTGCCCCAGTCGTTCTTGGCCCCATTTCAGTACATGCTCCAGAGTTCGCTTGCTGTTAAACGCACAGCGCCGCACCGATTCAAGTCTCTGTCATAGGAAGTTTCTGTCACTCATTTCACTATCGCACATCTGATTTGAATCCACGTGCATTTTCGTGTGCAGACTTGTCTTAAGCGTGCCCCAGTTGTTGTTCGCCTCATTTCAGTACATGCTCCAGAGCCCGGTCGTTGTCAGTCGCACCGGCGGCGCACCGATTCATGCCTCTGTCATGGGACATTTTTGTCACTCGTTCCACTGTAACACATCTGATTCGAATCTACGCCCATCCTTAGGTGCAGCTTCATCTCAAGCGTGCCCCAGTCGCTGTTGGCCCCATTTCAGTACATGCTCCAGAGTTCGTTTGCTGTTCCTCGCACAGCGCAGCATCGATTCGTGTCTGTCATGGGAAATTTCTGTCACTCGTTTCACTGTCACGCATCTGATTCGAACCCACTTGCATTCTCGTGTGCAGGCTCGTCTTAATCGTGCCCCAGTTGTTGTTGGCCTCAATTCAGTACATGCTTCAGAGCCCAGTCGTTGTCAGTCGCACCTGCGGCGCACTGATTCATGCCTCTGTCATGGGACATTTTTGTCACTCGTTCCACTGTAACACATCTGATTCGAATCCACGCCCATCCTTAGGTGCAGCTTCGTCTCAAGCGTGCCCCAGTCGCTGTTGGCCCCATTTCAGTACATGCTCCAGAGATCGCTTGCTGTTCCTCGCACAGCGCAGCACCAATTTGTGTCTGTCATGGGAAATTTCTGTCACTCGTTTCACTGTCACGCATCTGATTCGAACCCACTTGCATTCTCGTGTGCAGGCTCGTCTTAATCGTGCCCCAGTTGTAGTTGGCCTCAATTCAGTACATGCTTCAGAGCCCGGTCATTGTCAGTCGCACCTGCGGCGCACCGATTCATGCCTCTGTCATGGGACATTTTTGTCACTAATTTCTCCGACACGCTCCACCATCCGATCCGCTCACTTATATAAAAAGGCAGTGCAGCACTGAACAAGTCCATAGATCAAAAGACAATCCCAGTGATCTTCTAGAGTGATTTATAGAATCGGAAACATGCAGATGATGTGAACACAGTGAGAGACCTCCACCAGTAATAAGAATGGCCGCTCACCTCCCAAAGTGGACCCTTTGGTTATAGAGAGTCACAGATACCTTCCCATATGGGTATATACGTCTCAGGCATGTATTGCAGCTCCGGGATAGTTGGATGACAACAGCAGATGGACCGGATCACAAATGACTCCAATGAGGTGTGTATATAAATATATATATAAAAGACAGGCAGACCATAGTGTTCTCCGCATATAAAAGGATATTTAATAAAAAGAAATGCACTTACATGTAAAAGGCACTAAACCAGTGCCGAGTGTAACAGCATGTATGAAACAACAGATGCAGTCTGTCGTGTTCAAATCAGCTAGTCAAACCCCTCACCACCTGTCATTTCTCCTCCAGGTCAGTCAAGTAGGTCCACCCTGCACCAGGTTGGATGTAATTTTCCCTAAATAAAAAAATAAAATAAAAAAAAAAACCTATTAAAAAAAAAAAAAAGTATGTGTACCAAGCACTTACCAACAGCCGATCTGAATCTAGTCGCAACGTCGGCCCTATGATTCGGATCCTCAGCAATCACAAACCCCTTCAACCACTAACACCATCAGCCGATCTGAGTCTACTCATATCATCAGTGCAACGACGTGGATCCGGAACATGATCTCCCTCATCACCTTGCATCTACAGCCGTTCCAAATCTAGTCGCATCATCGGCGCAACGATTCGGATCCTCGGCAATACAAACTTCACCGACCGATCCGAGTCCAGTCGCAGCACCGGCTCAACGTTTAAGATCCTTTACAAACCAAACCCCACCGGTGCTCACACCTCAGCCCGATTCGAACTATTCGCATCAGTGATACCAATAAAGTGGTACTTACAATTCAGATCCCTGGCCTTACGTCCGTTATCAAGCATAAACCTTTACATCTCACTCCATCTGCATATACAATGTTGCGCACGGTCGTTCCTACATACTCAAAATTTCCGCTAACTTTGTTTTCATTTTTCCAATAAAGCGGCTTAATTGCAGTCGCTGCAAGCATTCCGACTCGAATCGGTCACTCATCTCCAGTAGCAACTTGGCTGCTCACCTATTCTCTGTCGTGCTAAACACTCAAACTAGCTTTCACTACGTTTGTCGTCCCTAAAGCCGACCCGCGTCAGGTCAGTTCTCCAAGACTTCACCCGTACACGGGGGTGTACTAAGGAGCAGCTTCAGTCTCTCCCGGGAATGCTCAATTTGCAGCAAGGATCATTCCCGAGGGTCGATCTTTTTGTATCACGCCTCCTGGTCTTCCTCTCCCAGACACAGGACCCCGATCAGATCCTTAACTTAGACACCGTGGCAGTAGCGGACCTGTCACTATGGGAGGAGTTCCTTACTACGTGAAACAGTATCAAAGTATACCATCAATATCGCCCCCATCACGCTGGTAGTGACAGATGCCGCAGCCTCCACAGGCTTCGCTGCAATTTTTGGCCACTATTGGTTTGCAGGACCATGGCTTCCAGAGACACTCCTAATCCCAGGGTTTACCTGGACTTCCTCCCTGTTCGAACAATACCAGATTGTGGCAGCCGCTCAGCTCTGGGGGTCATATCTGGACAGGACAAACCGTGGCCTTCACCACCGACAACCAGGCCACAGCTGATATTATTAGTAAAGGCAAGTCCAAGTCATGTCCTTCCTACGCAGGCCCGTACAACTATGCCCTCAGCACCAGTTAATGTCCACTACCCTCGCTAGTTCCCCATTTGGCCTTCTCCCCAGCCTGGTCATTCAAGCAGCCTTCGACTCGGCCTACCACGGGTTCTTGCGGCCTAGTGAGTTCACCCGCAGCTACCCCGCCGGCCAAGTTCTACGTAGACCTCACTTGGCTCGCTACCAAGATCGTTTCATCCTCCACCTGGCACTATCCAAAACCCAGCGATCAGGCACCGGGTTAGACATTTAACTCTAAAAACAAACAATCTCTGGTGTGCAGTAACCTTACTCGATCGCCTTCTGTCACTCCTACCTGAACAGTCAAACTCTTGTCCCCTACTACCTTTCCCGATCAAACCCTTGAGTGCCTGCCAGTTCATCAAACACATGAGAATTCATCGGGGCACAACCAACCATAGGAAGTTGATCCAGGGTTCACCCGGTCGCCTCTCGGGGGATCAGGAAGGAATTTTCTCCCCTGCTGTAGCAATTGGCCTAGGCTCGGCTGGGGTTTTCGCCTTCCTCTGGATCAACGGTGGGGCGGTTAGGTCAATTTGGGTCCTGTCACCTTCACACTCACTCACTCACTCTTCCACGCTGCCACACCTCAACCCCAGTCAGTGCTCCAGTCGCTCTTATCGTATTGGAGCGGCCTCAGCCACATCCCGGTGTGGGGTCCCAGATCACGACTATTAAGAGACTTGACAGGTGGAAGTCTGCCTGCTTTGTCCAGCACATCCTCCAATCCTCAGGTGGAAATGGCACAAGCATTCACCAAACTTGCTCAATGAACAAAGCTAAAACCAATAAAACTACATCCCTACCTGAATGTTTTTGCCCCCTTATTTTGGCATACCGTCCATCAGATCAGGGCACACTTCAGGTCCATTTCATGTTGTAAGTCTTATGTTAAGTCCATCTATATCTGTATCGGATATAGGGCTTCAACTATATATATATATATATATATATATATATATATATATATATATATATATATACTGCATATAAATACACATACAAAAATTTCAGTCAGATAAGGGTATTCAAATATCTGAGGTGATTGCAGTGATTTTTACCTCATTTATCTTCTTAGAATCTGATCGTGTTTAGTATGTCTATAGGCACTTCATAGCAGTAGCTCTTGGAGGATGAATTCTCTTGTCTGGGTTGGTTTTTCTTGGGTAGTAAATGTTGGTCTCCAGATATAATACCACTGGGATTATGTGCTAAGCGTATACCTACTGTATTATTCTGCTTTCTAATGGCTCTGACCAGCTTACATCTACGAGTTGCTAGGTTTGATTTACTAAAGGGAAATAGACTGTTTACTTTGTTAGGTGAAGTTTCCCAAGAGTTTAGATGGAACTTTACCCTTCACCCCCCCCCCTCTTTGATACTAACCCACTCAGTGGGTCCAGCACTGTCCAGTTGAGAGCCTCTTCTCTTCTGGCCATGCTTGGTGCCGCTCCGCCATGTTTCTCCGTGATGTCATCGCTAGGCTGTCGGCTGTACTGGGTTCAGCCAGCATGCCTCCCGATGACATGCGGACAGGTCCCCTCCTCCTTTCCTCAATGAAAGCCAGAGCCTCTTGGGATATGTGACGTACATGGCGAGCCTAAGGTGAATGACTTGTATGGGGAGGCATGGCAGACTTTATATTAAATTAGAGGTAAACAAAAAAAAAAAAATCCTGCAGAGGACAGGAGGAGGGGTGGAGAGGCGGGATCATCTCCGGGAGGCTGAAGGTCTCCTTTAGTGACCAAGGTGAACGTTCATTTTGCAAAGAATACCCAAAGATGTGCAAGGAAAAAAGGCCCATAATTTTTGCTTGCACATGATAGTGTGATGGGAGTCAGTAGAACATTCACTGAGCCCTGAGGATAATTCACATGCAAACTAAACAGACTATTTGCCTTTAGTAAATCAACCCCATTGTGTTGCTTGGACTTTAGGACCGGGTAGAATAGATCATAGAAGTCATGGAACCAATTACAGCAAAATATCACAGCTGGCTCTTAACTGTTTTGAGCCTTCTCTCAGGTTCTCAATAGAAGCACCCTATCTTCATAAAGCCCTCCAGCCAAACAGGTGAAATACATATGGATCTGTTTTACCTGCCGAATGATTTGTATTTATGTCCAGTCAGTTCTGAGATTTACAGTGCTTTGCAACACAGCACAGCCCTGTCCGGCAGAAGGAGATCTGATATTTCTCTTCTGCAGTTCAGTAACACTTAGGCCCCTTTCACACTGGGGCGGTGGGTGCGGTGGCGGCATAGCACCACTATTTTTAGCGGCGCTATACCGTCGGAATTGCAGCGGTATTCGGCCGCTAGCGGTGCAGTATTAACCCCCGCTAGTGGACGAAAATGGGTTACTACCGCCCGCAATGTGCCTCTGCAGAGGCGCATTGCCGGCGGTATTACCGCGGCTTCCCATTACTTTCAATGGGAAGGAGCGGTAAACACACCGCTCCTCTCACCGCTCCAAAGATGCTGCTTGCAGGTCTTTTGGAGTGGCCCCGCCAGCGCATCGCCTCAGTGTGAAAGGGGTCTAAGAAGTCTCCTTTTGATTGGACAAGGAAAGGAGAAACAGCAGACTGACAAGCTCACCTCTCTGTAATTTGGTTCTCTTTTCCTATTAGCATGCTCCTTGCACTGCAGCACACCATATTGACTCTGTGTTCTCTTCTCCCTCTCACAGTCCGAGCACTGCTGGCAAGAGAGTAAGGCTCCATGTACACAGAAGCTCAAAAACGGCCGTTTTTAAAGCAGCAGAAAAAGCTAGCTTTTATCAGCGTTTTTTTACTAGCTTTTATTAGCGTTTTTCAGTGTAGCTTTTTTTAGCTTTAAAAAAAAAAAAAAAAGAAAAAAAAAAAATTTTTTTTCAATGGACCAAAAAACGCTCGCGGCCAGCGTTTTTGAGCGTTTTTCGGCGTTTTGCGTTTTTTTGCGTTTTTTTTCTGCCAAAAAACGGCACTTTGAACGCAAATTTCCTGCGTTCAGAAAAAAGCCCATTAACTCCACTGCTCATTAAAGCTAAAAAATGTTATGTGTACATGAACACATAGGCTAACATAGAGTGCAGTTAATGGGCTTTTAAAAAAAACGCCCATTAACTGCAGTTTATCAGCTTCTGTGTACATGGAGCCTAATAGCAAATCAAATTTAGGTACTTACATTGCATTAAAAAATACACGCCCTTATCCCCTGGCTCTTTTCTCTGGCCTAAATGAACCCACCCCTCCTACCACAGATGTGTACTTACCTACACCCCATGGCTACAGACTGACAAAATCTTTACATCCTGTAACTTAGCATACCTCCCAGTATAAGTACATGAGGATCAGCTGCACAGTTATGCTCAGCTCAAAGAAGATTTTAAACACAGATTTTACCAGGGCGCATCTGAGGTATGCAATTCAATTTTGATCTAGGGTGGAGGTGGGTCTCTTAGGGTTTAAGTGAATGGAAGGATATGTGCACTTTGTGCGTGTTGTATGAAAGAGCACTTATCCCTAAGGCTGGGTTCATTCATACTAGCTGTGGCCGTGGCTCGCAGCAGGGATCCAGTGTGTCCCTGTTCTCCGTTTCAGGTGCGAATAATTTCTGAATTTGGACCTGAAAGGGAGCCAAAGACGTATAGGACCCTTCTGCAATCCAGACCGCGGTCGCACTCTCCTGTAATGCAAATTGGATGTGGGTAAACCCACATTTAATTTGCATCAGTGTGAACCCAACCTAAAGTGTCCAGGTTTTTAATCATGTGCCTGGGTTTCAGACTACCTGATACCCAGACACATTAATCATCCTATATTGTGGCTCCCCAGCAGGGATGCTGGCTGCAGTTGTAAGCCGAGAGTGTCTGTGACTCTCTCTCACACTGCCCAGAGCCAGCACTGACAGTTGCCCCCTCCTCCCCCCTGCACAGACTGGGGAGAGCTCAATGTGCTCCATCTCCTCCCATCCCTCTCCTCCTGTGTCTGCCGCACCCACACTCTTATCCCCAGCAGTGCTGTGCCTCAGAAAGTGGATGAGTGGGCAGGAAAATTGAAGCCCAGCAGCCTGTAACTACATCCCGTATGAAAGATGCTGAGCCTGCATCCTGGGTGAGTGAGGTCATCAATGATCCATCCCCTGTCCGTGACTGAAGTCTGCCCCTACTCCTTTCTCTCTTCTGCATTTGAGTGAGCACGCTAATGTAAGGGGTGCTCTGCGGACTCTCATGTAAGGTGTGCTTTAGTGAGCAGAGACCCTCTTACATCAGAGTTCCACTTTATATCATATTAAGTCCACAACATTCCCCCTTACATTAGAGCCCACCTTAAATCAGAATAATAGAAAGAATATCCCCGCGCTACCCAGACCAAAAACGAAAGTAACACACTAGTTGCAGCAAACACCGGGTTGGTCAAACCATAACCAAAAATAGGACCATCTATTTTTTTTATTTACACCTTAAATCAGGGTTCCCAGAGCACCCCTACATCAAAGTTCCCATTTACACCAGAGTCCGCAGCATTCCCCCTTACATCAGAGCCACCCCCTTTAATCAGGGTTCCTCATAGGTAAGGGGTGCTCTGCAGAGTCTGATGTAAGTGGGGGTTGAGGGAGCAGAGACCCCCTTACATCAGAGTTCTCCTTTATATTAGGGTCCACAGAGCTCCTTCTTACAGTGTAATTGGAAATTCTGCTGACTCAGATGTAAGGGGGAACTCTGCAGACTCAGATGTAAGGGGGGGCTCTGGGAACCCTGATTAAAGGGGAATGCTGGAAACGATGATGTAAGTGTGGACTCTGGTTCTGCAGTGTAACATCAGAGTCCCCTCCTTACATTAGAGTTCTTAGTTTTCCTCCTTAAATCAGAGTCCCCAGAGTTTTGTCTTATGTCAGAGTCTGCAGCGTCCCCCCCTTACAGCGTAGGGGAACTAAAGGGGGAACTGGGAATATTTAGATGTAAAGGGGAACTCTGTGGACTCATATGTAAAGGGGAACTCTGTGGATTCAGATTTAAAGGGGGGACTTTGTGGATTCAGATATAAAGCAGAACTCTACGGATTGAGATGTAAAGGGGATTTCTGTATGTTCAGATGTAAGGGGAGACTCTTGTGATTAATTCCACATGATTAGAAATATTATTTCACCACATAATCTATGACTAGTGTATGCTACAAAAAAAAAAAATGTGTGGTGTTCCGCTAAAGTGTTCGGGTTTGGCTTGAAGAAATATGTGGCAACCCTATGGCTGGCTCTCTTTCGTAGTATTCCACAGAGAGAGACACAACTTTTTCTGTGCTTATTAGGCAATGTTATTCCAACATATTCTTTTTTTCATCTAGGAGAATGCCAGAGAATGTGGTGGAGCCTTCGGCCTGTCATCCCAGCCCATGACAATGCTGCTATCACTTTTAATGGTCTATGTCTCCAGGTGACCCTGACTGCACTGACTCCATGGCATGCCCCATATCTGGATAAACTGTGAACTGAGAGGAATGGTGCAATATAGAAGAGACAAAAAAAAAAAAAGTAGTCTAAGCATCAGCATTTCATGACTCTAAAACTGTTGGAGAGGATGAAAACTCTCAAAAACATGCGAGTGAGATTATTCTTCTGAGTCCGCAAATCATGCAGCTGTGAAAGCCTCATTCAGTTGTCATACTTCATTACGACAGGACAGCAGACACTGGTGATCATCATTTTCAGCTTTGCCCCATCAAAATAATTTAAAATGGTGTACTTTTTAAATAAAGTATGTTAAAATCATAATTTTCCTGTCATTTATTATTAATGGCCTTTAAAGTGTATGCCAAAATCTTTTTTTCTTTGCTTAGGATAGAGTGGGGAAGGTAAAGTGGCTGCAGAGCTCTGAAATGAAAAATGAACAAAGCATATCCTTCTATAGTATGTATGTGCCTTGATCCAAAGTGTCTAGTGTGATATCCCTATGAGACTGTGGAAAGGGGGTGTGTGTCCATTCTTTCACTGAAGTCTCATTGTAGCGGAACAGCTGGTGAATGGGATTCCCCCACCCTGCACAGCCAGGCACACAGCATCTTCCACAGCACACAGAGTCAGGAAACAGTCCAAGCAGCTTTTTTTTTTTTGTTTTATTAGGGGATTTAAACTTGGATGGGGATGGGGATATGGGATGCCCACGTGATGAGTGTAGTAAAGTCTTCAGGGACAACTATATACACACAGTATATACACTCCTCTGCCTCCTGCACAAACTTGCTTGCAGATCTCCTTCAACTTCTCCAGCACAACTCTTGCTCGTGGAACTACAACACCCAGGACCAGCTTGCACTGTGGTTATAACCACGGGCCCCTTTGGTGTAGGAAAGTAGTAGTGCTCAGCTGTCCTATCTGTGGCTACTGCTCTCAGCACCACCTCTTCAGGCACTGCCAGTCTACCTGGCTGCACCTGCCCCTTCCTCCTGCCCATTCCACCACAGTCCAATCTCTCAATGAGAATGACCATTGGGAAACTTGGTAAATCTAACACTACTCCGATCTATCGCAAACTTCTGATGATGCTTTGAGATGATACACATGTGAGGAAGGTTTTCTTGTTTACTTTTCTGTGCAGAACAGAGATTTATGCTGAATGATAATAAAGATATTTTCTGTGTGTGGAATGACAAGTGCTTGTTATTGCAACAGTGTTCGTTCTCGTTTTACCATGGAACTGTAGTGTATGTATTTGTTTGTCTTCTCTTAGTAATGTCTGGCAACATATTACTGCTCTGCTGTAAAAGCTGAAGGTTAGGTACAGCAATTTTTACATAGTTACATTGCTCCAGCGTGGACTAATGTACGTTATAGTATGTATACAGTATACCCAGGGCCATCTTTAATATTTATTGGATCCTGGACAAACATTTTCTTGGGCCCTCCCAAATCTACTTATCAACTATTTGCAGGCGGGGGGGGCTCAATGGGCAGCTGCTTTGGCCACCACAACAATGACTGGGCCCGGGGCAGTTGCCCCTTTTGCCCTGTGTTAAAGACAGCCCTGTATATACCATATCTGTGGGATCCCCATGGAAGGCTGGAAATCACTGTAGTAGGTGGGCGTGACTTTCCCGCAATGACAATTGATTCCCGCAACAGAGGATATTTTCCTGCATAACGTTGGTGAAGAGGAGGTCCAAGGAAGAGCCCTCCCCACGCTCCTCAAAAATGCAGCACGGGATGTGGAAAAGCCATGAATATGAGGAGGAAGAGGTAGGAGGTCAGGAACCCCCCCCCCCCCCCCCGCACCGCTCAAAAACATTTTGGCATCTCCCATCAGCAACATCCCCCCCACCCCCCGAAATTTTTTTTTTTTTAAAGTTGGGAGGTATGGATTACTGCTAGCTTCCAGGTCCCGGGTTGAGCAGCTGCCTTGCTACTTAAGCTGGCTATAGATGGATCAGTTTATTTTAACCGCTTAGCGACCGCCCACCATAGATTTACTGTGGCAGGGAGGTCGTTCTGTGCCTGATCATGTGCCTGGTACGTGATCTGACAGTTCTGGTATGGGGCACGCACGCCGCCGGCGACCCACTCCCACTGTGATTAGACGCAGTGTCCACCAGGACCCCCTGATCGTTTAGGAGAAAGGCAGATCGCTGTTCTGTGAGAAGGGAATGTGCTGATCCTGTGTTCCTGCTAAGCAAGAACACAGATCTTTACACTCCCCCAGTCAAAGCACATCCCCCACACAGTTAGAAATCACTCCTAGGGAACACATTTAACCCTTTGATCGCCCCTGAT
Organism: Rana muscosa; assembly: GCA_029206835.1. NCBI lineage: Eukaryota > Metazoa > Chordata > Amphibia > Anura > Ranidae > Rana > Rana muscosa. Next base: position 363,418,597 of record CM055120.1, on the reverse strand, counting down.
GTTAACCCCTTGCATATTTTGTTTAGCACTGATCACTGTATTAGTGTCACTGGTCCCCAAAAAGTGTCAAAAGTATCAGTTCATTGTCCGATTTGTCCACCGCAATATCGCAGTCCCGCTATAAGTTGCTGATCGTCGCCATTACTAGTAAAAAATTAAAATAAATATCCCATAATTTGTAGACGTTATAGCTTTTGTGCAAACCAATTAATATACACATATTGGGATTACCAAAAATATGTAGTAGAATACATATTGGCCTAAATTGATGAAGAAATTCAATTTTTTTACAATTTTTTATTGGGAATGTTTTATAGCAGAAAGCAACAAATATATATATATATATTTTTTTCAAAATTGTCGGTCTTTTTTTGTATATAGCGCAAGAAATAAAAACTGTAGAGGTAATCAAATACCATATAAAGAAAGCTCTATTTGTGGAAAAAAGGACATACCGTATATACTCGAGTATAAGCAGACCCGAATATAAGCCGAAGCACCTAATTTTACCACAAAAAACTGGGAAGATGTATTGACTCGAGTATAAGCCTAGGGTGAAAATGCAGCAGCTACTGTAAGTGGAAAAGAGGGTCAACAATGCCCATTTGCAGCTTCACTGTGCCCATTTGTATGCCTCACTATGCCCATTTGCACGCCTCACTGTGCCAATTACATGTCTCACTGTGCCTATTGCATGCCTCACCTCACTGTGCCCATTGCATGCCTCACCTCAGTGTGCCCATTGCATGCCGCACCTCACTGTGCCTATTGCATGCCACACCTCACTGTGCCCATTGCATGCCTCACCTCACTGTGCCCATTGCATACCTCACCTTACCTTGCCCAATGCATGCCTCACCTCACTGTGCCCATTGCATGCCGCACCTCACTGTGCCCATTGCATGTCTCACCTCACTGTGCCCATTGCATGTCTCACCTCACTGTGCCCATTGCATGCCTCACCTCACTGTGTCCATTGCATGCCTCACCTCACTGTGCCCATTGCATGCCTCACCTCACTGTGCCCATTGCATGTCTCACCTCACTGTGCCCATTCCATGCCTCACCTCACTGTGCCCATTGCGTGCCTCACCTCACTGTGCTCATTGCAGCCTCACTTTGCCGATCTCCATACCTGATTATCCGTGACATGCAGAGTCAGACTGCGGGCGTCCAGTGTAAAAAAGCCGTGCCTCCTCCTTGTCCTGTTCCGTGATAGGTGGAACACTCAGTTTCCCAGCAGAGACTGTGTTCAGTGTTCCGCCTATCACAGACGTCCTCTCGACCATTGTCAAACAGCTTGGTGAGAGGGTGACAACAGCTGTTGTGATTATTCGCGAATGGAAGAAACACAAAATAACTGTCAATCTCCCTTGGTCTGGGGCTTCATGCAAGATCTCACCTCGTGGCATTTCAATGTTAATGAGAATGGTGAGGAATCAGCCCAGAACTACACGGGAGAATCTCCTCCATAATCTCAAGGCAGCTGGGACCATAGTCACCAAGAAAACATTTGGTAACACACTACGCCGTGAAGGACTGAAATCCTACAGCCCAATGGGTTGTTGATGGGTATTCCAGCATGACAATGACCCAAAACACACGGTTAAGGCAACAAAGGAGTGGCTCAAGAAGATATATATTAAGGTCCTGGAGTGGCCTAGCCAGTCTACAGACCTTAATCCTATAGAAAATTTATGGAGGGAGCTGAAGGTTCGAGTTACCCAACTTCAGCCTCGAAACCTTAATGACTTGGAGAGGATCTGCAAAGAGGAGTGGGACAAAATGCCTCCTGAGATGTGTGCAAACCTGGTGGCCAACTACAAGAAACGTCTGACCTCTGATTACCAATAAGGCTTTTGCCACCAAGTACTAAGTCATGTTTTGCGAAGGGTCAAATATTTATTTCACTCAGTAAAATGCAAATCAATTTATAACTTTTTTTAAATGCATTTTTCATGATTTTTTTTTGTTGTTATTCTGTCTCTCACTATTAAAATAAACCTACCATTATAATTATAGACTGATCATTTCCTTGTCAGTGGGCAAATGTACAAAATCAGCAGGGGATCAAAAACTTTTCCCCCTCACTATAGCTAAGGTAGGAGTAGGGGTGACCCATACAGGTCTTTTATACAAAGGTACAACTTTAGTCTGGTACAGGATACATGTAGGGCAACAATCTCAGGACACCGGAATACTACATGACCAGAGAGTGTTCCGTTAAAATTAAGTCTGCAATCAAACTAACCATTTTGTGTTGCAGTTAAAAACACTACAGCCCTCCACATCCTGAATATCACAAGCAATTTTTGATTTGACATCAAGCCTTGGAAACAAAAGAAAATGTAAGGCAGGTATCAAAAAAAAAAAAAAAAAGAACAAATTACTGTATATTGCAGCTTACAATTCCTAAATGTGGTGGCTACATTAACCTGTTGATCCTGACAGTAATTCATATAGTTTTCAATATACCAAGCTAGCCAGCAAACAAAAATGATCTCTGTACCCGATGCTGGCTCCCGGCCACTGCCCCTTCGTTTTTTTTATTTAGCGGCGGGAGGTGGCGGAGCTGTCAGACGGTGGGAGCCAGTGTTGTCAGACCCTTTTTTTTTTCTCCAGGTCGATGGCGGCGTTCATTGTGATTGACACCAGATTTACTTCAGGGGACATTGTTTGTGTTTTCTTCTTTTTTTTTTTTGTAATAAAGGACTTGTCAAAAACTGTGTTTTTATACATTTTTTACACTTTTCTGGGGAATGAGTAGGGGTACAATGTACCCCATTCTCATTCACATAATGGGGGCTGGGGGCTTCCAGATTCCGATAAGCCCCCCACCCACAGACCGGCCAGGGTTGTGGGGAAGAGGCTTTTGTCTCCATTAACATGGAGGCAGGGTGCTTAGGGGGGCACCCCAAAGCACCTCCCCATGTTGAGGGCATGTGGCCTGGTATGGTTCAGGAGGGGGGGTCATCTCCCAGGATTGTCTGTGACGACAATGCACATGGACTACCGACTGCACGGACTGCATGGACTGCATGGACTCATGCAGATAGCAGAGGAATGAGAAAAGCGATAGAGATCACACTAGTTGCTTTGGATAGAGACAGGTATACACTATAGAGGGATATGCTTTGTTCATTTTTCATGTCGGGGGTTTACAATCATTTTAAAGCATCCAAAAAAAAAAATCAGCAAGACCCCTCACATCTCTTCCTGACATTTTCTAGTACTCCCTAGAAACATGAAAGAGAGGCTCATATGCAGACAGGTGGTCTTCCAACCAATGGGCCTGACAAGTGACCATGACCAGTAATGAATGAAGTCATTTGGCTTCTGGTCTCCTGGAAATTAGTGGCTGTACCTTGCGATCTAAGCAAAGCCCGATATGCTTCAGACTGAAATCCATTCACCTCAGTAACCAATAATGTTTATTTATGATGGCAAAAGTTAGGCGTTTAAAACCTGGGTCTGTGACTCATCTGAACTCTAGCCATTTGTGTGGGATCTCACTAGAAATGCACTGGATTGTTTGGCGAAAACTGATTCGTTTCCAGTCTAAACAGAGGTGGGACCGACTGTCCGATGCTGAAAAGAAAACTATTTATTCCGCTGAATGACACAACTTTTGAGTTCACCTCACTTGTGGCACTTTGTGATTTATGGTGGCTATTTTGAGATCACCGCAAAGCATTTATTTCTTTAACATTCAAGCAAGACATCTGATAAATGAATATACTTATTTCTGATACTAAATTTGTGATATAAAACGTCTAAATTCCATCTCATTTACCAATAGGAAAAATATTAAAATATCCATTCATCTGTGGAATTTTTCTTTCTTTTGAATACGTTGTTTAATAAAAAAATAAAATTATATAAGTCATAATGGTCTAGTCAGGGTGATCTTCCTTTTCTGCTAAAAGCAGAAATAAACTGTATCTGAGCACCACAAATGGAAAACATTTTTTAATTAATTTTTAATATCCAAAGCAAACTTACGCATCCATCCATGTCTCTATTATTTTGTTTGCTTTGCACCCCCCTAGCATTTCTAACCTTGGCCATCTTGAATAAAGGCACATGATGCATGTAGCATTTTATTCCTGGAATCCATCTGCCCTAAGTTTAGCTATGCAGGCAGGAGGGTGTGCTTAGCTGAGAAAGTCCCTCCTCCCCTCCTCCAGATAAAAAGAAAAAAAAAATCTCCATGAAGACGCTAAAGCCTCGTACACACAATCGGATTTTCCGCGGACAAATCATAGGACTTTTGTAGCTGCTGCATTCTCACCCTAGGCTTATACTCAAGTCAATACATTTTCACCGTTTTTTGTGGTAAAATTAGGTGCCTCGGCTTATATTCGGGTCGGCTTTTACACGAGTATATACGGTAATACATATTTACTTGTTTTAATTTTTTTTTACATTTTTTCAGTTACTTCCTTGTCTCTTGCCTAGGCAAATTATGTCATACTTTCCTGGAGTCTTCAAGAGGGGAGGAGAGGAGGAGGGGTTTTCTCAGATAAGCACACTCACCTGCATGCATGCTTGAACTAGGAGGAGATGGATTCCAGGAAGTAAATGCTACATAAATCATTTGCCCTTTCTTAGAGCCCATTCACACAGGGGCGACTTTGCATCCGACTTGAAGTCTCCCCAAGTCGTCCCAAGTCGTGCGGCATGAGAAAATCAATGTAAGTGAATGAGAGCCATCTTAATGCACACTACTGAAGTCCCTCCAACTTCAAAAAAGGTTCCTGTACTACTTCAATCCGACTTCTAGGGGACTTGTAGGCAACTTGTACCCATAGATTGCAATGGAAGTTGCCTCCAAGTCGGATCCCCTGTCTTAACTGAAGCAACATTCCAGGAAGTAAAAATAGTTTTCCAGGCAAACCCCTCCCTCCCCCTTCCCTCCCACAGAGCTGATTATTGTTTGATTGGCAACTGGAAATTAGCCTGTCCTGGAGGCAACTTGAAGTTGCCTGAAGTCGCGCTGTGATTCATGCTCAAGTTTTGTCCAAGTTGCCTCCCAAAGTCACGCTGGAAGTCATGTTGCCCCTGTGTGAATGGGCTCTTAAGATGGCCATGGACAGAAACGCTAGGGGATGTTTGTGATTTCTAAACAAAATAAAGCATGGAGACACGGATGGATGGGGGAGTTTGCTTTGAATATTAAAAATGTATTAAATTGTGTTTTCGGTTTTGTGGTGCTCAGATGCAGTGAAGATCTGCTTCAATGTTGATTGAAAGAGTTTATTTTGGCTTTAATGTGTAACTTTACTTTCGCTGAAGAAAAAAAAAATAATAATTAGGGAGGCACTATGCCCAAATTTAGGGGATGGCCTGAGAAATAGTTTGGCTCAGACTTTCTAATTTAATACTGGACTCTGCTCTGCTGTGGTGTTGTCTGGTGTATGGTTCCCCTTTGGCCTGTGGGTGGCACTGTTGCCTAGGCCTAGGGTCGAACTATAGGTGACACAGTGGCGGTATTGGATGTCCTCTCTCGGCTGCCGTGCGGTAGGCGGGGCCTCGCCTGCTGTGCATGCCAAGAGAGGGTATATAGGGGGCAGACGCCATGTTTAGGGAGGAGTGCCCGGCGAGAGGAGTACCCGGAGGGGGAGTGTGCCCCACGGGGTGCGTTGACTGGCCGAGGAGTCTCGCGCACCTTTGGCCCGAGGCTGCAACGTTCCAGGTAGGCCCAGTACCTTTAACTGGGTCTACAATCAGCCCACTGGAGTCCCAGGGTGCCCAGGTAAGGGCACCCGCTCTGACCGAGAGGAAGCCAGGGGAGGATCGTCCCACAGAGGAGATCAGTGATGGAAGATTGCTGTCTCGGGAGAGGCCTGGTGACCTGTCAGAGGGAAGGATTCTTTACTCCGCAAAGTTAACCTTGTAGAGTGCCCATTGGCATTGTTCTGTTCTCTAAATTCTACAGAGGTTAAAGGATTTCCTGAACCCATCCTTGGAGGGGATAGGGTGACAGAACTGTTCGAGCTTCACACCGGCTGCTAGGGCCGCTTTCATAGGGACTATTCGGGTGAGCTAACCCATTCGGGATCGAGTGGCGACGAGTGACTAAGGTGTGTGTGCCTGAATCTGCCTTCTGACTCTGCTAACTTATTTTGTTTCTCTTCAATTTCCCGTTTACTGGAGCAAAGGAAAAATAAACTCTCTGTTGGAGTTAAAGTGTTCTGGACATTGGCCTTCTTGGTGGGGGGGGGGGGGATTTGAGAAATATAGACTTGTCTCTACATACTTGGGATGTGAACCAGTGGAAGGAGGTAACTCTCTGCAGGACCCAAAATTTGTGAACACCGCTTAACCTCTTCAAACAGGAGGGTACGGGCATATAGCACGGTGTGCCTTAACTTGAAAGTGAGCCAGGCAGGAAAAAGGTCGGTGTGCTACATCAATGTACATTGAAATGTTTAATGTGGTAAATCTGCGCTAACCCCAAAGGGTGTATGTGAAAAAATATACCAACGTATATGCAGATAAAATAAATAATGGTGTGGCAACCAAAACAAAAAAACCTGAATATTCAGCTCATAAAAGTGTACAAAAAGTAAATTCAGTTGCGCAACTCAAAATATACACAAACAAACATGCGCAAATAAATGTATCATATATGTATCCTTCCCAAAGGTAAGATTAAAAACAAACACTTGGGAATGGATTTAGGAAAAAAGTCCATAACAGGTGACATTCAGTGTGATTTCATTGCAAGTGGATCCTCTGGTAAAACAGAGAAAAGACGATGCTGTTCATTCACTGCTCCCACAAGACAGGCAGGAAATAATAAAGATAACCAGGGTGGCCGCTTACCAGAAATGCAGGATCTCTATTACGGAGATCATATGGGCACATACAGGAGGGATCACTCTGGTCGAGGTGATCAGCTCACACATCCATCCGGATCCTCTCCTCCACCTTCAGTTCCAGTTGCTGTAGTGATATCCGTAAGATCCTTATCTTTCCAGACTCGGTTTGTTCATAAAAAGTATTTAAAAGAGGAAAAAGGAGGGCTTCATAGTGCAGTAGGCTTAAAACAAAAGTTTTTATTCCATTTGCTGGGCTACTGACATCATTAGAAGAAAAATAGCAAACAATTCAAACAAGATTTCTCAGCCGCGGCTCAAGACTGTCAGCTGTTTCGTGGTGACGTCAGGTCCTATAGCTCCCCCCGACGCGGCGTTTCTCCGTAAGAGGCATCGACAGGCTTAGGACTGGACGTCACATACCATGCTATATACAGTGTGTATCAGCAAGAGAGTGACACCGGAAGTCCAATTCAGAAACTATTCTCAATTGTTCATCGGTGTACATACAATAAACAAACCACATCTCTCATCACTCATGCTAAGCGCTGATTCAGTGATAAGAAACAATGATAAAAATGACCAGTAATCATTACTAAATCATACATTTAAAATTCATAAACAATGGAGGAACTGCATATTCAACCACTTCCCGCACAAGGACGTCATATGACGTCCTGGACTTTCAGTGGAGATATCTGAATGATGCCTGCATCTACAGGCATCATTCAGATATCACTATTTTCAGCCGGCGATTCTGTGCACCATAAGAACAATCATAGCGGCAGTTCCACCGCTTGATCGTTCTTATAGGTGACGTCCCCCTCCCGTTGCCTTCCGGTGCTTCTCCGGGATCTCCTGTGCCATCGGGGACCCGGAGAAATAATCGACCGGCGCCGGATGGGAAGCATAGAGATTTCTGGTGACCAGATGCTCACCAGTCATCTCTATGGCCGTCGGAGGCCCGGGCGCGACGTTATGACGTCACGCCCGGGTACCCGGGAAGTAAACAAAGCCGTAATTGCGGCTGTCGGCATGAGATCAGTGAATTTTTTTTCACAATCTCATGCTTTCCAGCCTGGAGGAGAGATGTGGGGTCTTATTGACCCCACATCTCTCCATAAAGAGGACCTGTCACAATATATTCCTATTACAAGGGATGTTTACATTCCTTGTACTAGGAATAAAAGTGATCAAAAAAATTAGGAAAATTAAAAAATAAAAATATATTTTTTTAATTTAAAACGCCCCTGTCCCCAGTGGCTCGCGCTCAAAAGCGAACACACATGCAAGTCCCGCCCACATATGTAAACGCCGTTCAAACCACACATGTGAGGTATTGCCGCGTGCATTAGAGCGTCAGCAACAATTCTAGACCTCCTCTGTAACTCTAAACTAGTAACCGTTGCCTATGGAGATTTTTAAGTACTGAAGTTTGGCGCCATTCCCTGAGTCTGCACAATTTTAAAGCGTGATATGTTAGGTATCTATTTACTCGGCGTAACATAGTCTTTCACATTATAAAAAAAAATTGGGCTAACTTTACTGTTTTGTTATTTTTTTAATTAATGAAACCTTTTTTTCCCCCAAAAAAAGGCGTTTGAAAAATTATTGCGCAAACACCGTGCGAGATAAAAAGTTGCAATGACCGCCATTTTATTCCCTAGGGTGTCTGCTAAAAAATCATATATATATGTATAGATATGTATATCTATGTGTGTATATGCAGCATTATTTTCTTTTACGTCATATTTATAGGGTTTGGGGGTTCTGAGTAATTTTCTAGCAAAAAAATTATGATTTTTGCATGTAGGAGAGGAGTGCCAGAATAGGCCCGGTAAGGAAGTGGTTAAATACAGATACAATAATGAATACATAGGTTAAAGGACACATATAAAAAAATTCATCTTGTGGGTTCATATTGCACCTAACATATCTAGTACAACACATGCATGATATTAATATATGTTGTTAATAAGACCCATAATTAAAACCACCATTGTTCTTAGCGTATTTGTATGCATATCAGGGGCTGAAAAAATCGCATGTGTGTATGAACATAACCCACACACACATAACAAAAACCTGTAAATTATGAAACGAAAATCACATATGAATACTACATGGAAAGCTATATAATGACTATGCGAAAAACTTTTCAGAAACCAAGTATTAAAATAATTAAAATTCAAAATTTGAGAAAGAAAAAAAAGGGGGGGGGGGAGAGAGAGGGGAGATTATATTTATAGACAACATTGTTCCATGGGTACTGTCATCATCCAAAGGGATAGATGTTAATCTTATAAGGCTGTCATATAATGAATGTCATAAAATGGATTTAAAAAAAAACTTTGTATCAGATTCCTGCCTTTTTCCACTCTGCAGAAATAGCTGTTTATTTCACAATGACCTTTGCAAATTGATTGTCAATGAGCGCATCTGGTTCATTAGAATTAGCTGGTGCAGTGTCAGTATCCCTTCAGAAGTGGTTAACCTTTTGGGAGTAACTTAAAACTTAAATTCCCATTGCAGGGGATACCTAAAACTTTACTTGTATTTTAGTGCAGACTTCTAGGAGAATGAGTGAGCCACACAAGCAGGAAATTACATTTCTGGGGGGTTTTGAGAGAGAGAGAGAGAGAGACTCTAGTTTTTTTTTGCCATTTGCTAAAATCATTTAAGTTCATTTTTTTTTCTTCATTATCGTACACACAGCACCCCATATTGACAGAAAAACACAGAATTGTTGACATTTTTGCAGATTTATTAAAATATAAAAACTGAAATATCACATGGTCCTAAGTATTCAGACCCTTTGCTGTGACACTCGTATATTTAACTCAGGTGCTGTCCATTTCTTCTGATCATCCTTGAGATGGTTCTCACCTTCATTTGAGTCCAGCTATGTTTGATTATACTGATTGGATTTGATTAGGAAAGCCACACACCTGTCTATATAAGACCTTACAGCTCACAGTGCATGTCAGAGCAAATGAGAATAATGAGGTCAAAGGAACTGCATGAAGAGCTCAGTGACAGAATTGTGGAAAGGCACAGATCTGGCCAAGGTTACAAAAAAAATTCTGCTGCACTTAAGGTTCCTAAGAGCACAGTGGCCTCCATTATCCTTAAATGGAAGACATTTGGGATGACCAGAACCCTTCCTAGAGCTGGCCGTCCAGCCAAACTGAGCTATCGGGGGAGAAGAGTCTTGGTGAGAGAGGTAAAGAATAACCCAAAGATCACTGTGGCTGAGCTCCAGAGATGCAGTCGGGAGATGGGAGAAAGTTGTAGAAAGTCAACCATCACTACAGCCCTCCACCAGTCGGGGCTTTATGGCAGAGTGGACCGACGGAAGCCTCTCCTCAGTGCAAGACACATGAAAGCCGCATGGAGTTTTCTAAAAAAACACCTGAAGGACTCCAAGATGGTAAAAAATAAGATTCTCTGGTCTGGTGAGACCAAGATAAAAAATGTTGGCCTTAATTCTAAGCGATATGTGGAGAAAACCAGGCACTGCTAATCACCTGTCCAATACAGTCCCAACAGTGAAGCATGGTGGTGGCAGCATCATGCTGTGGGGGTGTTTTTCAGCTGCAGGGACAGGACGACTGGTTGCAATTGAGGGAAAGATGAATGCGACCAAGTAGAGGGATATCCTGGACGAAAACCTTCTCCAGAGTGCTCAGGACCTCAGACTGGGCCAAAGGTTGACCTTCCAACAAGACATTGACCCTAAGCACACAGCTAAACTAACGAAGGAGTGGCTTCACAACAACTCTGTGACTGTTCTTGAATGGCCCAGCCAGAGCCCTGACTTAAACCCAATTGAGCATCTCTGGAGAGACCTAAAAATGGCCGTCCACCAACGTTTACCATCCAACCTGACAGAACTGGAGAGGATCTGCAAGGAGGAATGGCAGATGATCCCCAAATCCAGGTGTGAAAAACTTGTTGCATCTTTCCCAAAAAGACTCATGGCTGTATTAGATCAAAAGGGTGCTTCTACTAAATACTGAGCAAAGGGTCTGAATAATTAGGACCATGTGATATTTCACTTTTTCTTTTTTAATAAATCTGCAAAAATGTCAACAATTCTGTGTTTTTCTGTCAATATGGGGTGCTGTGTGTACATTAATGAGGAAAAAACATGAACTTAAATGATTTTAGCAAATGGCTGCAATATAACAAAGAGTGAAAAATTTAAGGGGGTCTGAATACTTTCCGTAAACACTGTATATGGTTTGTTGGATGATTTCTAGAGACAGATCAACACATCCCTGATAGAATTTTATTAAAAGAATTTGGAGAGAGACACCGCTCCCTCTAAGTAAGGGTGATGGGATTTTATTGAGTGTGTTAATATCTGTCCCCGAGGTGAGTACAATCACAAGGAATTTGATAAAGTTAAAGATTTATTACAAAATACAGATTCAAATTACAGTCCACTAATAACATTGGTCATATTGGTGTTGACCATAGTTGATACTTAATGCACAAAATACAAACAGATGCTTGTGTATGCAAAGAAGCCAACACGTTTCGTAGACTTCTGCTTCTTCAAGGCAGCTCGGCATGCATCTATAACATTATGTGAATTACAAGAGTGTACCATTAGTATCAATAGCAATTAATTAATTCATAATACATTGATAAGATCCATATATAAAATAATCGGTATATGTGCTCACCAAATTTGTGGCATCAATGTCTAAAACAACTTATAGCATCATAGCAAGACCAATGTTATTAGTGGACTGTAATTTTAATCTGTATTTTGTAATAAATCTTTAACTTTATCAAATTCCTTGTGATTGTACTTACCTCGGTGACAGATATTAACACACCCGATAAAATCCTATCACCCTTAGAGGGAGCGGTGTCTCTCTCCAAATTTTTTAAATTGTCCCTTACTTGTTTGGAGAGTTCCTTGGTCTTCATGCTTCATGGCAGTGTTTGGTTAGTGGTGCCTCTTGCTTAGGTGTTGCAGTCCCTGGGGCCTTTCAAAAAGGTGTGTATAAGTAATGACAGATCATGTGACACCGGTGGACATCATTTCATAATTATGTGACTTCTGAAGGTAATTGGTTGCATCAGAGCTTTTTATGGGCTTCATAACAAAGGGGGTGAAAAATAGTTTTATGCATATATTTTTCTAATTTTACTTCACCAACTAAGACTATTGTGTTCTGATCCATCACATATAATTCAGATTAAAAAAACATTGAACTAAAGGCTGTAATGTAACAAAATAGGAAAATAGCCAAGGGGGTGAATTCTTTTGCAAGGCACTGTACCTCAGACCTCTCTACAGTATGTGTCTCTGCTTCTTCAGTCTGACCCCTCAGACCTTTGAGAACTACCACCAACTGAATCCCAGACAGCATTATGTGTTTCTATGGATGCAAGGAGACTCATCTACACTGACAACTAGGAGTGTGCAAACAAAGGTGGCTCCATGGGTCCCTGTAAAGGGACAGAGCCACCTGAAGACAGGAGCCGGGGGGGGGGGGGGTTTGAAAAGTTTTTGAAGAGGCTAAAAATAAGCACTAAATAACCTTTTCATTGAGGATTTAATACCACTTTAAGACTTTAATCTCTCTGGACACAAATTATTTTAGTAGTTCACAAAATAGGGTGTGGATCATGAAAAAATTATGTGTTCTTTCTAAATATGGACAAATTCGGTGGAGTTGTCACGGATTAGGGTGCAGCTTAAAGTGGATGTAAACCCACTCTCATCCTTTCTAAACTACTGCCATAGTGCTGATCTATAAGGATATACATGCCTCCTGCATGTATACTTACCTGTCAAATGTCTCCCCTCTGCCTGTTATAAGAACTGAAAAACTGCAGATTCTGTGGGTGGATCTGTTGTCTGGAGCTCGGTGGGTGGAGTCGTGATGTCAGTAGACTCCCCGCCCACCTCTACACTCCCCTTGTCATCATGCATTTTCTCCTGTGTATTCCTTCTGCTATGATCATTAACATTCAGTCAAAATCCAGAAAATTAACCACATGACTTCAGAAAAAGGAGTGGGGTGGGAATTAAAAAAATAATGCCTGTCTAAAGCTAGTGCATGAGATATGTAAATAACCTGTCACTCAAAGCAAGGGGGCGGAACGGACAAAAATGTTTCTCTGTTTGTCCGTTTTATCTCACTGAACAATAAAAGAGGATTGCTCAGAGCTGGATTAACTCTTTGTGGCAAGACCTGGCACAAATGATAGGAAATCTTATACTCTACATTGTGACAGCAAAAAAAAAAATAAAAAATATTTCGGGTTTACATCCACTTTAATGCTCAGTTCCAGGAAACTACCTATTGTGATATCAAAAATAGCCACTGATGAAAACTAGCCCAAATTATTCAAAGCTCTTCAAAATTAGGCCAAAGGATGGAAAAATATGTAAAAATGTGCAAATAAAAGCAGATATGTATTTTAATTTCTGATTTTAATTGGCTGGAAACTGGTCATCGTGGCAAGCCCAGCTGAAGAAAACAGCCCTCTTCAACTCAACCAAAGTCTGGTTACAACCCTCCGATGTCTAACATGCATATATTTACTTTATTGTGCTTTTTCTAAGATGTTCAAGCCAGATGTCTCTAGGTAATTATGAACGAGTATTTTTGTTGAATATCCATAAGCCTATGTTCTAATGCACCTGGCCCATCAAACATGTATACTTCTAAAACCACAATGAGCTGTACGGTATATCCAGAAAAATGACCAGCAGCTTATTCTACAGCTGGGCCCTTTGTGGAGAATCCAAACATTGTCTATAATGTATAGACAAAGTCAAATGACAAGAGAGGTCTATATGACTTCACATGAGCAGCCTGTATGTTTATTGGCAGCCACTGTTCCGTTTTGGAATTATTGTGTTGGAAAAAATGGGACAGTGTTTCTGAAAAGTGAAACTTGGCTGAATAACCACAAAGAACACTGACCAAAGATCCATCTCTCTTCTCCAACTGTCACATCTGTTTTGATAAGGAAACAACTCACGTACAAGTGAACATTAACAAACAAGGTCTCATTCAAAGGTCTGTGAAAATTAGAATTAATCACAGGGTTACTCTTTAGAAGAACATTCTATCTATCAAAGGTGCACTCTCTTTTAATGTGGTAATAGGGGATTGTATCCAAATGACTTCATATTTATCTATGACCCTAAATTGCCGCACATAATTCTGATTAAATGCTTTGTAGGAATCACCAGTAGTTTATCAGTTATGATTGCTAATTGCACAGATTAAAAGAAACAAACTTTTGGGACGGGAGGTCACCCAACAAAAACAAAACAACAAAAGGAGCAATCTTTTCAGTTTATGTTGTAGAAGAAGTACACATGTTGTACATTTATTGTGCAATCATTTTTCATTTTTTGGAGATAACTCATTATGTTTCCATAGCTGTGCTGAAACATAGAAAACCGCCTAACTGTCATTGTCAGCTGCTAGGTAATATGACCTGGATTGACTTTATTGGCTAACGTGCTTTAGAAAGAGCACTGTGTCCACCTAAGCAATTATTAGGCATAGGGATAAGAAAATTAAAAGACTTAGTTTGCCTGAAATTTGGGCTAAAATCTGGACATTTTCATAAAATGTATGCTAAATGTATTTGAGCCAATTGAGAAGACAACATTAGAGAGTTTTTTGTTGGGTTTTAAAGGTACAATGGAATTCAAATGGCTGGTGAGGATAAGAGGAGTTCTTTCAACTATCCTGAGCCAGTTCCTGTGCCAAAAATGCCCCTAAATAAGTGTAGAAAGAACTCTGGTTTTCTACAGATCCAGTAAAATCACCTTTATTGTAGTATTCTTCATAAAGCCATTCCACAGTACAAAAATGAGGGAAACAGCATAATTGCTAATGTGTTTTCATGCCAAATCCGCGCTTAATCATAGATCACAATCATAGCCCCTAAATAAGCCTTATTAATTTACGTCTGTGGTCACATGATTCCGAGTCCTGAGTCTTCTCTCTCCTTAAGAGGCGTGCCCCCCCCCTCCCCCAAAAAAAAAAGTTTTAAGTCAGTAGTGTGACAGCAGGCAGGTAAAGTCACCAGGTTGCATCCAGGATGGAAGGTATATATGTCCTAGATTCAGGCTTTATGCCAATTTATACCACTAGGGGGAGTGCTGGGAGTCGTGTAGGGGAAGAGTTAATGAGCCCAGCTGAATCAAGTGGCTCATTGAGGCCTCTACAAGAACTCCCAGCATGCTAAGGGAGATGCTCAAACCTGGAACCAGATCTGTGTGGATAGTCTGGGGAGTGTAATCTCTGTGCGGTGAGCCAAAGCCTGTGTGGTCATTGTAAGAACTTCAAAAAAGCAGGGAGCTAGGGACTGGGACAGCACAAGGCTGTACCCAGTTGTTAGTTAGGGACACCAACGTGTGTAGTGAGTAGGGATGGGCCCGGTGCTCGATTCGAACCCATGTTCGAATCGAGCACCGGGCGTTCGCTCGCTCGTCGAGCCCAGAACTATTTGGGCCGTTCGCATCACATTCGTGTGATGCGAGCGGCCCCGCAATGCATTGCGGCCGGCGCGGCCGGCGCAGTGCATTGCTGGCTGATGATTGGCCAAGCATGCACTGTGACCCCGCATGCTTGGCCAATCACAGCGCCCGAAACTCGGAGAGCAATAATTGGCTACAGGCAGGACGCCTGTAGCCAATTACAGCTCAGGGGCTTTAGTACATGCCCCACCATTTAAAAGGCCGCCACGCCATCGGCCCCGGTCACATGAGTTCCGGCTTTAGGAGAGATCAGTCTGCTGATTCTGTCTTTGCTTGATACTGAAAGATTTGCTCTTCTTTGCTAAACCATTGGCTATTTCTTTGCTAAACCATTGCTACCTAAGTCATTGATCGTTCATTGCTGCTGATTGCACAGTTAGCGTGTTATTAGCTGCTGCTGGGGATTAGTCTGGTGCGTGCTTACTGTTAGTACAGTATTGCAGTAGTACCAACCGCAGTGCTGTTAGCACAGCATTGCACCCCAACAGCACCCATAGGACTTCTAGTGTGTTAGTGGCAGCAAACAGAGCTCCTATATTTTCTTCTCAGCAGCACCCATAGGACTTCTAGTGTGTTAGTGGCATCACACAGAGCTCCTATATTTTCTTCTCAGCAGCACCCATAGGACTTCTAGTGTGTTAGTGGCAGCAAACAGAGCTCCTATATTTTCTTCTCAGCAGCACCCATAGGACTTCTAGTGTGTTAGTGGCAGCAAACAGAGCTCCTATATTTTCTTCTCAGCAGCACCCATAGGACTTCTAGTGTGTTAGTGGCATCACACAGAGCTCCTATATTTTCTTCTCAGCAGCACCCATAGGACTTCTAGTGTGTTAGTGGCAGCAAACAGAGCTCCTATATTTTCTTCTCAGCAGCACCCATAGGACTTCTAGTGTGTTAGTGGCAGCAAACAGAGCTCCTATATTTTCTTCTCAGCAGCACCCATAGGACTTCTAGTGTGTTAGTGGCATCACACAGAGCTCCTATATTTTCTTCTCAGCAGCACCCATAGGACTTCTAGTGTGTTAGTGGCAGCAAACAGAGCTCCTATATTTTCTTCTCAGCAGCACCCATAGGACTTCTAATGTGTTAGTGGCATCACACAGAGTTCCTATATTTTCATCTCAGAAGCACCCATAGGACTTCTAGTGTGTTAGTGGCATCACACAGAGCTCCTATATTTTCTTCTCAGAAGCACCCATAGGACTTCTAGTGTGTTAGTGGCAGCAAACAGAGCTCCTATATTTTCTTCTTAGCAGCACCCATAGGACTTCTAATGTGTTAGTGGCATCACACAGAGTTCCTATATTTTCATCTCAGAAGCACCCATAGGACTTCTAGTGTGTTAGTGGCATCACACAGAGCTCCTATATTTTCTTCTCAGAAGCACCCATAGGACTTCTAGTGTGTTAGTGGCAGCAAACAGAGCTCCTATATTTTCTTCTCAGCAGCACCCATAGGACTTCTAATGTGTTAGTGGCATCACACAGAGTTCCTATATTTTCATCTCAGAAGCACCCATAGGACTTCTAGTGTGTTAGTGGCATCACACAGAGCTCCTATATTTTCTTCTCAGAAGCACCCATAGGACTTCTAGTGTGTTAGTGGCAGCAAACAGAGCTCCTATATTTTCTTCTTAGCAGCACCCATAGGACTTCTAATGTGTTAGTGGCATCACACAGAGTTCCTATATTTTCATCTCAGAAGCACCCATAGGACTTCTAGTGTGTTAGTGGCAGCAAACAGAGCTCCTATATTTTCTTCTCAGCAGCACCCATAGGACTTCTAGTGTGTTAGTGGCATCACACAGAGCTCCTATATTTTCTTCTCAGCAGCACCCATAGGACTTCTAGTGTGTTAGTGGCAGCAAACAGAGCTCCTATATTTTCTTCTCAGCAGCACCCATAGGACTTCTAGTGTGTTAGTGGCATCACACAGAGCTCCTATATTTTCATCTCAGAAGCACCCATAGGACTTCTAGTGTGTTAGTGGCATCACACAGAGCTCCTATATTTTCTTCTCAGCAGCACCCATAGGACTTCTAGTGTGTTAGTGGCAGCAAACAGAGCTCCTATATTTTCTTCTCAGAAGCACCCATAGGACTTCTAGTGTGTTAGTGGTATCACACAGAGTTCCTATATTTTCATCTCAGAAGCACCCATAGGACTTCTAGTGTGTTAGTGGCATCACACAGAGCTCCTATATTTTCTTCTCAGAAGCACCCATAGGACTTCTAGTGTGTTAGTGGCATCACACAGAGCTCCTATATTTTCATCTCAGAAGCACCAGTAGGACTTCTAGTGTGTTAGTGGCAGCAAACAGAGCTCCTATATTTTCTTGTCAGCAGCACACATAGTACCTATAGTGTGTTAGTGTCAGCACCCATAGGACCTACAGTGTGTTGTGAGCACACATAGGAGTTCTATTTTTTATACTATATACACTACCGACTACAATGGCTGGAAGACCGCCAAGGAGAGGCAGAGCGTGCCGAGGCAAGAACACAGGGCAGGCAGGCTCTGTTTCTAGAGACAACAGTGCTGGCCGTGGACGTGGTCGTGCATCGTCATCAGCACGTGGCCATGGGACACGCTTGTCTTTGTTTTCGGCAGCTGGACATGTGGAGCCGCATCATGCCGAAGGCTTGGTAGAATGGATGACCAAGCCCTCCTCATCCTCCTCATCCTCTCTCACCCAGGCTCAGGGTACTGGCAGAGCAGCTGCCAACGCGTACTCAATGGCATCATCAGCCACCCCTTCCCTAGACCCACCATGTCCTCCTGAGGAGTCCCCCGAACTGTTTGAGCACAGTGTTGGGTACATGCTCCAGGAGGATGCCCAACGATTCGAAGGCTCGGATGATGATACCCAGCTTGAGGAAGTCAGTAGTGTGCGCGCAGAGAGAGGGGATGCTGAAGGACAGCAATCTGGCAGTAGTGTTCCACCAGCTGCAGCTTACTGCCAGGTTTGCTCTAGTGGTGAAGAGGGAGGGGATGATGAGGTCACTGACTCCACGTGGGTGCCTGAAGGGAGAGAGGAGGAGGAGGAGGAGGATGCAGCGTCACATGTCCAATGAGGCAGGATGCCCCCTGGAGGCCAGCTAGAGGCCAGCACAGCAACTGTACCACACCGCAGAGCTCCGCCTGTGCAGGGCGCTGCCTCTGCACGTTATCACAAAAGTTCTTTGGTGTGGGCCTTTTTTGAGACGAGTGCATCAGATCGCACCACTGCTATTTGCAATATTTGTCTCAAGCGTATCTCGCGTGGCCAAAACATCAGCCGCTTGGGCACCACAAGCATGAGCAGACATATGTCGACCTGCCATGCAGCTCGTTGGCAAGCACACATAAAAGACCCACACCAAAGAACAAAGCGGACCTCTCCTTGCTCCTCATCAGCTGGGATCTCCATCCCCACTATATCTTCAGTCCTCTCTGAAAGCTGCTCTGAGAGGACTGAAGGTGTAGAATTAGGTGTGTCACAACCAAGTACTTGCAGTACACCGACGTCCGATTGTAGCAGGCAAATTTCCCTGCCCCAGCTGCTGGACCGTCGAAAGAAGTATACTCCCAGCCATCCACATGCCCAGCGGTTGAATGCTAGCTTGGCTAAATTGCTAGCACTTCAACTGCTGCCTTTTCAGTTGATAGACTCGGCCCCCTTCCGTGAGTTTGTTCAATGTGCGGTTCCTCAGTGGCAGGTTCCCAAACGCCACTTTTTCTCACGGAAGGCGATTCCGTCTCTCTACTGGCATGTGGAAGGCAATGTCCATGCCTCGCTGGACAGGGCGGTCAGCGGTAAGGTGCATATTACCGCTGACTCATGGTCCAGCAGGCATGGACAGGGACGTTATCTTTCTTTCACGGCCCATTGGGTCACTCTATTGGCAGCTGGGAGGGATGCAGGACAAGGTGCAGTAGTGTTGGAGGTTGTTCCGCCACCACGCCTCCAAAATGCTACTACTGGTTGTGACACACCTCTCTCCTCCACCCCCTCCTCTTCTTCTTCCTCCATGTCCTCTTCGAGTGCTCTGTCCTCGGAACCAGCGGTGCTCCGTAGGCGTACAAGGGGCTACGCGAGTACGCAGGCAAAAAGATGCCATGCCGTGCTTGCGCTGGTGTGTTTGGGGGACAGGAGCCACACTGGGCCAGAGGTTCTGGCAGCTCTGCAGGGGCAGGCCGAGAGGTGGTTGACGCCACGCCAGCTTAAGCCAGGAATGGTCGTTTCTGATAATGGCACCAACCTCCTCTCCGCCCTGCGACAGGGGCAGCTCACCCATGTGCCCTGTATGGCTCACGTCCTCAACCTGGTGGTGCAGCGGTTCTTGGGCAGGTTCCCAGGCTTACAGGATGTCCTGAGGCAGGCCAGGAAAGTCTGTGTGCATTTCCGCCGATCTTATAATGCCAGTGCTCGGCTGACTGAGCTGCAAAAGGAGCTGAACCTGCCCAAGAACCGCCTAATATGTGACATGCCCACCAGGTGGAACTCAACGTTGGCCATGCTGCAGCGACTGCACACGCAGCAGAGGGCCATCAATGAGTACCTTTGCGACTACGGCACCAGGACAGGGTCAGGGGAGCTTGGCTTTTTTTCCCCACGCCAGTGGAGCATGATCAGGGATGCATGCACTGTCCTCTCACCATTTGAGGAGGCCACGAGGATGGTGAGCAGTGACAGTGCATGCATCAGTGACACTGTACCTCTTGTCCACCTGTTGGAGCATACGCTGCGTGGGATAATGGACAGGGCACTTGAGGCAGAACAGAGGCAGGAAGAGGAGGACTTCCTTGTCTCTCAAGGCCCCCTTTATCCAGACAATGTTCCTTCTGTCCCACCCATCACACAGGAAGAGGAGGAGGAGGAGGAGGAGGAGGAGGATTGTGTGAGCATGGAGGTGGAGCCTGGCACTCAGCATCAGCAGCAGCAGTCTTTTAGGGATGATGTACAGTCCCAACAAACCAGTGGACTTGTACGTGGCTGGGAGGAGGTGGCTGGCGATCATGTCATCCTCAGTGACCCAGAAGACTCCGTACCGAATGCCTCAGCTAACCTACGCTGCATGGCCTCCCTGATCCTGCAAAGCCTGCGGAAGGATCCTCGTGTTCTTCGGATCAAGGAGAGTGACCATTACTGGCTGGCCACTCTCCTTGATACACGGTACAAGGGTAAGGTTGCGGACCTTATCTTGCCGTCGCAGAGGGAGCAGAGGATGAGACATCTCAGGGAGGCCTTGCAGAAAGGTCTGTGCAACGCGTTCCCAGAAACTGGGAGGTTACAAACTCCTGGTCCTGGACGACGAGGCTTCGGTCAGTAGCAGAAGGAGCGGTGGGGAAGGTGGACGTCTGACCGATGCGTTCAGACAATTTTTTAGTCCGCAGCCCCAAGGTATGATCGGTTCCAGCAACCATCGCCAGCGTCTGATATACATGGTGCAGGAATACCTAGGGGCAAGGTCAGACTTGGACACCTTTCCCACCGAAAATCCTCTGGCTTACTGGGTCCTGAGGATGGATCACTGGCCAGAGCTTGCACAGTATGCAATTGAGCTACTGGCCTGTCCTGCATCCAGCGTTCTTTCCGAACGCACATTCAGTGCTGCTGGAGGATTTGTCACCGATCATAGGGTGCGCCTGTCCACCGACTCGGTTGATCGACTGACCTTCATAAAAATTAATCAGTCTTGGATCACCACCAGCTACCAGACACCTGAAGCGGATATAACGGAATAATTTATAATGTCACATCCCTTCAAGACTGCCTATGCTGATGCTGAGTGACTGTCCTGTTATGTTCACTGACTATCCTCTTCCTCCTCCTCAATGATCCATGCCACCACACCAGTGCCTAAGGCACAATTTTTCAGCCCCTGTATAACAGGGGCGTGTAATTACAATTTTTTAAAAAGATGCTTCGCAACAGGTGTGACTGCTGTGCTCAGAGTACAGTATCTGTGAGGGGTTGCAGTGTTGTGGCACCAGCACCAGTGCCTAAGGCACAATTTTTCAGCCCCTGTTGGGGCGTGTAATTACAATTTTTAGGCAATGCTTTGCAACAGGTCTCATTGCTGTGCTCAGAGTACAGTATCTGTGAGGGGTTGCAGTGTTGTGGCACCAGCACCAGTGCCTAAGGCACAATTTTTCAGCCCCTGTATAACAGGGGCGTGTAATTACAATTTTTTAAAAAGATGCTTCGCAACAGGTGTGACTGCTGTGCTCCAAGTACAGTATCTGTGAGGGGTTGCAGTGTTGTGGCACCAGCACCAATGCCTAAGGCACAATTTTTCAGCCCCTGTTTAACAGGGGCGTGTAATTACAAATCTTGATCTAATAGTTCACAGCAGGGCCCATTCCTGCGCCCACCAAGAGTAACTATGAGGGCCTACAGTCTTGTGGCAACACCGTCCACCACCACCACCAAAGGCCCAATTTTTCTGCCCTGTTCAACAGGTGCATGCAATTACAAATCTTGATCTAATAACTCACAGCAGGGCCCATTCCTGCACCCACCAAGAGTAACTGTGAGGGCTTACAGTCTTGTGGCAACACCGTCCACCACCACCACCACCACCACCAAAGGCCCAATTTTTCTGCCCGGTTCAACAGGTGCATGCAAGTACAAATCTTGATCTATTAACTCACAGCAGGGCCCATTCCTGTGCCCACCAGTCTTGTGGCTACACCAACATCTAATAGGGCAAATTTCTGCAGAGTATATACGGCAGGCCCCTACTTTCAAACATCCAACTTACAAACGACTCCTACTTGCAAACGGCAAGAGAAAACAGGAAGTGAGAGGAAATCTACCCCTAGGAAGGAAAATTCTATCCTGTTAGATTTAATTTGGGAAAAAGGTATCTCCTCTCTACTGATGCTTTATCACCAATCCTTGTTTCAATTAAAACCCCACTTTTCCAAAAACATTTGTCATTGGGACGGAAAGTGAGGTGACATGTTCTGAACAGATGTGCAAAGACAGCAAATGTTACAGGGGTGATAACCCCTCCCTATGTTCTCCAAAAAGCTTAAAAATTGATTTTTTTGGGATGTAGCTACACTTCATAATGTACCTGTTCAGATTCTACTTAAGAACAAACCTACAGTCCATGTCTTGTTTGCACCACCTATATACTGCTGTTCAGAGTATATAGGGTTGTAGGTATAGGGTTTTATTTTGGGTGCGGGGTCCCCCTTAGTATCCATACAAGACCCAAAGGGGCTGGGGTGGGGGGGGGTGATGGGGTAGCCATGCCATTTTTCTCAAGGATTTTCAGCCATATGGCGGCCAGGACAAGACATGACATTAAAGCCGCAAGTGGTTTTAAATGGCTTCTTTTTTTCCTTTACAAATGTCATTTTGTGCAAGGACAGTTCTAAACACGGGAAACACATGCCACTTCACAGGCATACTTTAGACACCCCCCAGGTACCATATTTAAAGGAAAATTTCACTTTTTTTTTTTTCACTTTATGCATCATTAAAATGACTGCTCCCGAAAAAACTTTAGTTTTTAAAATTTCTTTTTGCATTGATATATGTCCCCTGGGGCAGGACCCGGGTCCCCAAACCTGTTTTATGACATTAACATGCATATTGGCCGTTGTAATTAGCAATTTTGATTTCGAACGTTCGCGTCCATTATAACGAATAGGGTTCGAAAATTCGCGTGAACTTTCGGTCCGTTCGAAGGTTCTGGTGCGAACCGAACCCGGGGGTGTTCGGCTCATCCCTAGTAGTGAGCGGTCAAGCTGACCAGGATTTCTTTTTGTTTGTTTCTTTTTGTTTTGCTGTTTTTCCCCTGTAAATAGTGTAACTAAACCGCACCTTTTGTTTTTGCAACTACAAACTCTGTCTGCTGTGCCTGTTTTTGTGTGGTGAACCCATCCAGGGGGTCACACACACCCGCTGCCGAGCTAACCCCATCACAGTTGGTGGAGAACCAGTGGCAGTTTTTTTTAAGGCCAGCATGGAGGAGATACTGAAACAGCTGGCTCTAGCAAATGCCAATCAGCAGCAGACAAATGCAGGTTTGCAAAAGAGCCTTGCAGCTCAACAACAGAGCTTTGCAGCCTACCAGCAAGCTTATCAACAGAGCCTTGCAGCCCAGCAACAAGCTCACCAACAGAGTCTGGAAGCTCAGCAACAAGCCCTGCAGAAATCGGAGGCCCGTTTCATAGACCTGTTGCAGAAGCAAGAGCAGAGACTACAACAAATGGAAACAGTAATGCAGCAACGTCCGCAGACCAGTGAGGAAAGTCGTTCCACTAATACCGCGTCCTTTGGGGTGAGTCGATTATTGACAAAAATGACTGGAGGGGATGATCCAGAGGTGTTTTTGACCACATTTGAAAGGACTGCTGAAAGAGAAAAGTGGCCTAAGGATCAGTGGGCTGGACTGGTGGCTCCTCTGTTAACTGGTGAATCGCAGAAAGCTTACTATGACCTAGAGCCTGACCAAGCAAAAGACTATGTGATGCTAAAAACTGAAATATTGGCACGGCTGGGTGTCACCCTGGCTGTCCGGGCTCAGCGTGTGCATAACTGGACTTTCCGGCTTGGAAAAACCCCAGGTCTCAAATGTATGATCTCATTCACCTGAGCAGGAAGTGGCTACAGCCAGAGACTTTGTCCGCACCAAAGATTGTGGAACGTGTTGTGATGGATCGTTTCTTGAGAGCTCTTCCTACTGCCATCCAAAAGTGGGTAAGCCATGGAGACCCAGAAACGGCCGATAATCTTGTGGATCGTGTAGAGAAGTACTTGGCTACAGAGAACCTGACTGCCTCTTCCAGAGACTCACGGACTTTCCACCCTAAGACCAGACCATCCCCAGTGGCGGGTGAGATGATTCCAAGGGGTGAGGGTGGAGAGAATGAGAGGGTGGGAGTTCTACCCAAGGTTTGGCGAGAACAGCCTGGGAAGTCAGGGGCTCAAGAGGCAGCAAGAAGGATTGTTTGTTACCGCTGCCGACAAGAGGGACATATTGCAGCAAATTGCCCGGTTGTGGATGAACCCATGCAATGTGACTTTTTAAGGGACAGACGTCAGTCGCTGTTTGCGACAGTCGCATTCACTGCCATTCGGGGAACTGAGAAACATTTATGCAAAATGTGTATTAATGGTAGAAATGTTGTTGTGTTGCTGGATTCAGGTAGCCTGGTGACACTGATAAAGGCTGAATTAGTTACTACAGAAGTCTCTGGGAATAACAAGGTAGCTGTTATTTGTGTGCATGGGGACACCCGAGAGTATCCGGTGACTACAGTGTGTTTTGAGACCTCCAAAGGTACCCTCTCTCATCGGGTGGGACTAGTGTCTCACTTGCCTCATGATGCCATTGTGGGAAGGGATTTTCCAAAGTTCTGGGAACTATGGGATTATCCTGAGCCCCCCACTGGTGCTCCTATATACCAGGAATGTGATAGCCACAATTCCTCTGAGAGTGGTGAGGACTCTCCAGAATTTCCCTTGTCGGTATTGGCAGGGGAGACTCGAGAAACTGGGAAGGAGCCA
The DNA here is from genome assembly GCA_029206835.1 of Rana muscosa. Classification (NCBI taxonomy): domain Eukaryota; kingdom Metazoa; phylum Chordata; class Amphibia; order Anura; family Ranidae; genus Rana; species Rana muscosa. Next base: position 363,393,742 of record CM055120.1, on the reverse strand, counting down.
ACATCCTCAGACGAAAACATGCCGTCTGTGGAGTTTTCTGATCTCGAGGTTCACAAGGAAAATTTTGCCACAGAACAGTTAAAAGACCCCACCCTAATAAAGGCACGGGAAAACGTAGTGGAAATAGATGGCGAGTTAGTGAACCCAGATAAGACCTGCACTTACCCATACTTCATCGTGGAAAAGGACCTACTGTATCGGGTGGCTAAAAGGGCAGAAGAAACCATTGAGCAGCTTGTGGTGCCCAAACTTTACAGGAAGTTGGTGTTAGAGTTGGCCCATGGGCACATTCTTGGAGGTCATCTGGGGACAGAGAAAACCCGAGAGAGAGTATTGCAGAGGTTCTATTGGCCTGGGGTCATGAAGGAAACAGAAAATTATTGTTCCTCCTGCCCTGTGTGTCAGAGGTCGGCACAGATGCCACATTTCCGTAACCCGCTGGTACCTCTTCCCATCATTGAGGTCCCCTTTGAGAGGATAGCAATGGATTTGGTAGGTCCGATAATGAAGTCCGCTAGGGGGCACCAGTACATCTTGGTTATAATGGACTATGCCACCCGTTATCCGGAAGCGATTCCTCTCCGAAATACCTCGGCCAAAACCATAGCCAAAGAGCCATCTCTTGTTTTTAGCCGTGTGGTTATTTGTAAAGAACTGCTTACGGACCAAGGTACACCCTTTATGTCCCGGGTTATGAAAGAGCTGTGTAAGTTGTTCAAAGTGACACAATTGCGTACATCTGTGTATCACCCCCAAACAGATGGGTTGGTTGAAAGATTCGACAAAACCCTAAAACAAATGTTAAAGAAAGTGGTGGATAGAGATGGAAAGGATTGGGACTGTCTAATTCCCTATTTAATGTTTGCTATTAGGGAGGTACCCCAATCCTCTACGGGTTTCTCACCCTTTGAGTTACTTTATGGGAGACACCCCAGAGGGCTGTTGGATATCGCAAAGGAAACCTGGGAAAGTGAGAGTTCTCCCCACAGGAGTGTGATTGAGCATGTCGCCCTGATGCAAGATAGAATTGCACAGGTAATGCCAATCGTAAAGGAACATTTGGCCCAAGCACAGTTGGCACAGCAGAGAGTGTACAACCGTGGAGCCAGAACCCGTACCTTTTCCCCGGGGGATAGGGTATTGGTACTTGTCCCTACGGTTGAAAGCAAATTCCTCGCCAAATGGCAAGGCCCCTATGAGATAATGGAAAAAGTGAGCGAAGTGAATTACAAGGTCAGACAACCAGGAAGGCGAAAGCCCGAACAGATCTATCACGTTAATCGGTTGAAAGCCTGGAGGGATAGGGAATCCCTAGTCGCGGAAACTTTGTCACCAGCTCACTCTGATTGCGGGATTCCTGAGGTTGGAATAGCAGTCACCTTGTCAAACCCCCAACAACAGGAGGTTAAGGAGTTTGTGCTTCGCAACAAGGAGGTTTTCTCTGAGCTGCCGGGACAGAGGTCTGGCGTAGAGCATGATATTATTACCCCGCCCGTGAAAGGGTGAAACTAAAACCCTATCGGATCCCAGAGGCCCGACGGGAGGCAATACGTGAGGAAGTACAGAAAATGCTTAAGTTAGGGGTGATAGAGGAGTCCCAAAGTGATTGGTCAAGTCCCATTGTGTTAGTGCCTAAACCGGATGGGAGCTGGCGATTTTGTAACGATTTTCGACAACTGAACAAAGTTACAAAATTTGACACCTACCCCATGCCACGTATAGATGAGTTGATCGACCGGCTGGGAACAGCCCGATACATGACAACTCTTGATCTCACAAAAGGGTATTGCCAAATTCCCCTGGCCAAGTCGGCCAAGGAGAAAACCGCATTTGTAACCCCAGACGGGGCGTTCCAATATAAAAGAATGCCGTTTGGGTTACAGAATGCGCCGGCCACTTTCCAGCGGAAAATGTACCAGATACTGAGGCCCCATCAGAAGTATGCCACGGCTTACCTGGATGATGTAATTATCTACAGCACAGATTGGGCCTCACCTCTGCCAAAAGTGCAAGCAGTCCTAGACTCTATCCGGGAAGCTGGGTTTACGGCCAACCCCAAGAAATGTACAATTGGGCAGGAGGAGGCCAAATATCTTGGGTACACCATTGGGAGGGGAGTAATAAAACCCCAAGTCAACAAAGTCGAGGCCATACAGAATTGGCCACGTCCCAACAGCAAGAAGCAGGTACGAGCCTTTCTGGGAATCGCTGGTTATTATCGGCGATTCATTCCCCACTTTGCTTCTCAGGCTGTGCCCCTAACCAACCTGACAAAAGGGAAAGAGTCGGTCATGGTTAAATGTACCCCAGAGGCTGAGGCAGCATTCCAATTCTTTAAAAAAAGCCTTATGTAGCCAGCCAGTGTTGTACTCACCAGACTTCTCTAGGGACTTTGTCGTACAAAGTGATGCATCAGACGTTGGGTTAGGAGCAGTATTGTCCCAGGTCTGGAACGGGGAAGAGCACCCAGTCATTTACCTCAGCAGGAAATTGAAGTCCCATGAGGTAAATTACGCCACGATTGAGAAGGAGTGTTTAGCGGTGAAGTGGGCTCTAGATTCCCTTCGGTACTATCTGCTAGGTAGGCACTTTGACATGATTACCGATCACGCTCCTTTAAAGTGGATGGCTCAAAACAAAGAGACAAATAGAAGAGTGAATAGGTGGTTCCTGGCCCTACAGGAATTCAACTTTACAGTAAAGCATCGCCCTGGCGTTCAAATGGGGAATGTGGATGCTTTGTCTCGAGTACATGCATGCCTGATTGCTTGTGTTCCAACCCCAAGGTTAAAACAAGAGGGGGGGGTATGTGACAGCAGGCAGGTAAAGTCACCAGGTTGCATCCAGGATGGAAGGTATATATGTCCTAGATTCAGGCTTTATGCCGATTTATACCACTAGGGGGAGTGCTGGGAGTCTTGTAGGGGAAGAGTTAATGAGCCCAGCTGAATCAAGTGGCTCATTGAGGCCTCTACAAGAACTCCCAGCATGCTAAGGGAGATGCTCAAACCTGGAACCAGATCTGTGTGGATAGTCTGGGGAGTGTAATCTCTGTGCGGTGAGCCAAAGCCTGTGTGGTTATTGTAAGAACTTCAAAAAAGCAGGGAGCTAGGGACTGGGACAGCACAAGGCTGTACCCAGTTGTTAGTTAGGGACACCAACGTGTGTAGTAAGCGGTCAAGCTGACCAGGATTTCTTTTTGTTTGTTTCTTTTTGTTTTGCTGTTTTTCCCCTGTAAATAGTGTAAATAAACCGCACCTTTTGTTTTTGCAACTACAAACTCTGTCTGCTGTGCCTGTTTTTGTGTGGTGAACCCATCCAGGGGGTCACACACACCCGCTGCCGAGCTAACCCCCTCACAGTAGCTACAAATACTGTAGCTGTTGATTTTTACTGTTGGGGTACTCCAGTAGGTATCCAGTGCCGACTTCTGAACCGGCTCTCGAGTGCTGCCACTGAAACATTTTCTAAGGGAAACCAACAGTGAAGCCGGTTTCATACTGCCAGTGCTCAAGCGTAAATTGTACTGTGCTTTCTCAATGCGTGGTGTGAGAGGGAGTGTGTGAGCAGCAAGCTAAGGAATGGACCGGACCCCCCACTCCTGAGAGCAGCAGCGCCGTGGACCAGACCCCCCATCCCGACTGGACCCCCCCATGACCTGGTCGGACCCCCCACGACATAGAGCGGCAGCGGGTAACCCGGGGACCTACAGCGGCAGCAGAGTGGGACATCGTGGTGCGGGAGTGGGTGTAGTAGTAAAAGTATCACCCCAGAGACGTGGACAGAGGAGGACATCCAGCGGGACCGGGAGGTGGAAGGCTGACAGGGAGAGGCGGCGAGTAAGTGAAGTGCAGACCAGAGGAGAGAGTGTGTGAGACAGAATAGGGAAGCAACGGAACTGAAGGTGACTGACTGATAGTGTCAGATTACAAGGGAAGGCTGTGCAGAGTGACACAGAGACACAAACTACAAAACCTGACTGACAGTGTATTGTATGTACCTGAGTATTGTGTGTACCTGAGTATTGTGAGTACCTGAGTATTGTGAGTACCTGAGTATTGTATGTACTGTGATTACCTGAGTATTGTGTATACCTGAGTATTGTGAGTACCTGAGTATTGTGTGTACCTGAGTATTGTGTGTACCTGAGTATTGTGTGAGTATTGTGAGTACCTGAGTATTGTATGTACCTGAGTATTGTTAGTACCTGAGTATTGTGTGTGTATTGTGAGTACCTGTGTATCGTGAGTACCTGTGTAGTGTGTATGTATTGTTAGTACCAGAGTATTGTGTGTTTTGTGAGTGCACGTGGACTGTGAGTGCACATGGACTGTGATTGTGTGAGTGCTTTAAGTGCACGTGGACTGTAAATGCACATGGACTGTGAGTGCACGTGTGCTGTGAGTGCATGTGGACTGTGAGTGCACGAGTGCTGTGAGTGCAGGTGGACTATGAGTGCACGTGTGCTGTGAGGGCACGTGTGCTGTGAGGGCACGTGGACTGTGAGTGCACGTGTGCTATGAGCGCACGAGAGCTGTGAGTGCGTGTAGATTGTGAGTGCACGTGGACTGTGAGTGCACGTAGGCTGTGAGTACCTGTGTATTGTTGAGTACCTGAGTATTGTATTGTTGAGTAACTGTGTATTGTTGAGTATTAGTGTCAGGAAGCTAATTGTTAGTTAATTTGGACAGGGTATAATCCTCAATCCCCATCAAATTAGTAGGTACGATGCCTGGCAGGTGTGGAGATGCGACTCTGTGTACATCTTGTGGCATCTATGCGTCCCTTGATCATCCGATCGAGGGCAAATACTGCTGTGCAAAATGTAAGCACAATGTTTCCCTGGAAGTCCAGGTTCTGAATCTAGGGAAGCAACTGTCAACACTGAGAAGACCATCCATACTAAAGGAGAGTTGGGATCGTACACGTAAGGTGCTGGCAGGGGTCAGCACAGAGGTTGGTGGAGATAAAGAGGGGCAGGCACCAAAGCAGAGTAGATGTGACAGTCAGGAAAGGTAGAGGGGAACGTGCCAGGGAGGCCGGTCCTGGGTTGAACATCCCAATAAGTACGGCCCGTTGGGTGACATTGGTGAAACCAGTCAGGGACCAGCACTGCTGGAGCCGAGTGACTCCCCTAGCTGCCAGGGGAATAACTCCTCCAGTAAGGGTGGGAGTAAAGCCAAGGGAAAGGAAAGACAGATTCTGGTGGTAGGGGACTCAATTCTTAGAATGACAGAGGGGATAATCTGTCACAAAGACCTGAAGCGCCGAACTATATGTTGTCTACCGGGCACTCGGGTTTCGGCATATCATGGATCTGGTGGACAGATTACTGGGAGGGGCTGGGGAAGACCCTGCTGTCATGGTGCACGTTGGCACCAATGACAAAGTCAAAGGAATATGGAGTGTCCTAAAAAACGATTTTAGGGACTTAGGAGCTAAATTGAGGAAAAGGACCTCCAAGGTAGTATTCTAAGAAATACTACCAGTACCTGGAGCCACACCAGAAAGGCAGAGGGAGATTAGGAAAGTAAACAAGTGGCTGAGGAGCTGGTGTAGTAAGGAGGGGTTTGGGTTCCTGGAGAACTGGGCCGACTTCTCAGTCGGTCACCAGCTCTATAGAAGGGATGGACTGCCCCTAAATGAGGAGGGTGCAGATCTGCTGGGAGTGAAGATGGCCGAAAAGTTAGAGGGGCTTTCAAACTAGTCGATGGGGGGAGGGTCCAGAGGTAGAGATAGTCAGCGCGGAACATATTCTAGAGGGTAGTATTGGGGACATTAGTGGTAGGATGACTAAAGCACCTAAACCCGAGGTAAGTATAGTAACAAGTCCTATTTGCAACCCCAGAACACCCAATAAGGAGAAATGATGCGACCGGTCTAACCTACGTGGCATGTTCACCAATGCCAGGAGTCTGTCGGGCAAGATGGGAGAACTAGAGCTACTGATGTTTGAGGAGGTTTTAGATTTTGTAAGGATTTCAGAGACTTGGTTCAACAGCTCTCATGATTGGCTGGCAACCATTCAAGGGTATTCCCTATATCGCAGGGATAGAGAGGGTAAAAAAGGGGGAGGGGTATTCCTGTATTTCAAAAATGATGTACAAGTGAATGTGAGAGATGACACCACTAAGGGAGCAAGGCAGGAGGTGGAATCCTTATGGGTAGAGCTACAAAAGGAGGAAACCAAGGGCAAAGTAATACTGGGAGTATGCTATAGGCCCCCTAACCAGAGGGAGGAGGCGGAGGTAGACCTCCTATCACAATTTGGATTAGCGGCAAGGATGGGAAGTGTCATCATAATGGGGGATTTTAATTATCCAGACATAGACTGGGTGGAAGGAACCGCACATTCATCTAAGGCTCGTCAATTCCAATATGTCTTGCAGGACAATTTCATGGGTCAGATGGTAAACGCACCAACTAGAAACAAAGCGTTACTAGACCTACTAGACCTACTGATTACCAAAAATACAGACTTGATCACAGATGTAGAAATACGGGGCAATTTAGGAAACAGTGATCACAGGTCAATTAGTTTCAGTATATATCACACAAAGGAAACATAAGGGGAACACAAAGACAATGAATTTCAAAACAGCTAAACTTCCCTAAACGACAAGCCTTGCTAGAAGATACAAATTGGGATAAAATCTTAGGAACACGAAGGAGAAATGGGTATGCTTTAAGAGCATATTAAATAAGGGCATTAGCCCGTGCATCCCAATGGGAAATAAATTTAAAAGAGCTAATAAAAGTCCTGGGTGGCTTAACAACGTAAAAATGCATATAAAAGCAAAGGAGAAGGCCTTCAAAAAATACAAGGCTGAGGGATCATCGTCAGCATTCCAACTTTACAAAGAATGCGACAAGAAATGTAAGGGTTCAATCAGGGCGGCTAAGATAGAACACGAAAGGCACATAGCGGAGAAGAGTAAAAAAAATCCCCAAGAAATTCTTTAAGTACATAAATAGTAACTAATAGTAAAGACTATATACAAGATTTTAGCAATGACAATGGTATCATTACAGTACCTGACCGCGATATTGTGTATACCCGCGGCACGGCATCTGCGATATTCACCCTCCGGGAACCCCGTTTGGGGAGCCAGCGCCGTGCTCTGTCGCTCCTCCCGCTCACCTCCCCCAATAGATTTCTATGGGTGCGCTGCATCTCGTGGGGGGGGGGCGGCGAGCGCGAGAAGCACAGCCTTGCAGTGCCGATTTCCAGCGCGATCCCATCACGCTGAAAATACAATATCGCCGGCACCTACTGTAGCAGTAATCAGCATGGATTCATGAAGAATCGTTCTTGCCAAACCAATCTATTAACCTTCTATGAGGAGGTGAGCTGCCATCTAGATAAAGGAAGGCCCGTAGACGTGGTGTATCTGGATTTTGAAAAAGCATTTGATACAGTTCCCCATAAACATTTACTGTACAAAGTAAGGTCAGTTGGCATGGACCATAGGGTGAGTACATGGATTGAAAACAGGCTACAGGGGTGAGTTCAGAGGGTAGTGATAAATCGGGAGTACTCCTAATGGGCAGGGGTGGAAAATGGGGTCCCCCAGGGTTCTGTCCTGGGACCAATCCTATTTAATTTATTCATAAACGACCTGGAGGATGGGATAAACAGTTCAATCTCTGTATTTGCGGATGATACTAAGATAAGCAGGGCAATAACTTATCCGCAGGATGTGGAAACATTGCAAAAAGATCTGAACAAATTAATGGGGTGGGCAACTACATGGCAAATGAGGTCTAATGTGGAAAAATGTGAAATAATGCATTTTGGTGGCAAAAATATGAATGTAATCTACTCACTAGAGGGAGAACCTCTGTGGGAATCAAGGATGGAAAAGGACCTGGGGGTCCTAGTAGATGACAGGCTCAGCAATGGCATGCAATGCCAAGCTTCTCCAAGTAAAGCAAACAGAATATTGGCATGCATTAAAAAGGGGATTAACTCCAGAGATAAAACAATAATTCTCCCACTCTACAAGACTCTGGTCAGGCCGCACCTGGAGTATGCTGTCAAGTTCTGGGCACCAGTCCTCAGGAAGGATGTGCTGGAACTGGAGAGAGTCCAGACAAGGGCAACAAAACGAATAAAGGGTCTGGAGGACATTAGTTATGAGGAAAGGTTACAAGCACTGAACTTGTTCTCTCTGGAAAAAAGACTCTTGAGAGGGGATATGATTTCAATGCACAAATACCATACTGGTGACCCACAATAGGGATAAAACTTTTCAGCGTAAGGGAATTTAATAAGGCACGCGGCCATTCACTAAAATTAGAAGAAAAGCGGCTTAACCTTAAACTGCATAGAGGGTTCTTTACTGTAAGAGCGGTTAGGATGTGGAACTCCCTTCCACAGGCAGTGGTTTCAGCGGGAGCATCGATAATTTCAAAAAACTATTAGATAAGCACCTGAACAACCACAACATACAGGGATAAACAATATAATACTGACATAAAATCACACACATAGGTTGAACTTGTTGGACTTGTGTCTTTTTTCAACCTCGCCTACTATGTAACTATGTAATGGGCCGGCTGCGGGAGGGAAGGAGGAGGGGCCAAACTTCCAGCTCATTTCACCACGGCGAAGTGAGCTGGAAGTGGGAGCGGGTACCTGTCAAAACCAGGTACCCGCTTCCACCCAAAAGGTGCCAAATGTGGCAGTGGATGGGGAAGGAGGCAGACAAGCTGAGCTTCCCCCATTTGGATGAAGCTCCGCTTTACCTTAAAAATGGGTGAGTCCTTCTTTGAGTGCCCATATCACTGCCTGCATCACCTGGATGCTCCCTATTGGATGTACAGTGGTGGGCGCCTTTCAAAATTCAAAAGACTGAGGAGCAGATGACATGGTGGGGAGGCTGGTTGGCACTGGCAGAGACTGTAGTACTGTCTTCACAATCTGATCAGGCTTTGGTGGGGGACATGGTTGGTGAGTAAAAGGCTGCTAAATAGTAATTTGTAATAGGTCTGCGAATAGGTTGGCGGGGGACTGCAGGAATGGATGGGTAGAGGTTTTTTGGGGGTTTTTTTTGCATTAGAGATGGACTTTTGTTATGTATTATGTAAAAAAAACCTACCTGGTATTCATAGGGAAAGCACAATCTGATGTATGCATAATTGTTGCTTTATTTTTGGCTGAGTCTTTTCACACCTGCTGTTTTTATAGGTTTTATTATTACTTACCAATGTATACATATAGCTGAAACTTTTAACCTTCCATTCATTACCACTGTGGCAGTCTGAGGCCTCGTACACACGGCCGAGATTCTCGTCGAAAAAAACATGTCGTTTTTTTCGACGAGATTCTTGGACAAGAAACTTGTCCCGGCCGAGTGTACAGACGCTTGATTCAAAGAACCCGCAGTTCTTTGAATGGAGCGTACGCGGTGACGTCATCGACTACGACGAGCATGCGCTCGTCACATTCGATGCCGTCGCCGCCATCTTGGTATACCCTACGTATGCCTAGGAAGCTACCGCGCATGCGTCAAATTCATTTTGAACATGCGCGGGCTTCCGGGAGGACAGGTAAGTGTACACACACTCACTTTTCTCGTCGAGAAACATGCCGACGAGAATCTCGACGAGAAAATAGAGAGCAGGATCTCTATTTTCTCGTCGAGATACTTGTCGCTTTTCTTGACGAGAAACCATACACACGAACTCATTTCCCCCTCAAAAAATCTCTGCCAGCAAGTTTCTTGCTGGTTTTTGCCGAGAAACTCGTTCGTGTGTACGAGGCTTTAGGGTCCACTTCAACAGACAAAAACATTTTTTTATTTTTTGTATCGTAAAAAGTAAATCTCCCAAATAAGACATATCCTTAAAAAGAGAAGAAAATGGAAAGCTAACACTGGAAAGAAAAATGATATGGAATGTAAGTTCAGGAAACAACTATAAAAAAATTAATGTTCTCCTAACCTGTTACTCTGGGTTCATCAGTCTTCAATGATCTCATCTATTGTATCCTTTTATTAGTATCCTCTGCTATTAGAATCCACTGCCAAGTCCTTTATTGCACATTTTCTCCTCAAATCAATATTTTATTTAAACACATTTAATTTTATGTTGAAAATAAACCTCTTAATTAAAAAAATGTGCTGTTATTAAAGTAAATATAAACACAATCGCTAAAAAAATGTAAGTGTTAATAATGTTAATTTTTAAAAGTTGTTTTTAAACATATAAAATATACTGCTTTCCTAAAATATTACCTTGTCTTCCTGCCATGAAGGTTCTTAATCAGGCACTTCTAGGAACTGTAACTATTGTAATGAATGGGGTGCCTCTCTCTCTCCAACATTCAACCTGTGAATCCAGTGGGGTGGCTGGAGCCCTAATGTCACAGCAAGTGGTTTGACTGATGCCAGCCGTCATTTAACCACAAAGTGGACCAGAGCCACATGCTGGATTGGTGAGTCTCCATAGCACTGGAGATCGGGTGAATAAAGCAGTTGGAGCTGCTCTTTTGTTTTTAAGAGCTGCTGGGGAACCTTTTTTAGAAAAATGTAACTGAGCTTTAAAAGTCATATTAATATTAGCTTTTGGGAGAATAAGGGCCTACAGTATGTCAATAGGTTTTGGCTTCATGTCTATGGGCAAATGCAGCTTGCTCTCAGGTTCATTCCACTTGAATTTGTCGTTAGTTTGTGACAATCCTGAGATCTTTCACAATTCATCGAAAGATGCTTTTAGACCTTCAGCCAAACTTCTTCTGACATGCATTAGACCTCATGCTAAGCTTCATCAACTTACTTTAAGCTGCTTTTGCATTTCTATTGACTCCCGTGGACCCTTTCCACCAGGCTGAGAAGAGGGCAGAACTTTTGGAAGACTTTTTTGGAGACTCCTTTTATCAGTGGTCCAAGTGCCTTGGGTCGAAGGAGATGTGTTTGTCTATGTGAAAATGATATGTAATCATATCTAATAGAACAGCGTTTGGATATTGACATTACCGTTATACACCTTTACTGGGATGAATTTTGTGAAATATTGTAATCAACACAGCAATATAAAGAGGAAAGGATCACACCGGTATTGTAAATTTAGGGGTGACAATGTGTGGCCAGAGAAATAAGCCGGCCATATATTCAAATCGCGGCCAGTTCAGCAGGAACTGGACAAGATTCGAACCATGTATGGGCAGGCTGAATGTACCCAAGTTGATTGATCAATCAGCTTGGGTACAACCAGCCTGCTGAATTTTATATGCTACCCATTTTACATGTGGTTTTCGTTTGCACACATTTTCAAATATTTTTGAAGCAATAAACACTATATTCTCCCGGCGAGGATAGTTTCCCCATGGCTCCATGGGAGGGATTCAGTGTTGATAAGGGAACCAATGATTTTCTTTTCTGCAACCCATGGCTGCAGGATAGAAAATTGCTCCATCTGTGGCCGGCCTTAGCTCCAAAGTCAACAAAGGCCCATTGACAAAGGCCCTAAATCACCTCCTAAAGTGTCAGTGTCTGCTTGACAAGGTTTCCAGCTACTGCCGGAGGTTTTATTTTACCGTATAGAAGAGAATGTAGAAGTGAGGCTGTGGATGAAAAGGGCCTCAGGTACTGAACTTACTGTACTTCCCATTCCCACCACCATCTGTCCATAACTGAAATAAAAGTTTAGAGAAGACTTAACATTGAACAATTACATATGAAAGATCAGAAAATCTGTAGCTCTTTACAAGACTTTCTGTTTCCACGAGCAGAACGCTCCAGGACATTAACACTTCTCTATTTATAGCTCAAAACACAGCTCAAAGAACCTAAGAAAATCTCAAAGGCACACTTAATTACAGGAATGAACTCTACGGAGAAGACTCAACATCACCTTCCAGCTCCCCCCTCCCTGCTTCCGTTATCATTTAAATGAATTAAAGAAAGAATATGTGTCTTATAACAAAACAGGCAGTGGGTTCTATACTCATTGTCATAACGTTCCAAAAACACACATCTATAGACAATCCAAAAGATTTCTATCTTAATTAAACCATGAACTCATCTTCAAAGAATTTTATACTGTAAAAGGAGTGAAGAAATTGGAAAGATCTGTAGAAATAAAATCCTGTGTCCCACAATGATCTTTGTTGTCTTTTTTACTTTTACATGGATTTCTCCAACAGGCAGCTTTCAAGAAAAATGATCAGCTTGAGATAAAAATCTAATCTAATTATATGCATTAAGTGCAGATGGAAATGTATCTATCCTAATCCTTAAAATACAATATATTTTAATAAGGCATACACATCCGTTTGGAACATGCATAGGTGTTTTCATAAAATGAAAGCACTTGACAATATGTATTATCCAGGAAATTAAAAAGAATCTGTCAGTACAGCACCCCAACCCCCTCACCCTGTCCCTTTTTTTTATATCCCTCTTACCTTCTTTGCAGGGTTATCTTCAAAAAAAAGACACTCATCTGCCCACAAAATCAGTGTTGTCCTGATGCGATCTGCTGCTCCATTTCCACACGCCGCCATCTTACCTTCCTACATCATCGAGAGCAAGCTGTTTCTTATGTGTTTTTGAAGCTGGTTGCCAATGATGGGTTTTGCCAATGATGGGTTTTGCCCTTCAGGCCCTGTGTACCCTTTGCTTATCCAGCCTCCTGGGATATGTGACGAGGATATTCCAAGATGTTGAAGTAGGAACGCGTCATGCCCTAGGTAAGGATGGAGGTGGGGTGGGCTGCAGCAACAAAAAAATATTAAAATGCGAAAAAACACACACAAATTATTTTTTTTTAAATAATGGAGTGTTGCAGTGGCTAAAAGTTTTTTTTTTTAAGAGTGGAAGTCTCCTAACCTTTCTCACATGCATCTCTGTTAAAATGCCCTAAACAGAAGATATGTTTCATTTGAAGTATCTTAACCTCTCCCCCACTTTCTCCTTCCAATTTACCTTTCCTCGCTACCCTTTCCTCTTCTACCATCGTTCTCTTGTTCCACTCTTTCCTTTCCTGTTTCCCTTCCCCCTCCCCCTTTTCTTTCCCTCCTTGTTCCTTCCCCCACTCCCCCCCCTTTTTTCCTCTCCTTTCTCCCCTATCTTCCCCCACTGACCACCTAGCTATCCCCCTTACTATTGTTCCCTTGGATTTCAAGGCTCCCCCATGTTCTGTCCACCCCCTACACCACAGTTTATATATGGATTTCTACCAAGCAATTGGCATATTATATCTTGTCTTTTTTCAGCAATTATTGTTACATTGACATACTTACAGTGCCTTGAAAAAGTATTCATACCCCTTGAAATTTTCCACATTTTGTCATGTTACAACCAAAAACGTTAATGTATTTTATTGGGATTTTATGTGATAGACCAACACAAAGTGGCACATAATTGTGAAGTGGAAGGAAAATTATAAATGTTTTTAATTTTTTTTTACAAATAAATATCTGAAAAGTGTGGTGTGCATTTGTATTCAGTCCCCTTTACTCTGATACACCAAAATCTAGTGGAACCAATTGCCTTCAGGAGTCACCTAGTTAGTAAATAGAGTCCACCTGTGTGTAATTTAATCTCAGTATAAATACAGCTGTTCTGTGAAGCCCTCAGAGGCTTGTTAGAGAACCTTAGTGAACAAACAGCATCATGAAGGCCAAGGAACACACCAGACAGGTCAGGGATAAAGTTGTGGGGAAGTTTAAAGCAGGGTTAGGTTATAAAAAAAATATCCCAAGCTTTGAACATCTCACAGAGCACTGTTCAATCCATCATCTGAAAATGGAGAGTATGGCACAACTGCAAACCTACCAAGACATGACCATCCACCTAAACTGACATGCCGGGTAAGGAGAGCATTAATCAGAGAAGCAGCCAAGAGGTAACTCTGGAGGAGCTGCAGAGATCCACAGCTTAGGTAGGAGAATCTGTCCACAGGACAACTATTATTCGTGTTGGTATCAGGTTATTTTTGCTTTCTGTGTCCTGCTGGAAAGATTTGTCCTCACTTACTATCTTGAAGCTGCAACAGGAGGTGAGAAAAATAAGTGAGGGCAATTCCCATCTCAGTGTGTTGACACTGGAAGATTTTCCCTCACCTCTTGTTCTCATGACAACTCAAAAATGTGGACTTTTCCCTCATTTTCTGTGCCAATGGTCACCAGAACAAATAGAGGAATGAACCTCTCCAGCTGCGGCACCAATTGTAATAAGAACCTGGCAGAGGGTCAACACAATTCAAAACATTTTACCTTTACAAACATTTTAAACTGATAAAGAACTGAACTGATAAAGAAGAGAGGTACTGTATATACTCGAGTATAAGCCGACCCGAATATAAGCCGAGGCACCTAATTTTACCACAAAAAAATGGGAAAATGTATTGACTCGAGTATAAGCCTAGGGTATCCATCTGCATGCCTCACTGTGCCTCACTTTGCCTCTCTGTGTCCATGTCCATGCCTCACTGTGCCTTACTTTGCCCATGCCTCACTGTGTCCATGCCTCACTGTGTCCATGCCTCACTATGCTCATGCCTCACTGTGTCCATGCCTCACTGTGCCCAATCTCCCTACCTGATATCCGGCGCTGTGTGACTAGACTAACGTTTAACATGGGAGTCTATAGAAGGGGTTCCCGGTTTGAAAAGTCGGTGCTCCCCGACCTAAGGTCCCCTGGACAACAACCTTTTCACACTTATAGATGAAGAGCGGGGCTACATTTGTGTCATGTTTGGGGTCCAGGGGACCTAGGGCCAGCCAGTAACGGGTCCCCAAATCACTGGAGAAATTACCGTTTAACATGGGAGTCTATAGAAGGGGTGCCCGGATTTAAAAAATCGGTGCTCCCCGGCCTTAGGTCCCCCAGACAACAAACTTTGCACACCTATAGAGGAGGAGTGGGACTACATGTGTTCCAATTTTGGGGTCCAGGGGACCTATGGCTGGCCAGGATCAGGCGCACAAATTTGAAGATGGACACAGACTCGAGTATAAGCCGAGGGGGTCATTTTCAGCACAAAAAAATGTGCTGAAAAACTCGGCTTATACTCGAGTATATACGGTAAGTAGAATAATATCATGGACGTATTTAGGATTGACGTACAGTTGTGCTCATAAGTTTACATACCCTGGCAGAATTTATGATTTCTTGGCCATTTTTCAGAGAATATGAATGATAACTGAAAAACTTTTTTTTCACTCGTGGTTAATGTTTGGCTGAAGTCATTTATTATCAATCAACTGTGTTTACGCTGAAAAATGGCCAAGAACTCATAAATTCTGGCAGGGTATGTAAACTTATGAGCACAACTGTATTTAGACCTAGCTGGCCATAGATGGGTCTGTTTTTTTATTCAGCCAACAAACAAAACTCATCTGATTCCCTCATCCACACAAGTGAGGTGGATGAAAGAATCAACCCCCACTGGAACATTATATTCTGACAGTCGGTCTCTCGCTGTCAGGATATACAGTGCCTTGAAAAGGTATTCATACCCCTTGAAATTTTCCACATTTTGTCATGTTACAACCAAAAACGTAAATGTATTTTATTCGGATTGTATGTGATAGACCAACACAAAGTGGAACATACCGTATTTATCGGCGTATAACACGCACTTTTTTCCCCTTAAAGTCAGGGGAAAATCGTGGGTGCGTGTTATACGCTGATACTCCGTCGAATTCCCCTGCTGAAAACGAGCGAGAGGAGCGAGCGGAGCCGAAGCCGAAGTACAATCGGCTTTACTCGGCTCCTCTCGCAGTCCCGCCCATCTCTGACTGCGCCGCTGACATAGAGAAAGCCGAGTGTACTTCGGCTAGTCTCGGCTCCTCTCGCAGTCCTGCCTGTGACTGTGAGCAGAGCAGAGTCTAGCCGAAGTACACTCGGCTTTCTCCGTCAGCGGCGCAGTCAGTGGAGATGGGCGGGACTGCGAGAGGAGCCGAGTCTAGCCGAAGTACACTCGGCCCCGCTCGCTCCTCTCCACAGAAATCGGCGCCAAATTTAAAAAAACGCCGGGACTGACACGATCGCAAAGGCACTGGGCAAGGCTGCAGATGGACAGATGGACACTGGGCACGGCTGCAGATGGACAGATGGACACTGGGCACGGCTGCAGATGGACAGATGGACACTGGGCAAGGCTGCAGATGGACAGATGGACACTGGGCACGGCTGCAGATGGACAGATGGACACTGGGCAAGGCTGCAGATGGACAGATGGACACTGGGCAAGGCTGCATGCTGCATTTAAATGTAAGGTTTTTTTCCTTGAATTTCCCTCCTAAAAGTTTTTTTCCTTAAAATTCCCTCCTAAACTTGGGGTGCGTGTTATACGCCGGTGCGTGTTATACGCCGATAAATACGGTAATTGTGAAGTGGAAGGAAACTGATTAATGGTTTTCAATTTTTTTTTACAAATAAATATGTGAAAAGTGTGGCGTGCATTTGTATTCAGCCCCCCTGAGTCAATACTTTGTAGAACCACCTTTCACTGATGTCTCTACCAGCTTTGCACATCTAGAGAGTGACATTTGTGCCCATTCTTCTTTGCATAATCGCTTAAGTTCTGTCAGATTGGATGGAGAGCGTCTGTGAACAGCAATTTCCAAGTCTTGCCACAGATTCTAAGTTGGATTTAGGTCTGGACATTGACTGGGCCATTCTAACACATGAATATGCTTTGATCTAAAGCATTCCATTGTAGCTCTGACTGTATGTTTAGGGTCGTTGTCCTGCTGGAAGGTGAACCTCCATTCCAGTCTCAAGTCTTTTGCAGACTCTAACAGCTTTTCTTCTAAGATTACCCTGCATTTGGCTCCATCCATCTTCCCATCAACTCTGACTAGCTTCCCTGTCCCTGCTGAAGAAAAGCATCCCCACAACTTGATGCTGCCACCACTATGTTTCACGGTGGGGATGGGGTGCTCAGGGTGATGTGCATTGTTAGTTTTCCGGCATAGTGTTTTTTTTTTTTAGGCCAAAATGTTTAGTTTTGATCTCATCTAACCAGAGCACCTTCTTCCACATGTTTGCTGTGTCCACCACATGGCTTCTCGCAGACTGCAAATGGGACTTCTTATGGCTTTCTTTCAACAATGGCTTTCTTCTTGCCACTCTTCCATAAAGGCCAGATTTGTGGAGTGCACGACTAATAGTTGTCCTGTGGACAGATTCTCCCACTGGAGCTGTGGATCTCTGGAGCTGCTCCAGATACCATCTGATTAATGCTCTCCTTGCCTGTCCTGTCAGTTTAGGTGGACAGCCATGTCTTGGTAGGTTTGCAGTTGTGCCATACTCTTTCCATTTTTGGATAATGGATTGAACAGTGCTCCATGAGATGTTCAAAGCTTGGGATATTTTTTTTAAAACCTAACCCTGCTTTAAACTACTCCACAACGTTATCCCTGACCTGCCTGGTGTGTTCCTTGGCGGTTTGTTTACTAAGGTTCTCTAACAAACCTCTGAGGGATTCACAGAACAGCTGTATTTATATTGAGATTAAATCCCACACAGGTGGACTCTATTTACTAATTAGGTGACTTCTGAAGGCAATTGGTTCCATTAGATTTTAGTTAGGGGTATCAGAGTAAAGGAGGCTGGATACAAATTCATGCTACACTTTTCACATATTTGTAAAAAATTTAGAAAACCATTTATCATTTTCCTTCCACATCACTATTATGTGCCACTTTGTGTTGGTCTATCACATAAAATCCCAATAAAATACATTTACGCTTTTGGTTGTAACATGACAAAATGTGGAAAATTTCAAGGGGTATGAATACTTTTTCAAGGCACTGTAAGTACATTAGCATATCTTAGTGCAACTGAAGATGGGTGAATCTCGCTCCCAGGGAGGCATCTATTTTTTTTACAGAGCTCAGTAATTCAAGCTGAAGTTTACACAACTAAATCAATTTGAGTAAATCCTCCCTCTCTCTGGCTGATCAGAAGGGGCTGTACAAAGTTTCAATATCAGAAAGACAGTCTAAAGGCAAATAGCTTCTGCCCTCTATTTTTTTTACTAAGCGTGTCATGGTGCATCCTGTACTAGCTTTTTTTAACAAAATGAAATTAAAATTATAAAAAAAAGTATTTAAAACATGCATTTGAAAAACAAAAAATTTAAAATAAAATTGCCCCAAACCGTTTCTCTAGAAGAGTATTCCTGAATCACAAGGGCTTAGAGGTAAGGAGAGGACGTATGGACACAAATTACTTTATTTTCTTTATTATGAATACACTGTATCTGCTCATAAACACTTACCACAAGGTTCCTAAATAGGAATAAACTCAGTGTTTGCTCCGAACGAAAATTTGAACCAAACACCGTTCGTACGTTCATCTGAGCACCAAACATTTAGGACGTTCACCGCAGACAAACGTGACAGATTCCGGCTGGTTGGTAAGGAAGCAGAGTCTGCTTGCAACTGCTAGATTCTTGGCCCATTCACTTACATAGTCATAAATTCCCAGCCACGTAAGCAAATAGGTAAGGACTAGAGCTGGTTACATCATTGCCTAAAAATGGCCACATGGTCATAGTTAGGAAATGCTGTCAATGGTTGTAAAGGAAGCAGTGGCTGCTGACAGCTGCCACGTCCTTACCAACCACTGATGTCACCCTGCCCATTCCCTTACATGGTCAGAAATCCCCGGCCAGGTAAGCTAATGGGCAGGGAAAGGAGCCTTACATTATGGCCACATGGTCATACTTGGGCAATAACACTATCCCTGCCCCTTTCTTTATATATCCAATGATAGATTGGGGAGCTGTCATTTGGCTAGTGTCACCATCAGGGATCGGTAGTCTGTGGCAGATCATCAGTTTTTTTTTTCCGTGAGTCAACGGTGGTGAGACACTTTTTTTGGAATTGTATTTTTTTTATAATAAAGGATGTTTGGGTGTCTTTATTTGTAGGCTACAACTTTTTTTCTGAAAGAGTAGAGCTACTATGTACTCCAAATTCATTCATGTGGGGGGGGGGGTATCTATCGGCCCCCTTATTATATGGGGGCCACACTGCACAGGAACTTGTATATATACATAATCCTGCACTTCCGGGTAGCAGGCGCGAGTGCAGCAGGACTCGATGTCTGCTGGCACCCGCTGATCATTCGGTACACAGGCAGAATGGCAGTCTTACTAGTAAGGAAGGCATAGATCCTGTGTTCCTGCAAAGCAGGAACATGGATTCATGTCTTCCCCTAGTCAAAGCACCTCCCACACTACACTAAAACACTGGCTAGGCACACAGTTAACCCTTTGATCGCCTCTGTTGTTAACCTCTTCCCTGCTATTGTCATTAGTAAAGTGTCAGTGCATATTTTTAGCACAGATCACTGAAATCGTGTCATTGGTTCCCAAAAAAGTGTCAAAAGTGTCAGTTAGTGTCCGAATTGTCCACCGCAATATCGCATTCCTGCTATAAGTAGCTGATTGCCGCCCTTACTAGTAAATAAAATAAATACAAATAAATAAAAATTCCATAAATATATCCCATAGTTTGTAGATGCTATAATTTTGTGCAAACCAATCAATAAACGCTTATTGGGATTTTTTTTCTACCAAATATATGTAGCAGAATACATATTGGTCTAAATTGATAAAGAAATTTGATTTTCACACATATATCAAATATGGTATCACATGACTTGTACGGGATCTGCCAACATGTTTCTCGGTCATTACCGCTTCTTCAAGGCTTATTCCTCCATATGTGAATCACAAAACATCTATGTAGTTGGATGTGTTCAGGCTAAGGGAAGACCAAGAAAGGAAAAGACACTTTGCCACACTGATATGGAGCATATATGAGACTTGGTCACCGTATATGATGTAGATTCTAATAAAGAGCACACCTGCAAAGAGGGGTGGCAAAAGCACATTGGTTCAAACTCTAATAGATGAAAAACAAGCTGGGAGGGCACTTCTAGATGCAACACCAATCAGAATTAATGCACCTGCAAACCCAAAACAGAAAGTGTTTAATTCAATGTCTGGTCCATCAAGTGGGGGCAAATCAGCACTAACACCCAAGGCATCAAAGAGGCTCCACAGGAGATGTGTGTCTGGGTCTCCCGAGAGCCCACTAGTCCAGCATGTTTTGTTTTTTTTTTATTGTTGGTCGTTTTTTTGTTTATAGCGCAAAAAAATAAAAACTGCAGAGGTGATTAACCACTTAAGCCCCGGACCATTTCGCTGGCCAAAGACCAGGCCACTTTTTGCGAATCGGCACTATGTCGCTTTAACTGACAATTGCGCGGTCGTGCGATGTGGCTCCCAAACAAAATTGATGTCCTTTATTTTGGTGGTATTTGATCATCTCTGCAGTTTTTATTTTTTGCGCTATAAACAAAAATAGAGTGACAATTTTTAAAAAAATGCAATATAATTGCTATAATAAATATCCCCAAAAAATATATAAAAAAACATTTTTTTCCCTCAGTTTAGGCCGATACGTATTCTTCTACATATTTTTGGTAAAAAAATACAAATGAGACGGGCGCAGGCGCACTTTATAAACCTTTAGAAACGGTGAGCATGCCGTGACTGGCGGCTCCGGCCAATCAGCTCCAGAGCCGCGATACCCGTGACATCGCAGGCTTCGGTTTCAGGTAAGTGACACATAATGGGCTACTATGCGATGCAAGGAAACAAAGAGGAGGTAAAACACATCAGGGTTTACTTCCTCAGTCATAGACTGCTATGAAAACTTTGGCTTTGTTCAAGTGCCACTTACAGCTAAGGGTTGCCAGTATTACATTTTCCTCCTACCATTCCTTAGACAATACAACGTTGACCAAGAACCTGTGGAAAGCCACTGCCCAATTCTCTCTACAAAACCCCTAAAAGGGACCTAGAATCCATAAAATAAAGATAACATCCAGTCCAATGGTTAAATCAGTATGTTTTTATTCTGTATTATCATGTCCATGTTCTCCTACATTGTTCTCTGCCACATAAACTGTCCTGAGTTTTATCATTTGGTATTTGCCATAGTGAAGATAAGGTGGCACAAGTAGTATGTGTTCCAAGTGTAGCGGGGTCTCCTTTAAGACCTCACGGACTACGTTACCCAGAACCCCTTTTGGCACCCAAGGTGCAATTGCCAACCGCAGAGACTCATGGGTGGGGTATAAAAGGAAAGGGTGAGGCTAAGCCCGGCCTCTTTGGACACCACGCGGCTAGCAAGAGGACTCCCTGTGCGGACCTGCTACAAGTGCAAGGCCCAAAGCCTGGGCCTTGCGCACTTCCAAGGAGCCTTCCACCCCACTGCGGAGCCTGTGTGGCACCTGATCTCTATCGGCTTGACGGACATCAGTTGGACCGGAGACCTGGCTGTCGCAGACCCTGTGTGCGGAGACACAGCGGTGGAAGTCACGGACTAGGACTGAGTCCGGAGTGGTGAGAGAGCACCTGCTCACAATCATAGCCGAGTACTTTGTTTAGGCCTATTGACTACCTAGGCCCATCGTGCTATACTTGCTGTCCTGACCGGAGACTAGTTCCAGAACTGAATTATATAGTCTCCGGGGAGTTGTTTCCATTACCATAAACCGTTACTTGGATTTACAAATTGTTGTTCCTGTATGTGCACTACCAATCATCTTGCATGCGAAGATTCCTCACCTTAAAACTGAGCTTTAACCAAGTCAGGCCTGACTGGAGGGTAGAACTTTACTGAGCGCCATATTGCTCACGGGGAGAATAGCTGCACGCAGTGTATGATCTATTTCTATACAGTAGTTGACTAGTGTCATTATTATTGCAGGGCTCTGCATGTATGAGATGTATTGTATTGATGATTGACTTTTATACTCAAAGTAAATCTGATATAGTTAATCATTCCGGTATTAGTGTCAATTACTATAATTTACCACCATTTGCATTACTGTGGGATTGCTCTTAGACTAGTACAGAGCTATACTAATACATCATTCCCTAGACTAGCTGTGCCAGAGGAGGGTCAAGTAGATTGCCGGGGGTTGGCAGTACTGTGTACAGGGCCCGAAACAAAACCAGCGGCTCTCTTAGTTTGGGGGTATCGCTACACAAGTTTTACGTACCCTGCATAATGACACATCACACTAAAACAGTAAACTATAGTGAGCAAATGATAGGTGAGTTCCTGAGGGCCTTTAAATGTATTTATTGTCCTGAAACATGTCCATGCAGCAATAAAACAAGCTTACTGGATGTATCAGGAAACCTGTTTACTGTCTATTTTCCAGCAGTGAAATCAGCAAGTTCTCGAGACACCCACCAGTATTAACACGTCTACAGACTATTAGAGAAGGAGCTGTCTATAAATTGCCACCCGAGTTGTGTCTTCAGGATTTACAACCTCAATAATCCTCTTAATGGTGTGATTCCTGGATACATATAGATTTAAAGGCTTCTTTTACAGCAAAGGGGACGTCCATGTCTATAAATGGTGTATCTGTATTTGCCTTGTGGTCGTTCTTACTGGAAGGTATCCTTTCATGTTAGTACACAGCATCAGAAAATAACACAAACAAGCTCTGATCGTCCATATTGATGACATAAAGACTGTTATTTGTGCACAAAAAAGAAAAAGAAAATAAAAAAGACCATATAAAGTGAAATTTTTTGCTGCATTTGTGGCTGTATTGGTCTATCAATACTTAACTGCACCATTAACTACAATGAATTATTACAACCTTTCGTCAGCTATGTATAAGAGCAATATAAGGATCTAGACATGTGCCGAATGAAAAGATTTGTTTTGTTACTTTTCGATTTGTTATTTGCATACATTTGTTTAGTTAAGTTTGTTTAATTTGTTTTTGGAATTTGTATAGTTTATTCTAATTCAAATTTTTCGATTTTGAATCGAATTCCATTGGAATTGCATTCTAATTGAATTCCATTCTATATCAAATTTAAATTTTGGAAGATGGTTATATTCTATTCCCTTTTCTATTTTTTTTTCTATACTGTTCTTTTCTATTATATTCTTTTCTTTTCGATTCTATTCAAAATCAAATTTATTCTATTCAAAATTCAAATAAATTTTATTTGAAATTTCAATTTCAGAAAACAGTCATATTGTTATATTCTTTCTATTTTATTCTATTTTTTTCTTATGTTTATTCTATTCTATTCTTTTCTATTCTGTTATTTTATTTCCTATTATATTCTTTTCTATTCTATTCTATTCTTTTCTATTCAAATTTATTCTATTCAAAGTTCGAATTTTAGAAGATCGTTATATTCTTTCTATTTTATTATATTATATTATATTATATTATATTTTTTATTCTATTCCTTTATTTTCTATTCTATATTATTTTATTCTGTTCTTTTATTTTCTATTCTATTTTGTTCTGTTTTACTCCATTTTTTTATTTTCTATTCTGTCCCTTTTTTTGCTCCAGTGAATATCTAGTGTTCCCATGTGCTAGCAACATGATCCCTCAGGAGAGACATTGCACACCACATGAGAACATTGCATACCGCACCTGGATCATGTTGCTAACACGTGGGATCGTAAGATATTCACTGGAGCTGTCACCTGCATTTATAACTACTATGACACGGAGACCCATATCCCTCTGGGGGTTTGCATGTGTGTGCCTTGGGTTTCCATCGGTCACTGCCACAGCTGTCAGGACAGACTCATCCCTGGCAGCCCTCAATTTGCAACATTGCATGCTGAATCTGGAGCTGACTTATACGCACCTTGCATCCGCTCCTAAAGAAGTGAAGTGAATTCCACAAAATGCACGCATCAAGTTTTTTTAGATGCATTACAATTATGTGTTTACAGCTTAGATTATCAGCAACTTTCTGCAATCATTAATGATTTTAATATATATTTTATGATAAGGATTACAAGCTAGCTCACAATAACTTTACTTTATACTGCAATGTCTTATTCATCACATCTGTGTATATATATGAATTACAATGATAATATGCTTTCATGATATCTGTATATACATGAAAGAATAAATGTGCCACCATGCATTTGACCACTTTACCAGCTATGTGTCACCTGCTTTTTTTAAAGTCCCAAACCTTTTCCTTTTAAATTTCAAATTCAGGGATGGAGGCGTATGACTATAGTATGTCATGGGCCTCATTTAAAGTCCCAGAACCCCTCATTTACCCGCGCAGTTATTTCCCAGTTAGGCATCATCATCCTGCTTCTAACATATCAATACATCATTAGGTGGCCCTGCTCTCTACAGCATTAGGATGCACTCATCCACCAGAGAGCGAGACATAGATACCTGCAAAAAAGGAATGTATAAAGTAAGGTATGTAAGAGTGCTAAGATGCTCTAACAGGGGAGGGGCGGAATGATGGGGGGAATCATAAACATATTCTTTTAACATGTTTCACCCTTGGTTTGCTCTATAATTATGCCCTTATTAAGGGGGAACGCCTGGCATGTTGTACATGCTGCTTGTCACAATGACTTGGAATATATCTTAAATGCTAAGTTCATCTTTTTTTCTTTTTTTTTTTTTTCTAAATTCCAGCTCCCCTATGTACCAATATAGCATTAATGTACTTATTTTGCAACAAAAAAATGAAAGAAAGCAGCTTTCCATTTATTCTACACAGGCTTACCTCACTCTCTTCATAACTGTTTAACCACTTCTCCACCAGGCCTATTCTGGCACTTCTCTCCTTCATGTAAAAATCATAATTTTTTTGCTAAAAAATTCATCAGAACCCCCAAACATTATATATATATATATATATATATATATATATATATATATATATATATTTTTTTTTTAGCAGACACCCTAGGGAATAAAATGGCGTTCATTGCAACTTTTTATCTTGTACGGTATTTGCGCAATAGTTTTTCAAACGCCCTTTTTTGAGAAATAAAACGGTTTCACAAATTAAAAAATAACAAAACAGTAAAGTTAGCCCAACTTTTTTGTATAATGTGAAAGATGCTGTTACGCCGAGTAAATAGATACCTAACATGTCATGCTTTAAAATTGCGCACACTCATTGAATGGCGCCAAACTTTGGCACTTAAAAATCTCCATAGGCAATGCTTTAATTTTTTTTACAGGTTACTATTTTTGAGTTACAGAGGAGATCTAGTGCTAGAATTGTTGCTCGCACTCTACCGCACACGGCGATACCTCACATGTGGGGTTTGAACGGCGTTTACATATGTGGGCGGGACTCACATGCGTATTCGCTTCTGAGCGCGAGCTACCGGGGACAGGGGCGTTTTACTTTCTTTTTTTTTTTTCTTTTTTTTTTCTTTTGACACTTTTTTTTACGTGTTATTTTTTGATCACTTTTATTCCTAATACAAGGAATGTAAACATCCCTTGTAATAGGAATCATTGTGACAGGTCCTCTTTATGGAGAGATGCGGGGTCAATAAGACCCCACATCTCTCCTCCAGGCTGGAAAGCATGAGATCGGTGAAAAAAAATTCACCGATCTCATGCTGACTTCCGGGTACCGGGCGTGATGTTACAACGTCGCGCCCGGGACTCCGACGGACATAGAGATGACTGGTGACCATCTGGTCACCGGAAATCTCTATGATCTTCATGCGACGCCGGCCGATTCGTTCTCCGGGCCCCCGATGGCACGGGAGAGCCCGGAGAAGCACCGGATGGCGGCTGGAGGGGGGATGTCCCCTCCAGCTGCCTATAAGAACAATGAAGCAGCGGAACTGCCGCTATGATCATTATTATGGTGCGCAGAATTGCCAGCATGACAGAATGATATCTGAATGATGCCTGTAGCTGCAGGCATCATTCAGATATCTCCACTCAAAGTCAAGGTTGTCATATGACGTCCTTGGTGGAGAAGTGGTTAAACATACTCCTCCATTACTTCTGCCTTACTTCCTAGTCAGACTTTAGGTCATGACACAGGAAGGAGTTAATTAGCTGATCTCATTAGCACACACCCTGTATCATCTACCCTCAGCTGGTCAACTCTTTCCTGTTTTTCGTGACCTAAAGTCTGACCAGGAAGTAAGGCAGAAGTAATTGAGCAGTGTGTTTAAACAGCTATGAAGTTAGGTAAGCTGGTGTAGAATTAATGAAAATCTGTTTTATTTTTGCTATATTGGTACATAGGGGAGCTGGAATAAAAAATAAAAAAAAGGTGAACTTGGCCTTTACGACGATTATTGGGTGCTATTCTGTCTGTAAGGAAAGAACTTGATTCCCAGTTTAAGCCACCTCCCTGGCCAGAGTTTTAGCCAAGGCAGCCTGGAGCGTCACACATGAGTGGAAGAATCAGAACCTCGCCAAGACCTTTCAGCACCAAGGTCTCATGGCTCCCTGTGGGCTGTATAATGAAGATCTCAGAGGAGCAGTGATGGATAAATATAAGAGGGCATTTAAAGAACAATTGTACTAATTGTAGTTATCCTTTAATGTCATTTTCTGCCCACATGACAGGGACCATTTAAAATAGGTTCATTCTGTGTTGTATAATGCTGTAATGCCTTGTGGAGGAAGCAGCTAGAGTTGATTAAGTTAATTCAGGACTTGTGTTTTATTAAACAGGAAAGCCATAATTGTGCAAAACTTCATAGAGCGCAGCACAGTCTAGTACATAAAATATGTAACAGAATGTCAGGCACAAGAAGTTTCTATTCAATCCCAAACATCCTAATTGGTCTCTAGGCTTCCCAATCCCCTAGTGTAATGTTCCTTGCTGCATTGGGTACATAGCTATATGTTAACACATATTCTGCGGTATTGGAAGAGGAATTGACAAGGAAGACACACACATCGCAAGACAATGAAACATATTTTTCCCTCCTAAAATCTTCATGTGTGGGAACCTCAAAGTTTCACAGAAAATCCCTCACTCCTGCAGTGAAAATGTCCTCTTGAAACATTTTTGACATTAATCACTTCAAAAAGAAAACAAACTAGGTCCGTCTCGCTAGCCTTGTTCCACTCTCTTCCCATTTTTTTGTCTAAAATGTGCTTTCCCTATGGAAACATCAATAAACTGGCGCTGACAGCTCTTCTTGCTGTTGTAATTTATTGATGAACCAAATAAAATCTGTTACAAATTTATGGGCCTTTAACTTTTATGGTAATTTTGTAGTGCATTAATTTTAGTGGCAGAGCACTTGTAATAAATATTTCACTGCAGCTCTTCCTGTGCCTCTAGTGTCTGGAAATAGAGCTACAGTTGGAAAATAATTTGGATGTTTCTGACAAAAAGAGAATTAATAAAAATGAAGAAAAAAAAGCAAACAAAAAATAACGAAATAATAGGTTTTTTGATGGAGGCTGTCACTCACCAATTCACATACATGTTTTAGAGAGGTATAGATCAACTTCTTCAGCTTGAGTTGGGGAATGACTACTTCTATGCATAAAAATTAAAAATAGATGTGGCGCTACCTCCAAAGTGCTTAATATAATGTTAAAGATTTAGTGAACACAGCAACAGACTATCCGATTAAACATAAATAAGAATGTGAAGCCTCTTGGCAGTGATTCCAAATCTACAGTGTTGTGAAAGATCAATATGAATGATCAAATAACACAAATAAATAAATATGGACAATATACAACACTGATGAATATAAAGCAGTGTCCGTCAAAAATATCGAACAGAATACATTCCATTTAAAAGAATAACATGCCAAAGGTCAGTTGCAATCAATAAAATACATGTGCAAAAATAATGGTGAGATGATTGATAGAAGAGAGTGAGAAAATCCAAGTGCAAATAGGCATCAACTCTTAAAGTAATATGGTCACACTTGCTTCCACCATACAGAACCCACCAGAAGTGTGTCCTAGCAGCTCCACACAAGGGTCTGACAGCGCTTTTCAGTATGTACAATCCTTAGCGGCAGATTACAGTGCACTCTCATCTCCTCAAATCACAAACCAGGGACGAGATGAGTGGGGCAGTGTTAAGATGGTTAGTATTAATAACTCTCCGACTGTGCCGTACTAATACTCCTCTTCTCCATTTAATCAGGGCCATACAAAATAAAGGGAATCTCCATAGTGCAGTGTGACAGGAGGGTCACTTTGGACACAGGGTGAGCCAGGAAACCATGGACATTAAGAAATATATCTTGGACTACCTAAAATGTAATATTTATCCACCATATCCCCAAGGATATCTGTAAAGGACTATTTACTGTTTCTGAACTCAACAGGTTAATTGAGAGATACTGAGGTGTTCAGCCTCAATCACCTGTCTGCCTAGTGATTGAGGCTGAATTGTGATTTATGGGAATTAAGCCTATAATTATAGGTTGTGGAACTAGCAGCAGACGGGTTAATTGAAGAGATATTGATGAATCACCTGCATACTTGTGTGTATTGTACTCAACAGACAGACCGGCTACAAAACCCTTTCATTGTAAATATGTATTGGGTCTGTTCTGTTGTGGGTGGAGCTGGACCATTGTTCATGTTAAACTAATGCAGTATTGGATGGGTATAAACGTTACAATGTTTTTTTCAATAAATTCATTCGATCCTAGGAAGATACAGAGTGCGTCTCGTTCTTCCAGAAGGATTAATTCCTATGGGAAGGGGTCGTCTGGCTGTGGAGGATCGACAGGGAATTTGTGTCCAGGAGAGGGAAGCTATCTAAACGGCGTTACCCCCTTTCGTATTTGGGGTGCCGTTACACTGGTTGGCAGCAGTGGGATGCTTCCTGCAGTCTGGGACATTCAAACCTCCACCTGGATCCAAGATCAGGATAAGCAGACTTTGGTCACACCAGCGGAGATATGGATCTGGCATCAGAGTTCCTGGGGCTGCTGCAAATCGTCCTTTCAGCATACACCAGGACTGTGTCTGCGGATGAATACCTGGAGCTCAGGCAGCTGATTCAGGTGGAGCTCTGGATTGGAGCCCTCCAGCTCGCTGGTATAAAACAGGGCAAATGCTTTCCAACCCCTGAACAACGGGCCAGTGACCAACAGGCATTGCGGATGGCATTCCTGGGAGAGCGGCTCCAGGAGCAATGGGTGACTGAGTTGGACAGGCTGGTCCA
This sequence comes from Rana muscosa, assembly GCA_029206835.1. Lineage (NCBI taxonomy): Eukaryota > Metazoa > Chordata > Amphibia > Anura > Ranidae > Rana > Rana muscosa. The sequence goes on along the minus strand of CM055120.1, from coordinate 363,364,762 downwards.
GCAGGAGATAGAGCTGGACAGTCGTTATCGGGCTCTGCAATGGCACGCAGAGCAGGGATATTTAAGAGAGACAACAGAATGCTCTCTGGAGGGATATGACTTTGGCGGCCCTGGATTGCTGTGGGAGAGCCTTACAGATTGTTTTGTGTTTGGCGATGAAGGGGAACCTACCCTTGAGGACCTGCGAGAATACAGAGAGGCTACGCTTGGTCTTTCAGGGGTCTTAGAGCATAAACCTGATCTAGACTATTTGTTAAGGAAGGAACAGCATCTGGAAAGGGGATACAGGAAACTGCTAGAATGCGTTCAGCAGCATGCCAGAGAATCGGCAGTGGAAAATCTAAAGATTGCCATCCCTAAAGCCGAAGTGGATGATATGGAGTTCCAGGGAGCTAGCCTGGCTGAAGAATCGGCAGTGGAAAATCTGAAGATTGCCACCCCTAAAGCCGAAGTGGATGATATGGAGTTCCAGGGAGCTAGCCTGGCTGAAGAATCGGCAGTGGAAAATCTAAAGATTGCCATCCCTAAAGCCGAAGTGGATGATATGGAGTTCCAGGGAGCTAGGGCAGTTGGCTCATCTCCCCAGCCACAGATTACAGAAGGTATGGACTTAAGGGACTGTTCAGAGGATGTTATGGATTATGCATCGCCTGCCCAAGTACTGGCAGCAGGACAGAGTACTGCAGACCCCTGCTCTACACCTGTGGCAGTTTTGGAGGCCCGAGGTGAGAAGGTGATGGTTCCTCTTTCCCAGGGGATTTCAGAGATGCAGGGGGGAAAAGCAGCTCTTTTCCCTCCCCAACAGTTAGCCAGAGCAGATGGTGTGGAGTCCCCAGCAGAAGTCTTGGCAACAGGGCAGAGTGATAGCAACCTCTGCCCAGCACTTGAAGCAACTGTGGAGTTTCAGGGAGCCGGGGCAGTTGGCCCCTCTCTCCAGCAACAAGCTGAGGTGGTAAAGCTTTTACCCCCAGCCGAATCACTGGCAGCAGGGCAGAATACTACTGGCCGCTGCATACAACTGCAACTTGAGCGGATGTCAGTGGATGGGACTACGGTCTCCACTCACAGCAACCCAGCGGAAGAGCTGGCAACAGAGCAGAGTGCCGCGGGCCTCTGCTCTCAACTAACGGAAGAGGAAGTTCCTGTGGCACTGGATGGGACTTCGGTCCTCACTGACACAACCCCAGAAAATGGTGTGACACTGGGACAGGAGGATGTCAGCCTTGCTTTGCAAGCACTGGGGGATTTTCACCTACCACAAGGGGATGGGACTTGTATACCCCAGGGATGCTGGGCAGTCAGCCCAGATCCCCAACAGCATGACGGACTGAGCCCAGTCACCCTGTCTTCTCCCCAGCGGCAGGGTATGTTCTCGGAGAGAGGTGGAGGTTGGCTGGGTAAGTAATGCCCTGTTTGGAGCAATGTATTTGGGGTACTGTGCGAATACCGGCATTAGAAGAATGGACCTATGGACTAACTTCGGAGTCAACCCGTCTGGGGTCACCTCCTGTGTTAGTCTCCTGCCGAAAGGGGAGATGTGTGACAGGAGGGTCATTTTGGACACAGGGTGAGCCAGGAAACCATGGACATTAAGAAATATATCTTGGACTACCTAAAATGTAATATTTATCCACCATATTCCCAAGGATATCTGTAAAGGACTATTTACTGTTTCTGAACTCAACAGGTTAATTGAGAGATACTGAGGTGTTCAGCCTCAATCACCTGTCTGCCTAGTGATTGAGGCTGAATTGTGGTTTGGGGGAATTAAGCCTATAATTATAGGTTGTGGAACTAGCAGCAGACGGGTTAATTGAAGAGATGTTGATGAATCACCTGCATACTTGTGTGTATTGTACTCAACAGACAGACCGGCTACAAAACCCTTTCATTGTAAATATGTATTGGGTCTGTTATGTTGTGGGTGGAGCTGGACCATTGTTCATGTTAAACGAATGCAGTATTGGATGGGTATAAAAGTTACAATGTTTTTCTCAATAAATTAATTCGATCCTAGGAAGATACAGAGTGCGTCTCGTTCTTCCAGAACGATTAATTCCTATAGGAAGGGGTCGTCTGGCTGTGGAGGATCGACAGGGAATTTGTGTCCAGGAGAGGGCAGCTATCTAAACGGCGTTACCCCCTTTCGTATTTGGGGTGCCGTTACATGCAGTAATTTGTAAAAGCAAAGATTTATTGAACAGTAGTAACTTACATATAAGTCCGATGGGGCATGCACACGGTGGGAATATCCGACCAAAAGCTCCCATCTGACTTTTTCTGTCGGAAATTCTGACCGTGTGTACATGGCAAAAGAGTTTGGAGACTATGCTATGCAGCCATCTGTTACTGTAACTGAGTCACAGAGACGTTGCTATGAAGAGTCCATGTTTGTGCAGCTTTCATAACCAGACTCTGTAGTGTGTGCATGTTCTTTGCCCTTCTGAACCTGTTTTTTTTTTTATAATTCTGCAGACCTGTTTTCCAGTATTGCTTCTAACTATACATCTGGTAAGTAAAATGCATTTTTCAGTTATTCTCTGTCTGATCATTCAGCCTATTACTTAGGCAAAAAAGAGATAAAAGAATCCTAGAATCCACTCTCACCAAAGGAATTTATTAATTAATGAAGTACCAGCCGATTCGTCAGGCTTATTATTTAGGCTGTTAAATAAAGTTAGGGGTAACCTCCCTATGCTCTACCTATTTACTGCGAGTGTGTATTTTCATTGTTACTGACAGGATCACCAGGTAATTTTATGTGAAAAACGTATAAAGAAAAAATGAATGCAGCTACCACATCCAAGGACCAGTAGCCTACAATAAATTATATTTTTGTTTTTCGGTTTAGATACACTTTAAACCAAAGTCCTGCTTTTTGTAAGATCAGTGTTCTTCTTTAGGCAGGATTAGTAAGTGGAAGAAGCCATTTGCAAGTATAGAGTTGCTCTGTTTTTTTTTTATGACGGGAACATGTCAAACCTTCCAACACGAAGGCAAGAAGTGTCAAACATTTCAGAAGAGCAATATGTAAAATAATAGGAATACTAACAAGTCTCCGTGCTATGATCTTATTTTTATTCCTAGCTCAGATGAATGATTAGACCATGCAAGAGAAGTTTTATGCATGAAGGAATGCAGAGACATTCCTGCCCCAAATCCCCTTCAACAGCACAATTTCAGCACTCCGGGTTCTCTGTTCACTTTTATGAATTTGAATTAGGAAAACTGGATAACCCTACAGGGCTTTTTGTAATCAATATCCATTTATGTCCATCCATCTCCATTATCAAAACACTGAGACAAGCCAAAGAAAGTATGGTGGATTGTGTCCTGCGGAACTGATATTACATGCTATACCTGTGAAAAAAATTCAGCAATGGATAAAATAACATTTTTGGAAATGTGATCTGCTTGTACAGTTTGATTGCTCCACTAAAATTCTTCATTAACATAAAGTGTGGTTTACAGATTTATTAATTAGCTGCAAAGCAGCTGTTGGTTTCATGAACTAGTTCTTCTTCGTGTAGTCAATCTAAGGTGCAGAGCCATGTCAGTTGTTCTGAGCAATTGACACAGGAAATAAGAAATTTATTTGAATAAAATACTGTGTGGATTTCTTTCGAATGTAGACCCTTTCGAATATTTTGCCAAATCTCCTACCGAATTGGATGATAATTTTGGCATATTGCTGATGATTCTCAAATGGACAAACCTAACGGTTCTGGCATCAACCTTCTAACTGATGAAGATTCTAGTTGAAAGCAAAACCCTCTAAAATCCCAGCTGTTGAGTATATTCATTTGTCAAAGTATTTATATTTATGCAAAAATCTCTGAATGTGGTTTTGGAACTCTTTTTCAGTTCATACTCAGAGATATATAAAAGGATCTTTAAGTGGGGTTATTGTCCTCTCTTAAAGTGGAACTAAACTTACCGATTTTGCTGTTTTCCAAAACATTCACATTCAAGGCATTCCTTGAATGATAACGGTTACATTTGCTATTATGTCAGCTCTCAACTGAACTGTCAAGTCATCAAATGGTTGGTGTCAAAGCTCATCACATGTGCAGCACCAAGGGAACTGCAGATCAAACAGAAGCTAAAAAGACCGCTTCCTTGGCTGTAAAGAATGGGAGGGTTTAGTTCCACTTTAAGGACTTCTCTGCATGGTCAATACTCCCTCTTGATTTGTAGTTTTACCCCAGTTAAGAAAAAAAGCACATTAGCATAAAGGTAGTAGAAGCGCAGTGGTCTCTGGGAATGTAACAAGAGAACAATGAAGAATAGACATTTTTGTTCTCTTAAAGGGTAAATTCATATTTGTAGACTTTTTTTTTCTTTCTATAAACTCCAGCTCCCCTATGCACCAATATAGCATCCATGTACTTTTTTTGCAACAATATCAAAAACAAAAGTGCGCTCCCACTATGCTAGATGTGAATGGGGCCTGAAAGTGAAATTGGTGCGTTTACCCAAGAACAATGAGGCTCCATTCACATCTGGGTATTTCCTTGCATTTCAGAAATGAGCTGCACCAAAAATTGCAGTAAAAAATGCACCAAGCTCCACTCCACAAAAAAAAAGCATGCGTGAATGCGAGTTCCCGCTATGCAGAGTTGTGAACAGGGCTTGACAGCGGAGTGTTTCTGTCCACTCACTCCTATGTACTTGTATAAAGATGGTGTTTTATTTTATTTTTTAATATATATTTATCCTATATGAATTATCAGCCAACATATGCCATTCTTTTCTCCTTTTTATATAGAAAGAATGTTTTATACAAATATATATATTTTATATTTGTCTACACATATTTTATATATATATTTATAGTAGTACTAGTACTAACAATCAATGATATATCCTATGCAATATAATAACTAAGCAAGGACACAGTAATGAATTGTAATAGGTAAAGTGTTTTACTTATTTTCTCAATATGGATAAAGGGGGTAACAGTAATCACAGTTCAAGATAATCACTCCTAAGGGCAGCGTCCTGCCACTCTAACACACTATGTAGTAACACACGCTACAGGTACGCCATACGGGCGACCGTTAACTAAGTGCCCTATGGCGCAGTAATCAAACACGCTAAAATCCCCACCAGGCCTGGTTCTAATATTTAACTTAGTCCTTCTTTCTTCACCGGCAGGTCTGTAATGGTGGTGCACTTTAAACAGAGTATAACTTTGTAATCCAAGGGGTATAGAACTTGGATAAATAAAGCCGCAGGCTCAGTTCTGACAAGGCTCTTCAATAGGGGTATCAAAAATAACTTGTAGGCCACGGCAGTCTATAGGCCTATGCGCAGTAACAGTATCTTAGCTGGGCTTATGCCCTCTCACCCGTCGGACTACGGATCCAGTCCGGGAAACCTCCACCGGCCGTGTCACACACACTCGATCTCTCCTACGATCGGGTCCCCGATCCAACAAGGCTGTGGCGCACAAATTCAGATGCCACCCAGGCTCACAGAGGGGGGTGGAAGGCTCTTTGGTGCTGAGCAAGGCCTCAGGCTTCAGGCCTTGCACTCCGACACATCCGCACAGGAGGATCCGTCTGTGAAGTCTCGTGTCCCAAAGAGGCCGAGCCCGGCCTCGCCTCCTCCTTTTATAACCCCTCCCATGAGTCTCTGCGGTGGAACATGTGAAGAATGGGGTTATGGGTGATGTAGTTTCTTCCCATTATAGGGGAACACCCCGCTACACACTCCCCCCACTTAAACTCTTTGGTCCCCAAAGATAAATTTTAACAACAACTATATATAACACTGGACAATTCTGAAAACGATGTTGGGATAGGGGATTCCCACCATAACTGAGGGGTAGAATTCCCTTGCCCACAGGTCGCATTATCATGGGTGGCCTGCCTAACTGTGCCAGAGAGTGAGCTGGGGTTGCCCTCCACCAAATGGACAGTGGAGGGATCCGGAATCTCAGCATTTCTCCTAGCAGTGACTACAGAGTCTTCCGAACTGTTCCCCATCTGAGGGTAGGTCAGCTTCTTAGGAGGTCGAATGACTCTTCGAGCCCTTTGCTCTCCTGGAATCTCTGGCTCTGGCGCCACAGGCTCCTCTTCCTCGGAGCAACTATCATGGGCATCTTCCCAGTAATCTGCTGAAGGACTAAAGGGGATGAACTCTGTAGCCTCTGGGTTCAGTGTTTCATCTGTGGTATCTTGGGTGACTGGAAGATCTATGATAGAAGTTCCTGGAGTTGGGGAAGGCCACAGCCAATCAAGTTCTCCCTCCTCATCTCCACTAAGTTGGGAGGCTTCTCCATTTTCAGCTCGGGAGGTCTGTGACCGAGTGTTCGGCCTAGGAGTATCCAAGATAGAGGCCGGTTCAGGGGAGTCTCCCACGGGAGGTATTCTAACTGCCTCCGCAAGTGGGAGCAGGTGGTTTCGATGCCATGTCTTCAGTGGGCCTACCTTTCCCTCTGGCTTCACCTTGTAGACAGGTAGGCCCGGCAACTTCCTGCAGATGACATAGGGTTCAGATCTCCATCTGTCTGCAAGTTTGTGCTTTCCGGGGACTCCCAGATTGCGCAACAGTACTCGATCCCCAGGCTGTAGGTCTTGTACCCGGACCTTCAAGTCGAAATTTCTTTTATTCCGAGCTCCCCTTTGATCTGAGGCCGCTTGAGCTTGTTCATAGGCTACTTTCAGGCTGTGTCTGAGCCTGTCCACATATCCTTTGTGGGATGTGGCCGAGGAATGGTCCAGTGAGGTGCCAAAAGCCAAGTCCACCGGTAGTCTCGCTTCTCTCCCAAACATGAGTCGATATGGGGAGTAGCCTGTAGCATCACTGATGGTGCAGTTGTAAGCATGTACTATGGCTGCTATGTGTTGGCTCCAATGTTGCTTTTTCTCGCTTTCCAGAGTCCCCAACATGTTGAGCAAGGTTCGGTTGAACCTTTCCGGCTGAGCATCTCCCTGAGGATGGTAAGGTGTAGTTCGAGTCTTCTTAATTCCCAAAGAATCCAAGAGCTTCCGGATCAGCTTACTCTCGAAGTCCCTCCCTTGGTCTGAATGGAGTCTCTGTGGCAGCCCATAATGGACAAAGTACTTCTCCATAAGTACCTTGGCCACGGTGGAGGCCTTCTGGTCTTTGGTGGGGAAAGCCTGGGCATACCGGGTGAAATGGTCGGTTATCACTAGGACATTTCCTAGTCCACTCAGGTCGGGTTCGAGGCAGAGAAAGTCAATGCACACCAGGTCCATGGGCCCTTGGCTATGTAGATGGCCCATTGGGGCAGCTTGATGGGGCAAAGTCTTCCTCTGGATGCATCGCGCACATGAGTGGAAGTACTCCTCTACCCCTGCCCTCATGCAGGGCCAATAGAACCGACTTCTGACAAGTTGAAAGGTCCTTTCAGCCCCTAGGTGGCCATGATTGTCATGCAGGGCAATCAGAACAGTCTCCCGATGTTTCTCTGGGAGGAACAGCTGCCACTTATCTTCTGAGTCATCAGAGGGGCCCCTTCGGTAGACCACTCCCTGATGTAACTGCAACCTATCCCACTCCTTCCTCAGCAGGCGAGCTTCTTTTGAAGGTTGACGCATGAGTCTGTTTGGATCCTGATTCTCCAAGGCCTCCAGGACCAATCTCCCCATGGGGTCTTCCAATTGGTCACACCTCAATTCCTTCTTGGACAGTCTTGGTAGGTTGTCCTCTTTCAATTGAGCTACTCCACAGTAGTGTTTGGGGACTCCCACCGTGGTAACTCCTATTTACTCTGCTCTGGAGCCTCCTCGGGCTTGGAATTCAGCTCCTTGACAAAGGGCCCGCACCCCGTCCGGTGCCACTTGGGTCCAATCTTCTATTTCTATGGTGGGGGAATGAGATCTCCTGGACAGAGCATCTGCGTCTCGATTCCCCACTCCTGGTCTATACTTAAGGCTGAAGTTGAATCCAGACAGTGCGGCCAGCCACCTGTGTCCAGTGGCGTCCAGCTTGGCCGTGGTGAACAGGTAGGTAAGGGGGTTGTTGTCGGTCTTCACAGTGAACTCCGCTCCATACAGGTAGTCTTTGAGCTTGTCTACTACCGCCCACTTGAGGGCCAGGAACTCCAGCTTGTGAGTGGGGTAGTTCTTCTCAGAGGGGGTCAGGCTCCTACTCACATAGGCAACGGGCCGCTATTGCCCCTCGTGTTCTTGGTAAAGTACTCCTCCCAGACCGTCATGACTAGCATCCACGTGCAGTTCATAGGGTTTTGTTGGGTCTGCGTAGGCCAAGACTGGTGCAGTGGTCAGGCTCCTCTTCAATACCTGGAAAGCCTCTTCACACTTCTGATTCCACTGATCTCTGATGGACTCTCCTGGCCTCCTGGGCCCTGAGCCATCCTCTTCTCCTTCAGTCTTGAGCAACTCATTCAATGGTCTAGCAATTCGGGCAAATCCCTCCACAAACCTCCTGTAGTAGGAGCAGAAGCCCAAGAAGGATCTGAGTTCTGTTACTGTGGTGGGCCGTGGCCAGGAGGTAACTGCCTCCAATTTCTCAGGGTCTGTGGCCACCCCTTCTTCAGACACTATGTGCCCCAGATAGTTCACAGAAGACTGGTAGAACCGACACTTCTCAGGCGAAAGCTTAAGTCCTTCCTCACTGAGTCTTCTCAACACTTTTTCCAGCCTCTCTTCATGTTCCTCCAAGGTTCTCCCAAAGACAATGACATCGTCCAGGTATACAAGGACTTCGATCAGGTTCATGTCTCCTACTGTCTTCTCCATGAGACGTTGGAAAGTAGCTGGGGCTCCAGACAGACCTTGGGGCATCCGGTCGAATTCAAAGAACCCCACTGGGGTTATGAAAGCTGTCTTCTCCTTGTCTGCTGGGTGCATCGGAATCTGATAGTACCCACTCTTGAGATCCATAACGCTGAACCATTTGGCTCCAGACAAGCTCTGTAGGGCATCCTCTATCCTCGGAGTGGTGTATTGGTCAGGTATGGTTCTCCTGTTGAGAGTCCTGTAGTCGATACAGAGCCTCAATGATCCATTCTTCTTTCGGACCACCACTATGGGAGAGGCATAGGGGCTTCTGGACTCCCGTATCACACCAGTCCTCTTGAGTTCTGCAAGTTGTTCCCTCAGATCCTCCAGATCTGCTAGCGGGACCCGCCTGACCCTCTCTCGGAAGGGCTTATCTTCCTGGAGGCGGATCCGATGGGTGGCACTCCTTGCACACCCCACATCAAACTCATCCTTAGAGAAGATCTTCTCCCATCTATTCAACTGGGCCTTGGCTCTCTCTTTCCAAGCCCTGGACAGATTCGGGTTTTCCATGGACAGCTTCTCCCAAACATCCCCTCCTCCACCTGTCCTCTTCACTTCTGACAGGGTAACAGGGGCCGCCGGGCTCACCTGGCCTAGCAGCATTCTGGCTGGGATTTCCATGGGGTCTTTGGTAGTATTCCTAACACTCACTGGAACTCTATAATAGGCCTTCTTCAGGACCTTCAGCGGAATCACTTCCGGTATCACCTCCAGGCCTGGGGACTCACCCCTTGGGTCTGACTCCAGCATGACAAAGGGACCAGGCTGCTCCCAAGTAAGCTTCACAGTGGCCCTGAGACAGGTTACTTCGCCGGGCTGCAACACTACCCCTTTTCTTCCAAGTCTCCACACCTTCCCTATCCCCTCTCCAGGGGTCTCCCGCTCTTGGACCAGACGTTGGTAGGCTGTCTTCAGCATGGGATGGATCTTGGTAGCTGCTTGTCTTTCTTCTGTCACGAGAGGGGTCAGGAGTCTTCGGACCAGGTCTGTGTTTGTCCCTATTATAAGGGAATTCTTGTTGGCTCCAGGCGGCCTAGGGCACACAACTGCCAGGGTGTCAAACACTTCGGCCTTCCCAGCCATGGATGGGTCAAAGGTCATTTTGATGGGAAGGTAGCCGTCGTAAGGGAAACTCTGGGTTCCAATTCCCCATATTTCCAGCTCTTCTATCTTCTGGATAGGCAGATGACTCAGGTGTCTGTCGTAGAAGTCCCGGTATAGTAGGGTCACTTGTGCCCCGGTATCCAGGAGGCCCCTGGTGTAGACTCCCTCCACTTAAATGGGCACTATAGGGGATGGGCCTACCAGCTTCTCTGGATATGGTCCGGCAGGAGCCGCCTTCTTCAGACCTTTTCCCTTTGGACTCTCTCTTGTCCTATTCCCTTTGGACTTGAATCTTTCTTGAGCCTGGTATGCACTGACTTCCCTCCTTTTAATGGGTGTAGGAACCCGCTGAGGGGTACTATTATTTTTCTGTGCCTCTTCTGAGGGGTCTCCCCCCTTCCTCCTGGAGTATAGCTTTGTTGAGGGGTATTGCGTTTCCCCTTTGGTGTTCTATCTCTCTTTTTGTTTTTCTTCGCATTCAGCTTGGAGTTTACTGAAGATGATGGGCACTCGGTTGACTCCTTCACCGGGGCCCTCTGGAGTTTCCCGCCGGCTTGCGGTTGTCTGGTCTCTTTTTCTTCGGACTAGAACATGTGGCTGCAATGTGGCCAACTCCCCCACAGTTGAAGCAGACTATATCTCCCCATTCTTGTAAAGGTTCAGGTGCTGAGGCAATCGGGAACAATTCCTTCCTTGGACTTTCCTTCTTCTTGGGACACTCTGTGTCTTTTGCTATCAGAGAGGTCAATATCTCTAACACCTTGGACATCTGAGTTTTTAGGGTGTCTATCTCCGCCTCTCTTTCAGGGGTCATTACTGGATTGACCAGCACCTGTGCGGGTACAACACTTGTCTTATCCTTCTGCTGGTCCTGTTGCAGCGCCTCCTCATCTCTGATGATTTTTATTAAATCAGCATAAGTCAGCAACATTCCTCCTCCCAAGGTTTTCAGGTGCAGCCAGACTGGATCGGAGCGTAGCGCTCCCTTTAAGACTTGCTTCATTCTTGCCGCATCGGCATCTTGGGGCTTCATCCCTTTCTTTAACACAATCTTGCACAGCAGCCTGTTTAGCCTTCTGACATACTCGGAAAGTTTCTCCTCTGGTTTTTGGAAAGTGTGTTCAAACTGGTAGACCATCTCTGTTACCTTGTCTAATTGACCAAACTCTTCCTGCAGCATAGCTAGACAGTCCTGCGCCGTGCACCCTGCATTCCCAAACCGGAAACTTTTCACTGCTTCTGCTGCTGCACCTTTAAGGCTTTCTAACACTCACTGCCTCTTCTGTGCTTCAGGCACCTCCCATGCCTCCACCGCCTGTAATGCCTGCTCCACCCAGGTATCAAAATCTTCTTCCCCTGCCGGGACAGGGAGCTTCCCTGAGAATATTTTTAGTCTCCGGTAGCTAGTTTCCACATGCACCGTACTTGTCTTCTGACATTTGGCTAGCAAATCCCCTATTGCATTTATCAGTTCTGGTGATATAGCAGTGGCCGGTGCAGGTGTCACCGGGGGTGTCACCCTGTCTTCTCTTTCAGGTGGAGTTCGGGCCGCAGCCTGTGGCGATCCCGTAGGGGATGGTTCCCTTTCTACAGTTATTGCGTGCGCCAGCCTAAATGTTCTGTTGTCTGGCATCCGCAGACACTTGTGCTTACAGGCCTCTGGCATCCCGTCCCAATATTCCACTAATGCGTATTGATATGAGATGTCTGGGTCTGTCTTTATGTCTATCACCCACGGTGTGTGATCTGGGGACACTGAACTCATTAGTTCCTCTACCGTCTCACTCGACCATTTCTCCCCAGGGAGGCTAATGGCTATCGACTGCTTTGGCTCTGTATTAGCGGCTTTGCACCACTCTTCTACCGCTCTTGGATCCATGGGGTCCATGCCGTCACTTCTGGCGTTCGCTTGCTGCATCAGGATCCCGGACGAGAACCCCCACGTGTAGCGATACCTCCAACTAAGGAGGCCGCAGAATTAGATTTGGGCCCTGAGTGCAGCTCCGCCAACCCCCGGCAATAGGCTCTACCCCCTTCTGGCACAGCTAGTACTAACAATCAATGATATATCCTATGCAATATAATAACTAAACAAGGACACAGTAATGAATTGTAATAGGTAAAGTGTTTTACTTATTTTCTCAATATGGATAAAGGGGGTAACAGTAATCACAGTTCAAGATAATCACTCCTAAGGGCAGCGTCCTGCCACTCTAACACACTATGTAGTAACACACGCTACAGGTACGCCATACGGGCGACCGTTAACTAAGTGCCCTATGGCGCAGTAATCAAACACGCTAAAATCCCCACCAGGCCTGGTTCTAATATTTAACTTAGTCCTTCTTTCTTCACCGGCAGGTCTGTAATGGTGGTGCACTTTAAACAGAGTATAACTTTGTAATCCAAGGGGTATAGAACTTGGATAAATAAAGCCGCAGGCTCAGTTCTGACAAGGCTCTTCAATAGGGGTATCAAAAATAACTTGTAGGCCACGGCAGTCTATAGGCCTATGCGCAGTAACAGTATCTTAGCTGGGCTTATGCCCTCTCACCCGTCGGACTACGGATCCAGTCCGGGAAACCTCCACCGGCCGTGTCACACACACTCGATCTCTCCTACGATCGGGTCCCCGATCCAACAAGGCTGTGGCGCACAAAGTCAGATGCCACCCAGGCTCGCAGAGGGGGGTGGAAGGCTCTTTGGTGCTGAGCAAGGCCTCAGGCTTCAGGCCTTGCACTCCGACACATCCGCACAGGAGGATCCGTCTGTGAAGTCTCGTGTCCCAAAGAGGCCGAGCCCGGCCTCGCCTCCTCCTTTTATAACCCCTCCCATGAGTCTCTGCGGTGGAACATGTGAAGAATGGGGTTATGGGTGATGTAGTTTCTTCCCATTATAGGGGAACACCCCGCTACATATATACATACAGGTATATTTTTTTACATACATCACACCTATCCTTTTTAAACTATTCACATGCTGCATAAGCACAAGTATGCCGTCCCCCCCCCCCCCTTAAATGGTTAATGGACTTCATATGGAGTAGGGATGAGCCGAGCACCCCCCGGTTCGATTCGCACCAGAACCTGCAAATGGAGCGAAAGTTCACGCGAACTTTAGAATACCGTTAAAGTCTATGGGACTCGAACGTTCGGAATCAAAAGTGCTAATTTTAAAGGCTAATATGCAAGTTATTGTCCTAAAAAGGACATGTATCAATGCAAGAAAAAGTTTTAAAAACTGACATTTTTTCGGGAGCAGTGATTTTAATGATGATTAAAGTGAAAAAAATAAAGTGAAATATTCCTTTAAATATCATACCTGGGGGGGGGGGTCTAAAGTATGCCTGTGAAGTGGCACGTGTTTCCCGTGTTTAGAACTGTCCCTGCACAAAATTACATTTCTAAAGGAAAAAAAGTAATTTAAAACTGCTTGCGGCTTTAATGTAATGTAATATGGATGAAAATCATTGAGAAAATCGGCATGGGTACCCCCCCCCCCCAGACCATTTGGGTCTTGTATGGATATTAAGGGGAACCCTGCACCCAAATTAAAAAAAGGAAAGGCGTGGGGCCCCCAGGCCCTATATACTCTGAACAGCAGTATACAGGCAGTGCAAACAAGACAGGGACTGTAGGTTTGTTGTTAAGTAGAATATGTTTGTAATTTTGAACTGGTACATTTTTAAAGTGTAGCTTCAGCCCAAAAATCTATTTTTAAGCTTTTTGGAAAACATAGGGAAGGGTTATCACCCCTGTAACATTTGTTTTGCTGTCTGTGCACCTCTTCAGAAGATTTCACCTCACTTTCTGTCCCAATGACAAATGTTTTTTGAAAATTTGTTTTTTTTATTGAAACAAGGATTGGTGATAAAGCATCAGAGGAGAGGAGACACGATTTTCCAATATTAACTCTTACAGGAGATAATTTCCCTTCCTAGGGGTAGATTTCCTCTCACTTCCTGTTGTCTCCTTCCGTTTACAAGTAGGAGTCGTTTGTAAGTTGGATGTTTGAAAGTGGGGGCCTGCCCTATATACTCTGAAGAAATTTGGGCCTTAGGTGTTGGTGTTGCCACAACACTGTAAGCCCTCACAGTTACTCTTGGTGGGCGCTGGAACGCCCTGCTGTGAACTATAATATCAAGAATTATAATTACATGCCATTGTTGAACAGTGGTAGAAAAATTGGGCCTTTGGTGGTGGTGGTGGTGTTGCCACAACACTGTAAACCCTCACAATTACTGTAGTTGGAGTGCAGGAATGAGCCCTGCTGCAAAGTATTGCATTAAAAATTTTATTTACATGCCCCTGTTAAACAGGGGCTGAAAAATTGGGCCTTATGCACTGGTGCTGGTGCCACAACACTGCAACCCCTCACAGATACTCTAGTTGGAGCGCAGGAATGAGCCCTGCTGCAAAGTATTGCATCAAAAATTGTAATTACACGCCCCTGTTAAACAGGGGCTGAAAATTCTGGCCTTAGCCACTGGTGGCGGCGCCCAGAACCAAAAATGTTCTTACAAGCTATCAGCATGATCATTGAGGAGGAAGAGGATAGTCACTCAGCATAACAGGATAGTCACTCAGCATCAGCATAGGCAGTCTTGAAGGGATCTGACATTTAAAAAAAATGTATCCGGTTACATCAGCATCAGGTGCTTGGTAGCTGGTGGTGATCCAAGACTGATTAATTTTTATGAAGGTCAGTCGGTGGACAGGCGCACCCTGTGATCGGTTACAAAGCCTCCAGCAGCACTGAATGTGCGTTCCGAAAGAACACTGGATGCAGGACAGGCCAGTAGCTCAATTGCATACTGTGCAAGCTCTGGCCAGTGATCCATCCTCAAGACCCAGTAACCCAGAGGATTTTCAGTGGGAAAGGGGTCCAAGTCTGATCTTGCCCCTAGGTATTCCTGCGCCATGTAAAACAGCGATGGTTGCTGGAACCGATCATACCTTGGGGCTGCGGACTAAAAAATTGTCTGAATGCATCGGTCAGACGGCCACCTTCTCCACCGCTCCTTCTTTGACTGACCGAAGCCTCAGCAACACGTTGTCCAGGACCAGGAATTTGTAACCTCCCAGTCTCTGGGAACGCATTGCACAGACCTTTCTGCAAGGCCTCCCGAAGATGTTTCATCCTCTGCTCCCTCTGCGACGGCAAGCTAAGGTCCGCAACCTTACCCATGTAACGTGGATCAAGGAGTTTTGCCAGCCAGTAATGATCCCTCTCCTTGATAGCACGAATACGAGGATCCTTTGCAGGATCAGAGAGGCCATGCAGCGTAGGTTTGCTGAGGCATTTAGTCCGGAGTCCTCTGGGTCACTCAGGACGACATGCTCCGCAGCCACCTCCGCCCAGCCACGTACAAGTCCATGGGTTTCTTGGGACTGTAATTGATCCCTTGAAGACTGCTGCTGATGCTGAGTGCTAGGCTACACCTCCATGCTGACACAATCCTCCTCCTCCTCCTCCTCTTCTTGTGTGATAGGCGGGCCAGCAGGGACACTGTCTGGATAAAGGGGGCCTTGAGAGGTAAGGAAGTCCTCCTCTTCCTCCCTCTGTTCTGCCTCAAGTGCCCTGTCCATTATTCCATGCAGCGTGTGCTCCAACAGGTGGACAAGAGGGACAGTGTCACTGATGCATGCACTGTCACTGCTCACCATCCTCGTGGCCTCCTCAAATGGTGACAGGACAGTGCATGCATCCTTGATCATGACCCACTGGCGTGGCAAAAAAAAAAAGCTCCCCTGACCATGTCCTGGTGCCATATTGGCACAGATACTCATTGATTGCCCTCTGCTGCGTGTGCAGCCGCTGCAGCATGGCCAACATTGAGTTCCACCTGGTGGGCATGTCACAGATTAGGCGGTTCTTGGGCAGGTTGTATTCCTTTTGGAGGTCAGCCAGCCGAGCACTGGCATTATATGACCGGCGGAAATGCACACAGAATTTCCTGGCCTGCCTCAGGACCTCCTGTAAGCCCGGGAAACTGCCCAAGAACTGCTGCACCACCAAGTTAAGGAGGTGAGCCAAACAGGGCACATGGGTCAGGTGTCCCTGTCGGAGGGCGGAGAGCAGGTTGGTGCCATTGTCACAAACCACCATTCCTGGCTTAATATGGCATGGTGTCAACCATCTCTGAGCCTGCCCCTGCAGAGCTGACAGAATCTCTGCCCCAGTGTGGCGCCTGTCCCCCAAGCACACCAGCTCAAACACCGCATGGCATCTTTTTGCCTGTGTACTTGCGTAGCCCCTTTAACGCCTACGGAGCACCGCTGGTTCCAAGAACAAAGCACAGGAAGAGGCCATGGAGGAAGAAGAAGAGGAGGGGTGGAGGAGAGAGGTGTGTCAGAATCACCAGTAGTAGCATTTTGGAGGCGTGGTGGCAGAACAACCTCCAACACTACTGCACCTTGTCCTGCATCCTTCCCAGCTGCCAGCAGAGTCACCCAATGCGCCGTGAAAGATAGGTAATGTCCCTGTCCATGCCTGCTGGACCATGAGTCAGCGATAATTATGCACCTGACCGCTGACCGCCCTGTCAAGCGCGGCCAAGACATTGCCTTCCACATGCCGGTAGAGAGCCGGAATCGCCTTCCGTAAGAAAAAGTGGCGTTTGGGAACCTGCCACTGAGGAACCGCACATTCCACAAACTCACGGAAGGGGGCAGAGTCTACCAACTGAAAAGGCAGCAGTTGAAGTGCTAGCAATTTAGCCAAGCTAGCATTCAACCGCAGCGCATGTGGATGGCTGGGAGAGAACTTCTTTTGGCGGTACAGCAGCTGGGGCAGGGAAATTTGCCTGGTACAATCTAGACATGGGAGCTGTCAAAAAATTTGTTTTGTTTCGTTCTGTTCCGTTTCGTATTTTAAAAAAATCGTAATTCGTAATTCGTGTACGGAATTTAATTCGGATTTATACGAAATACGAATTTCGTGCGAATCGTTAATTTTGATAACGAATAGCGACACTCTATGAATAATAACGAATAATAACAAATGATTCGGAATTTCTGAAAGCCTTATTTTTAGTTGATTTATAATTCGTAATTTCGGTAGAGTACATTGTTTCGTAACTTTTTTTTTGTTTGTTGATTCGTAATTTTCCGTGTCTCTTACAATGGCGCTGCCTAACGTGCTTCGAATGGATTCGTAAATTCGTTACTTTTTTTTGTTTGTTGATTTGTAATTTTACGTCTCTCTTACAATGGCGCTGTCTAACGTGCTTCGAATGGATTCGTACATTCGTAACTTTTTTTTGGTTCGTTGAATCGTAAATTTACATGTCTGACAGTGGCGCTGCGTGCTTCGAATAGATTCATACTTTTCTAATACATTGCGGTTATTCGTAACTATTCGAAATCTCGATTTTTTTACTTTCGTTTTTGACATGTGGCACTGGCTATAGTCTCCCCCCTGTATGTCATGGCACAGAGACAGAACGTCCCACCTGCTGCTCATGTACACTGCTCATAGCTCTCCCTCTCCCAGCAGCACTCTTGCTGCTTTTTTGGCCTTGTTTGCTGCTCATTTTTCCTTTAAAAGTTAGAAAAATATAGACAAAAAAAAATATGATTTTGATCGCAGCAAACCAACACCAAAATCACCAAATGTACAAAAAAAATAAGTAGACCAACAGAAAATATCAAAATATTAACTAAATGAAACAAGAAATAAAAAAAGAAAATTATCTCTCAAAACCAACCAAAAAACTAATAAAACCAGAAACTAAACACTAACAGATGATACACTCGCACACTACAAGAGATATAAACTAAAATGAACAACGAAAATCAAAGGATTGCAAAGATATTCGCTCAGATGCACAGACAAATAATTGTGTGATCTGCTCCACTACACTAACTAACCCACAAAGGGAAGTCACATGATCGGGCCTGCCCTGTAGGCCTCAGCATCAGAAAAAAACCTCTGATTGGTCAACCAACAGTCACATGTTTCTGTAGTAAAGAAATTTGGACCGAAAGCGAATTCGTTATTATTCGTAGAGTGTTGATATTCGTTATACTGAATCTCGAATTCATTCGAATCATTCGTTATATCCGCTATAATTTCTTTCATATTAGTTGAAATTCCTTATTTGATAGTTTGGATTCGGATAATTTGGAGCCGAAATTCGTAAACGAAATTTCGTATTTCGTACAGAATTCGTATTTGTAAATATTCGTAATTTGGATTCGTAAAAATGTACGAATTTCGAAAAATTCGTACGAATTTCCGATTCGTACGAAACTAATCGCACATGTCTAGTACAATCTGACGTCGGTGTACTGATAGCAGATTGCCCACAAGTACTTGGCTGTGACACACCTAATTCTACACCTTCATTCCTCTCAGTGCAGGTTTCAGAGAGGACTGAAGGTATAGTGGGGTTGGAGATCCCAGCTGATGAGGAGCAAGGAGAGGTCCGCTTTGTTCTTTGGTGTGGGTCTTTTAGGTACGCTTGCCAACAAACTGCATGGCAGGTAGACATATGTCTGGTCAAGCATGTGGTGCCCAAGCGGGTGATGTTTTGGCCACGCGAGATACGCTTGAGACATATGTTGCAAATAGCAGCGGTGCGATCTGATGCACTCGTCTCAAAAAAGGCCCACACCAAATGACTTTTGGAATAACGCGCAGAGACAGAAACGCCCTGCACATGCGGAGCTCTGCGGTGTGATGCAGTCGGTGTGCTGCCCTTAAGCTGGCCCCTGGAGGGCATCCTGCCTTGTTTGAGATGTGCCTCCTCCTCCTCCTCTCTCCTATCAGGCACCCACGTGGAGTCAGTGACCTCATCATCCCCTCCCTCCTCATCACTGGAGCAAACCTGGCAGTATGCTGCAGCTGGGTGAACATGACTGCCAGATTGCTGTCCTTCTTGGGTACCCCCTCTCTCTGGGCTCACGTTACTGCCTTCCTCTAGCTGGGTACCATCATCGGAGCCTTCAAAACGCTGGGCATCCTCCTGGAGCATGTACCCAACACTGTGGTCAAACAGTTCGGGGGACTCCTCAGGAGGACATGGTGGGGCTAGGGAAGGAGTGACTGATGCCATTGAGCCAAGGCAAGAGGCCGCGTTGGCAGCTGCTTTGCCAGACAATGTACCCTGAGCCTGGGTGGGAGAGGATAGGGAGGATGAGGACGGCTTGGTCATCTACTCTACCAAGTCTTCGGCATGTTGCGGCTCAACACGGCCAGCTGCTGAAAAAAAGGACACGCGTGTCCCACGGCCACGTGCTGATGAGGATGCACCGTGTCCATGACCAGCACTGTTGCCTCTAGACACAGAGCCTGCTTGCCCTCTTTTATTGGCTTGTGACTGTCTGCCTCTCCTTGTTGGCCTTCCAGACATACTAATGGCTTGCAGTGAGATGTAGCTGCACAAAGCTGGGATGTATATATATACTGTTTATACTGCAGCTAGCAGAATCAACTGCCTGTAGTATTATTAGTATGGTATTAATATGATCAGAAGAACACCAGCAATTGTCTTCAGGTAGCTTTAGGTGCACACTGTGCAAAGGACACAGTACACTAACTGTAAATACTGCAGCTGCCTGCCTGTGGTATTAATATGATCAGAAGAACACCAGCAATTGTCTTCAGGTAGCTTTAGGTGCATACTGTGCAAAGGACACAGTACACTAACTGTAAATACTGCAGCTGCCTACCTGTGGTATTAATAGGATCAGAAGAACACCAGCAATTGTCTTCAGGTAGCTTCAGGTGCACACTGTGCAAAGGACACAGTACACTAACTGTAAATACTGCAGCTGCCTGCCTGTGGTATTAATATGATCAGAAGAACACCAGCAATTGTCTTCAGGTAGCTTCAGGTGCACACTGTGCAAAGGACACAGTACACTAACTGTAAATACTGAAGCTGCCTGCCTCTGGTATTAATATGATCAGAACACCAGCAATTGTCTTCAGGTAGCTTTAGGTGCACACTGTGCAAATGACACAGTACACTAAATGAAAATACTGCAGCTCCCTGCCTGTATTTGTATGAGAAAACCAGCAATTGTATTCAGGTAGCTTTAGGTGCACACTGTGCAAAGGACAGAGTACACTAAATGAAAATACCACAGCTAGCACAATCACCTGCCTGCCTGTCAGTATATTATGAAGAGAATAACAGGAACGGATCTAGCTAAACTGAATACAGTGTATATATATGTACATACACAACACCTAGGATGCATATATACCCTCTACACACTGTAACTGCAGCTAACAGACTCGCCTGCCTGCTCTATCTAACTCAAATGAGATGACACTATCTCTCTCTCTCTGTCTTTGTTTATTCGCCGCCGCAACACACTACACAAGGCCACCACGCAGACGGCCTTATATAGTGTGGGGCGTGTACTAAACCCCCTGAGCCATAATTGGCCAAAGCCACCCTGGCTTTGGTCAATTGCGGCTCTCTGTACAGAAGGCGCTGTGATTGGCCAAGCATGCAGGTCATAGTGCATGCTTGGCCAATCATCAGCCAGCAATGCACTGCGATGCCGCAGTGAATTATAGGCCGTGACGCGCCACTAGAATTTGGTGCGAACGGCCCATAATGTTCGCAATTCGGCGAACAACTGAACAGGCGATGTTCGAGTCGAACATGGGTTTGATTTGAACTCGAAGCTCATCCCTAATATGGACATAGCTTATACATAAATACTATCATAATAATTTATATAATAATCATTTATTACTACACAATTATTTTTCCATTTTCCTGTATATGCTATTGTTTTATCCATTTATTAACTTATCATTACCCATTATATTTTAGCCTTGTCCCTATTAATATATAGTCCAGTTGCCAGCACCCCGCATATTTCCCCTTTTTATTTGCATTATATATAGAGTTGAGCGGACACCTGGATGTTCGGGTTCGACGGGTTTGGCTGAACTTCGGTAAAAAGTTCAAGTTCGGGACCGAACTTGACCTGAACTTGACCCTGAACCCGAACCCCATTGAAGTCAATGGGGACCCGAACTTCTGAGGACTATTCGCGCTTGTTTGCCGTGCTTAGAACTGTCCCTGCACAAAGTGTAATTTCTGAAGGAAAAAAAGTCATTTAAAACTCACTGTCGGCTCCCGGCAATACATAGAAAAGTCATTGATAAAAATAAAAAAAAAGCGTGGGGGTTCCCCCAAATTCAATTACCAGGCCCTTCAGGTCTGGTATGGACATTAAGGGGAACCCTGCCGCAATTTTTTTTTTAAAATGGCGTGGAGTACACCCAAAAATCCAGACCAGACCCTTTATCCGAGCATGCAACCTGGCAGGCCGCAGAAAAAGAGGGGGGGACGAGAGAGCGCCCCCCCCTCTTGAACCGTCACACGCCCTCAACATGGGGAGGATGTCCCCATGTTGATGGGGACAAGGGCCTCATCCCCACAACCCTTGCCCGGTGGTTGTGGGGGTCTGCGGGCAGGGGGCTTATCGGAATCTGGAAGACCCCTTTATCAAAGGGGACCCCCAGATCCTGGCCCCCCCTATGTGAATTGGTAAGGGGTACATTGTACCCCTACCACTTCACAAAGAAAGTGTAAAAAATTGTAAAAAAACACACAGACACCGTTGGGAACAGTTCTTTATTTAAAAAAAAAAAAAGATTCCAGCGGTGGTAATCCACTCTTGGATCCTATGATGGATACCAAAAAAAAATACACAGACACCTTTGGGAAAGTCCTTTATTAAAAAAAAAAAAAAAAATTCCAGCGATCAAATCCAGTGTCCCGCGGCGATCCCGATGTCCAGCGCTGTCCAGACGAAATGTCATTGGCTGAAACCTGAGCGGACCTGATGGGGAACTTCTTTGGCAGTGTATTAAATGAATAGACCCGCCCCTTCTAAAGTTCCCCATCAGGTCCGCTCAGCCAATAACGTAGGTGTAAGGCTGAGGACCTGATGTGGAACGTGAGAAGGGGCGGGTCTATTCATGTAATAAACTGTGGATGAAGTTCCCCATCAGGTCCACCCCCTCGTATGTCAGACCCCGCCTACGTCATTGGATGAGCGTATTTATATACCATAGGAGGTATTTCATGTTCTTATGGTCTGTGGCAGAGACCCATCTTCATCAGGTCAGTGGCAGGACCAAGTTCACAGTCGGTGGCAGCGACTGTGCACCAAGCCTGTTTGCACTAAACGGAACAGAAGAGACTTTATTCATTGTGTTGTGCCTGGACCTACTCTTTCCTACACCTTGTCTGTTCTTTTAAAGTTCAACCAGCCTACCCATTAGGGATGAGCTCGGTGTTCGAGTCGAACATAGGTTCGACTCGAACATCGGCTGTTCGCAGCGTTCGGCGAACAACGAACGATTTGGGCTGTTCGCGCCAAATTCGAGTGACGCGAACGGCCCACAATACACTGCGACATCGCAGTGTAATCCCGGCGCTGTGATTGGCCAAGCATGCACTGTGACCCTGCATGCTTGGCCAATCACAGCGCCGGCAGCGAGGAGAGCAATGATTGGCCACAGGCAGGATGCCTGTGGCCAATTATAGCTGAGGGGGTTTAGTACACGCCCCACACTATAAAAGGCCGCCAGCGCGGCGGCCTTGTGTAGTGTGTTCCGGAGCAGGGAAAGTGAAGGATAGGCAGGGACAGTGTCAAATCTATTCTTTGCTAAACCTTGTGTGTAGGGACAGAGAAGGATAGGCAGGGAGAGTGTCAGTGCCATATTCTTTGCTAAACCTTGTGTAGGGAGAGAGAAGGATAGGCAGGGAGAGTGTCAGTGTCATATACTTTGATAAACCTTGTGTACAGGGAGAGAGAGGGATAGGCAGGGGACAGTGTCAGTGTCATATTCTTTGCTAAACCTTGTGTGCAGGGAGAGAGAAGGATAGGCAGGGAGAGTGTCAGTGTCATATACTTTGATAAACCTTGTGTGCAGGGAGAGAGAAGGATAGGCAGGGGACAGTGTCAGTGTCATTGTTGCTAAGCCTCCTGCACATTATACACCTGAAGTTATCCTGTATTGCTGCTTTTTCCTGGTGTGTTACACAAACAGGATTTTGCGGCACTTACAGCGGGCGGAGTGTGCCTTTTGACCATATTACACCTTAACTTAGCCTGTATTGCTGCTTTTTCCTGGTGTGTTACACAAACAGGATTTTGCGGCACTTACAGCGGGCGGAGTGTGCCTTTTGACCATATTACACCTTAACTTAGCCTGTATTGCTGCTTTTTCCTGGTGTGTTACACAAACAGGATTTTGCGGCACTTACAGCGGGCGGAGTGTGCCTTTTGACCATATTACACCTTAACTTAGCCTGTATTGCTGCTTTTTCCTGGTGTGTTACACAAACAGGATTTTGCGGCACTTACAGCGGGCAGAGTGTGCCTTTTGACCATATTACACCTTAACTTAGCCTGTATTGCTGCTTTTTCCTGGTGTGTTACACAAACAGGATTTTGTGGCACTTACAGTGGGCGGAATGTGCCTTTTGACCATATTACACCTTAACTTAGCCTGTATTGCTGCTTTTTCCTGGTGTGTTACACAAACAGGATTTTGCGGCACTTACAGCGGGCGGAGTGTGCCTTTTGACCATATTACACCTTAACTTAGCCTGTATTGCTGCTTTTTCCTGGTGTGTTACACAAACAGGATTTTGCGGCACTTACAGCGGGCGGAGTGTGCCTTTTGACCATATTACACCTTAACTTAGCCTGTATTGCTGCTTTTTCCTGGTGTGTTACACAAACAGGATTTTGCGGCACTTACAGCGGGCGGAGTGTGCCTCCTGACCATATTACACCTTAACTTAGCCTGTATTGCTGCTTTTTCCTGGTGTGTTACACAAACAGGATTTTGCGGCACTTACAGCGGGCGGAGTGTGCCTTTTGACCATATTACACCTTAACTTAGCCTGTATTGCTGCTTTTTCCTGGTGTGTTACACAAACAGGATTTTGCGGCACTTACAGCGGGCGGAGTGTGCCTCCTGACCATATTACACCTTAACTTAGCCTGTATTGCTGCTTTTTCCTGGTGTGTTACACAAACAGGATTTTGCGGCACTTACAGCGGGCGGAGTGTGCCTTTTGACCATATTACACCTTAACTTAGCCTGTATTGCTGCTTTTTCCTGGTGTGTTACACAAACAGGATTTTGCGGCACTTACAGCGGGCGGAGTGTGCCTTTTGACCATATTACACCTTAACTTAGCCTGTATTGCTGCTTTTCCCATTTCCCTGCAGGCCATTAGAATGTCTGGAAGGCAAACAAGGAGAGGCAGACAGTCAGGAGCCAAAAAAAGAGGGCAAGCAGGCTCTGTGTCTAGAGACAACAGTGCTGGTCGTGGACGCGGTGCATCGCCATCAGCACGTGGCCATGGGACACGCTTGTTCTTCTTTTTGGCAGCTGGACGTGTTGAGCCGCATCATGCCGAAGACTTGGTAGAGTGGATGACCAAGCCCTCCTCATCCTCCTCATCCTCTCTCACCCAGGCTCAGGGTACTGGCAAAGCAGCTGCCAAAGCGTCCTCTTCCCTGGTATGAATGTCATCATCAGTCACTCCTTCCCTAGACCAACCATGTCCTCCTGAGGAGTCCCCCGAACTGTTTGAGCACAGTGTTGGGTACATGCTCCAGGAGGATGCCCAGCGTTTCAAAGGGTCTGATGATGATACCCAGCTAGAGGAAGGCAATAGCGTGAGAGCAGAGAGAGGGGATGCTCAAGAAGGACACCAATCTGGCAGTCATGTTCCAGCAGCTGCAGCATACTGCCAGATTGGCTCCAGTGATGAGGAGGGAGGGGATGATGAGGTCACTGACTCCACGTGGGTGCCTAATAGGAGAGAGGAGGAGGAGGAGGAGGAGGAGGAGGAGGCACATCTCCAACGAGGCAGGATGCCCTCGGGGGGCCAGCGTAAGGGCAGCACGAGAGCTCCGCCTGTGCAAGGCACTGCCTCTGCCCGTTATTCAAAAAGTTCTTTGGTGTGGGCCTTTTTTGAGTCGAGTGCATCAGATCGCACAGCTGCTGTTTGCAACATATGTCTCAAGCGTATATCGCGTGGCCAAAACATCACCCGCTTGGGCACCACATGCTTGACCAGACATATGTTGACCTGCCATGCAGCTCGTTGGCAAGCCTACCTTAAAGACCCACACCAAAGAACAAAGCTGACCTCTTCTTGCACCGCATCAGCTGGGATCTCCAACCCCACTATACCTTCAGTCCTCTCTGAAACCTGCTCTGAGAGGAATGAAGGTGTAGAATTAGGTGTGTCACAGCCAAGTACTTGCGGGCACTCTGCTAGCAGTACACCAACGTCCGATTCTAGCAGGCAAATTTCTCTGCCCCAGCTGCTGGACCGTCGAAAGAAGTTCACTCCCAGCCATCCACATGCCCAGCGGTTGAATGCTAGCTTGGCTAAATTGCTAGCGCTTCAACTGCTGCCTTTTCAGTTGGTAGACTCGGCCCCCTTCCGTGAGTTTGTGCAATGTGCGGTTCCTCAGTGGCAGGTTCCCAAACGCCACTTTTTCTCACGGAAGGCGATTCCGGCTCTCTACCGGCATGTGGAAGGCAATGTCTTGGCCTCGCTGGACAGGGCGGTCAGCGGTAAGGTGCATATTACCGCTGACTCATGGTCCAGCAGGCATGGACAGGGACGTTACCTTTCTTTCACGGCCCATTGGGTCACTCTTTTGGCAGCTGGGAAGGATGCAGGACAAGGTGCAGTAGTGTTGGAGGTTGTTCCACCGCCACGCCTCCAAAATGCTACTACTGGTTGTGACACACCTCTGTCCTCCACCCCCTTCTCTTCTTCTTCCTCCGTGGCCTCTTCCTGTGCTTTGTCCTCGGAACCAGCGGTGCTCCGTAGGCGTTCAAGGGGCTACGCAAGTACGCAGGCAAAAAGATGCCATGCCGTGCTTGTGCTGGTGTGTTTGGGGGACAGGAGCCACACTGGGGCATAGGTTCTGTCTGCTCTGCAGGGGCAGGCCGAGAGGTGGTTGACGCCACGCCAGCTTAAGCCAGGAATGGTAGTTTGCGACAATGGCACCAACCTCCTCTCCGCTCTCCAACAGGGACAACTGACCCATGTGCCCTGTGTGGCTCACGTCCTTAACCTGGTGGTGCAGCGGTTCTTGGGCAGGTACAGGATGTCCTGAGGCAGGCCAGGAAAGTCTGTGTGCATTTCCGCAGATCTTATAATGCCAGTGCTCGCCTGGCTGAGCTGCAAAAGGAGTTGAACCTGCCCAAGAACCGCCTTATATGTGACATGCCCACCAGGTGGAACTCAACATTGGCCATGCTGCAGCGGCTGCACACGCAGCAGAGGGCCATCAATGAGTACCTGTGCGACTACGGCACCAGGACAGGGTCAGGGGAGCTCGGTATTTTTTCACCACGCCAGTGGGGCATGATCAGGGATGCATGCACTGTCCTGGCACCATTTGAGGAGGCCACGAGGATGGTGAGCAGTGACAGTGCATGCATCAGTGACACTGTACCTCTTGTCCACCTGTTGGAACATACGCTGCGTGGAATAATGGACAGGGCACTTGAGGCAGAACAGAGGCAGGAAGAGGAGGACTTCCTTGCCTCTCAAGGCCCCCTTTACCCAGACAGTGTTCCTTCTGTCCCACCCATCGCACAGGAAGAAGAGGAGGAGGAGGAGGAGGATTGTGTCAGCATGGAGGTGGAGCCTGGCACTCAGCATCATCAGCAGCAGTCTTTTAGGGATGATTTACAGTCCCAAGAAACCAGTGGACTTGTACGTGGCTGGGAGGAGGTGGCTGCGGATCATGTCGTCCTTAGTGACCCAGAGGACTCCGGACTGAATGCCTCAGCTAACCTACGCTGCATGGCCTCCCTGATCCTGCAAAGTCTGCGGAAGGATCCTCGTATTCTTCGGATCAAGGAGAGGGACCATTACTGGCTGGCCACTCTCCTTGATCCACGGTACAAGGGTAAGGTTGCGGACCTTACCTTACCATCGCAGAGGGAGCAGAGGATGAGACAACTCCGGGAGGCCTTGCAGAAAGGTCTGTGCAATGCGTTCCCAGAGACTGGGAGGTTACAAACTCCTGGTCTTGGACAACGAGTTGCTGAGGCTTCGGTCAGTCAAAGAAGGAGTGGTGGGGAAGGTGGCCGTCTGACCGAAGCGTTCAGACAATTCTTTAGTCCGCTGCCCCAAGGTATGATCGGTTCCAGCAACCATCGCCAGCGTCTGATATACATGGTGCAGGAATACCTAGGGGCAAGGTCAGACTTGGACACCTTCCCCACCGAAAATCCTCTGGCTTACTGGGTCTTGAGGATGGATCACTGGCCAGAGCTTGCACAGTATGCAATTGAGCTACTGGCCTGTCCTGCATCCAGCGTTCTTTCAGAACGCACATTCAGTGCTGCTGGAGGATTTGTCACGGATCACAGGGTGTGCCTGTCCACCGACTCTGTTGATCGACTGACCTTCATAAAGATGAACCAGTCTTGGATCACCACCAGCTACCAAACACCTGAAGCTGATATAACAGACTAATTTATTTTTAAATGTCACATCCCTTCAAGACTGATGCTGATGCTGAGAGTTTGTCCTGTTATGTTGACTGACTATCCTCCTCCTCCTCAATGATCCGATTGACGATGATAGCTTGGAAGAACATTTTTGTTTCTGGGTGCCGCCACCAGTGGCTAAGGCCCAATTTTTCAGCCCCTGTTTAACAGGGGTGTGTTATTACAATTTTTTATGTAATGCTTTGCAGCAGGGCTCATTCCTGCACTCCAACTAGAGCATCTGGGAGTGGTTGCAGTGTCGTGGCACCAGCACCAGTGGCTAAGGCCCAATTTTTCAGCCCCTGTTCAACAGGGGCGTGTAATTACAATTTTTGATGCAATACTTTGCAACAGGGCTCATTGCTGTGCTCCAAGTACAGTATCTGTGAGGGGTTGCAGTGTTGTGGCACCAGTGCCTAAGGCTCAATTTTTCTGCCCCTGTTTAACAGGGGCATGTAATTACAATTCTTGATCTAATAATTCACAGCAGGGCCCATTCCTGCGCCCACCAAGACTAACTGTGAGGCCTTACAGTGTTGTGTCAACACCACCACCACCACCACCACCAAAAGCCCAATTTTTCAGCCCCTGTTCAACAGGGGCATGCAATTACAATTCTTGATCTAATAATTTACAGCAGGGCCCATTCCTGCGCCCACCAAGACTAACTGTGAGGCCTTACAGTGTTGTGTCAACACCACCACCACCACCAAAGGCACAATTTTTCAGCCCCTGTTCAACAGGGGCATGCAATTACAATTCTTGATCTAATAATTCACAGCAGGGCCCATTCATGCGCCCACCAAGAGTAACTGTGAGGGCTCACAGTGTTGTGGCAACACCAACATGTAAGGGGCAAATTTCAGCTGAGTATATACGGCAGGCCCCTACTTTCAAACATCCAACTTACAAACGACTCCTCCTTGCAAACGGAAGGATACAACAGGAAGTGAGAGGGAATCTACCCCTAGGAAGGCAAATTCTCTCCTGTAAGAGTTAATATGGGAAAAAAAGTGTCTCCTCTCCACTGATTCTTTATCACCAATTCTTGTTTCAATAAAAACCCCAAATTTTCAAAAAACATTTGTCATTAGGACGGAAAGTGAGGTGAACTGTTCTGAACAGGTGCACACTGCACAGACAGCAAAACAAATGTCACAGGGGTGATAACCCTTCCCTATGTTTTCCAAAAAGCTTAAAAATAGATTTTTTGGCTGGAGCTACACTTAAACAATGTACCTGTACAGATTCTACATAAGAACAAACCTACAGTCCCTGTCTTGTATGCACCGTCTGTATACGGCTGTTCAGAGTATATAGGGCCTTTTTTATTTTGTGTGCGGGGTTCCCCTTAATATCCATACAAGACCCAAAGGGGCTGGTAATGGGCTGGGGTAGGGGGGGGGGGGGGTGGTGGGGTAGCTATGCCATTTTTCTTAAAGATTTTCATCCATATTACCGGGACCAGACATTACATTAAAGCCGCAAGCAGTTTTAAATGGCTTTTTTTCCTTTAGAAATGTAATTTTGTGCAGGGCCAGTTCTAAACACGGGAAACACGTGGCACTTCACAGGCATACTTTAGACACCCCCCAGGTACGATATTTAAAGGAATATTTGACTTTTTTTTTTTCACTTTATGCATCATTAAAATGACTGCTCCAGAAAAACGGCCGTTTTTAAAACTTCTTTTTGCATTGATACATGTCCCCTGGTGCAGAACCCGGGTTCCCAAAGCCTTTTTAGGACAATAACATGCATAATAGTCGTTATAATTAGCACTTTAGATTTCGAACGTTCGCATCCATTGTATTTAATAGGGTTCTAAAGTTCGTGCGAACTTTCGGTCCATTCGTGGGTTCTGGTGCGAACCGAACCCGGGGGTGTTCGGCTCATCACTACTACCCATTGATCAAAGCAAATAAAACAGTGTTGGACTTTTATTGGTGTGGAACTCGTGTTACTGGAAGCTAAGTGTCCCTGTCAGTGACAGTGACAATCATCCTACACAGGAGAAGCTGAGGCTCCGGCCTAAAACGCAGACCCGAAGGTAACGGTTTTGCTCATATCTCTGCATACTACATCAGAGAGCCGAGCTGGTGGTGTGCATCTTTCCCCCTTCTCCCAGATACCCCTAGACGAGTTAACCAGCCATAAAGAGAGGGGAGAAGGTGGGGGAAGACCGCTACACATACAATGACACATACGTTTACATTTCCACCATGCATACTTTCTAGTTATGGAATCTCTCACAAATCTCTCACAAATCTTTTACCAAAATCAACCAGAGATGGACATACAGAATGCACTTGTCAAAATGTAAACTAGAGTGAGACTATACAAATACTATAATGAAATAATAAAAGAGAAAGCATGAACATTTGAAATATAAAAATACAGCTTAATCAAATTTTTAAGGATAATTATTGAAGTTGACACCATGCTGGAGCTCAAATATGTCTGCCTTTGTTCACCCCCATTACAGCATAGTTGCCAACTGTCCCGGATTGGCCATGACATTCCCGTGATTCAAACCCTTTTCCCGGATTTATTTTGTCCCGGGAAATGTCCCGGCCAATTTGGTTTTTCCATTTTTTTGCGATTTTCCGCCGCCGCAGGCCGCCGCCGCTAGAGGTCCACGGCCGGCGGAGACAATGTCTCCGCCGGCCGCCATCTTTAAGAAGACCAAAACATGGGGGTTTTAGTACAATAGAAAATAAAGCTGCTGCGGCGCCGCCCACCCTTGACCCTTTCCATAACAGACGGACCTGGGGGGGCGGGGGGTGGGCGGCGCCGCAGCAGCTTTATTTTCTATTGTACTAGATCCCCGTGTTTTGGCTGCCTAATTAAGCTGCGGCGCCGCCCACCCCCGCCACGCCCGCTGCAGGTCCGTCTGTTATGGAAAGGACAGGGGTGGGCGGCGCCGCAGCTTAATTTTTTTTGCAGCCACGCGGCCAGCTCCGGTTAAGGGGGGTTTGAATGGGGGGACACCTGATGTAAGGAAGGACTCCGCTGGGTATGTCTGATGTAAGGAGGGACTCGGCTGGGGACGCCTTATGTAAGGAAGGACTCCACTGGGGACGCCTGATGTAAGGAAGGACTCCGCTGGGTATGTCTGATGTAAGGGGGGACTCTGCTGAGGACGCCTAATGTAAGGAAGGACTCCGTTGGGTATGTTTGATGTAAGGGGGGACTCCGCTGGCTATGGCTGATGTAAGGGGGGACTCCGCTGGGTATGTCTGATGTAAGGGGGGACTCCGCTGGGTATATGTGATGTAAGGCGGGACTCCGCTGGGTATGTCTGATGTAAGGGGGGACTCCGCTGGGTACGTCTGATGTAAGGAAGGACTCCACTGGGGACGCCTGATGTAAGGAAGGACTCCGCTGGGTATGTCTGATGTAAGGGGGGACTCCGCTGGGTATGTCTGATGTAAGGGGGGAGTTTGCTGGGTATGTCTGATGTAAGGGGGGACTCCGCTGGGTATGTCTGATGTAAGGGGGGACTCCGCTGGGTATATGTGATGTAAGGCGGGACTCCGCTGGGTATGTCTGATGTAAGGGGGGACTCCGCTGGGTACGTCTGATGTAAGGAAGGACTCCACTGGGGACGCCTGATGTAAGGAAGGTCTCCGCTGGGTATGTCTGATGTAAGGGGGGACTCCGCTGGGTATGTCTGATGTAAGGGGGGAGTCCGCTGGGTATGTCTGATGTAAGGGGGGACTCCGCTGGGTATGTCTGATGTAAGGGGGGACTCCGCTGGGTATATGTGATGTAAGGCGGGACTCCGCTGGGTATGTCTGATGTAAGGGGGGACTCCGCTGGGTACGTCTGATGTAAGGAAGGACTCCACTGGGGACGCCTGATGTAAGGAAGGACTCCGCTGGGTATGTCTGATGTAAGGGGGGACTCCGCTGGGTATGTCTGATCTAAGGGGGGAGTCCGCTGGGTATGTCTGATGTAAGGGGGGACTCCGCTGGGTACGTCTGATGTAAGGGGGGACTCCGCTGGGTACGTCTGATGTAAGGAAGGACTCCGTTGGGTATGTCTGATGTAAGGGGGACTCAGCTGGGTATGTCTGATGTAAGGGGGACTCCGCTGGGTATGTCTGATGTAAGGGGGGACTCCGCTGGGTATGTCTGATGTAAGGAGGGACTCCGCTGGGTATGTCTGATGTAAGGAGGGACTCCGCTGGGTACGCCTGATGTAAGGAAGGACTCCGCTGGGAATGCCTGATGTAAGGAGGGACTCTACTGGGATTGCCTGATGTATGGAGAGACTCCGCTGGGAATACCTGATGTAAGGACGGACTCCACTGGGGGCACCTGATGGCATCTGGTGGCAGGCGACGTGGCAGGTGACACACTCGGGGCTAACACTGATTCGGCATTATGGTGAGTTGAATAATTTAATTCTATATTACAATGTAATAATAGAAATATTGCGCTTCAATCATCCTGACACCATAACAACCATGGTGTCAGGATGATTGAAGCGCTACACTAGGTGTTTGTAGTATCTTTATCTGCTGATTGTTAAACTCTGGAATACACATATTTCTATTGTGGTGTAGGATCTGGGCCTGCTGCCCCTCCATCCTTCCTTCCTTCTCTCTCCTTCCCTCCCTCTTTCTTTCTCCCTCCATCCCTCATTCATCTCAGACTCTAACCACACACCCTTTGAGCCACGCCCATTTAAGCCACTCCCACTGCCCACGTAAATCACGCCCATTTTTTGCCGCAGCGCGCTTCGCGCAACGCATTTTTCTACTACAGCGTGACACACCTACAAACGAGTGTCCCGGATTATTTTTTTGCAATGTTGGCAACTATGTTACAGGGTGCAGTGGGTTTAATAACATTGTTTTTGCTTCCAGTTAATCTCATTGACAGTGACAAGGCTTAGCCCCCAAGTGCATAACTTTACATTTATCAACATTAAACCTCATCTGCCACATAGTCGCCCAATTAGATAGAGCATTGAGGTCGGCTTGTAAACTGGCGACATCCTGTAAGGACGTTATTCCACTGCATAGCTTAGTGTCATCTGCAAAGACAGAAATTTTACTTTTGATCCCAGACCCAATATCATTTATAAAGATATTAAAAAGTAAGGGTCCCAGCACTGAACCTTGGGGTACACCACTGAGAACCTTAGACCATTCAGAGTAAGAATCATTAACCACTACTCTCTGAATTCTGTCTTTTAGCCAGTTTTCTATCCAGTTACAAACTGATATTTCCAATCCTGTAGACTTTACCTTACCCATGAGCCGTGTGTGGGGAACTGTATCGAACGCTTTTCCAAAATCCAAGTATACCACGTCCACCGCCACCCCTCTGTCCAAGGTCTTACTTACCTCTTCATAAAAAGAAATCAGGTTTGTCTGACAACTTCTGTCTTTCATGAATCCATGATGTCTGTTGCTTAAAATATTTTTTTCCAGCAAGAACTCGTCTATGTGATCTTTTATGAATCTCTCCAGTATCTTCCCAACTATAGAAGTTAAACTAACAGGTCTATAGTTACTTGGTAAAGACTTTGTTCCCTTTTTAAATATAGGCACCACATTGGCCCTGCGCCAATCCAGTGGTACTATTCCTGTCATTAATGAGTCCCTAAAAATTTGATACAATGGCTTTGAAATGACAGAGCTCAATTCTTTTAGGATCCGTGGGTGTATGCCATCTGGTCCAGGTGCTTTATCCACCTTTATTCTGTCTAAATATTTCTGGACCATATCACTTTTGAGCCATTGTGGATTTGGGGCTGTGTCACTACCACCCCCATTTTGGACATGAGCTCCCCCATGTTCCATTGTATACACAGAGCTGAAGAAACTATTTAATAAATTAGCCTTCTCTTTGTCCCCAGTCACCCACTCTAGATTATTTTATAAAGGGCCTACATGCTCAGACTTGACCTTTTTACTATTAATATATTTGAAGAATTTTTTGGGGTTTGTCCTACTATCTTTTGCAATCTGTCTTTCAATTTGAATTTCCTTTTTACATATCCTGTTATATTCTCTGTAACATTTAAATGACCCTAGTGTTCCCTCATTTTTATATTTTTTAAACGCTCTTTTCTTGTAGTTTATAGCTTTTTTAACTTTGGCCGTGAGCCACATAGGTTTTATTTTTAGCCTTTTAAACTTATTGCCCATGGGAATATACTTTGCAGTGAGGTCCCAAACAGTCTTTTTGAAGAATTCCCATTTCTGTTCTGTGCCCATTGATGCCAATATTCCTTCCCAGTCTAAGTCCTGGAGAGCAGCGCTCATCCTTGGAAAATTTGCTCTCTTGAAATTAAGTGTTTTTATCTTTCCCGTATGTGATTTTTGCTTACAACTAACATCAAATGAAATAATGTTATGGTCACTGCTACCCAGGTGTTCCTTTATCTGAACATTGAACACATGAACTTTAATGGCATCCCAGTCTTAGTCTGTAGGGTTCAATATTGAGTTGGCCCACCCTTTGCAGCTATAAAAGCTTCAACTCATCTGGGAAGGCTGTCCACAAGGTTTAGGAGTGTGTCTATGGGAATGTTTGACTATTCTTCCAGAAGCGCATTTGTGAGGTCAGGCACTGATGTTGACGTGAAGGCCTGGCTTGCAATCTCTAATTCATCCCAAAGGTGTTCTATTGGGTTGAGGTCAGGACTCTGTGCAGGCCAGTCATGTTCCTTCACCCAATACTTGCTCCTCCATGTCTTTATGGACCTGGTTTGTGCACTGATGCACGGTCATGTTGGAACAAGAAGGGGCCACCCCCAAACTGATCCCACAAAGTTCGGAGCATGAAATTGTCCAAATGTCTTAGTATGCTGACACCTTAAGAGTTCCCTTCACTGGAACTAAATCGTCAAGCCCAACCCCTGAAAAACAAGCCCATGCCATTATCCCCCCTCCACCAAATGATTAGGACCAGTGCACAAAGCAGGTCCATAAAGACATGGATGAGCGAGTTTGGGGTGGGGGAACTTGACTGGCCTGCACAGAGTCTGACCTTAACCCAATAGAACATTTTTGGGATGAATTAAAGTGGAGACTGCAAGCCAGGCCTTCTCGCCCAAAATTAGTGCCTGACCTCACAAATGTGCTTCTGTAAGAATGGTCAAACATTCCCATAGACACACTCCTAAACATTGGGGACAGCCTTCCCAGAAGAGTTGAAGTTGTTATACCTGCAAGGGGAGGGCAAACACAATATTGAACCCTACGAACTAAGACTGGGATATCATTAATGTTAAAGTACGTGTAAAGGCAGATGTCCCAATACTTTTGACAATATAGTGTATGTACATAGCTAAAAGTCCATATTTTGGCCACAGCTCCTCATTAAATCCCAGTACTATCCTATTATAATGGGTGGCTTCTGCCAAAAGTAATGCTTAGGATGTGGCAGGCACAGACTTTCAGTTCATTGACCCGAGAAATACAGTAAATGTATATCAGATCATTTAGTTGAAAAGGATCTTATGTGCATGCACCCAAAGGTGGGCACTCTGTGCTGGCAGAGCTGGATTAATTAGGTAACTGTTTTATGCTGCAAATTTGTTTTTAAGGAGCTTTCTGTATCTGTCAAGTGGTAAAAAAAAATAACACTGCACAAGCTAGTCTGAGTTCTATCCATCATTGTCTGCCAATTTTTTTATTTTTTTTTATTGAGAAACAGATGGCCTTTTTTCTCTTTTTTTTTTTTTAACTGCAACATTTTACATTGTGGCCTTAAAGCCAAATAAAAATAATTGCAAACTTTCTGAAAGTGCCAAAATGGAAAATTTGCCCCTAGTGGATTAGCAGATGCTGCGTCCTCCTACCACATCAAGCAGAATGAATAACAGAGAACAACAACACAAGGTTATTAGGGCTGTTTTGTTAAATTCAATAATAAAATATTGCATATTTTATTTCAATAATACTTCAGTTATATTGTTACAAATACACAAACCCAACAGGGAAGCTCCCAATACAATATGAAAATCATTAATATTTGGTACAACTGGGGCTTGTATTGGTGCCCAGAGCACTCAAATATTCATTTTGTGTGTTTATTGAAAATGTATTTTACATATTACCGTAATTACATATTACATTTGTTTGGCGTTTATAGTCTGCTGAAGAATTATGGTGTGTTCAATCAGACTGATATTTGGAAAGGCAACGAAAGGCAAAAACCTAGAGAAACCAATCAGATTACAGTTTAGCTATAAAAGTTCATGTTTGTCTATTTTTTATCATTATTATTAGTAGTAGTAGTGTAACTGATTCTAATAGGTACATTGTTGGCACTGCAGTGCAGATGAACCTTGCAGCCTGGATGTGGAATCTGCAGGCTGAAGGCATTTATTTTTGTCAATGAAGCCTCTAGCCCAGTGATTCTCAACCAGGGTTCCTCCAGAGGTTGGTAGGGGTTCCTTCAGCATTGGGCAATTTCGACCTCTCAGATAATTTCCTACTGACACCAATGATCTTTTTAGCTATCTGTAAGGAGGCAATTCTTCCCAATGACCACAAGTGTAAGGACCATTCTTCTCACTGGCCATCACACTAATGTATCATGAGTTGTAGATTTCTGATTTTTAGCAGGGGTTCCCTGAGACCAGAGAACTATTTCAAGGGTTCCTCTGTGTTGAAAAGGTTGAGAAAGGCTGCTCTAGCCTGTATACAAGCATATAGAAAACCATAACTTATTATTATTGTTAGCTTTTTTTTTTGTCTGGAGATTAAGGCCAGGGGTTACTTTTATTGGCTGTTTCATCCTTAGCATTTTTTTTTTGTAGCAAGGTTTTTTTGGGGGGCATTTGTTTCAGGGGCTATTTTGGGGGGTATATTGTTTATTGTATTATCTTGATAGCATCTTTATTTTAGTTTAAACTGTTTTTTTTTTTTTTGTTTGTGGCACAGGGCTTCCTATTAAAAAGTGGGCTTTGGTCTCTGGGTCTCCTGGCATGTTAATTTATTTAGTTTTATTTTG
Source organism: Rana muscosa (assembly GCA_029206835.1). Taxonomy (NCBI): domain Eukaryota; kingdom Metazoa; phylum Chordata; class Amphibia; order Anura; family Ranidae; genus Rana; species Rana muscosa. Next base: position 363,328,380 of record CM055120.1, on the reverse strand, counting down.
ATAGAGCCTTTTTTAAAGCGGTTGTATACCCAAAAAAAAACCCCTGCAAGGCAAAGGCATAATGAGATAGTATGACTAGCATACTAGCTCATTATCAATTACTTACCTTAGATCGAAGAACCCACACCGACCCTCGTTCCTCTCCTCCGCCGCTGCCATGATAACCGGAGTGACTTCCGGGTATCGCCGCTTCAGTGCTGTGACTGGCCGGAGCGGTGATGACGTCACTCCCGCGCATGTGCGCGGAACCGGCACGATCCCGCAAATGCGCAAATTTTCGCCACTTTCCGGCAGGCTCCCATTCAAGACCCGGTGCGCTCAGTGCGCCTGTGCCGGTGTCTAGGACGAATGGACAGGACGACTGGTTGCAATCGAGGGAAAGATGAATGCGGCCAAGTACAGGGATATCCTGGACGAAAACCTTCTCCAGAGTGCTCAGGACCTCAGACTGGGCCGAAGGTTTACCTTCCAACAAGACAATGACCCTAAGCACACAGCTAAAATAACGAAGGAGTGGCTTCACAACAACTCCGTGACTGTTCTTGAATGGCCCAGCCAGAGCCCTGACTTAAACCCAATTGAACATCTCTGGAGAGACCTAAAAATGGCTGTCCACCAACGTTTACCATCCAACCTGACAGAACTGGAGAGGATCTGCAAGGAGGAATGGCAGAGGATCCCCAAATCCAGGTGTGAAAAACTTGTTGCATCTTTCCCAAAAAGACTCATGGCTGTATTAGATCAAAAGGGTGCAAATACTAAATACTGAGCAAAGGGTCTGAATACTTAGGACCATGTGATATTTCAGTTTTTTTTTATTTTTTATAAATCTGCAAAAATGTCAACAATTCTGTGTTTTTCTGTCAATATGGGGTGCTGCGTGTACATTAATGAGGAAAAAAAATGAACTTAAAGGTGTAGCGGGTGGTCATATTTAGGGGAGGCATGTGAGTGGTATCAGGCTCAGATGCAACAATTGTTAGGATTCCTGGACCAATTTGTGTCAGTGGAGGATATCAATGGTGTCTAGTTCCCTGTGGCCTATAGGTGGCACTGTTGCCATAGGCTGGGGTTGAACCACCATTGGAGGGCTGTGCTCTTTGTGCCCTCTAGCGGCAGTAGTACAGCGGGGTGGGGAACACGCTGTGCATGCTGGGAGAGGGTATACGGGGGCAGACATCTTCCGCACGAGGTCCGCGCCCAGGCACCTTTAGCCTGGGTGCATGTGCGTGGAGTCTCCGGGTGCCCTAGGCCCGGGGACGGAGTTGCGGTTCCACCCCAGACACCTTTAGTCTGGAGTGAGGTACTTCCTGGAGGCCTGGGGCCCAGTACCTTCGACTGGGTCGCGCAAGGGATTGAGGGCTCCTAGGGTGTCCTCCGGTGTTGGACACCCGAATCTGGGACGAGGAGGCCAAGGAGGTGACCCTTCCGAAGACCCAGTGCAGCATTTGCTGGTGACGGCGGGGCCTCTGGTAACTGTCCGGATGGATGTCCTCTCTCTGACCGGAGCCATTTCCTATAGAAGGTAGTCCACGTTCTCATGGTCTGTGGCAGGGACCCATCGTGAATTGGGTCAGTGGCAGAGACCCAACAACCAGGTCTGTGGCAGAGGCCTTATTCATCTGGTCTGTGGCAGAGACCCCCCTCACGGTCGGTGGCAGCGACTGTGCACCAAGCCTGTTCACGCTATAACGGAACAGGAGAAAACCCAAGTTCAAGTTTGTGCCTGGACCTCCTCTTCACTGTGTTCTGTTCTATGTCTGACCAGTCGCTCTTAAAGGACTATTTATTGCTCTGAAGAATAAATAAGTGTTGGACTTCCAGTGGTGTGGAACTTGACTTTCTGGGAGTTAAAGGGTCATTCTCAAGAGAAGTTTTGGCTCTGGACAGGGGCACAGGCCCGAAGGTAAAAGGTTATAGCTCACACCTCTACACATAAGAGGATACGAGCTGGTGATGCGCCACACTCTCCTCCCTGGTCCCCTAGACGAGAGCCATTGACCGAGAAGAGAAGGAGGGAGTGAGAGGTGATGTCGCTACAAAGGATTTTAGCAAATGGCTGCAATATAACAAAAAGTGAAAAATTTAAGGGGGTCTGAATACTTTCCGTACCCACTGTATTGTTTATTATATTATCTTCATATAGTCTTTATTTTATTTTAATTTTTTTTTTTTTTGGCGCAGGGCTTCCTATTAAAAAGTGTACTTTGGTTTAGGGTTTGTTTCCTTCATTTATTTTGTTCGTTTTTTTAATTTCATGTTGATAGAATTTTTTTTAAGTTATGGATAATGAGGTACAGCATTCATTCACTTGTTACCAACCAACCATCTGTTGAGTGTGCAGCACCTAAATGACCTCACATGATATCACTCACTACTCTTTTACCTTTTGTACCACCACCCCCTCCCTTTAGAATGTAAACTCTACGAGCAGGGCCCTCCTGTACCTTCTGTATTGAACTGTACTGTAATTGTGCTGTCCCCCCTATACATTGTAAAGCGCTGCGTAAACCGGTGGCACTAAATAAATCGTGCATAATAATAATAATAATAATAATTTACTGCACCCCTACTCCATCTACATTGAAAAAAAGTTAGTCACACACTGGTGAGGCCTTTCATCCCTGATTAAAACTATCCTGCTGCTGAAATATTTTACACTTCTGTGTCATCTGCAGTCTTTTAATTCTATTAGTAAAACACCAGCCTGTACTCTTTTTCTCTAATACATTTCAGCCAATTCTCCCCCATTAAAAATGTCCTGTTTTACACTGCTGCATCATCTATGATGTTCTAATTCTCAAGCATTCAATAGAAATTGGGCAGCGGCAGGACAGCTTTGCATCAGTGAGAACAGGGACAGCTTCAGAAAACCACTGGCCAAATTTTATCTGCCGGTCAAAGCAGGTCTATTACCGTTTGATGAATAAGAATGGGTTGCTGCTGAAACTGCCTGAAATAGTCTTTGTTTCAAACTGGACTAAATCAGAATGGAATGCTGCTACTGTATACCAAAAATACAACAGAAGTAAAAAATGTAATTTTACAGTCAAATATGCACTGCCAGTGGGCGCTGTTGCTGAGACTTTATGTGGCAGCCTGTGAAAATGGTACTGTAACACCATGTACAGCTTTGTAGCATTCCCTATGCATGTTATTTAAAGCATTTGTGCAGTGGCGGCTGGTATTTTGTTTTTGAGGGGGAGGGGCAAACAACCAACCCCCCCCTCCCACCAGCGGCACCTCAACCCCCTCCCCGCCAGCTCGCTGTCTGTCCCTTATCCCATCTAGGTGGCAGGCAGCGGGCATCGACTCCTGTGTCCTCTCCTCCTCCTCGCTTCCGCCATGCATCTTCTCCCTTCCTCCTTTCAGCGAATCGGGTGACGGGGTCTCAAGATTGGCCGGGAGGATGATCAGTGTTATAATAGTGAATATTCATTGGGTGGGCTCAATACAATTTTCCTCTAATAGATTTCAATGAGATTTACCATTACATTTGAGTTCATCGAAAAGATGGAACCTAGGCAGATTTGCCCCTCCATACTAGGAATTTAATGCTAATGCCGCGTACACACGATCAGATTTTCCGTCTGAAAAACCTTGGATGTTTTTTTTCGACAGAATTCCGCTCAAGCTTGGCTTGCATACACACGGTCACACAAAAGTTCTCTGAACTTTCATCCGTCAAGAACGCGGTGACGTACAACACTATGATGAGCTGAGAAAATTAAGTTCAATGCTTCCGAGCATGCGTCAAATTGTTTCCAAGCATGCGTCGGAATTTTGCGCGTCGGAATTGCTACAGACGATCAGATTTTCCAATAGGAATTTTTTCTGTCGGAAAATTTGAGAACCAGCTCTCAATCTTTTGTTGGTGGTAATTCTGACAGCAAAAGTCCGATGGAGCATACACATGGTCGGAATTTCCATCCAAAAGTTAACATCTGACTTTTCTTGTCGGATCGTGTGTACGGGGCATCAAGGTATATTTTGGCAGGATTCACTGTGCTAATACAGTAAATCCTTCTAGTCTCTAGACAAATAATAATAATAATAATAAATTATACGTGAATATAGGGAATAGCAAAAATATGAGCTTCTGTGCATCCACCTAACATGAGATTATCCTGAATGTTCATAGACCATTAAAAACATTATTAGGTAATTGTGCAGTAGTATTTTCCAAGAAACAGGACAACTTAATATCCTATTAATGCAGCTATTCTCACACAAAATGGAGCCAGCTTGCCTTCGTGCCATCAATCTTGGCAAGACGATGCAAAGTCCAAGTATTTTACAATGTGTTGGTTTCCAGAACTTGTTTGATGATCCTCCAATGTGCACTGAGGCGTGTTTTCTACTTCCTTGTGGTTTTAACCACATTGAAAAGACCACATGGGATATTTAATCAGCTTTATGACATGATGGAGGGACAACATTAACAGAGGATGACTAGCACCATGCCGAGAGAATAAAATCTAGTCTACTATATTGGCAATCCCATATATTGATGTACATCGCTGAGTCATTTTATTCCTTGGTTACTAGTGTTTTTAATGATTTTTCAAAGCTTAAATATATACTATACATACCGTGTACATACCGTATATAAACTATACATACAAAAATACATACTGTGTATATATATATATATATATATATATATATATATATATATATTTATATATATATATATATATATATATATATATATATATATATACGGCATGTATTTTTTTTCATGCAGGCTACCTGTACAGGGGCTTATTTATTTAAGGTTTTTTTTTAAATCTGTCATGTTTTTCATCATAAAAGTAAATAAATATAATGACTATAAAAAAAAACGTACCCCTTTGAATAACCAGTACTAAAGCTGACCTTCAGAAATACAAATTTGGTGGCTGTTATATTTGTCAAAGGATTTATATTTCTGTCCATCCTGTCCTAAGTTTTACATAACTTCACTAGATAGCGCAACCAGCACGGCGACCTGACTTTTTATCTACTAAATAATACAGCTTGGTCACCCTCCTGTTTTCAGCTTCTCACTGGACACTTGGGGAGCTGCAGCCTATTGATGTGCTTGTCTTTGCTTTTGTCTTTCTACCAGTATGTGTTTTGTTAGCATATGTGCATACAGAACTTCTGATTGACAACTAGTGCTGGCCATCCCACTGCAAGTCTGAGTGTCACATAGCTGTATAAGGAGCTTGAGATGATGAGGGTGGCCTCTTGCACAATTCCTGTCCAAACACTCTTGCAAGTTGAGACATGGACTGCCAGGACAATGGACGGGTGAAGGTACCGGGAGGCTGGAACTGCTGACTTGAACCTGGGAGTGCTGGTGTCAGGTAAGAAGAAGCACAGCAATGAGGGCACCCCTACTTCAACCAAACCAGCTGGGTCACAAGCCATGTTTGGTAAGAGACAAGCAGGAAGGTACCAAATAATGAGCAGTATCAAGGTCAACGATGAGCAGAAGTTGGCATTGGCAACGTGTGAACAACTAGATACAGCAAAATCTTGTTCAAGAATCTAGGGTAAGGCTGATGACATTGATAGGAAACAAGCATAAACAGGCAGAGGTAATCCAGAGGCAGATCAGACAAAAGTCGGGTCAATAACAGAGTCAAGAGAAATTCACGATCAAGGACAACAGAAGTAAAAGCTAATAGACCATCCAGCAATGTTCCTAGGCAGATCCAAAGGTTTAAATAGGCCACTACGCACTAGTATCTGTGGTCCACGTGCCCGTGTGTCCACGTGCACGTTGTTGTGCATATTCCTTTGCGTATGCACATTATTGCGTGCTGTTAGTCTACCATGCCCAAAAATATGTGCACGTTTATGCACATGAACAGAAGCCCTATGGCTGGCAAAGTCTCTCGGATGGCTGACATCCTAACACTGGCCTTTGGTGTAATAGGGCAATGATAAGCCAAGTCTACTTTAGGTCATTACACTTACTGAATTTACAAAACAATTTTTTTTTAAATTAATGAATTAAAAACTTTGCCTAAAGCGGATCTTCACCCAAAAAGGGGAGTTCGACTTGTTTGCGTCATCCCCCCTCCTCTTTAACCACTTGCCTACAGGGCACTTTCACCCCCTTCCTGCCCAAGCCATTTTTCAGCTTTCAGTGCTGTCACACTTTGAAGAGCAAAGAAGAGAAAGGTCCCAGTAATGCCGCCTGTGAGTCACCAGCTGCGACTCTGGGCCACTCCCAGACAGCCAGGCCTGCCTAAATTTACCTACCCTACAAGAAAAATCTCACTCTTGCACCTAAGTATCTAGAGGGTGCTACAATTAAAAGTTATCAACTACAGTATTTGTAGCTGCTGACTTTTAGATTTCTGGGGGGGAGACTGGGGCTCCTCTTTAAGGCCTCCTGCACACTGGAGGTTTTTTGCTATCTCTCCTAGACGCCTTTCCTCCTGGCAGTTTTATTTGGCAGAAAAAAAGAGGGAGGTCCCAGTGACGCTTGTAAACACGTGTATTAGCCACATCAGGTGCTTGGGCATAGATTAATTTCATTGGCCAGAATAATAATTTATTCTGGTCATTGAAATTAATTAAAGCTCAAACGCTAAACGAGCCTAACATTAACGTTTAGGTGAGTTAACAAGCGCCAACGTTTTTTCTGCCAAAACACTGCTGCTCCTGGATGCACTGGCAGTGGGGGATTTTTTTCTGCCTACAAATACCCCTGCGCCTAAGCTTCTCTAAATGCCTATGTGTGCATGGATGCATAGGTTAACATGCAGGGGTGCTTAGAGGCAGAAAAAAAACAACGCCAGATGCCCCTTAGAGCAGTGTCAAAAACGCCCAGTGTGCCAAACATTCAACTTTACACTGTAAATAAAAGCATTAAAAGCATTCTTACATTTCATTTTCTCTAGTTTTATACATAAGTCTGAAGTTAAAAATAGAATGAAGCCCCAACTGTGCCAATAAATGGACAGCATTGGTGCAGAACAACACACACTCGTGTCATAAGTTAACAATCTTCTGACTGCTGCTTTTAGCTTGGACTCAGATGCAAAAATAACACATGCTGGAGAAACATTCAAATGGTCTTATTAAATAAAACAACGAAATAACTCAAACACACTGACAAAGTTAAATACCATAAGCATCATAACATGACATAGAAAAGCAATATTAAGATTTGAGGAATGAAGCTTGTCACAAAATAGATGCAACACATTAGGATCAAGACCATAGAGAAATCCCTAAAAGAGAAGTATGTTTTTTTTTTTTATATTTATACTTAACTCGGTGGATGGAGCATCAGGCTGATGCTGCTGCTGTCCCCCGGCGTCTGTGCACTGAGAACCAAGCCACTGAACACCGCCAATGGCTCGGTTCTCACTCCTCCCCAAGCAAATTCCAGTTAAAAGTGGTCAATCATCAAGGGGGACCCCAGGAACTCAAAATGTGTGTCAAGTTTGGGGTCCAGGGGACCTACGGCTGGCCGGGATCAGGCGCACAAATTTGAAGATGGACACAGACTCGAGTATAAGCCGAGGGGGGCATTTTCAGCACAAAAAAATGTGCTGGAAAACTCGGCTTATACTCGAGTATATACGGTAAGTGTATTTTTTGTGAAAATATTGTCTTATATATAGATATATTCAGGAGGGTGGCCTGCCAGGTAGGCTGTATGGAGTCCTGTGATTTCAAACAGCAGCCCTGCATGGTGTGGCATGATAAATATCACTTGAAGACAAACCTGCACTTTATTTCAAGACAGGGTCTGGGGGGCCATGGGTGGGGGTGAGGGTAGGGCTGGAGGGGGGACCCGTCAGGTAGGCTGTACGAGCCCCATGATTTCTATCAGGGCCCTGTCAGAATGGGGAAGAAAGGGGGTTTAAGTGACTTTGAACGTGGCATGGTTGTTGGTGCCAAACGGGCTGGTCTGAGTATTTAAAAAACTGCTGATCTACTGGGATTTTCATGCATAATCATATTTAGGGTTTACAGAGAATCGTCCGAAAATGCCACAAATGCAGTGTCCTTGTCACTTCCTGTGAGCTGAAAAGAATGCAAAAACAATTTGCTGGGAGAGCTTTTTGCCGAGAAAACCGGCCGTGTGTATGGATTCTCGCTGAGAAAACTGCCTGGAATCCCAACGAGAAAAATAGAGTGTGGGAGGAAATTGGAGTATCCGGATGAAGCCCGCCCAAGCACAGGGAGAACATGTAAGCTCCATGAAGGTAGTGCCCTGTTTAGGATTCTAACAAATTACCCTAGTGCACCAGGCAGATGTGCCAACCACTTAGTCACTGTGATGCCCCATATGTACAGTATCCACTTCAGCCCCGGAGAATTTGGCTGCCCAATGACCGGGCCATTTTTTGCGATTCGGCACTGCGTGGATTTAACTGACAATTACGCGGTCGTGCGACGTTGCACCCAAACAAAATTGACGTCCTTTTTTTCCCATAAATAGAACTTTATTTTGGTGCTATTTGATCACCTCTAAAGTTTTTATTTTTTGCGCTATAAACAAAAAAAAGAGCAACAATTTTGAAAAAAAGCAATATTTTTTTATTTTTTGCTATAATAAATATCCCCAAAAAATATATAAAAAATCGAACTTTTTCCTCAGTTTAGGTCGATATGTATTCTTCTACATATTATTGTTAAAAAAAAAATCACAATAACCGTATATTGATTGGTTTGCGCAAAAGTTATAGCGTCTACAAAATAGGGGATAGATTTATGGCATTTTTATTAATATTTTATTTTTTTACTAGAAATGGCGGGCGATCTGCGATTTTTATCGTGACTGCGACATTATGGCGGACACATCGGATACGGGGAGCAGACGATCAGTGTCCTGTCACTAGGCAGAACAGGAAAATGCCTTGTTTACATCTCCCCATTCTGAAGCTCCGTGAGACGATCAGGGGCCCCTGGCAGACATCGAGTCCGCAGGACCTGCGGGCACGCTCACCGAGCACGCGGCGGGGGCAAATTCAAAGGGAGGTACAGGTACCTCCCTTTGCGCAGCCATGCCATTCTGCCGACATATATATACATGTGGCGGTCGGCAAGTGGGTACATATACACTGATCAGCTTTACCACTATGACCATCCATCATAAATAATATTGGTCTCAATGTTGCCGCCAAAACAACCCTTACCCCTTGAGGCATGGACTCCACTGTACAAAGCATCACACTGCCTCTGCCATTTTGCCTTCTTCCCATAGTGCATCCTGTTGCTATTTCTTACCCAAGTAAGCAATACACACACACATAGCCATCCATATGATGTAAAAGAATATGTGATTAATCAGACCAGGTCACCTTCTTCCATTGCTCCATGGTCCAGTTCTGATGCTCACGTGCCCATGGTAGGCTATTTTGGCTGTGGATATGGGTCAGCATGGGCACCCTGACCAGTCTGTGGCTACACAGCCCCATACACAACAAAATGAGATGCACTGTGTGTTCTGACACCTTTATATCAGAACCAATCAACAATTTGAGCTACAGTAGCTCTTCTATTGGCTTTGCTCCCTATGTGCATCTGTGAGCCTTGGCCGCCCATGACCCTGTCACTGGTTCACCAGTTTTCCTTCCTTGGACCACTTTTGGTAGGTTCTGACCACTGCAGACCGGGGGCATCCCAGCATCTCTGAGGAGCTGCAGTTTTGGAGTTGCTCTGACACAGTCATTTAGCCATTACAATTTGGCCCTTGGTAAAGTCACCTAAATCCTCACACTTGCCCATTTTTTCTGCTTTCAACACATCAGCATCAGGGACAACATATACACTTGCTGCCTATACTGTATATCCTAGTCCTACCTACTTTCAGGTGCCATTGTCACTAGCATTAGAAAACAAGAGCCCGTTATCTATGTTTGGTCCCTGGCTTTACAGCACATCAGCCTATTCCTGATATGGCTAAACTCCATGCTATTTTGAACATGGGTATGCCTAGTGCCACTCTGCCTCATTTGCCCTGTTTTTTAAAGTTACCTGAATGCATTGTTATACTAAATCCAGTCTTATTAGTTGCCGTGGGCAAAAGTTCAAATTTTAATAAAACAGCCCAAATGACTATGGCAGGTAGAGTAGCTCAATAACTCTAGCATGTGGCTCTGGGACTGGCAGGTGGGTTAGTATTTCTGCTATATGATCCCAGTAAGCCTGGCAAGTTACACAATTACTCTAACATGTGGTTCCATTACTGGCATATAGAGACAGCCATTGTATTTCACACTAACATTTGATACCATGACCACAAAATACCACCCCACAAGTCATTCTACCAGGATGACATCTCTGAAGGAGTGAATGATTATGGGCAGTGTTGCTGCCTCTGCATTAATTGCATTAATGGGCTACAGTGTGATAAAGTTACATGACCTCCATTGTTAAAACCTCCACTACATGGAGAGTAATGTGAGGAACAAAACAGCTCTTGCAACTACAACAATTTGCATTAAAAGTTACACTGTATTATCAAAAGTATTGGGACACCTGCCTTTACACACACATGAACCTTAATAGCATCCTAGTCTTAGTCCGTAGGGTTCAATATTGAGTTGGCCCACCCTTTACAGCTATAACAGCTTCAACTCTTCTGGGAAGGCTGTCCACAAGGTTTAGGAAAGTATCTATGGGAATGTTTGAGCATTCTTCCAGAAGCGCATTTGTGAGGTCAGGCACTGATGTTGGACAAGAAGGCCTGGCTTGCAGTCTCCGCTCTAATTCATCCCAAAGGTGTTCTATCAGGTTGAGGACCTTGCTTTGTGCATTGGTGTGCAGTCATGTTGGAACAGGAAGGGGCCATCCCCAAACTTTTCCCACAAACTTGGGAGCATGAAATTGTCCAAAATGTCTTGGTATGCTAATGCCTTAAGTGTTCCCTTCACTGAAACTAAGGGGTCAAGCCCAACCCCTGTAAAACAACCCCACTCCATAATTCCCGACCCACAAAATGATTTGGACCAGTGCACAAAGCAGGTTCCATAAAGACATGGATGAGCGAGTTTTGGGTGGAGGAACTTGACTGGCCTGACCTTAACCCGATAGAACACCTTTGGTATGAATTAGAGCAGAGACTGCAAGCCAGGGTGCCCATCAAAAGCATATTCATGTGTTAGAATGGCCTAGTCCAGACCCAAATCCAATTGAGAATCTGTGGCAAGACTTGAAAATTGCTCTTCACAGACGCTATCCATTCAATCTGACAGAGATTGAGCTATTTTGCAAAGAAGAATGGGCAAAAATGTCACTCTCTAGATGTGCAAAGCTGGTAGAAACATCCCCAAAAAGACTTGCAGCTATAATTGCAGCAAAAGGTGGTTCTAGAAAGTATTGACTCAGGGGCTGAATACAAATGCACGCCACACTTATTTGTAAAAAAAAAAAATTAAAACCATTTATCATTTTCATTTCATTTCACAATTATGTGTCACTTTGTGTTGGTCTATCACATAAAATCCTAATAAAATACATTTAAATTTTTGGTTGTAACATGACAAAATGTGAAAAATTTAAAGGGGTGTGAATACTTTTTCAAGGCACTGTAGGTCCTACAGAGGAAAGGAAAAACGTACCGCTCAAAAGCTTAAGAATTCACCAAATAGCTGCTTCCGCCCGGTCACTCACACAGGTGCTGGCTCTGCACTGATGCGTGACGTGAAACGTGTTAGCCACCCTTCCCTGCATGCACACTATCTGCATTTGTTGTTTTGGATTTATGGATTTATTTTGAGATTGGATTTTTTACTTGAAATTTTGGAATAAATAACTGTCTATACAGAGTGCGGCAGTCCAGGGTTTCTTTTTCTCCCACACTGTAGGTCCTAGTAACAAATATATCAAGGGCTTTTCTGCACATTGTGGATAGTATAGAGATTCAGCAATACATTGTACAGGTATTTATATAGCGCTAACAATTTATATGGGATTTATGATATTATTTTTAATTTATTTTTATGGTTGAACTAGATGGACTTGTGTCTTTTTTCAACCTGACTAATTATGTAACTACTGTTTCCCCGAAAATAAGACCGGGTCTTATATTAATTTTGGCTACAAAAAACACACTAGGGCTTATTTTCGGGGTAGGGCTTATTTATTTACTGTATTAATACCGTATAAACATAAAGTGTGCAATAAGTCTCAAGTCTGTCTGGCAGACAGTCTTAAAGTGGTTTTAACAATTAAAAAAAATCCTGTTCCTTTAAAGCATGAAATAAATCAATAAAGTATTTTATAAAAATCTCCTATGTCCTCTGTCTTCTCCTCCCCTGCCCCCCCCCCACCCCTCATTGTCAGGTCAGGAGAGAGTTTTTTTCATCATTATGACATGTAATCTGTTTTACTAGTATATCGTGCATTGTGCCCACAGTTTTATATAAAGTACCTTTTATAACAGCTTTATACCGGTAACAGCTCCCTCGTCTTCTCTGAGATCTCTGAGGAGAGGAGGAAAGAGACAAGCCAAGTGTCGACATCAGCGGGGAGGAGGGGAGGAAAGAGAAGAGCTGAGATCCCAGCTGACGTCAGCCTGCTCTGTGCACTGCACAGAAGAGGAAGGGGCAGCAGACATCAGCCGGGAGGAGAGAAGAGGACCTCCGGCGGGTCAGCAGTGGGTGTAAACATGCAATTTTTAATACAGTAACAAACAGAAACACTGCCCTAGTTTTACAAAACGGATTACAGGAATTTTATTGAAATTTAATAGGGCTTATTTTCGGGGTAGGGCTTATATTGCAGCCCGCCCTGATAATCACGCTAGGTCTTACTTTCAGGCTAGGGCTTATTTTCGGGGAAACGCGGTATGTAACAAAAGTGGAACCTCCACTTATAAGCTTCCTCCCCCGATCCGGTGCCACATTTGGCATCTTTCAGGGGGGAGGTGGGAACGTGTACCTGTTTTTGACAGGTACTCTTCTCCACTTCTGGGTGACAGAGGCGTGGCGCCATCCCTTTGGAAGTTCGGTCCCCCTCCTCCTTCCTCCGCCGCCGGACCAGTAAGAGAGCACAATTTGTGCATGCACAGTAGGGAACTGACTGTGAAGCCGAAAAGCTTCACTGCCGGTTTTCGTTAAGATGAATGGCGGCAGCAGCACCCGAGAGCCGATCCAAAAATTGGCTGGGATGCCGACATTGCGGGAACCCTGTGCAAGTAAGTGTCCTAATATTAAAAGTCAGCAGCTACAGTATTTGTAGCTGCTGACTCTAAATTTTTACGTGAGGGGCAGAACTCCTCTTACCCTATCTCACATGCAAACAGAGTAGGACTAGTCTACATACCAGCATGCATTTGCAGGGACACGGAAGCTGAACTTAGGTGACTATATGCTGAATGGGTTAGATTGGACAGAAGGAAGGGGTTAAAGGGGTTAAAAGTGGTTCTGTCGAGAAATGCCCCCTGTTGAAAAATGCCCGGCCAGAACTGCGCATGCGCAGTACGGAGCAGCCGAAAGCCGCCGAACATCTGAATTTGCGGATAGCTGTAGACACAATAGCCGACATTGTTCCACACGCTCCCGGTGCTCGTGCAAGTCTGCAGGGGGCAGTTGTTTACATGAAGGGGAGTATGTTTTTAATGATGAACAGTGCTGCTAACATGGGGGTGGAATTTTTCACGAAGCTGAAACACATCTCCTAAACAAATATTTCTCTGCTTTTCTTCCTACACGTGTTTGCGGGGCTAAAGCCTGAACATTTTTTTACCGTAATACACTCTCTGCATTAAGGTAACATAAAAAGAAAGAAAATGGCAGAGGTGGACTTAAAAAATTGCTGCTAGCACAATATTCAGGTAGAAGTATAACAATGTGAATTAAACAAAAAAGTAAAGTGCACTTTTGTCCCAGTGTTTTATCTCCCCTTCGCCAACGCTGTATCCTGGCCTAGGCCAACAAGGCCCAGGCCTAGGGCAGCACTTTGCAGGGGGGGCAGCACGGAAAGAGTCCCGCTAGCTTGCGCTACTCTGTTAGTGTAGCGCCAGTCTTATGGGGCGGACTGGGCTGAGGCAAATTAGACTAGCGCCCCCATAAAGTGGCCACACTGCTTCCAGTATGCGGGCGGCCAGCATTCCGCAACTGTGGGTGGGGAGCTGCTTCTAATTTTGACTGTCTTATTATTCTGGACCACAAACCTTCCTCACTGTGCTATGTTTTCTGCTGCACCATTGGCATGATTATATCTTCTTAGTCCTCTCCATAAAATTATCAGAAACTTGTTTTTTCATTTTGGATAAAGTAAGGGAGGGTTCAAGCCCCTGTCAGTTTATTTTTTACCATCCCTGTCCCATTGCAGAAATTTCCCTTCACTTACTGCCCCATAGCCAAACAGGAAGTGAGAGGAAATCTATGCAAATTAAGGGAATCCATTGCCCCCCCCCCAGGCCCTCAGAACTAGTATCCCTACTCGAAAATCTTAGGGTGGGTCTTAAACAGAAAGGGGTGTGGCCTTCACAGGAAGGGGTGGGTCATATTTAAATTATGGGTGCACGAGTTTAGTCAGGCCTAGGGCAGCACAAAACCTAAATACACTACTGCCCTTCGCCCCCTTATACTTACCTGAGCCTGATCTTGATCCAGCACTGTGCCTGTCTGCAGCAGCTCTCTCCTCTCTCTCTGCTCACAGAGGCAGCAGCAGTTGCCATTGGTTCCTGCTTCTGTCCATCAAATGCTGTGACCAGAGAGTGGTGGGTGGGGCTGAGCCACGCTGTGTGTGTCAATATACAGACACAGCCTGGCTCAGGAGTAAGCCCACAGATGTGCCCCAATAGGAGGCAGGTTCCTATTGTGGCACACTGAAAAGAGGAGGGATCCCGAGCGGCATCGGGGGGCCCTGAGAAGGGGAGGTTCAGGGATGCTCAGTGCACAGAGCAGGTATGTATAAAATGGTTTTAATATTTTAAATTAAAAAAATAAGCTTTACACAAACTTTATGTCTTGCCTAGAGATGGGATTTAAAAACCAGAGTGGGAATGAGCAGTACAATTTCTTGCTATGTAACAGTTTCATTGTTAACGCATATCTTGGCACCGGCTTTATGTGATGAAGCATTGCAGCATTTTAATCTACTTTGTTTTCTTAAGCTGTTGCAGTGGGATAGAAGTTCTAATATACTGTGGTTAACATGAATGAGTAGGCCTCAAGAGCCTGTTTCCTTGTCTGCACCTGTGCATCCTTCGCTTGTTGGAGAGACCACCCACCACAACAAACTGAACCAAGTTTGTTCTAGAATGGAAGTCATGACTGAGCACTGTACACAGCTGTCATCGGTGCTTGTTACAAAAAAACTCCACTAAATGAATGAACTGAGTAACTGCTAATCATTATTTTCCAAAAACCCACAGCCCACTATTCTATAGTATCTCGTAGTAGTAGTAGTGAAAGTCAACTGGACTTTTTGTTACAATTGTAGCGATACCCTCAACTAAGAGGGCCGCAGATTCGGTTTGGGCCCTGAATACAGTTCCACCAACCCCCGGCAATCTACTCGACCCTCTCTGGCACAGTTAGTCTAGGGGTATACACATTTAATACTTATACTTTATGAGAGACTCAGACACAGAGTAGTTGTAAAGGAATAACAGATTTTACTTTCAGCTATGCAAAGGGAATGAACAGTGATAACAACTTGACCTTTAGATTATACGCAGAGCCCTGCAATATCACAATATCAGTCACACTACACCATAGAGAGGGGGGTGTGTGTATAAGGAGACGCCACGTGGGGCGACCGTTAACTAGGCGCCCTGTGGCGCGATAACTAAACTAGGTACCTAATGAATCAGGCCTGATTCCTAATTCTAGAACTCAGTCCTGTATGGATGATGGATTCTTCACCGGCAATCTGTAGAGGTGGTGCACATAAGAATAAACAACATTTGTAATCCAAGAAAGGGGAAAGTTGATAACTGGCAACACTTCACTGGAGATCCTCTGGATCAGTCCTGTTGTGGATCTCCAGTGAGAGTCTTTAACATGAGGTAGTAGGCCTCGGCAGTCTATAGGCACAGTACTATCAAACAGGTTATGGAATGAGCTTGTGCTCGCTCACCCGCCGGACGCGATCTCCGTCCGGGACTTCCACCGGCTGTGTCTTCACTCGCCCACAGTGGTCGCTGCGATCGGGTCCCCGATCCAATCTAGGCTGTAAGTAGAGATGTTGGATGCCACCCAGGCTCGCAGTGGGGTGGAAGGCTCTTTGGGCAGCTCCGGAAAGGCCCCAGGCTTCAGGCCTTACCCAGCGCAGGTCCGCACAGGTGTATCAGTCTCTGCCGTCCCGTGTCCAAAGAGGCCGAGCCAGGCCTCGCCCCTTCCTTATATCTCCGCACCCATGAGTCTCTGGGGCAGAAGCAAAACATCCTGGGAACCAGTGGGGTTCTGGGAACAGTAGTTATAGAGTCTTTAAAGGAACCCCGCTTCACAATGAAGACTTGTTGCTGATTATCCACATATACACATATATACAAAGAGGCGGAGATGCCTGTGACATTATTGACTTAATATGGCTCCATGGTCATTTTTGGTTAAAGCGGAGGTGCAGCCATTTAAAAAAAAAAAAAAAAAAAAGTCAGCAGCTACTAACAGTGTAGCTGCTGACTTTTAATGAGGACACTTACCTGTCCTACTCGCCTGCGATGTCGGTTCTGCCACGGAGATCGATCGCTGCTGGCAGGTCCCGGGCTCCTCCATCCTGACTAAGGGAAACAGGCAGTGAAGCCTTACGGCTTCACTGCCTGTTTCCTACTGCGCATGCGCCACTCGCACGGCGCTTTGTGAATGGGCGGCTTGCCTCCTGGGATACACACAGTTACCAGAAGGCAGCGCACCCCATTCACAAGAAGAGGTAACGGAAGTTCTCAATCCGAGGACAAGGAAGAGGCACAGTAGAGGCAGATTAGGGGACTTCTGCATAGCAACAGGCATTTAGGGTGAGTATAATTTTTTTTTTTTCTATAAATTTTTTTTCTTTTTTTTAGGATTTTTAATGTAAAAAAAATTTCAGGGTGGAACTCCGCTTTAAGGTCATTCTACTGAGTCCAGCTTTTCCCTAATCCAGAAGACTTCTTTCATTCTAATTAGTGTTGGGAACCAGGATTTACATTTCAGACAGGTAATCCAATTACCATAAAATAGGGAAGTTTGAGAAATCACCCTTTTCTGATTACATAATTCCATGTCTGGGACAGGTGTTATTTTTTTAATTTTTTTTTAACAGAAGGAATGTTTATTGAGATAACAGCATATTATACATGAGAACAGCGTATTTGATATTACAAAAAAATCGTAAATGACAATACTTAGCAGAGGTAGTGACTACTCTCCAGAAAGATCTGGATCGGATTGTCCATACATCTCCCACTCCCTAGAGACCAATAGGAACCCCAACCCACCCTCCCTGTGCAATCCCAATGGGAACTAGCGAGCATTTAAAGATAAAAGTGTAATATACAATATCGTCATTCCCCCTGAGAACCTTTATGCCAGATCAAGAAGGAGGGAGAAGATAGGGAGGAAGAAGGGGAGAGCGTAGAAAGAAAATAAGGGAGAAGAGGGGGAACGGGAGAGGAGAAGGGGAGTAGAGGGAACGGGAAAGAAGGGGGGGAGGAGGAGGAGGGGGGAGCCCAGAAATCTCAGACGCTGTACGCCACACTCAGTCATAGTAAAGTTACACTCCATCAACCGCCCTTCCACCGTAGAACCTGCACCACCAATCATTCCAGCCAAGGTCGCAGGTGTTATTTTTGATTAACTTCTTACCACCCATGTAAATTCATATGTGCGGAGGCAAAGAGGCTGGACTTTAATGCCCACATGCCACACATTTGGGCCAAGAGCCAAGGACTCTGTACTGAAAATGCACTCATTGCATGCTCCCAGCACAGTGCTCATATTGTAATAGACCACTTTTGTTCTCTAGTAGTAATCAGGATCCAGAGGGACTGGCTCAAGATCATGTGACCACTGTGACAGCCAGTCACAATGTCATCTGATTGAACTGTCCTTCCCACTTCCCCCATGGACATAAAGACCCAGGTAAAGGAAGGCTGATGCTGGTTGGGAAGGGGTTACAGCGCAACTAAATGAAAAAAAATACATAATTGCAAGCAGGCAGGCTTTTTATTGCAGAAGAGACACCAAGTCTTTTCTGAAAAAAAAGTACACTTACCTGCGTATTCGCATTCCTCTACAAAATGTTCAATGAGCTTTTAACATTCCGGCACTCGCCAACGAGCAACCTCTGGGGTGTCAGACCACTGGAACTAAGGTAAGTAGTATTTAGGGTGAATTAGGGCCTGTGATTAGAGTTGAGCGGACACCTGGATGTTCAGGTTCGACGGGTTCGGCCGAACTTCGGAAAAAAGTTCGGGTTCGGGACCGAACTTTAACCCGAACCCGAACCCGAACCCCATTGAAGTCAATGGGGACCCGGACTTCTAAGGACTAAAAAGGCTCTAAAAAAGTAATGGAAAGGGCTAGAGGGCTGAAAATGGCAGCAAAATGTTGTTAAGAGCATGGCAAGTGCTCTGCAAACAAATGTGGATAGGGAAATAACTTAAAATAATATAAAAAAAATAAAAAAATAAAAAAATATGCTGGAGGCCCCCTTTTCAGCAAAAGAGGTACGGGAAGTCATTAAGAACCTCAGAAACTCAACGGCACGATCCCACACATATGGTGGGAATGCCCCAGAATACGCCCTTTCTGGAATTAATTATTCAATTTAATGGATAAGCTAGTAGGAAAAAAAATACTTTGAAATAAAAATGTAGCGGGGTGCTAAATTTAAGGGAAGTGTTTGAGTGGCAAATAGGCTCAAACACCCTAATTCTGTAGGATTCATGGACCATTTTGTCCTCGGGGGACAGTATTGGTGTGCAGTTCCCTGCGGCCTACAGGTGGCGCTGCCATGGTAGGCTAGGGTTGAACCGCCGATAGAGTGCTGTGCCTTTTGTGTCCCCTCTTGGCAGTAGTACAGGCGGGGAACCTGCTGTGCATGCTGGGAGAGCATATAAAAGGGGCAGACCTTTGGCCTGGGGGCTGATGTCCAGTGGGGTCCACACCCAGGTACCTTCGGCCTGGGTGCATGTGTTCCTGTTCCATCTCGGGAACCTTTAGCCCGGGGTGAGGTACTATCCTGGAGTTCCTGCTGCCCTGGGTATGGAGGCCTAGGTGCGGGAGTAAAGCCTGGAGTCCAGAGCCTTCGTCTGGAGTCCGCTAAGGGTCGAGGAGTCTTAGGGTGCCGCCTCGTGTAGCGGACCATGTTCCAGGGAAGGGAGGATCATTCTGATGGACCGATGCGGGAGTCACGGTGAAGGAAGGGTCTGTTGACTCCCTGGAGAGATGTCTTCCCCTTGATATGGGCTAGGTTCGTAGAAGGAGAAGCTCAAGGTCATCTTGACTGTATCAGAGGCCTTAATCACCCGGCCCGTGGCAGGGGCCTTATACACCCTGGTCTGTGGCAGAGACCAAAGTTCTCCAGGTCCGTGGCAGGGGCCTTGTACACCCGGTCTGTGGCAGAGACCAACCTCAAGGTCTGTGGCAGAGACCGTGCACCTAAAACTGTTTGAGAAACCTAAGCAGTGAAGTGAATGTGCTACGTTTGTGCCTGGACCTCCTCCACACCTTAAGCTGTCCTGTTTCTTTGCTCTAACCTTTTCTATCCGAGTAGAGTTTATTTTGCCATGAGAGAATACGAGTTGTAATTTCAGCTGGTGTGGACATTGACTTTACTGGGAATTAAAGGACTTGCCTCTACCTACAGTAGAGGTGAGAATCATCCTCTGGAGGAGTTTTGACTCCGGCTGTGGACACGGCCCGTCAAGTACACCGCTCAACCTCTTTATATAGGAGGGTACGGGCTGGTAGTGCGGTGTGCCTTTCTCCCTCCTGCGAGGAGCCAACAACATAAAGGCAGGTAAGGGGGAAAGGATCTGTGCACTACAAAAAAATAAATTAAAAATTATAATCTTGACCTAGGAGGACGAGGTCCATATGGAGTAGGAGGTTGAGGTGGCGGTGGATGTGGCTGTGTAGGTGGAAGCGGCGGTGGAGGAGGACGAGGTAGCCAACACTGGTTCAAAAATACAACAATGGCTGGGTAAGGCCAGTGATGTGTCGAATTCTGTCCCCCGTCGAATAGTGTCCACCCTGTACTGCGCCTGCTCAGTATATAGGACAAGAGGATTTTGAAAATCTCCCAAGATGAACGGCGCCTGCGTGGTGAGTTCAGGTGAAGGCCACATCATCCGTGGTTCAAGCCGAGCCAAGTGAGGCCGTGCCCGAAGCGTGGCGATCGAAGCGAGCCCGTGAGGGGCCCTGTTACTATGTGCTACCGTATGTCCACTTGGATGTTGGGGCTTGAACCTGCACTCACGGCGCAGGCGCCGTTCATCTTCGGAGATTTTGTGAATCTCCTTGTCCTCTGTACTGCGCAAGCGCTGCGCCTTCGCAGTACGGGCCGGACACAATCCGATGGCCGGACAGTTTTTGTCACAACACCGGTATACATGTCTATTCTGCAGAAGGTACGGACAAGTCCTGTGGGATCCATGCCTGGTTCATTTTAATGAACGTGAGCTTGTCCACATTGGCTCTGGACAGGCGGCTGCGCTTGTCTGTGATAACGCCCCCTGCCGTGCTAAATACACGTTCAGATAATACACTGGCTGCAGGGCAGGCCAGCACCTCCAAGGCATAAAGGGCAAGCTCAGGCCATGTGCCCAATTTGGAGACCCAGAAGTTAAAGGGGGCAGACCCGTCATCCAGTACGTGTAGGCCTGTGGACACATACTGCTCAACCATGTTGGTGAAATGCTGCCTCCTGCTAAGACGTTCCATCTCAGCTGGTGGTGCTGGTTGTTGTGGCGTGCTGACAAAGCTTTTCCACATTTCAGCCATGCTAACCCTGCCTTCTGAGGTGCTGCCGGTGCCCCGGCTGCGTTGGCGACCTCTTCCTCCTCCTCTGCCTTCGCCTTGTGCTTCCACCGCTGTCAGGTGGGAATGCCACCAGCAGCGCGTCTACCAGCGTGCGCTTGTACTCGCGCATCTTACGATCCCGCTCCAGTGAGGGAATTAAGGACGGTACGTTGTCCTTGTAACGGGGATCCAGCAGGGTGGCCACCCAGTAATCAGCACCAGTTAAAATGTGGGCAACTCAGCGGTCATTGCGGAAACACTGCAGCATGTAATCGCTCATGTGTGCCAGGCTGCCCAGAGGCAAAGAAAAGCTGTCCTCTGTGGGAGGTGTATCGTCTGTGTCCTCTGTATCCCCCCAGCCAGTGATGGCCACGAGCTGGTCTGGGTGCCACCCTGCTGTGAAAATGGCTCCTCCTCCTCCTCCTCCTCCATCTCCTCCTCCACCTCGTCATCCTCCAGAACTGTGCCCTTTCTGCCGGACAATTGTGTACCTGGCGTTTGTTGGTGCAGGAACCCACCCTCGTAGACACTTGTGAAAGACTGCCCTGAAAGCCTTTGAAATGATCCCGCTTCCTCCTCCTCCTCCTCATCCTCCTGTGCCACATCCTCTTCCATCATCACCCGAAGCGTTTTTTCAAGGAGGCATAGAACTGGGATAGTAACGCTGAGAACGGCGTCATTGGCACTGGACATGTTGGTGGAGTACTCGAAACAGCGCAACAAGGCACACAGGTCTCGCATGGAGGCCCAGTTATTGGTGGTGAAGTGGTGCTGTTCCGCAGAGCGACTCACGCGTGATTGCTGCAGCTGAAACTCCACTGCTCGCACAGTCTGGCCAGCATGTGCAAGGTGGGGTTCCACCTTGTGGGCACGTCACATATGAGGCGGTGAGCGGGAAGGCCGAAGTTACGCTGCAGCGCTGACAGGCGAGCAGCAGCAGGGTGAGAACGCCGAAAGTGCGCACACAGAGCCCGCACTTTCTGCAGCAGCTCTGGCATATTGGGGTAATTTTTAAGGAACCTCTGGACCACCAAGTTCACCACATGCGCCAGGCAAGGGATGTGCGTCAAACCGGCTAGGCCCAGAGCTGCTACGAGATTTCGCCCATTATCGCACACCACCAGGCCAGGCTTGAGGCTCACTGACAGCAACCACTCATTGGTCTGTTGTTCCATGTCCCTCCACAACTCCTGCGCGGTGTTCGGTTTTTCCCCCAAACAGGAAAGTTTTAAAACTGCCTGCTGTCGTTTACCCCTGGCTGTGCTGAAGTTGGTGGTGAAGGTGCTACGCTGACCGGATGAGGAGGCGGTAGAGGATGAGGAAGCGGAGTAGGAGGAGTTAGCAACAGGAGGCAAACTGAAGCGCCCTGCAATCCTCGGTGGTGGAAGGACATGCGCCAAACTGCTATCTGCCTCAGGCTCAGCCGCCACTGCATTTACCCAGTGTGCTGTTAAGGAGATATAACATCCCTGACCGTGCTTACTGGTCCACGCATCCGTAGTTAGGTGGACCTTGCCACAGATGGCGTTGCGCAGTGCACACCTGATTTTGTCCCCCACTTGGTAGTGCAGGGAAGGGATGGCTCGCCTGGAAAAGTAGTGGCGGCTGGGCATGACGTACTGTGGGACAGCCAATGCCATCAGGCTTTTAAAACTCTGCGTCTCCACCAGACGGAATGACAGCATTTCAAAGGCCAGGAGTTTTGAAATGCTGGCATTCAGGGCCAGGGATCGCGGGTGGCTAGGGGGGTACTTCCTCTTCCGCTCCAATGTTTCAGGGATAGAGAGCTGAACGCTTCCATAGGACATTGTGGAGATAGTTGGTGACCCAGGTGGTAGTGTTGCTAGCAGATCCTCTGTTTGTGGGGTGGCAGGTGCCACTGTCACTACAGAGGTGAATGAAGAGGCCAAGACTGCAGCAGAAGAGGAAGCAGGAGGAGCCAGAGACCTTTCTTGGTTTTTGAGGTGTCTACTCCACTGCAGCTCGTGCTTTGCACTTAGATGCCTGGTCATGCAGGTTGTGCTCAGGTTGAGAACGTTTATGCCTCGCTTCAGGCTCTGATTGCACAGCGTGCAAACCACTTGTGTCTTGTCATCAGCACATTGTGTGAAGAACTGCCACGCTAGGGAACTCCTTGGACCTGGCTTTGGTGTGCTCGGTCCCTTGCTGCGTTGGGCAGTAGCAGACATACTGTCTAGGGGACGGACGCACCGCTTTTGCACCCTGCTCCGTCTTCTGCTGTGCTAGTGGCTCTGTGCGACCACCGCCTCTTCCTCCAAACTACACTGGTCACCTGCATAACGTTGATTCCATGTGGGGTCGAGGACCTCATCGTCCTCCACATCATCTTCCACCCAGTCTTCACCCCTGCCCTCCTTGTCTGTCTGCACAATTGCGAAAGCAGCAGCAGTTGGCACCTGTGTTTCGTCATCATCCGAGACGTGCTGCGATGGTCCTCCCATATACTCATCATGAAACATAAGTGGTTGGGCATCGGTGCACTCAATCTCTTCCACTTTTGGGGCAGGGCTAGGTGGATGGCCCTGGGAAACCCTGCTAACAGAGTCATCGAAACGCAGAAGAGACTGCTGCATGATTTGGGGCTCAGACTGCTTGGCTGATTTGCAAGGGGGTGAGGTGAAAGACTGATGGACATGGGTTTCAGGTGCCAACTCCGATCTTTCATCAGAAGAGTGGGTGGGAGACAATGTGAAGGAACCCGAGGCACTGTCAGCAACCCAATCTACTATCGCCTGTACTTGTCCTGGCCTAAACATTCGTACAGCCTCATTAGGCGCGACAAAATACCGCCGCAGGCTCGGTCGCCTACTCGCACCTGAGGAAGGTGTTTCACTTGTGCGTGTATCTGGCACAGATCCACCACGTCCTCTCCCTGCAACAGGAGCTCCACCAGCAGCACCACGACAGGGGCCACCACGTCCCTTTGACCTTCTCCTCATATTTTCCAAATTTAGGATCTTGCCCTAAATGGGTGTTTTTGGAAGAGCAGAACACACCCACAGTACGTAACCGCTGAATCGCACAGCTACAGAACTGCAGAAAATGCTATTAAAAAAAAATGTTGTTTTTTTAGTATAGCACAGTAGAAGAAAACTATATAGAAATTGTTTATTTCACACACCTCCACATATGTGTCATGGATATGCAGTAGTGTTTGTCTGTCAGCTTACCTTCCTTCCCATGTGTTCATCTTAGAGGCCTGAGCCCTTTCACCTGGCTTCCTTTATAATCTCCTCCCAGCCAGACTCCACCCCAGGCCCTATCACAGAACACTATATTAACCTGTGCACTGCAAGCCTGCTTTGCTGATCAACGTGTTTGTTAGGCATTGTGTGTTTGGGTTCCTGCCTGCCGTGTGCTACGTCTGTCTCTCTGTTACATATTTGGCTTGTCCCCGACTATCCCTGTCTGCTCGTGACCCTTGACCTTCGGCTCGTTCTTTCGTTATCCTTGTCTGCTTGTGGCCCCTGACCTTCAGCTTGTTATTCGGTTCTCTCATATCTTGTGCTGCTGCTTCCCCTCTTTTCCCCTTATCCTACGGGGCGTGAGCTAGGAAACTCCAGGGGCCGCGACCTGGTCCCAGCCTGCAGCATAACATCCTCACCACTAGAGGCCCTGGAGAAGACCTGCTGGGTCTTAGACTCCGCGCCCTGGGGAATCTTGGCTCTAGCTTCCGTTAGGATCCCGGTTGTGCTCCTCTGGTCCCGCTTTCCACAACCACCCAGTTTCCTATCCGCAGCAGTCAGCCATAGGGTTCACTACCTTGCGGTGCACTCCTGTCCCCCTACGGTGTGCATCTGTCACCTGGCCACAGGTGACCTTGACAGTTTGATCAGCCATGAACCCGGCTGACATCCCGTTACCCGTGGATGATCCGTTGCAGGGCATAGTTTGCAGACTTGAAACCCAGGAATCGAATCAGACTCAGGTGATGCGATTCCTCCAGGATCTGGCTTCTCGCTTCGAGCAGCTTCAGGCCTCCTTGGGAACCCTGAATCCGCAACCTCAAATACAACCAGCGGCTGCACCTATTGCACCAGTCGCAGCCACACACTCACTACAACTGCCAGCTCCATCCCGTTTCTCTGGGTACTCCAAGGCTTGCAGGGGGTTCCTTAGCCAATGCACAATTCATTTTGAGCTCCAGCCCCAAAACTTCCTGTCTGATCGGGCTAAGGTAGCCTATATCATTTCCCTCCTCTCTGGTGAAGCTTTAGCCTGGGCAGCCCCTCTGTGGGAACTGAATGATCCAGTGGTTTCTAGCCTGTCTGGCTTCTTGAAACTTTTTCGGAATATCTTCGAAGAACCGGCTCGTGTCTCTTCAGCGGCCAGCGCCCTTTTACGTCTCCACCAAGAGTCTGCTTCTGTGGGACAGTATGTCCTTCATTTCCGCATACTGTCGGCTGAGTTGAGCTGGAACAATGAGGCCTTAGTCGCAACCTTTTTGCATGGCCTGTCTGATAGAGTGAAGGATGAATTAGCAGGAAGAACCATCCCCACTGATCTGGCCGGCGTTATCTCCTTGTGTAACCAGATCGATATTCGCTTTCAGGAGAGGACCTTAGAAAAGCAACGCCAGCACTCCTTGGTTCTTAGTCAGCCTGAGCTCCCCTCTCTTCGACCCGTAGAGCATCTCCTACCAGCTGAGGAACCCATGCAGCTGGGTCGGACCAGGCTATCCCCCGAGGAACGTGCTAGGCGCAGAACTCTTGGTCTGTGTCTTTACTGTGGGGGCAAAGGTCATTTTCGTGACACTTGCTCTCTTTGTCCAGAAAAACGTTCGGGTCCACTTCATCTGGAAAGTGGAGTATTGGACCCAGAAATATCACCTTCCCCTTCTCGTCTTCTGCTTTCTGTGTTCCTTCATGTTGGTGCTTCTTCTCATTCGGTCTCAGCATATCTGGATTCCGGAGCCGCTGGTAATTTTATGGACTGGGAAATCGCATCGTCCATGAGACTTACTCTTTTGCCCCTCACCACACCATTGGTGGTCTTGGCGATTGATGGTACTGTTCTCCCAGGGGGACCTATCCGCTTCCAGACCCTCCCTGTTAAGATGTCGGTAGGGACACTCCACCAGGAGTGGATATCCTTCCTTATCTTACCCAAGGCCTCAACGCCTATAATTTTGGGTCTCCCATGGTTACAGCTCCATTCTCCTCATGTGGACTGGACTACTGGACAGATCCTGGCTTGGGGTCCCTCCTGTTCCTCGTCCTGCCTACCCAAGGTTGCCCCCTGTGAATCTGAGCCGGTCATTCATTCCAGGTTGCATAACCATTTACATTTCTCTGTCCCTAACCACCCTTCGACGCACAGCCAGGCTAGCTTGTCTACAAGTCCTCCAGTCGCTACGTCTTGCGATGCGATTCAGGTAGTCGCTACACCTGACTCAGCTATTCACTCTGCCTCTGTACTAGTTATGCCAGTCCAGCCCATGCCCAGTGAGCCTCCTACTTTTTCTTGTTCGGGACATTCTGCTTGTCCTTCAGCTATTCAGTTTGACTCCGGCGACATGTCACCTTCTAACCAACCTGACTTCAGGGTTCCACTGACATCTGCCCAGTCTGATGGTCCTGTGCAAGATGACCAGTTCCCCTTTAAGGGT
The DNA here is from genome assembly GCA_029206835.1 of Rana muscosa. Classification (NCBI taxonomy): domain Eukaryota; kingdom Metazoa; phylum Chordata; class Amphibia; order Anura; family Ranidae; genus Rana; species Rana muscosa. Next base: position 363,301,839 of record CM055120.1, on the reverse strand, counting down.
CTAGGGGACCCTCCTCAGATTCCTGTTGATCCTCTCATGCCCTTGCTTATTCCTAGAGAGCCTTTGGTCCTCAATAGATCTTCTTGTCATCTCCCTACCTCGTTTTCGGTCTCTGAGGATAATCTTAAGTACGAGGTTAGACAAGTTCTGGATTCTCGGTTCTGCAGAGGCATTCTTCAGTACCTTGTGCATTGGAGAGGTTTTGGTCCTGAGGAGGCGTCTTGGATCGCTGCATCTGATGTCGCTGCACCTCATCTGTTGAGAAGGTTTCATCAGAGATTTCCCTTTAAGCCTGGGCCCAGGCGGGGGAGGGCCCATAAGAGGGAGGGTACTGTCATGGATATGCAGTAGTGTTTGTCTGTCAGCTTACCTTCCTTCCCATGTGTTCATCTTAGAGGCCTGAGCCCTTTCACCTGGCTTCCTTTATAATCTCCTCCCAGCCAGACTCCACCCCAGGCCCTATCACAGAACACTATATTAACCTGTGCACTGCAAGCCTGCTTTGCTGATCAACGTGTTTGTTAGGCATTGTGTGTTTGGGTTCCTGCCTGCCGTGTGCTACGTCTGTCTCTCTGTTACATATTTGGCTTGTCCCCGACTATCCCTGTCTGCTCGTGACCCTTGACCTTCGGCTCGTTCTTTCGTTATCCTTGTCTGCTTGTGGCCCCTGACCTTCAGCTTGTTATTCGGTTCTCTCATATCTTGTGCTGCTGCTTCCCCTCTTTTCCCCTTATCCTACGGGGCGTGAGCTAGGAAACTCCAGGGGCCGCGACCTGGTCCCAGCCTGCAGCATAACATCCTCACCACTAGAGGCCCTGGAGAAGACCTGCTGGGTCTTAGACTCCGCGCCCTGGGGAATCTTGGCTCTAGCTTCCGTTAGGATCCCGGTTGTGCTCCTCTGGTCCCGCTTTCCACAACCACCCAGTTTCCTATCCGCAGCAGTCAGCCATAGGGTTCACTACCTTGCGGTGCACTCCTGTCCCCCTACGGTGTGCATCTGTCACCTGGCCACAGGTGACCTTGACAATATGTATAACACACTGCAAAATATTTTTTGTGGCCCTAAATGGCATTTTTTGGAAGACCACAACACACCCACAGTACGTAACCGCTGAATCGCACAGCTACAGAACTGCAGAAAATGCTATTAAAAAAAAATGTTGTTTTTTTAGTATAGCACAGTAGAAGAAAACTATTTAGAAATTGTTTATTTCACACACCTCCACATATGTATAACACACTGCAAAATATTTTTTGTGGCCCTAAATAGCGTTTTTTGGAAGACCACAACACACCCACAGTACGTAACCGCTGAATCGCACAGCTACAGAACTTCAGAAAATGCTATTAAAAAAAAATGTTTTTTTTTAGTATAGCACAGTAGAAGAAAACTATATATAAATTGTTTATTTCACACACCTCCACATATGTATAACACACTGCAAAATATTTTTTGTGGCCCTAAATGGCGTTTTTTGGAAGACCACAGCACACCCACAGTACGTAACCGCTGAATCGCACAGCTACAGAACTGCAGAAAATGCTATTAAAATTTTTTTTTTTTTTTTAGTATAGCACAGTAGAAGAAAACTATATATAAATTGTTTATTTCACACACCTCCACATATGTATAACACACTGCAAAATATTTTTTGTGGCCCTAAATGGCGTTTTTTGGAAGACCACAACACACCCACAGTACGTAACCGCTGAATCGCACAGCTACAGAACTGCAGAAAATGCTATTAAAAAAAATGTTGTTTTTTTAGTATAGCACAGTAGAAGAAAACTATTTAGAAATTGTTTATTTCACACACCTCCACATATGTATAACACACTGCAAAATATTTTTTGTGGCCCTAAATGGCATTTTTTGGAAGACCACAACACACCCACAGTACGTAACCGCTGAATCGCACAGCTACAGAACTGCAGAAAATGCTATTCAAAATTTTTTTTTTTTTTTAGTATAGCACAGTAGAAGAAAACTATATATAAATTGTTTATTTCACACACCTCCACATATGTATAACACACTGCAAAATATTTTTTGTGGCCCTAAATGGCATTTTTTGGAAGACCACAACACACCCACAGTACGTAACCGCTGAATCGCACAGCTACAGAACTGCAGAAAATGCTATTCAAATTTTTTTTTTTTTTTTAGTATAGCACAGTAGAAGAAAACTATATATAAATTGTTTATTTCACACACCTCCACATATGTATAACACACTGCAAAATATTTTTTGTGGCCCTAAATGGCATTTTTTGGAAGACCACAACACACCCACAGTACGTAACCGCTGAATCGCACAGCTACAGAACTGCAGAAAATGCTATTCAAAAAAAAATTTTGTTTTTTTAGTATAGCACAGTAGAAGAAAACTATTTAGAAATTGTTTATTTCACACACCTCCACATATGTATAACACACTGCAAAATATTTTTTGGGGCCCTAAATGGCGTTTTTTGGAAGACCACAACACACCCACAGTACGTAACCGCAGAATCGCACAGCTACAGAACTGCAGAAAATGCTATTCAAAAATTTTTTTTTTTTTATTAGTATAGCACAGTAGAAGAAAACTATTTATAAATTGTTTATTTCACACACCTCCACATACGTATAACACACTGCAAAATATTTTTTGTGGCCCTAAATGGCATTTTTTGGAAGACCACAACACACCCACAGTACGTAACCGCTGAATCGTACATCTACAGAACTGCAGAAAATGCTATTCAAAAAAAAGTTTTTTTTTAGTATAGCACAGTAGAAGAAAACTATATATAAATTGTTTATTTCACACACCTCCACATATGTATAACACACTGAAAAATATTTTTTGTGGCCCTAAATGGCGTTTTTTGGAAGACCACAACACACCCACAGTACGTAACCGCTGAATCGCACAGCTACAGAACTGCAGAAAATGCTATTTGTTATGTCCCTTAGACACGGGGTCTCTCAGAGTGTTGCTAGCAATGCTAAAGTATCTGCTCAGCAAGTTACACACAGGCCAGATGAACTTCTTAAACATGGAGAGGGTTTATTACTCACTCAGAACATGATGACTTGTTACATGGAGGAGTCCTAATACAACAGGCTTCTGTCATTACCAGATCTATGCATATCATGCTGCTGCTGCTTCCCAGTCTCACACACCACTCTCACTACTTCCTGGTACAGCCCCTTCCCAGCATGCATCAGGAGAAAAAGGTGAAGGGTCACACAGTGTTCCAGCACAAACATCACATCTCCTCTTTTTCCCATAAAAAAAAAAAAACAATAGGAAATAAATAAATAAAATAAACATAACAAGAGAACAAAATACTCAACACATAAAGAAACAAGGCAAGCAGGATCAGTTCAGCAAGTAGTATCTCCAACTCAGTTCTGTGGCTCCTGCATCACGTTATGAGCCCTTTGTCTCTGTTTCCTGACCTCCAAAGTGTCCCGTAAGATTTCAGTGCTTTGCCAACGAGGAGTTTGATGTCTTTGGCGGGCAGACTTACGAAGTGGCACAGCACCAGGAGGGGTAGAGTCTATCAAAGGTTCTGGAGGTGTCAGTGGGTGTCCAACAGACAAATCAGTCTCTGCAACTCCAGGCACATGTCCGGGCTCCTCAGGAATACGGTCACCAACCGCTTCAAGAGTTGGTTGTAAACTTGTAGGATCATGCCAGACACCATGCCATATGTCACCAGTAGAGCCCTGAGTAGACTCTGGTGTTTGGGTAGAAAGAGAGGTCGGGTTTGTTTCTACTGGCAGGCAAATGCGCTTTCTCAATTGCGAAAGGTGTCTTCGAACACAAACGCCATTCTCCAGGCGAACAAGGTACATTCGTTGTCCAAGAGGTCCATCAATAATGCCAGGAAGCCAATGAGGCAAAACTCTGTAATTCCGAAACCATACAAGATCACCAGCACGGAATCCAGGACGGCCTGGCGGAGGAGGTGTTGGTGACTGTTCCTGTGGACAAACTAAATCCAGTTTGGTGCGGAGATGCCTGCCAAACATAAGAAAAGCTGGGGACAGCCCAGTAGTAGCGTGTTTTGTGTTTCGGTACATGGTCAAGAACTCCAGAAGCTTCTCCTCTGACAGTCCAACCTGGTCCAGAGTGGACAGTAAGTGCTTCTTAAACGTCTGCACAAACCGTTCTGCCAGCCCATTCGAGGCTGGATGATAAGGAGCTGTTTTGTAGTGTTGGATGCCCAAGCCACTGAGGAAGGATTGAAACTCATGCAATGTAAATTGAGTCCCATTGTCCGAGACTATGGCTGTTGGCAAGCCATATTGAGCAAAGAGCTTCCTTAAGACTAGAATGGTAGCAGCTGAGGTAACAGAAGGCATTTGAAAAACCTCTGGCCATTTTGAATGTGCATCTACTATGATCAAATACATTTTACCCTGGATTGGGCCAGCAAAATCAAGATGGAGTCTTGACCACGGTTCTGTCGGCCATGGCCAAGGTAGCAGGGTTCCTTTCTTTTGGGGTCGCTGAGCTTGACAGCACCCAGGACATTGAGCCACATAATCTTCAATTGCTGTGTCCATTTGAGGCCACCAAACATAGCTCCGGGCTCGCTGCTTCATGCGCACCACGCCGGGATGGCCCTCATGCAGTATCCTTAGCATGGCTGGTTGCAAATACTGAGGTACGATCACTCTGTTGCCCCACTGTAGGCAACCAGCATTAGTCACAAGCTCACATTTTCTGGCAAAGTACGGACGAAATTCACCTGGGACTTTCTCTGGCCATCCAGCCTGAACATATGAGAATATCTGAGACAGGATCTGTGACTGTATGTCTGGCAATTAAGGAGGTGGACATGCAGGATTTCGGCCTGTGTATTTCCACTATGCGTACGTCTCTTGGTGAGTGGTCTCCAATTGGCAATCTGGAAAACGCATCTGCATTGCCATGGGCATCATGGGAGCGGTATCTGATAGAATAAGTATAAGCTCCCAAGAATAAAGCGTACCTTTGTAAGCGAGATGCGGTTGTTGTAGAAATTCCTTTCTGAGGGTTCAGTATTGACAACAGAGGTTTGTGGTCAGTGATAAGTGTGAACTCCCGACCATAGATGTACGTATGAATTTTTTTTGTGGCCCATACAATGGCCAAAGCTTCCTTGTCTATCTGGGAGTAGTTTTGCTCTGCTGAGGTTAAAGACCTGGAGGCAAAAGAAATGGGGCGCTCTGTGCCATCTGGCATGACATGGGAAAGCACAGCACCCAGTCCATAAGGCGAGGCGTCACAAGCCAAGGTGACGTGTTTCTTTAAATCATAGTGGACCAGAACTCGAGAAGACAGAATGAGTTCTTTAGAAAACCGAAAAGCTTCTTCACATTTGGCTGTCCATATCCATTTAGCTCTTGCATCCAGTAAGCGATGTAATGGGTAAAGCTGGTGTGCTAGGTTCGGCAAGAAACGGTGGTAGTAATTTAGGAGGCCAAGGTAGGACCTGAGCTGTGTGACATTCTGGGGAGTAGGGGCATGGGTAAGGGCTTTAACCTTTTCTTCAGTAGTGTGTAACCCATGTCGGTCCACAGTGTGGGCACAAAATTCCAGTCGAGACTTTAGAAATTCGCATTTTGAAAGATTGACACGTAAACCATACCTTTGGAGTCTCTTTAGCACAGCTTCAACATTCTTTCTGTGTTCTTCATCAGTGGGACCAGTGATGAGCATGTCATCTAGTAGACATTGAGTGAAAGGTATGCCTGCCAGGACCTCATCCATGATTCGCTGCCAGATGGCTGGAGCTGGGGCTATGCCAAAAACCATGCGGTTATATTGGAATAATCCTTTATGGGTGTTAATGGTCAACAGATGGCGTGAATCTGGGTGTACTTGCAGTTGCAGGTAAGCTTGCTTTAAGTCTATTTTTGTAAACTTTTGCCCCCCAGCCAATGAGCTAAATAGATCTTCAAGTCGAGGCAATGGGTATTGATCCACAAGAAGTTGGTTGTTCAGGGCAACCCTGAAATCTCCACAAATTCTAATGTCTCCATTCTTTTTCTTGACAGGCACAATTGGCGATGCCCATTCACTTCTATCCACTTTAGGTATGATCTTTTCAGCCAATAGGTGGTCCAGCTCTGCTTCCACTTTCTTTCTCAAGGCAAAAGGTACTGATCTTGCCTTACAAAAACGAGGTGTAGCACCCGGCTTCAAGAGGAGGTGGGCCATTTTTCCTTTTACTGTGCCCAAAGAGTCCTCAAAAACCCCCTTAAAGCGTGACTTCAGGGATTCCACCCAATGGTCCACCTCAGAAAGCAATGTACATTGGGCAATGGCAAGAGGAGGCATGCCCAGGGCTTTGATCCAGTCCCTACCGTACAGCGGAGGACCTCCTTTATTGACAACATAAAGGCGTAGAGTTTGACTGCGGTTGCCTAATGTAACAAGGGGTTTCACATAACCCAAGGGCTGTAGTAGTTCCTTGCTGTAGGTTTTTAGTGTGAGATTTGTAGGTTGGAGCGGTAGGGACAGACCCGATGCCTTTAAATCAGTCCATGAAATGACAGACACTGCCGCCCCTGTATCAACATCCATGGAGACAGGACAGCCATTGAGTGTGACATCCACTTTAATCGCAGGAGTACTCCCAGCTACCCGAAACAGTCCAACATGCTGGACACAGGTTTCCTCATCATAGCTGGAGCCGTGATTGTCAGTATCCATATGAAATGTCTGTTTACGTTTAACTTTTGTGGTAGTGTTAGGGGAGCATGAGCTGCGGCAAACACGCCCAATATGGCCAGTCTTTCCACAAAGAAAACAAATGACATCCTTGAACTTGCAAGCAGGTGCACTGTGAGTAGTGTTACCACAACGGTAGCAAGTTGGTGTCCTAGAGACAGAAGAATTAGGGTGGCGAGGTTTAGGAAGATTTGGAGACGGCCGTCTTGGGTGTCGGGTGATAGCAGAGTGGAATATTTCCTCTCCCTGGCTAGCAGGAGTTTCAGGTGGTGCCTTCAGTAGGGTGGCGTCCCGTGTAGCCAACTCCATGACCATAGCAAGGTCAGTGGCTTTCGTCAGAGTCAAGTCGGGTTCTGTGAGTAAGCGTTTCTGTATGGCTGGGTCGCAGAGTCCCATAACAAACATGTCACGGAGAGCCGTCTGCAGGAAGTCTCCAAACTGAGAAGTGGCAGCTAGTTTACGTAAAGCAATGATATAAGTCTTTATGTCCTCCCCGGCATGCTGCCTTCTACTGTAGAATTTAAACCGCTCTGCAATCTCTAATGGCTTTGGGTTGTAGTGCTCATGTAGCTTCTGAATTAACTCAGGCAGGGGCTTAGAGGCTGGCTTGTCTGGAGAAATGAGGTCTCTGAGAGTGCCATATGCAGCTTGACCCAATATTGTGAGGAAAACTGCAACTTTCTTTTCTGCAGCCACACTATTTGCTTCCATATACTGCTCCAGCCTCTCCACCCAGGAGCTCCATGATTCGGCAGCAGGATCAAATGGTTGAATAAACCCTATGAAGGCCATGTGTGCTAAAATCCACAATCCTCGTCGCCACTGTTATGTCCCTTAGACACGGGGTCTCTCAGAGTGTTGCTAGCAATGCTAAAGTATCTACTCAGCAAGTTACACACAGGCCAGATGAACTTCTTAAACATGGAGAGGGTTTATTACTCACTCAGAACATGATGACTTGTTACATGGAGGAGTCCTAATACAACAGGCTTCTGTCATTACCAGATCTATGCATATCATGCTGCTGCTGCTTCGCAGTCTCACACACCACTCTCACTACTTCCTGGTACAGCCCCTTCCCAGCATGCATCAGGAGAAAAAGGTGAAGGGTCACACAGTGTTCCAGCACAAACATCACACTATTCAAAAAAAATGTTTTTTTTTAGTATAGCACAGTAGAAGACAAATATATAGAAATGGTTTATTTCACACGCCTCCACATATGTATAACACACTGCAAAATATTTTTGTGGCCCTAAATGGGTCTTTTTGCAAGCGTACATTAATCACTTCTCTACTGTGCACGAAAACCCCCTTCCTGCCCAAGCCATTTTTCAGCTTTCAGGGCTGTCACACTTTGAATGACAATTGTGCGGTCGTGTGACGTGGCTCCCAAACAAAATTTGTGTCCTTTTTTTCCCACAAATAGAGCTTTCTTTTGGTGGTATTTGATCACCTCTGCGGTTTTTATTTTTTGCGCTATAAACAAAAGAAGAGCGTCCAGTTTTGAAAAAAAACACTATTTTTTACTTTTTGCTATAATAAATACCCATTTTTTTTTTTTTTATAAAATTTTCCTCAGTTTAGGCCGATACGTATTCTTCTACATATTTTTGGTAAAAAAAAAAAATCGCAATAAGCGCGTATTGATTGGTTTGCGCAAAAGTTATAGCGTCTACAAAATAGGGGATAGATTTATAGCATTTTTATTTTTTTATTTTTTTATTAGTAATGGCGGCGATCTGCGATTTTTTATTGTGACTGCGATATTGCGGTGGACACATCGGACACTTTTGACACATTTTTGGGACCATTCACATTTATACAGCGATCCCTGCTATAAAAATGCATTGATTACTGTATAAATGTGATTGGCAGGGAAGGGGTTAACCACTAGGGGGCGGGAAGGGGTTAAATATGTTCCCTCAAAGTGTTCTTACTGTGGGGGGAGGGGACTGACTGGGGGAGGTGACCGATGGTTGTCCCTATTGTGACAGCAGGAAGGTAAAGTCACCTGGTTTCATCCAGGGGGGTAGATATATTTCGCCCAGATTCAGGCTTTACGCCGACTTATACAACTAGGTGGAGTGTTGTATAAGCCCAGCTGAGGCTAGTGGGCTCATGGATGACTCATACCTCTAGGGAGAGTGTGGGGCGTCGTGCAGACAGGGAGTTGATGAGACCAGCTGAAGCTTGTCAGCTCATTTAGGCCTCTATAAGAACTCCCAGCTTCATTAGATGTTAGCTCATGCCTGGAACCAGACCTGTGTGGACTGTCTAGGGAGAGTGAACCCCAGGGCCGGCCCTACCATGGGACCCGATGGTACCACGGTCCCAGGCGGCACTTTCAGGGGAGCGGCAAATCAATGTTCAAACTGCTGCCTAAAAATCTCTCTACGTTTTGAGCCAAGCTCAGCAAGGGGCAGCGGCGGGTGTCCTGTGATTGGCCGAGCAGGTTATGTGGGAGGGACGGACAGCAGACATGAGGCTTGTGATTCGCCTGGAGGAGCGGAGGAGCTGGACTGTGGGTAATCGCGCCAGCCCTGCATGCTCCCGGAGTCCTAACTAGCGCTGTGTGTCACAGGAGACCTGAGGTCTGTCTCTCATCTCCCTGTCAGCTGCCCGCGGCCCCCCCTCTCTATCAGCCCCCCCTCCTTAGGTCTGTCTCTCTCATCTCCCTGTCAGCTGCCCGCGGCCCCCCCTCTCTATCAGCCCCCCCCCCTCCTTAGGTCTGTCTCTCTCATCTCCCTGTCAGCTGCCCGCGGCCCCCCCCTCTCTATCAGCCCCCCCCCCCTCCTTAGGTCTGTCTCTCTCATCTCCCTGTCAGCTGCCCGCGGCCCCCCCTCTCTCTATCAGCCGCCCCCCCCCCTCCTTAGGTCTGTCTCTCTCATCTCCCTGTCAGCTGCCCGCGGCCCCCCCTCTCTCTATCAGCCGCCCCCCCCCTCCTTAGGTCTGTCTCTCTCATCTCCCTGTCAGCTGCCCGCGGCCCCCCCTCTCTCTATCAGCCGCCCCCCCCCTCTCCTTAGGTCTGTCTCTCTCATCTCCCTGTCAGCTGCCCGCGGCCCCCCCTCTCTCTATCAGCCGCCCCCCCCCCCTCCTTAGGTCTGTCTCTCTCATCTCCCTGTCAGCTGCCCGCGGCCCCCCCTCTCTCTATCAGCCGCCCCCCCCCTCCTTAGGTCTGTCTCTCTCATCTCCCTGTCAGCTGCCCGCGGCCCCCCCTCTCTCTATCAGCCGCCCCCCCCTCCTTAGGTCTGTCTCTCTCATCTCCCTGTCAGCTGCCCGCGGCCCCCCCTCTCTCTATCAGCCGCCCCCCCCCTCCTTAGGTCTGTCTCTCTCATCTCCCTGTCAGCTGCCCGCGGCCCCCCTCTCTCTATCAGCCGCCCCCCCTCCTTAGGTCTGTCTCTCTCATCTCCCTGTCAGCTGCCCGCGGCCCCCCCTCTCTCTATCAGCCGCCCCCCCCCCTCCTTAGGTCTGTCTCTCTCATCTCCCTGTCAGCTGCCCGCGGCCCCCCCTCTCTCTATCAGCCGCCCCCCTCTTCCTCTCTATCAGCCGCCCCCCTCTTCCTCTCTATCAGCCGCCCCCCTCTTCCTCTCTATCAGCCGCCCCCCTCCTCCTCTCTGTCAGACCCCCCTCCTCCTCTCTGTCAGACCCCCCTCCTCCTCTCTGTCAGACCCCCCTCCTCCTCTCTGTCAGACCCCCTCCTCCTCTCTGTCAGACGTGTGGCAGGTGACGTCATGGCAAGGGACAATCCGCTACGTGTGGCAGGTGATGTTGTGGCAAGTGACATTCTGCAATGTGTGGCATCGTGGCAAGTGACCAGCCGCAATTTGTGGCAGATGGCATTGTGGCAAGTGACAATTCGCAACAAGTGACAATCTGCATCTGGTGGCAGGTGACGCGGCAAGTGACACACTCGGGGCTCCTACTTATTCGGCATTATGGTGAGTTGAACTATTTTATTTTATATAACAATAGAAATAATGCACTTCAATCATTTTTTGTGATTCTGCACGGCATCGATTTAACTGACAATTGCGCGGTCGTGTGACGTTGTACCTAAACAAATAGAGCTTTCTTTTGGTGGTATTTGATAACTTCTGCGGTTTTTATTTTTTGTGCTATAAACAAAAATAGCGACAACTTTGAAAATTGTTTTTTATTTTAACTTTTGCTATAATAAACATCCAAAAAAAAAAAAAAATTTCTTCATCAGTTTAGGTCGATATGTATTCTTCTACATATGTTTGGTAAAAAAAAAAACGCAATAAGTGTATATTGATTAGTTTGCACAAAAGTTATTGCGTCTACCAAATAGAGGATAGATTTATGGCATTTTTATTATTATTATATATTTTTTTACTAGTAATGGCGGTGATCTGCGATTTTTAGCGAAACTGTGACATTGCGGTGGACAGATTGGACACTTGACACTTTTTTGGGACCAGTGACATTTATACAGCGATCTGTGCTATAAAAATGCACTGATTACTGTGTAAATGTCACTGTCAGGAAAGGGGTTAAATGTGTTCCCTGGGAGGTGTTTCTAACTGGGGGGATGGGGACTGACTGGAGGAGGAGAGAGATCTCTGTTCCTAATCACTAGGAACAGCAGATCTGTCTCTCCTCCCCTGTCAGAATGGAGATCTGTCTGTTTACATTGACAGATCCCCGTTCTGGCTCTATGGAGCGATCGCGGGTGGCCAGCTGACATCTCGGCCAACGGCCACGCACAGGTCCTTTTATACTCCTATATACATGTATAGAGCCATGACAGGTCCATTTTGGTTATCATGATATAAAATAATGAATATGGGGGCATTTTGGTGGGCATGATTTTTCTTTTGGGGGGGGGGCAGCATTTCATTCTTGGTACCAGGCAGCACAATGTCTTGGGCCGGCACTGGTGAACCCCTGTGCGGTGAGACAAAGCCTGTGTGGCTATTTGCTTGGACATTTAAAACCAGGGACTTAGGGACTAGGACAGCACTAGGCTGATTCCAGTTGTTAGTTAGGAAACCTGTATGTTTAGTCAGAGGTCAAGTTGACCAGGATTTATTTTGTTTATGTTTCTTTTGCTTTGCTGTGTTTTGTCACTGTAAATAGAAAATAAACCGCACCTTTTTGATTTTGAAAACCACAACCTCCGTTTGCTGGGCCTGTTTTTGTGTGGGGAGCCCATCCCGGGGGTCACACACACCCGCTGCCGAGCTAACCCCCTCACAGTTGGTGGAGAACCAGTGGCAGTTTTTTTTTAAGCCAGCATGGAGGAGATACTGAAGCAGCTGGCTCTAGCAAATGCCAATCAACAGCAGACAAATGCAGGTTTGCAAAAGAGCCTTGCAGCTCAACAACAGAACTTCGCAGCCCAGCAGCAAGCTCATCAACAGAGCCTTGCAGCCCAGCAGCAAGCTCATCAACAGAGCCTTGCAGCCCAGCAGCAGACAAACGCAACTTTGCAACAGAGTCTGGAGGCTCAGCAACAAGCCCAGCAGCAATCTGAGGCCCGCTTCATAGACCTGTTACAGAAGCAAGAGCAGAGACTACAACAACAGATGGAAGCAGCAATGCAGCAACGTCCGCAGACCAGTGAGGAAAGCCGTCCCACTAATACCGCGTCCTTTGGGGTGAGTCGTTTATTAACAAAAATGACTGGAGAGGATGATCCAGAGGTATTTTTGACCACATTTGAAAGGACCGCTGAAAGAGAAAAGTGGCCTGAGGAGCAGTGGGCTGGACTGGTGGCTCCTCTGTTAACTGGTGAATCGCAGAAAGCTTACTATGACCTAGAGCCTAACCAAGCAAAAGACTATGCGATGCTAAAAGCTGAAATATTGTCAAGGCTGGGTGTCACCCAGGCTGTCCGGGCTCAGCGTGTGCATAACTGGACTTTCCAGCTTGGAAAACCCCCCAGGTCTCAAATGTATGATCTCATTCACCTGAGCAGAAAGTGGCTACAGCCAGAGACTTTGTCCGCACCAAAGATTGTGGAACGTGTTGTAATGGATCGGTTTTTGAGAGCTCTTCCTACTGCCATCCAAAAGTGGGTAAGCCATGGAGACCCAGAGACGGCCGATGGTCTTGTGGATCGTGTGGAGAAATACTTGGCTACAGAGAACCTGACGGCCTCTTCCAGAGACACTCGGACTTTCCACCCTAAGACCAGACCATCCCCAGGGGCAAATAAGAGGATTCCAAGGGGTGAGGGTGGAGAGAGTGAGAGGGTGGGAGCTCTACCCCAAGTTTGGCGAGAACAGCCTGGGAAATCAGCGGCTCAAGAGGCCGCAAGAAGGATCGTTTGCTACCGCTGCCGGCAAGCGGGACATATTGCAGCCAATTGCCCGGTTGTGGAGGAACCCATGCAGTGTGACTTTCTGACGGGCAGACGTCAGTCGCTGTGTGCGACAGTCGCATGCACTGCCATTCGAGGAACTGAGAAACATTTATGCAAAATGTGTGTTAATGGTAGAAATGTTGTGGTATTGCTGGATTCAGGTAGCCTTGTGACCCTGATAAAGGCTGAGTTAGTTAAAACAGAGGTCTCTGGGAATAGCAAGGTAGCTGTTATTTGTGTGCATGGGGACACCCGAGAGTATCCAGTGACTACAGTGTGTTTCGAGACCCCCAAAGGTACCCTCTCTCATCCAGTGGGCTTAGTATCTCAGTTACCGCATGACGCCATTGTGGGAAGGGATTTTCCGAAGTTCTGGGAACTGTGGGATGATCCTGAGCCCCCCACTGGTGCCCCTATGTACCAGGAATGTGATAGCCAGAACTCCCCTGAGAGTGGTGAGGACTCTCCGGAATTTCCCTTATCAGTATTGGCAGGGGAGACTCAAGAAACTGGAGAGGAGCCCACCTCCTCAGACGAAAACCTACCGTCTGTGGAGTTTTCTGATCTTGAGGTTCACAGGGAAAACTTTGCCACAGAACAGTTGAAAGACCCCGCCCTAATAAAGGCACGGGAAAACGTAGTGAAAATAGATGGCGAGTTAGTGAACCCAGATAATACCTGCACTTACCCATACTTCAGCGTAGAGAAGGACCTACTGTATCGGGTGGCAAAAAGGGCAGAAGAAACCGTTGAGCAGCTTGTGGTGCCCAAACCTTACAGGAAGTTGGTGTTGGAGTTGGCCCATGGGCACATTCTTGGAGGTCATCTGGGGACAGAGAAAACCCGAGAGAGGGTATTACAGAGATTCTATTGGCCGGGGGTGATGAAGGACATAGAAAATTATTGTTCCTCCTGCCCTGTGTGTCAGAGGTCGGCCCCGATGCCACATTTCCGTAGCCCGCTGGTCCCTCTACCCATCATTGAGGTCCCGTTTGAGAGGATCGCCATGGATTTGGTAGGTCCTATAATCAAGTCCGCTAGGGGGCACCAGTACATATTAGTTATAATGGACTATGCCACCCGTTATCCAGAAGCGATCCCTCTCCGAAATACCTCGGCCAAAACCATAGCCAAAGAGCTATCTCTTGTGTTTAGCCGGGTGGGTATTTGTAAAGAACTGCTTACGGACCAAGGTACCCCCTTTATGTCCCGGGTTATGAAGGAGCTGTGTAAATTGTTCAAAGTGACGCAATTACGTACATCTGTGTATCACCCCCAAACCGATGGGCTGGTTGAAAGGTTCAACAAAACCCTAAAACAAATGTTGAAGAAAGTGGTGGATAGAGATGGAAAGGATTGGGACTGTCTACTTCCTTATCTGATGTTTGCTATTAGGGAGGTGCCCCAATCCTCTACGGGATTCTCCCCCTTTGAGTTACTGTATGGGAGACACCCAAGAGGGCTGTTGGATATTGCCAAGGAAACTTGGGAAAGTGAGAGTTCTCCCCACAGGAGTGTGATTGAGCATGTCGCCCTGATGCAAGACCGAATTGCACAGGTAATGCCCATCGTGAAGGAACATTTGGCCCAAGCGCAGTTAGCACAGCAGAGAGTGTACAACCGTGGAGCCAAGACCCGTACCTTTTCCCCGGGGGATAGGATACTGGTACTTGTCCCTACGGTTGAAAGTAAATTCCTTGCCAAATGGCAAGGCCCCTACGAGATAATGGAAAAAGTGAGCGAAGTGAATTACAAGGTCAGACAACCAGGAAGGCGAAAGCCCGAACAGATCTATCACGTTAATCTGTTGAAAGCCTGGAGGGATAGAGAGTCCCTAGTCGCAGACACTTGGTCACCAGCTCAAACTGGTTGCGTGATTCCGGAGGTTGGAATAGCAGCCACCTTGTCACAACCCCAACAACAGGAGGTTAAGGAGTTTGTGCTTCGCAACAAGGAGGTATTCTCTGAGCTGCCGGGACAAACATCTGGGGTAGAGCATGACATCATTACCCCGCCCGGTGAAAGGGTGAAGTTAAAACCCTATCGGATCCCAGAGGCCCGACGGGAGGCAATACGGGAGGAAGTACAGAAAATGCTGAACTTAGGGGTGATAGAGGAGTCCCAAAGTGATTGGTCTAGTCCCATTGTGTTGGTGCCTAAACCGGATGGGAGCTGGCGATTTTGTAACGATTTTCGACAGTTGAACAAAGTTACAAAATTTGACACCTACCCCATGCCACGTATAGATGAGTTGATCGACCGGCTGGGAACAGCCCGATACATGACGACTCTTGACCTCACAAAAGGGTATTGGCAAATCCCCCTGGCCAAGTCGGCCAAAGAGAAAACCGCATTTGTAACCCCAGACGGGGCGTTCCAATATAAAAGAATGCCGTTCGGGTTACAGAATGCGCCGGCCACATTCCAGCGGAAAATGGACCAGATGCTGAGGCCCCATCGGAAGTATGCTGCGGCTTACCTGGATGACATAATTGTCCATAGCACAGATTGGGCCTCACATCTGCCAAAAGTGCAAGCAGTCCTGGACTCTGTTCGGGAAGCGGGGTTTACGGCTAACCCCAAGAAGTGTACCATTGGGCAGGAGGAGGCCAAATATCTTGGGTACACCATTGGGAGGGGAGTAATAAAACCCCAACTCAACAAAGTCGAGGCCATCCAGAGTTGGCCACGTCCCAACAGCAAGAAGCAGGTACGAGCCTTTCTGGGAATCGCTGGGTATTATCGGCGATTCATTCCCCACTTTGCTTCTAAGGCTGTGCCCCTAACCAACCTGACGAAGGGGAAAGGGTCGGTCATGATTAAATGGACCCCCGAGGCTGAGGCAGCATTCCAATTCTTGAAACAAGCCTTATGTAGCCAGCCAGTGTTGTACTCACCCGACTTCTCTAAAGACTTTGTCGTACAAAGTGATGCGTCAGATGTGGGGTTAGGAGCAGTATTGTCCCAGGTCTGGAACGGGGAAGAGCACCCAGTCATTTACCTCAGCAGGAAGTTGAAGTCCCATGAGGTAAATTACGCCACCGTTGAAAAGGAGTGTTTAGCGGTGAAGTGGGCTCTAGATTCCCTTCGGTACTACCTGCTAGGTAGGCACTTTGACATGGTTACGGATCACGCTCCGTTAAAGTGGATGGCTCAAAACAAGGAAACAAATAGAAGAGTGAATAGGTGGTTCCTGGCCCTCCAGGAATTCAACTTCACAGTAAAGCATCGCCCTGGCGTTCAAATGGGGAATGTGGATGCTTTGTCTCGAGTACATGAATGCCTGATTGCTGGTGTTCCAACCCCGAGGTTAAAACAAGAGGGGGGGTATGTGACAGCAGTAGTGATGAGCCGAACACCCCCGGGTTCGGTTCGCACCAGAACCCGCGAACGGACCGAAAGTTCGAACGAACATTAGAACCCTATTAAATACAATGGATGCGAACGTTCGAATTCTAAAGTGCTAATTATAACAACTATTATGCATGTTATTGTCCTAAAAAGGGTTTGGGAACCCGGGTTCTGCACCAGGGGACATGTATCAATGCAAAAAGAAGTTTTAAAAACGGTCGTTTTTCGGGAGCAGTCATTTTAATGATGCATAAAGTGAAAAAAAAAAAGTCAAATATTCCTTTAAATATCGTACCTGGGGGGTGTCTAAAGTATGCCTGTGAAGTGCCACGTGTTTCCCGTGTTTAGAACTGTCCCTGCACAAAATGACACTTCTAAAGGAAAAAAAAGCCATTTAAAACTGCTTGCGGCTTTAATGTAATGTCTGGTCCCGGTAATATGGATGAAATTCTTTAAGAAAAATGGCATAGCTACCCCATGACCCCCCCCCCCTACCCCAGCCCATTACCAGCCCCTTTGGGTCTTGTATGGATATTAAGGGGAACCCCGCACATAAAATAAAAAAGGCCCTATATACTCTGAACAGCCCTATACAGGCGGTGCATACAAGACAGGGACTGTAGGTTTGTTCTTATGTAGAATCTGTTTGTAATTTTGAACAGGTACATTGTTGAAGTGTAGCTCCAGACCAAAAATCTATTTTTAAACTTTTTGGAAAACATAGGTAAGGGTTATCACCCCTGTAACATTTGTTTTGCTGTCTGTGCCCCTGTTCAGAACATTTCACCTCACTTTCCGTCCCAATGACAACTGTTTTTGAAATGTGGTGTTTTTCTTGAAACAAGGATTGCTGATAAAGCATCAGTACAGAGGAGACACCTTTCTCCCATATTTATTCTTACAGGAGAGAATTTTCCTTCCTAGTGGTAGATTTCCTCTCACTTCCTGTTGTCTTCTTGCGTTTGCAAGTAGGAGTCGTTTGTAAGTTGGATGTTTGAAAGTAGGGACCTGCCGTATATACTCTGCAGAAATAGGCCCCTTAGTTGTTGGTGTTGGCACAACACTGTAAGCACTCACAGTTACTCTTGGTTGGTGCTGGAACGCCCTGCTGTCAACTATTATATCAGGAATTTTAATTACATATAATTGTTGAACAGTGGTAGTAAAAATTGGGCCTTTGATGGTGGTGCTGGTGCCACAACACTGTAAGCCCTGACAGTTACTCTTGGTGGGTGCAGCAATGGGCCCTGCTGTGAATTATTAGATCAAGAATTGTAATTACATGCCCCTGTTGAACAGGGGCTGAAAAATTGGGCCTTAGGCACTGGTGGCACAACACTGCAACCCCTCACAGATACTGTACTTGGAGCACAGCAATGAGCCCTGTTGCAAAGTATTGCTTCAAAAATTGTAATGACACGCCCCTGTTAAACAGGGGCTGAAAAATTGGGCCTTAGGCACTGGTGGCACAACACTGCAACTCCTCACAGATACTGTACTTGGAGCACAGCAATGAGCCCTGTTGCAAAGTATTGCTTCAAAAATTGTAATGACACGCCCCTGTTAAACAGGGGCTGAAAAATTGGGCCTTAGGCACTGGTGGCACAACACTGCAACTCCTCACAGATACTGTACTTGGAGCACAGCAATGAGCCCTGTTGCAAAGTATTGCTTCAAAAATTGTAATTACACGCCCCTGTTAAACAGGGGCTGAAAAATTGGGCGTTAGGCACTGGTGGCGGCACCCATAAACAAAAATGATCTTCCAAGCTATCATCATCAATCGTATCATTGAGGACTCGGAGGAGGAGGATAGCCAGTCAACATAACAGCACAGGCACTCAGCATCAGCATCAGTCTTGAAGGGATGTGACATGTTAAAATCAATTAGTCTGTTATATCAGCATCAGGTGTGTGGTAGCTGGTGGTGATCCAAGACTGGTTCATCTTGATGAAAGTCAGTCGATCAACCGAGTCGGTGGACAGGCGCACCCTGTGATCCGTGACAAATCCTCCAGCAGCACTGAATGTGCGTTCCGAAAGAACGCTGGATGCAGGACAGGCCAGTAGCTCAATTGCATACTGTGCAAGCTCTGGCCAGTGATCCATCCTCAAGACCCAGTAAGCCAGAGGATTTTCGGTGGGGAAGGTGTCCAAGTCTGACCTTGCCCCTAGATATTCCTGCACCATGTTTATCAGACGCTGGCGATGGTTGCTGGAACCGATCATACTTTGGGGCTGCGGACTAAAGAATTGTCTGAACGCATCGGTCAGACGGCCACCTTCCCCACCGCTCCTTCTTTGACTGGCCGAAGCCTCAGCAACTCGTTGTCCAGGACCAGGAGTTTGCAACCTCCCAGTCTCTGGGAACGCGTTGCACAGACCTTTCTGCAAGGCCTCCCGGAGTTGTCTCATCCTCTGCTCCCTCTGCGACGGTAACATAAGGTCCGCAACCTTACCCTTGTACCGTGGATCAAGGAGAGTGGCCAGCCAGTAATGGTCCCTCTCCTTGATCCGAAGAATACGAGGATCCTTCCGCAGACTTTGCAGGATCAGGGAGGCCATGCAGCGTAGGTTTGCTGAGGCATTCGCTCCGGAGTCCTCTGGGTCACTAAGGACGACATGATCCGCAGCCACCTCCTCCCAGCCACGTACAAGTCCACTGGTTTCTTGGGACTGTAAATCATCCCTAAAAGACTGCTGCTGATGATGCTGAGTGCCAGCCTCCACCTCCATGCTGACACAATCCTCCTCCTCCTTCTCCTCCTCCTCCTCCTCTTCCTGTGCGATGGGTGGGACAGAAGGAACACTGTCTGGGTAAAGGGGGCCTTGAGAGGCAAGGAAGTCCTCCTCTTCCTGCCTCTGTTCTGCCTCAAGTGCCCTGTCCATTATTCCACGCAGCGTGTGCTCCAACAGGTGGACAAGAGGTACAGTGTCACTGATGCATGCACTGTCACTGCTCACCATCCTCGTGGCCTCCTCAAATGGTGCCAGGACAGTGCATGCATCCCTGATCATGCCCCACTGGCGTGGAGAAAAAAAACCAAGCTCCCCTGACCCTGTCCTGGTGCCGTAGTCGCACAGGTACTCATTGATGGCCCTCTGCTGCGTGTGCAGCCGCTGCAGCATGGCCAACGTTGAGTTCCACCTGGTGGGCATGTCACATATAAGGCGGTTCTTGGGCAGGTTCAACTCCTTTTGCAGCTCAGCCAGGCGAGCACTGGCATTATAAGATCTGCGGAAATGCACACAGACTTTCCTGGCCTGCCTCAGGACATCCTGTAAGCCCGGGTACCTGCCCAAGAAGCGCTGCACCACCAGGTTAAGGACGTGAGCCACACAGGGCACATGGGTCAGTTGTCCCTGTCGGAGGGCGGAGAGGAGGTTGGTGCCATTGTCGCAAACCACCATTCCTGGCTTAAGCTGGCGTGGCGTCAACCACCTCTCGGCCTGGCCCTGCAGAGCAGACAGGACCTCTGCCCCAGTGTGGCTTCTGTCCCCCAAACACACCAGCGCAAGCACGGCATGGCATCTTTTTGCCTGCGTACTTGCGTAGCCCCGTGAACGGCTACGGAGCACCGCTGGTTCATAGGACAAACCACAGGAAGAGGCCATGGAGGAAGAAGAAGAGGAGGGGGTGGAGGAGAGAGGTGTGTCACAACCAGTAGTAGCATTTTGGAGGCGTAGCGGTGGGACAACCTCCAACACTACTGCACCTTGTCCTGAATCCTTCCCAGCTGCCAAAAGAGTGACCCAATGGGCCGTGAAAGAAAGGTAACGTCCCTGTCCATGCCTGCTGGACCATGAGTCAGCGGTAATATGCACCTTACCGCTGACCGCCCTGTCCAGCGAGGCCAAGACATTGCCTTCCACATGCCGGTAGAGAGCCGGAATAGCCTTCCGTGAGAAAAAGTGGCGTTTGGGAACCTGCCACTGAGGAACCGCACATTGCACAAACTCACGGAAGGGGGCCGAGTCTACCAACTGAAAAGGCAGCAGTTGAAGCGCTAGCAATTTAGCCAAGCTAGCATTCAACCGCTGGGCATGTGGATGGCTGGGAGTGAACTTCTTTCGACGGTCCAGCAGCTGGGGCAGGGAAATTTGCCTGCTAGAATCGGACGTCGGTGTACTGCTAGCAGAGTGGGCGCAAGTACTTGGCTGTGACACACCTAATTCTACACCTTCATTCCTCTCAGTGCATGTTTCAGAGAGGACTGAAGTTATAGTGGGGTTGGAGATCCCAGCTGATGCGGTGCAAGGAGAGGTCCGCTTTGTTCTTTGGTGTGGGTCTTTGAGGTAGGCTTGCCAACGAGCTGCATGGCAGGTCAACATATGTCTGGTCAGGCATGTGGTACCCAAGCGGCTGATGTTTTGGCCACGCGATATACGCTTGAGACATATGTTGCAAACAGCAGCTGTGCGATCTGATGCACTAGCCTCAAAAAAGGCCCACACCAAAGAACTTTTTGAATGACGGGCAGAGGCAGCGCCCTGCACAGGCGGAGCTCTGCGGTGTGATTCCGTCGGTGTACTGCCCTTACGCTGGCCACCAAAGGGCATCCTGCCTCGTTGGAGATGTGCCTCCTCCTCATCCTCCTCCTCCTCCTCTCTCCTATTAGGCACCCACGTGGAGTCAGTGACCTCATCATCCCCTCCCTCCTCATCACTGGAGCCAATCTGGCAGTATGCTGCAGCTGCTGGAACATGACTGCCAGATTGGTGTCCTTCTTGAGCATCCCCTCTGTCTGCTCTCACGCTACTGCCTTCCTCTAGCTGGGTTTCATCATCAGACCCTTCGAAACGCTGGGCATCCTCCTGGAGCATGTACCCAACACTGTGCTGAAACAGTTCGGGGGACTCCTCAGGAGGAGGACATGGTGGGTCTAGGGAAGGAGTGACTGATGATTTGTCTGACATTGATACCAGGGAAGACGACGCTTTGGCAGCTGCTTTTCCAGTACCCTGAGCCTGGGTGAGAGAGGATGAGGAGGAGGAGGAGGGCTTGGTCATCCACTCTACCAAGTCTTCGGCATGATGTGGCTCAACATGTCCAGCTGCCGAAAAGAAGGACAAGCGTGTCCCATGGCCATGTGCTGATGACAATGCACCGCGTCCACGACCAGCACTGTTGCCCCCAGACACAGAGCCTGCTTGCCCTCTTTTATTGCCTCCTGACTGTCTGCCTCTCCTTGTTTGCCTTCCAGACATTCTAATAGATGGCCTGCAGGTAGATGGGAAAAAAGCAATAAGGGCTACCTTCAGGTGTCCTTCTCTGTCCCTTGAAACAAGGACTTTCACAGTGAAAGAAACTGACACTCTCCCTACCTACAGTTTTCTGTCCCTAGAAAAAATATTTTTTTTAATCACAATATAGCACAAGGACAATTCACTCACTGTCCTTACAGGTCCCTGGAAACAAGGACTTGCAGAGTGAAAGAAAAAAAACACTCTCCCTACCTACAGTTTTCTGTCCCTAGAAAAAATGTTTTTTTTAATCACAATATAGCACAAGGACAATTCACTCACTGTCCTTACAGGTCCCTGGAAACAAGGACTTGCAGAGTGAAAGAAAAAAAACACTCTCCCTACCTACAGTTTTCTGTCCCTAGAAAAAATGTTTTTTTTAATCACAATATAGCACAAGGACAATTCACTCACTGTCCTTACAGGTCCCTGGAAACAAGGACTTGCAGAGTGAAATAAACTGACACTCTCCCTACCTACAGTTTTCTGTCCCTAGAATAAATGTTTTTTTTAAGCACAATATAGCACAAGGACAATTCACTCACTGTCCTTACAGGTCCCTGGAAACAAGGACTTGCAGAGTGAAAGAAAAAAAACACTCTCCCTACCTACAGTTTTCTGTCCCTAGAAAAAATGTTTTTTTTAATCACAATATAGCACAAGGACAATTCACTCACTGTCCTTACAGGTCCCTGGAAACAAGGACTTGCAGAGTGAAATAAACTGACACTCTCCCTACCTACAGTTTTCTGTCCCTAGAATAAATGTTTTTTTAAGCACAATATAGCACAAGGACAATTCACTCACTGTCCTTACAGGTCCCTGGAAACAAGGACTTGCAGAGTGAAAGAAAAAAAACACTCTCCCTACCTACAGTTTTCTGTCCCTAGAAAAAATGTTTTTTTTAATCACAATATAGCACAAGGACAATTCACTCACTGTCCTTACAGGTCCCTGGAAACAAGGACTTGCAGAGTGAAAGAAAAAAAACACTCTCCCTACCTACAGTTTTCTGTCCCTAGAAAAAATGTTTTTTTTAATCACAATATAGCACAAGGACAATTCACTCACTGTCCTTACAGGTCCCTGGAAACAAGGACTTGCAGAGTGAAAGAAAAAAAACACTCTCCCTACCTACAGTTTTCTGTCCCTAGAAAAAATGTTTTTTTTAATCACAATATAGCACAAGGACAATTCACTCACTGTCCTTACAGGTCCCTGGAAACAAGGACTTGCAGAGTGAAATAAACTGACACTCTCCCTACCTACAGTTTTCTGTCCCTAGAATAAATGTTTTTTTTAAGCACAATATAGCACAAGGACAATTCACTCACTGTCCTTACAGGTCCCTGGAAACAAGGACTTGCAGAGTGAAAGAAAAAAAACACTCTCCCTACCTACAGTTTTCTGTCCCTAGAAAAAATGTTTTTTTTAATCACAATATAGCACAAGGACAATTCACTCACTGTCCTTACAGGTCCCTGGAAACAAGGACTTGCAGAGTGAAAGAAAAAAAACACTCTCCCTACCTACAGTTTTCTGTCCCTAGAAAAAATGTTTTTTTTAATCACAATATAGCACAAGGACAATTCACTCACTGTCCTTACAGGTCCCTGGAAACAAGGACTTGCAGAGTGAAATAAACTGACACTCTCCCTACCTACAGTTTTCTGTCCCTAGAATAAATGTTTTTTTTAAGCACAATATAGCACAAGGACAATTCACTCACTGTCCTTACAGGTCCCTGGAAACAAGGACTTGCAGAGTGAAAGAAAAAAAACACTCTCCCTACCTACAGTTTTCTGTCCCTAGAAAAAATGTTTTTTTTAATCACAATATAGCACAAGGACAATTCACTCACTGTCCTTACAGGTCCCTGGAAACAAGGACTTGCAGAGTGAAATAAACTGACACTCTCCCTACCTACAGTTTTCTGTCCCTAGAATAAATGTTTTTTTAAGCACAATATAGCACAAGGACAATTCACTCACTGTCCTTACAGGTCCCTGGAAACAAGGACTTGCAGAGTGAAAGAAAAAAAACACTCTCCCTACCTACAGTTTTCTGTCCCTAGAAAAAATGTTTTTTTTAATCACAATATAGCACAAGGACAATTCACTCACTGTCCTTACAGGTCCCTGGAAACAAGGACTTGCAGAGTGAAATAAACTGACACTCTCCCTACCTACAGTTTTCTGTCCCTAGAAAAAATGTTTTTTTTAATCACAATATAGCACAAGGACAATTCACTCACTGTCCTTACAGGTCCCTGAAAACAAGGACTTGCAGAGTGAAAGAAAAAAAACACTCTCCCTACCTACAGTTTTCTGTCCCTAGAAAAAATGTTTTTTTTAATCACAATATAGCACAAGGACAATTCACTCACTGTCCTTACAGGTCCCTGGAAACAAGGACTTGCAGAGTGAAATAAACTGACACTCTCCCTACCTACAGTTTTCTGTCCCTAGAATAAATGTTTTTTTTAAGCACAATATAGCACAAGGACAATTCACTCACTGTCCTTACAGGTCCCTGGAAACAAGGACTTGCAGAGTGAAAGAAAAAAAACACTCTCCCTACCTACAGTTTTCTGTCCCTAGAAAAAATGTTTTTTTTAATCACAATATAGCACAAGGACAATTCACTCACTGTCCTTACAGGTCCCTGGAAACAAGGACTTGCAGAGTGAAAGAAAAAAAACACTCTCCCTACCTACAGTTTTCTGTCCCTAGAAAAAATGTTTTTTTTAATCACAATATAGCACAAGGACAATTCACTCACTGTCCTTCCAGGTCCCTGGAAACAAGGACTTGCAGAGTGAAATAAACTGACACTCTCCCTACCTACAGTTTTCTGTCCCTAGAATAAATGTTTTTTTTAAGCACAATATAGCACAAGGACAATTCACTCACTGTCCTTAGAGGTCCCTGGAAACAAGGACTTGCAGAGTGAAAGAAAAAAAACACTCTCCCTACCTACAGTTTTCTGTCCCTAGAAAAAATGTTTTTTTTTAAGCACAATATAGCACAAGGACAATTCACTCACTGTCCTTCCAGGTCCCTGGAAACAAGGACTTGCAGAGTGAAAGAAAAAAAACACTCTCCCTACCTACAGTTTTCTGTCCCTAGAAAAAATGTTTTTTTTAAGCACAATATAGCACAAGGACAATTCACTCACTGTCCTTCCAGGTCCCTGGAAACAAGGACTTGCAGAGTGAAAGAAAAAAAACACTCTCCCTACCTACAGTTTTCTGTCCCTAGAAAAAATGTTTTTTTTAATCACAATATAGCACAAGGACAATTCACTCACTGTCCTTACAGGTCCCTGGAAACAAGGACTTGCAGAGTGAAAGAAACTGACACTCTCCCTACCTACAGTTTTCTGTCCCTAGAATAAATGTTTTTTTAAGCACAATATAGCACAAGGACAATTCACTCACTGTCCTTCCAGGTCCCTGGAAACAAGGACTTGCAGAGTGAAAGAAACTGACACTGTCCCTACCTACAGTTTTCTGTCCCTAGAATAAATGTTTTTTTTTAATCACAATATAGCACAAGGACAATTCACTCACTGTCCTTCCAGGTCCCTGGAAACAAGGACTTGCAGAGTGAAATAAACTGACACTCTCCCTACCTACAGTTTTCTGTCCCTAGAATAAATGTTTTTTTTAAGCACAATATAGCACAAGGACAATTCACTCACTGTCCTTAGAGGTCCCTGGAAACAAGGACTTGCAGAGTGAAAGAAAAAAAACACTCTCCCTACCTACAGTTTTCTGTCCCTAGAAAAAATGTTTTTTTTTAAGCACAATATAGCACAAGGACAATTCACTCACTGTCCTTCCAGGTCCCTGGAAACAAGGACTTGCAGAGTGAAAGAAAAAAAACACTCTCCCTACCTACAGTTTTCTGTCCCTAGAAAAAATGTTTTTTTTAAGCACAATATAGCACAAGGACAATTCACTCACTGTCCTTCCAGGTCCCTGGAAACAAGGACTTGCAGAGTGAAAGAAAAAAAACACTCTCCCTACCTACAGTTTTCTGTCCCTAGAAAAAATGTTTTTTTTAATCACAATATAGCACAAGGACAATTCACTCACTGTCCTTACAGGTCCCTGGAAACAAGGACTTGCAGAGTGAAAGAAACTGACACTCTCCCTACCTACAGTTTTCTGTCCCTAGAATAAATGTTTTTTTAAGCACAATATAGCACAAGGACAATTCACTCACTGTCCTTCCAGGTCCCTGGAAACAAGGACTTGCAGAGTGAAAGAAACTGACACTGTCCCTACCTACAGTTTTCTGTCCCTAGAATAAATGTTTTTTTTTAAGCACACTATAGCACAAGCACAAAACACACTGACACTCTCCCTACCTATCCTTCTCTTTCCCTAAACTAAAGGAATCCAGGTTAAGCAAGAAAGAAATAACAGTCACTGTCCCTGCCTATGCTGCTCTATCCCTGCTCCGGAACACACTACACTAGGCCGCCGTGCTGGCGGCCTTTTATAGTGTGGGGCGTGTACTAAACACCCTCAGCAATAATTGGCCACAGGCATCCTGCCTGTGGCCAATCATTGCTCTCCTCGCTGCCGGCGCTGTGATTGGCCAAGCATGCGGGGTCACAGTGCATGCTTGGCCAATCACAGCGCCTGGATGACACTGCGATGGCGTAGTGCATTGTGGGCCGTTCGCGTCACTCGAATTTGGCGCGAACGGCCCAAATCGTTCGATCTTCGTCGAACGATCGAACAGCCGATGTTCGAGTCGAACGTATGTTCGACTCGAACACGAAGCTCATCCCTAGACAGCAGGAAGGTAAAGTCACCTGGTTGCATCCAGGGGGGTAGATATATTTCGCCCAGATTCAGGCTTTACGCCGACTTATACAACTAGGTGGAGTGTTGTATAAGCCCAGCTGAGGCTAGTGGGCTCATGGATGACTCATACCTCTAGGGAGAGTGTGGGGCGTCGTGCAGACAGGGAGTTGATGAGACCAGCTGAAGCTTGTCAGCTCATTTAGGCCTCTATAAGAACTCCCAGCTTCATTAGATGTTAGCTCATGCCTGGAACCAGACCTGTGTGGACTGTCTAGGGAGAGTGAACCCCTGTGCGGTGAGACAAAGCCTGTGTGGCTATTTGCTTGGACATTTAAAACCAGGGACTTAGGGACTAGGACAGCACTAGGCTGATCCCAGTTGTTAGTTAGGAAACCTGTATGTTTAGTCAGAGGTCAAGTTGACCAGGATTTATTTTGTTTATGTTTCTTTTGCTTTGCTGTGTTTTGTCACTGTAAATAGAAAATAAACCGCACCTTTTTGATTTTGAAAACCACAACCTCCATTTGCTGGGCCTGTTTTTGTGTGGGGAGCCCATCCCGGGGGTCACACACACCCGCTGCCGAGCTAACCCCCTCACACTATGTACAAGGGACACACCATCGGTCCCCTCTCCCTCACAGGATGTGGATCTCTGTGTTTACACACAGAGATCCACTTTCCTGCTCGTTTCCCGGGCAATCGGGGGTGCCCGGCGGCAATCGCGGCCGCCGGGCACGCGCACTGGGGCCTTGTGAACGCGGCGGGCACGCGCGCGTGCCTCCTAGCTCGTTTTAAAGGGAGGACGTCATATGACGTCCTCCCAGAACGAGAGTATCCTCCGCCCGCCGTCAATTGACAGTGGGCGGGGGACAAGTGGTTAAAGTGCAATTTTTTTTTTTTTTTTTTTTGCCCTAAACGGGTCTTTTTTTGCACGAGCAAAATAAAATGGAAATTTTTTATTTTTTTTGCCCTTAATGGGTCTTTTGGAAAAGAGCACAATAAAGTGCCTTTTTTTTTCTTGTCCTAAATGGATCTTTTTCCAAGATCAGATTACACCCACAGTATGGAAACGGTGTATCTCTCAACGTAATATATGCAGTGCTGGTGCACTAAGCTTGCAGATAAAAGGTAGATTTTCTCTGACACTGGGCTCATGGCAGTGTAAAAAGACTGCACTGCAACACAAACAGGTAAACCTATGCAGATCGCTGAGTTATATCTCTGAATCTGGACTCCAATTCCTATATAATATATCTCTCTCCCTAAAAGCAAAAAACAGGAACCTAGCCCTACACTACACTGTCTCTCTATCTTTTCCCTCAGATTCCAGAATCAGGACTAACTCATGTATTTTTCTATCTCTCCCTAAAAGCAGCAGCAGCAGACAAGATCCTCTCCCTATCTATTCTGAAGCAGAGTGACGTGTGTGCTGTGTGCCTCTAGCTTATATAGAAGCTGGGTCACATGTTGCACTGACCAATCACAGCCATGCCATTAGTAGGCATGGCTATGATGGCTTCTAAGGGCACACCAGCTAATCAAAAGGTGATTGGCTGGCCCCTGAAGCAATTCTAACTGCGTAATTCGATTGCCGAACCCGAACCCGGACTTTTGCGCAAAGTCCGGGTTCGGGTTCGGGAAAAAACTAAAGTTCGGTACGGACTTTACAGTTCGGGTTCGCTCAACACTACCTGTGATGATGGGCTTTTGTAGTGTTTTTGTTTTTTGGAAATGGTCAAAATGTAAAATTATTTATTGATTTCCACAATGTATTTCAACTATTTCACTGTGATTCCTCCTACCAGCTTGTAAGTCCTGTAACGACAAAAGGGCCACCGGAAAGGTGAGAATATTCATACTCCTTTTTTTGTGCAGAGTATTGAAATGATGCGCTGGAAGCTTGTTGTATGTAGAGAATACCTTTACTTTCATTAAGGATATCTTTATCATGGAGCAGGAAACAGAAGTACACAAGAACAGAGTGAGGAAAGCAGACACTTCCTCTGATTACACCTACTGGTATAGACAGGTATAATGCATATTTATATAGTCAATTTATAAAAGCAACCATGCTGTTCTTTCCAACACCCCTTCTCAACAGCATGTGCTTTGTCAAATTACATTCAGCTTCTTCTGGATATACTGTAACTATGATGTTCCTTCAACAAAGGCTTGGTGAGTGCATCGGCAGTCATCTCCTCTGACAGCAGTATTGAATGTCAATAACACCTTGCTCTTGATTGTCCCCCAGTAGGTGATACTTGACATTGATGTGTTTGGTCCTAGGATTGACTCTTTCTGATTGCATAAGCTTTATACATCCCTGGTTGTCTTCAAAAATGGGAATTGGTGTTGACATGTCCATCCCAATGTCCTCAAAAGTTGACAAATCTATATTGCTTCTTGACACCCGTGTGCTGCTTTAATGTACTCTGCTTCAGTTGAAGATAGAGCAAAAGTTGCTTGCTTTCGACTAGACTAACATATGATTCCTTTCTCATACTGGACAATAAATCCACTTGTGGATTTGCGGTCTGTGCAGGCTTCGGCCCAATCAGCATCCACATATCGGACCAGTTTTGAATTGGATGTTGCTGGTATCTGTTACTTAATTCGAATTTTTCCTTTGAGGTATTGTATCACTTCTTTTACTGTGTTCCAGTAATGCTGACAAGGAGCTGAGACTTTCCTGCATAGTATGCCCACTGCTATGTCTGGTCTTATAACAGTGCTAACATATAGCAGCTTACCGATTGCTCTGTGATACATGTCATTGTTGGGTAGCAAATCTTCTGCTTCATTGCTCTTTTGATTGCCTGGTTACATAGGAGTTTTCACTTCCTTTGCAACTTGCATATGGAATTGTTCCAAGATTTCAAAGATTTTCTGAGATTGGTTGAGAAGATAACTTCCATCTTCTCTCTCTATTTGGATTCCCAGATAGTAGCTAATGTTTAGTGATGAGCCGAACACCCCCGGGTTCGGTTCGCACCAGAACCCGCGAACGGACCGAAAGTTCGAACGAACATTAGAACCCTATTAAATACAATGGATGCGAACGTTCGAATTCTAAAGTGCTAATTATAACAACTATTATGCATGTTATTGTCATAAATAGGGTTTGGGAACCCGGGTTGTGCACCAGGGGACATGTATCAATGCAAAAAGAAGTTTTAAAAACGGTCGTTTTTCGGGAGCAGTCATTTTAATGATGCATAAAGTGAAAAAAAAAAAGTCAAATATTCCTTTAAATATCGTACCTGGGGGGTGTCTAAAGTATGCCTGTGAAGTGCCACGTGTTTCCCGTGTTTAGAACTGTCCCTGCACAAAATGACACTTCTAAAGGAAAAAAAAGCCATTTAAAACTGCTTGCGGCTTTAATGTAATGTCTGGTCCCGGTAATATGGATGAAATTCTTTAAGAAAAATGGCATAGCTACCCCATGACCCCCCCCCTACCCCAGCCCATTACCAGCCCCTTTGGGTCTTGTATGGATATTAAGGGGAAGCCCGCACATAAAATAAAAAAGGCCCTATATACTCTGAACAGCCGTATACAGGCGGTGCATACAAGACAGGGACTGTAGGTTTGTTCTTATGTAGAATCTGTTTGTAATTTTGAACAGGTACATTGTTGAAGTGTAGCTCCAGCCCAAAAATCTATTTTTAAACTTTTTGGGAAACATAGGTAAGGGTTATCACCCCTGTAACATTTGTTTTGCTGTCTGTGCCCCTGTTCAGAACATTTCACCTCACTTTCCGTCCCAATGACAACTGTTTTTGAAATGTGGTGTTTTTCTTGAAACAAGGATTGCTGATAAAGCATCAGTACAGATGAGACCCCTTTCTCCCATATTTATTCTTACAGGAGAGAATTTTCCTTTCTAGGGGTAGATTTCCTCTCACTTCCTGTTGTCTTCTTTCGTTTCCAAGTAGGAGTCGTTTGTAAGTTGGATGTTTGAAAGTAGGGACCTGCCGTATATACTCTGCAGAAATAGGCCCCTTAGTTGTTGGTGTTGGCACAACACTGTAAGCACTCAGTTACTCTTGGTTGGTGCTGGAACGCCCTGCTGTCAACTATTATATCAGGAATTTTAATTACATATAATTGTTGAACAGTGGTAGTAAAAATTGGGGCTTTGATGGTGGTGCTGGTGCCACAACACTGTAAGCCCTGACAGTTACTCTTGGTGGGTGCAGCAATGGGCCCTGCTGTGAATTATTAGATCAAGAATTGTAATTACATGCCCCTTTTGAACAGGGGCTGAAAAATTGGGCCTTTCGTGGTGGTGGTGGTGGTGGCGTTGCCACAAGACTGTAAGCCCTCAGAGTTACTCTTGGTGGGTGCAGCAATGGACCCTGCTGTGAATTATTAGATCAAGAATTGTAATTACATGCCCCTGTTGAACAGGGGCTGAAAAATTGGGCCTTAGGCACTGGTGGCACAACACTACAACCCCTCACAGATACTGTACTTGGAGCACAGCAATGAGCCCTGTTGCAAAGTATTGCTTCAAAAATTGTAATGACACGCCCCTGTTAAACAGGGGCTGGAAAATTGGGCCTTAGGCACTGGTGCCACAACACTCCAACCCCTCACAGATACTGTACTTGGAGCACAGCAATGAGCCCTATGGCAAATTATTGCTAAAAAAATTGTAATTACACGCCCCTGTAAAACAGGGGCTGAAAAATTGGGCCTTAGCCACTGGTGGCGGCACCCATAAACAAAAATGATCTTCCAAGCTATCATCATCAATCGTATCATTGAGGACTCGGAGGAGGAGGATAGCCAGTCAACATAACAGCACAGGCACTCAGCATCAGCATCAGTCTTGAAGGGATGTGACATGTTAAAATCAATTAGTCTGTTATATCAGCATCAGGTGTGTGGTAGCTGGTGGTGATCCAAGACTGGTTCATCTTGATGAAAGTCAGTCGATCAACCGAGTCGGTGGACAGGCGCACCCTGTGATCCGTGACAAATCCTCCAGCAGCACTGAATGTGCGTTCCGAAAGAACGCTGGATGCAGGACAGGCCAGTAGCTCAATTGCATACTGTGCAAGCTCTGGCCAGTGATCCATCCTCAAGACCCAGTAAGCCAGAGGATTTTCGGTGGGGAAGGTGTCCAAGTCTGACCTTGACCCTAGATATTCCTGCACCATGTTTATCAGACGCTGGCGATGGTTGCTGGAACCGATCATACTTTGGGGCTGCGGACTAAAGAATTGTCTGAACGCATCGGTCAGACGGCCACCTTCCCCACCGCTCCTTCTTTGACTGGCCGAAGCCTCAGCAACTCGTTGTCCAGGACCAGGAGTTTGTAACCTCCCAGTCTCTGGGAACGCGTTGCACAGACCTTTCTGCAAGGCCTCCCGGAGTTGTCTCATCCTCTGCTCCCTCTGCGACGGTAACATAAGGTCCGCAACCTTACCCTTGTACCGTGGATCAAGGAGAGTGGCCAGCCAGTAATGGTCCCTCTCCTTGATCCGAAGAATACGAGGATCCTTCCGCAGACTTTGCAGGATCAGGGAGGCCATGCAGCGTAGGTTTGCTGAGGCATTCGCTCCGGAGTCCTCTGGGTCACTAAGGACGACATGATCCGCAGCCACCTCCTCCCAGCCACGTACAAGTCCACTGGTTTCTTGGGACTGTAAATCATCCCTAAAAGACTGCTGCTGATGATGCTGAGTGCCAGCCTCCACCTCCATGCTGACACAATCCTCCTCCTCCTCCTCCTCCTCCTCCTCCTCCTCTTCCTGTGCGATGGGTGGGACAGAAGGAACACTGTCTGGGTAAAGGGGGCCTTGAGAGGCAAGGAAGTCCTCCTCTTCCTGCCTCTGTTCTGCCTCAAGTGCCCTGTCCATTATTCCACGCAGCGTGTGCTCCAACAGGTGGACAAGAGGTACAGTGTCACTGATGCATGCACTGTCACTGCTCACCATCCTCGTGGCCTCCTCAAATGGTGCCAGGACAGTGCATGCATCCCTGATCATGCCCCACTGGCGTGGAGAAAAAAAACCAAGCTCCCCTGACCCTGTCCTGGTGCCGTAGTCGCACAGGTACTCATTGATGGCCCTCTGCTGCGTGTGCAGCCGCTGCAGCATGGCCAACGTTGAGTTCCACCTGGTGGGCATGTCACATATAAGGCGGTTCTTGGGCAGGTTCAACTCCTTTTGCAGCTCAGCCAGGCGAGCACTGGCATTATAAGATCTGCGGAAATGCACACAGACTTTCCTGGCCTGCCTCAGGACATCCTGTAAGCCCGGGTACCTGCCCAAGAACCGCTGCACCACCAGGTTAAGGACGTGAGCCACACAGGGCACATGGGTCAGTTGTCCCTGTCGGAGGGCGGAGAGGAGGTTGGTGCCATTGTCGCAAACCACCAT